>JAUMJK010000026.1:3118960-3837921 GCA_033558105.1 Coccyzus lansbergi | reverse complement strand
GGTCACCAGCTCAGGCCCACAGTCAGGAGAGGGAGCAGGGTCACCAGCCCAGGCTCACAGTCAGGAGAGGGAGGTTTGCTGTCAGGATGGCCACACTACCAGCATGCACAGATGTCAAGTGACCAAGCCAGCGTTTCAGCACAGATGGGTGTCCTCATTTGGCGCCAGCAATTAATTGCCTCAGAGGTGAAGGAAGCCTTCCCCAGCTTCAGGACACTGCAAGTCTCAGCTCCCCCTTCCTCCCTCAAGTGCCCCTTTGCAGAGCTCCACAGCCATAGGGAAGGCACCACTCCTGCAGGTTACCACTGCAGAGTGGGAATAGCAACACCTTCAGAAACTGGCTCAGAAGAACCTAAAACCAAGAGCAGAACATCAAAGCTGAACATTTCCTTTGTTCATGTGGTTTTCTGAGGCTGGAGACCTAAGCCCCAAGAGCAGAGTAGGGCAATAAAGAAGCTGTTTTGAGATGTTCAAACCCATTATTTTATCAGTGCAGTATAAAAATCAATAAAGGGCCAGGTCAACATTCCCCATGCATTGACAAAATCCAAGCCTTGAACGGATCTGCTTTAAATCTTACATGCCAACAGCACACCCGTAACTGTTGACTTCCTACTGAATGACTCTGTAATCTGAAACCTTCATAACAGCACTAGATGAATTCCAGTATGGGAGGCAGATTATTCCCTTGTTTATGTGCTGCCAGGTTTACATGCTACTCCAAGGCATCTTGACAGGTTGAACAGTTGGACAACAGCACCTGGCACTGCAAGGGCCTCAGCCGGGAGCCAGTGTATCACCTCCTTGCTTTTTAATGGGAAAAGGGATGTATAAACATGTGACAAACTCAGTATTCCAAACACAGTCACACCACCACCTGCCAGACATTTCTATAAGTATTTAGAAATCAGATGTTTTGGATTCTAAACTCGATTTTTATTTCCAGCTTGCATAAAAGAGGGCACACAAGCCTCCTTGCACAGGAACACCTCAGCAGGGGCTCACAGTGAATCCCCGTTTGATCCAAGCCCCTTTCGTCATGGGGCCATCCCTTGGCCGGGCTGCAGCAAACCCAAACGTGATTTCACATGGCTGAAAACAAGGCGCAGTTCTGCAAGAAAAGTTTGGTTTTGACAGCAGCGATCTGGCCAGGGAGCAGACACCCGACAGCCCTGCTACCGCCATGGCTTCCTGCCCCAGCCACGCAGCCTGCGACGCTTCGCCGTCTCAGGGGTTTGTTGATGTTTTGCTCCCAGATGAGTCAAGCTGCACGGAAGGCTCATTACTCACGGTCCGGAGGAGGTTTATGGCTTATAAGATCCATCCTCCTGCTCCAGCCCGAGAACCGGGTACGACGGGGAAGGGCTGCTTCGAAAGGAGGAGGAAGGACGACACCCCCGGCTCGCCCCTCCGGCAGCGACGCTTCCCCCGGGCCGTGCGGGAGCGAACGTTTCGAGAGCTGCACTCGATGATCTTTTCCAATCCAAACCATTCTGCGATACCCTTTTCACACCTCCCTCGCTTTCCCACGCCATCGCACAGCCTCCGTGCCCAGGCGCTGCGACAGACCCGCCCGGAGCTCACCGGAGGCCCCACGCCACGGGCACCGGTAACACCCCCCTCTTCCCGTTACCTGCTGATGTCGCCCACGTAGCCGCCGCTCTTCTCGTCGAGGAATCGCGTCCAGCCGTCAGCCGTCTTCACCCAGCTCTGCCCGGGGGAGCGCCAGTCCTGCCCCAGGAACGGCATGGCGGCGGGACAGGGGGAAACGAGATGAAGAAGAGAAAGAGGCTGAGCAGAGGCGGCAGGAGGGCCAGAGCGGGACCGCAGAGCACAGACGCAGAACTACCACCGCGGCGCATCTGCGGGCGCCGCGCGCTCCGCCCTATTTATGTGGCGCGGGGCGCTCTGTTGCCGGAAGCCCGCGCCTAGCCCCGCCCCCCGCCCGCCGCACGTGGCTGTGTTTATCGGCACCGCCCCCCGCGCGCGCGGCAGGGGGGCGTAGCCAGACAGGAACACGAGTATAAATGGGCGTGGCCGTTTGGCTTGGGGTGGGCGTGGTCTCGCAGCAGGGGGCGTGGCCAGGGAAGCTGCCTGTTGGGGCAGCAGTAAAACCTGTGACCGACGTGCTTCACAAACTAACAGAATCACTAGGCTGGAAAAGACTTCTTGGATCATCGAGTCCAACCGTTCCTGTCTGCCGCTAAACCATGTCCCTGAGCACCTCATCTACCCGTCCTT
The DNA here is from genome assembly GCA_033558105.1 of Coccyzus lansbergi. NCBI lineage: Eukaryota > Metazoa > Chordata > Aves > Cuculiformes > Coccyzidae > Coccyzus > Coccyzus lansbergi. The sequence goes on along the minus strand of JAUMJK010000026.1, from coordinate 3,835,680 downwards.
CAAACACCTCCAAGGATGGTGACTCTGGTGACACCACCACCTCCCTGGGCAGCCTGTGCTAGTGCACAATGACCCTTTCTATGAAATTTTTTTTCCAATATCCAGTCTGAACCTCCCCTGGCACAGATTGAGGCCATTTCTCCTTGTCCTATCCAGCACCCTCCTCTCTACAACTTGGAGTTCTAGAATCATTTGGTTGGAAACTACTGTTGACTACTAAACCATATCCTTGAGCACCTCATCTACCCAGATTTTAAATCTTTACAGGGACTGTGACTCAACCACCTCCCTGAGCAGCCTCTGCCAGTGCCTGATAATCCTTTCAGTGAAGAAATTTGTCTTAATGTCCAATCTGAGCCTTGCCTGTTGTAACTTTAGGTCATTTCCTCTCGTGCTATCACTTGTTCATTGGGAAAAGAGACCAACAACCTCCTCGTTATAACCTCCTTTCAGAGAGTTTTAGGCAGTAATAAGGTTTCCCCTCAGCCTTTTCTCCAGGCTAAACAATCCCAGGTTCCTCAGCAACCTTGTTCTCCAGCCCCTTCAACCAGCTTCATTGCTGGTCTCTGAATGTGCTCCAGGACCTCAATGACTTTGCTGTAGTGAGGAGCCCAAAACTGAACACAGTGTTCGATATGCAGCCTTGACAGTGCCGAGTATAGGGGCACAATCACTTCCCTTCTCCTGCTGGTCACGACGTTTCTGATACAAGCCAAGATGCCATTGGACTTCTTGGCTGCCTGGGCACACTGCTGGCTCATGTTCAGCCGGCTGTCAACCAACACCCTCAGGGCCTTCTGTGCCAGGCAGCTTTCCAGACACTCTTTCCCAAACTTGTAGTACTGCACAGGGTTGTTGTGACCCAAGTGTGCCCATCTGTGTGCAAACACCCAAATAGTGTATTTATATATATACATATAGACACACTGAATTTAAATGCCGCACATAAAAATGCTTTTATAAGTTTGTGTCTTATATCTAAAACACTAAATATAGAATACAAATATATATGAAATTAATGTTTGTTACTTGTTTCAATTCCATATATAACTCCTATCTTGGATTTGTTGATACAAATAACATAAATACTTACATGGACATATTTGTTTTTGTTTATAAATGTGGTTTAAATATTTATGTATCACAAAATTATATCTTATTTATAGACACACAGAATTGAAACATAAAGATAAGTTTAGAAAATTGTGAAAACATACAGAATGTTTATGTTACATATGCTTCTATATAGAGAACATTATGGAGAGATTGTTATATATAGAATGTTTTCTAAATGCATGTTTCATATGTATCTGTTTTACAGCCATATAATCTTTTATGTTTCAATGTTTTAAGCTGAAAGAGGGGAAATTTAGATTAGTTATTATGAAGAAATAATTTCCTGTGAGGGTGGTGAAGCACTGGAACAGGTTTCCCAGAGAAGTTACAGATGCCCCATCCCTGGAGGTGTTGAAGGCCAGGTTGGACGGGGCTTTGAGCAACCTAAGTAGTGGAAAGTGTCAATGGGGTGGGAACTATATGATCTTTAAGATCCCTTCCAAGCTAAACCATTCTGTGATTCTATGTATGTGTAGCATGGTTTATATTTGTATGTTTTTTAGATGCATGTGGTTTTTTATGCATTATATTATTACCTCTAATACTATTTAAAGATATTTTGTAAATAAATGCACATGACAGATCATTAAATATACAAAACCAATATTATATCTGAAAATATATATAATCTTTAAATATAGCTTATTGGCTACATACACTGGTAGATGTTCAAGAAGATTTTATGCATTGAACATTAAACCCACCCTTTTTTGCATTCAGGCCCAGGCTGAGGAGGAGCATTCACAACCAGGAATGCACTATAGCTCATTTTGTAAATACGGGACATTTTGTATTAGGGTTAGGCTTAAGACATATCTTCCCTATGCTATGGTGCATGTATCTCAATTTTTGTGTTGTTGAGTCACTGCTGCTTGAGGGTACCTTGTGTAGGACAGTCCATGGTGCTTCCCCTGTGCTCCTGGGAAGGGACTGCTGAGGGTGGCTGGAGCAGCTCCAGCCTGGTGGGAAGGGATGTGTGGTTGTCAGGATGAGCAGCAGAGCTGGTGAAGGGGCTGGAGAACAAGTCATATGAGGAGAGGTTGAGGGAGCTGGAGTTGTTTAATCTAGAGAAGAGGAGACTGAGGGGTGACCTTATTGCTCTCTACAACTACCTGAAAGGAGGTTGTAGAGAGGAGGGTGCTGGCCTCTTCTCCCAAGTGACAGGGGACACAGCAAGGGGGAATGGCCTCAAGCTGCACCAGGGAAGATTCAGACTAGATATCAGAAAGAAATTTTTCACAGAAAGGGTCACTGGGCACTGGCAAAGGCTGCCTAGGGAGGTGGTTGAGTCCCCATCCCTGGAGGTATTTTAAATGATGGGTAGACAAAGTGCTCAGGGACATGTTTAGTTGCAGGTAGGAATGGTTGGACTCGATGACCCAAGAGGTCTTTTCGAGCCTGGTGATTCTATGATTCTATGAGTCTGGTGCTCAGAACTGAGGGCTGCAAAGAAGAGACATGGTGAGTGTGGCTGGCTGCGGGGCTGGGGGAGATAAGCTGCCCTAATCCAGGTCACATTGCCAGCTGTTCCCCAGCTGCACTGTCTGCTGTTGTGGAAATTCAGCAACGCTCACTTGCAAGCAACAGTGTTACATATTCACCATCAATCCCTCCCCAAAACATAATAAACCCAAGCACTCAAGGCACCGGGAGGCAGGAGAGCTGCAGGGTAGGTATCTGCTGCTGCTGGAAGCCTCACATCCGGAGTGCTGACTGCTCCAGCCACCATCTCTGCATCTCCTGCACTGACTCATCCTGGGAGTGTTACCCAGGGCTTGGCAAGAGGAAGAGTGAAAACCCAGAAGCCAAAAGCTGCCACCTCTGAAGGGTGGCTGCAGTCCCAGGGAGCAGAAAGTGCCTGAGAGTGACGCTGAGCCCCAGCACATGCGAAAATTAAAGTCCAAATACACAGAAACTGGTGTTGAGGTCTCCTCCTTCTGCCTGTCTGATCTGCCCCAGGACAACAGTCTGATTTGGTCTTACAGGCAATATCAGCTATTTTTTGAGTGGCAGGGGATAGTGTTTAAGCTGTAAAGAGTGCTTTGAGCTGCAAAATCATCCTTGGTGTGTGTCTTCTGCAGTTTAAGTGCCCCATGCTTTCAACAATCAAACATCTTCCAACAGCATCACTGCAGGTGACATCACCCTCCATGTGCCAGGAGACCCTGGAGGAGAACAGGTGTGCAGCAATGGAGTTACTGAGGGTGAGGCCTCTCCTAACAGTGCAACTGAGCTTGGTGTGTCCTCGAAAAACTGGGGCCACCTGTCACACACGTCCTGCCCTGCAGCGTGGGTTAAGCCAGGCAGATCCATGTCACTGAAAATATCTTCATCCTTTTAATGAGGATTGCTAGGCAACTCTGAAGTGCAGGTCAGTTTCAGTCTGCAGAAGGGGATGGAAAAAGAAATGAGTGCTAGGAAAGGCAGACATAGGGATTGATTTGTCCTGTCTTTTTCAAAAGCCATCATGACCTGGGGTGATAACCCACAAGCACCATCAATGAGCAGCCAGGGAGCTGTCGGAGGTCTGCAGCAGGTGGTCAGCTGCTGATTTTAAGCACTTTTTCAGACCCCAGTGACAACCACGGATTCATCAGAGCAGGGGATGTGCTAAACACTTGAGAGATTTTAGCATGCAATGGCAAGAGAGCTGTTGCTGTTAGTGCTGTAGGACAGCCTGAATCCATGATAAAAAAGATTTATGATTGAAAAAAATAACAAGAACAGTGAAGCTCACTATGTGAACTATGTGGACACCCAGATGCAGAGCCAGGGTTAGCTGGGCTGGACCCACCGCACACACTGACATTTTAGAAACAGTGGCACAGGCAGAAATCAGAGCTGCTGCTCTGGAGCTTTGGAGACCAAAATAGATCTGCTTGTGGCCAAGATTCTGGGCTCCCACTGGCCAGGTGCAGTGGCAATGGTCTGCTTGGAGCAGGTTGTGGAGGGGCAGCTTTCTTGAAGGCTTCACCAACAAGCTGACAACACTGGGGTGCTGCAAGGCCACAGGCCATCGGCGCATAGGGACTAACCCATACACAGGCCTGGAAAGGTGCAGAGATTTACAAATGACCCTGGTAGAGACATTGTTTTTGTCCTAAGCTGGTACGTCTATAACCAATTATGGTTCCCTTCTTATGGATCCGGGAATCAGCAGCAGAGGGATTAAAAGTGGCATGTTTAGCTGCAAGAGGAGCATGTCTCCCTCTTTCCCTCCCTCCCTTCACCAGTGTGGCTGCTGTTATAAGAGCCTTGCTGCAGCATGTCTGTCAAAGCTGGCATGACTGGCTCTGTGGAAACCCAACTGCCCACAGCCAGCCCAGTGTGCATGTGTGTACACATTACACAGACATCACAGCATCTTTTTATGCCTCCTCTTAGACTTCATACACACAAATCTCCTTCCCAAGCCCCTGCAATGCTATGCTCCCTGCGTTGAGCAATGAGTTTTATCTCAGGGCTCACATGAACCAGGCAGAGTGGCTCTGCCATTGCCCACAGCAGGCTGGAGCCAGGGGGACTCAGTTGTAGCACAGTTTCAAAGGGAAAAAAATCAGTTTTTAGGTTGAGTTGCATACCGGGCGACTTTGCTGAGTGGTCATGGGATGCCGCTGGGGGTGGGCACAGTCCTGGGGCAGTGGTGCAGGGTGAGATGGTGAAGACTTAATTCCAGCAGCATCTTGACTTTGACCTATGCAGACTCACAGTCAGCACGTATAGATACTGTAGGGCAAAGCTAACAGTGGAAATCAGCTCTGACAGTGAATGGACTCTGAGGCCATGGCTGAATGATGCTGCACTGGGCAATGTGTAACAAAACCTGGCAGTGCTGGATTACAAAAAGGAAATGGGAGCTTGGCTGTTGGTCAAGTATCACTCAGGTTCCCATAGGTAAGTGATCTTATCAATGTGGTCATTGTATCACCACTGTCCGCATTAAAGGATGTGTTCCCCTCATTGGGATAAAGCCAGGAATCCTCTTTCAGAGCAAGCTCTGGGTAACGAATCTTTGGCACATCTTGTAGGATCTTGCTCATGCCACAGTCTCAGGCCACACTGGATGTGCTTCCACTGTCCGTTGGGAAGAGGCGAGGAACTCGTGTTTAGCTGTGGCAGCCTGTGCTCTTAAGTCTCAAAAGCAAATGTGCCCCTCTTGCCTGAAAAATGATCCAGCTGATAGATATTTCCTCAGGGGGACAATGGTGGTAGCCTCCATGCTCCTGTCACCCCTGAGTGGGCATATTGGCAACTGTCGTGGTATGCCGTGGCACACACAGCTGCAGGAGTGTTTACTGTCTGGCAAAGCTGTGAAGTGACGCTGAAGGATACCTAACTTTGGGAATGGTGAGTCCTGATGTGGCCTGAGCTTTGTTTTCCCTCACCTCTGTTCCCTGAAAGCAGTGACTCACCATGTGAGACCAAATGCCAGCAATGAGCTTGGCTGGCCTATGTGTTACAAGGATGCTTTAGGAGAGCTGTTTTCTCCTGTCTGGATGCTTACAGGTGTCCCGTAGATTTCCCCTGGGATTCCCCGTTTCTCCTGTCTGGCTGCTTGCAGGTGTCCTGTGGAGACTTATCTTTTTGAAAATTCAATAGCTCTACCCTGGATCAGGTCTCTCTGGCTCAGGGCATGGGAGACGATTCTCCTGCCTGGTCTTAGCAGCCTTCTGGTGGACATGGGTCCCTTGATGCACTCAACAATAAATACCATTGGGATCCTCCTGGGAGAGATATGTGACACAAACACTGATGACACGAATGCCTCTCACCATGGACTCCTGCCTGTGCATTGCCACAGCCTGGTTGCAGGCAGAATGTGGGCCTGACAGCAACAAAAGCGGCACCCAGAGATGTACACTGTCCTTCCCACCTTCAGAGCATTAGCTGGTGGGAATTAATCCTAATAGCATACAGGCAAGTCTCATGACCCTCGCACCACAGAGTAAATGATGTGATGAAGGGTGAATCAGGCCACAGCTGCGATGAAGTCATGGCAGTTCCTGCCTGCCCGTCCCGTGACTATTAGATAGACCTTATGTATTCATCAAGGAGGTAGCTGGCATCCAAGGAAGTGCAGGAGCCAGCCTCTCCTCTGACAGCAAGTCATGCAGCCCAGGGGGAGGTGCTGGGACATGACTCACCTTTGGAAGCAGGTTCCAGTGCCGGATGTGGCTGGGGAGTTGCTGGGTGCACCCTCTGACAACTTACTCCTGGGAGTCTGGCAGTACCAAACTACCCAGCTGAGGATGCTGAAAGGCTGAGGGAAGCAGCTCCTGGAAGGATCGGAGTGCCAAACTTTTCTTTTTGTCACCTTTGAAAGTCTAAGTCTAAGATTTTAACCCTCTGCATGGGCTCTTGGCGGATTTCGTGTGATAATAGACCATATTTAGGAAAAGTAAGCTAACACCCTAGTTTTACCTTGGTTCACAGAAATGTACCCCTAAACACAGGGTGATATGGTTAGGACAGATAATATTAGAGGAGAAAGCTGCAATAGTACTGGCAGTTCCCTGAGCACAAAAGACAAACAGTGGGATGCCGTCTGTGAGCCAAATTCTGCCTATGTTGTGTGCAATGGGCCAACCAATCCTTTTCCCCCACAGGTAACTCTAAAGGAGGAAAGAGACTGGCAGCAAATTAATGTCAGCAAACTGATTGAAAGGAAAAGCAACATCTTGTGAAACTGGAAATATATCTGGAACTATTTCTTGTTTACAGTAAATTGTGCATGATGTAGCTGACAGCAGGCTTAGGGATTTGATTTCATAGAAAATATATATTTTGCATGTCAAAGGGTGTCTCCACCTCCTGCCTGCTGGGCTAAGCCAAAGATTTTGCAGCCAGGAGTTGTTAGTACTTGACATTCAGTTCCACGATGAAGAAGAGCAGGAGTTCAGAGCTACGGTGGGCAAGCAGCCAGCAGTGCCTGAACTGGCCGCAGCAACAGGCCTACAGGACTCTGGTTTCTCTGTGGGACAGCAATACACTAAGCCAAAAGCTGGATCAGCTTCAGGGCCTCCCTGGGGTCCATGGCAGTGTGTATGCTGCACTGCCAGTGCTGGGGAAATCAAAATGCACCGAAAGGCATTAAGCTCTGGGGGTATTGCACCTGTATAGATAAGTCAGCAGTGGAGATGGCTTGGCCTGGCTTAGTAGTGCAGGTGATGTCTGACGTCCTAGAAAAATCAGTGAACTCCTGTAATTACCCTGGGGACATCATGTAGTGGCCATGCCTTTCATCTCTTCTGTCCTCCTTGTGTCACATCACAGCTGTGGCTCTTATAATGGGTCTGAAGTTTGTTATTGGTGCTGATCTGTTTGCTGTGGCTTTTGTGGCCCCATGTGCAACAAGCATTGCTGCCTGGTTGCCTACAGTCTGAAAGGACTCAGTCTGGTAAGCTGGCTTCTCCCTTTTTTTTGCCCACTGCTTTTATTCTCTGGCTGTCTCTTACAAGGAGGTGGTTAATGCTGGGTACCCATTCCCCTTTTCAGCCTCCTTGCATCTTAGTTTTCTCATCTCCTAAAGAGATTTGGAGCCTTCAGGGGTGGGAAGATGGTGCAGTCCAAGGGCAGAGCCTGCTGCAGAAGACAGATATCCCTGTAAGGGAAGGTAGGAACACAGATGGAAGGAACAGGGTGTGAAATTTCTACCCTTCTGTCCCCCCAGCAGCCTGTAGAAAGCAGCTGTTTCCATTGTGTGAAGAACTGTCCCTGGGTAAGGCAGTTTCCGAGGCTGAAAGGTGGCCCCAGGCAGGGTGTCGGCAAGTGGCAGGGTGTTACAGCCCTGCCCCTCAGGCATGCTGCCTGTTCCAGACCTCTGTGCAACACAGCAGGGGAGAAGATCTGAAGGTAACTCCTTGCAGCTGGACTACATAGCACATCTACCTGCTCTCACGGGCTCTGAAAGGATGTGTTTTTCTTGTTGGCTATTAAGTCATCCTATAGAAACTACTTCAGGGGAAGCAGCCCCAGAAGTTGTTCCTGGCTATATTTGAAGGTGGCTTTTAGCTGATTTTCTTGTAGTTGTTTTACACGATAGCTCATTTTTCTGTGAAAAAGCCCTCTCTCGCACCAGTAGCTGCTTTCCATGAAAGCCAAAGCTTTGACTGCCTGGTCTCACTGAAAAGCCCCCAGGAGTTTCTCGGCATGCTTGCTTCCATGTCTGCATCAGGCTCCAGCCTGCGTTGCTCTGCATTTTGCTTATCTCAACACCACCCTGGCAGCGCCAGCAGGATACAGCAAGTATCCTTGGGTGGTGGGATGGGCCATATAAAGCTCCTCCAGGGCAGCTGGCTCTTGTAGATGGCCAGCACACAGTGTAGCCATGGGAGCAGGCAGGCTGCAAAGGGCAGCGGGACAATTTGCTGTGTAAAACCCCAAGCAGAAGGAGGAGCACGTTTATTAGAGAGTTCCGATCCTCCTCACTGTTGGTAGGATACACAACTTTTCCTAAACACAGCTTGTCCAGCTGCATTCCTGAAGCACACATTCCTTGCTGGTGTAGCTCAGAGTGTGGTCAGGAATAGCACTGCAGCTTTGTGTGGGACCACTCCCAAACACATCTTTAATTGAATAGGGCCACTTGGCCTGCATGCTTGGGCTCAGATCAGGAGAAAAGTATTGTATTTACCCATCTTTCTGCCATTTTCTGCACATTGCCATCTATTCTTTATCCCTTTCATCTACAACTTATAAGCACCACCCCTCTAGCAACATAATTTACTATTTCTTGAGTATTTGATGGATACTGTGTATGTACCACTGCCCTCTGTTGAGCTGGGCATTGGGCCAGGGTGGGTGTCGGTGAGCAGGGACACCAGCGGAGCTGCCTTCTTGAGTTAATATAGTTAAGGCTTGTTGTCATGCAGCTGGAGATACTAATTTCTGTCTCTGAAACCATGTTGCTGAGATTCAGCTGGCCACAAAGAATGCTTTGCTGGAAGGCTAGCCACTGACTTTCTGATTTTTATCATAGTCTTATGATAGCTGGCTTTCTTTTTAACAGCCCAAGTTTCTGGAGCATAGTTTCGGAGTGAGAAGCTTAGCTTTTGGATTAAACTGAGAATGCACTGATGGTTGCAGAGGAGAACTGCCGACTTTCTGAGAGTGCTCCCATGGCTCAAAAAATGCAAAATACCCCATGTTTTGGTTAAGAAGACAATTGAAGAAGATTATGTTTTTAGGACTAAATTGTGGTCTTTGAGTACTTGGCACTGGCAGTCCCAGGGAAAGATTCCAGTATGTCCAGCCTTGTTGTTATGGAGAAGCAACCAATAATTTTTAAATATTGGACTGCAGGGATTTACAGATCCTGGAATTAGTGATGAGTTCTTCCCTTCACTCCTAGGAAGTACTGAGAAGGACATAGCCACAGTAGTGAACTTAGGTGGGCCACCTTTCATGCCCGGGACCTTCTAGAGGAGCAGGTAGGAGGCATGAGACTAGTTTGTCTCCTTTCCAATGCCTTGCCTGTCACTACCCGTAGGCAATGCCAGCAGTCTGGTCTAAATACACACAAGTAAGATATTTTTATAACCCTTTTCTTTTTCTTTAAACAGTTGCATGAAAGAAGAATGTTTTCTGATCAGTCCTCCTGCTGAAGACCACTACATGTCTGAGTTTTCCCTTCCAGCAGGTAATATGAAGATATATTCTAGGGCCTTTGATTTCATCTCTCTGAAGCTTGGTATTGCTCCAGTAGAGGCAAAGGCTTTGTGGCTTAGCAACCATAGTTTTTAATCTGCTTTTTTGTGCTTCCCTGCACTGTGTGCAGACATAATCACAGTGGTCAATCCTTGCTTTCAACTTCCCCCTTGCTGCCTTGTGATGTTTACATGGTACGTCATGTTCTGCAAGCTTCAGTTAAACAGAAATAAAAATCAGTGTTGGTTTGCTTTGTAACAGCAATCCCTGGAGTCAATAGCCATTCACTGGTTGTAACCTTTAACTCTCGCACCAAGAAGAGACTTTACAGAAGAAATAAATAGAATATCAACGTAGGGTTCCCGTGTGTCACACTGTTTTCACATGAAATCATTCACAAACTAAACGCAGCACAGGAATGAAGCAATAGAGCATCTGGACTTTCTTGGCCAGGCATAAGAGTAGAGCATATCTGATTTTTCCAGGAAGCAAGTGCAGAGAAAGTGCCAAGGAGTCACAGCAGCAGCACTGTTATTACAAGGAGAGGATTTTCAGCACACACTGTGCTGAAATGATGGTGGGTGGCAACTACATGTTTAGGACCTTTTAGTCTTGCTGCAGGCAATGGGAGCCCAGCTCCTAGAATATGCTGGAAAAGGGAAGGCAGTCCAGAGATAACCCAAGAGTGATATTCTCCAAGGTGTTTTCCATCAGGTCAGGAAGCAGTATTGTTGTAAAAGAGAAGGAAGATCCAGGTAATACTGAATCTGTCTTAATAAGTATATATCTAGTGGCTTGATTTTAAATTTGAAAATATAATTAAAACTTCAGGAAATAAAGCAACTTGCTACTTTGAAGATCTTCCCATCTGGAAGACAAGTTCTGTCTCTTCATTGGGGCTAATACTGCAATTACACAGCCTTGGGCTGGGTTGCTCATCTCAATACTTGGTTGATAGGCAGAAGGATTTTTGGGGAGAGTATCACAAGTTTCTTTCCCAAAGGTTGAAGTACAAGCTGTTACAAACTCTGAAAGTCAGAAAAAAACCCTTTATATGTTGACAGGGGTTCCGATATTTGGTATTGATGACAAAAAATAATTCATTCCTGCCACAGTGAAATTGTCATATGGGTCTGCAGGACTCTGAATAAATTAGCAAGCTCAATGGGGTTATAAATCAGAAGAAGAAGCCCAAGCAGGCCATCTGCATGGCTGGAACATCAATTTTTATTTTATTTACTGGCAAGAGCTAGCGTGCATTACGAGATTCTGAGCTCTGCAGAAGCAGTTAGATGCTGTATGAGCTATCGCAAATCAGTCCTAAAGGTTAAAAAAGTTCCTTGTCATCCTTCTTTAGCTTAATAGTAAGATATGTGAACTGTCATATTACAATTATAGGCCAGTTCAAGAGAATATTTTTTTTCTCTCTGATCCAAAATGCATTACCTGGTCCAGGACAGGACCTTCCTTCTGTTTTTTTGGCAGATGAGATGCACAATTGCTGGGGTTTAACAAGTCCTCGTACATGAGGAGAGCTGCAGGAATGCTGTGGCTTTGTGCTCTGCAGGGTGATGCAATCTGCCTCCCAACTCATTAAATCAGGTCAGATTACCTTGCCTTTCATTGGAGTTAGAAGCGTGCTCCCCCCACAGTTACCGTGGCTCAGGCAGGAAATTGCTAAATTTCAGTAAATAACTGCAAGAACGAGTGAGTTTGTCCTTGCCCATTCTTTAGGTAGCAAGTCCCTTGGACCACCTCTGGGAGCAGAAATTGCTTTTTTCCCCCCCAGACCTATATTCTCTAATATGATTTCCCACCCACATTGCATTAAAAAAAAGGTGAGTCCTCCTAAGTTTGCATTTAATTTTAAGCTGCTTCAACTCAAACTCGGAGTTTGCCCAGGCTGGGTGGGACACAGTAGCTGAATCAGAGAGTGAAAAATAGTCTCCTCTGATGCTGCTAGAGCAGCTAATTTGGTATCTGCAGCAGCTTTTGGCAACTTTCCCACTGACACTAGTGGAGCAGGTTTTGTTCTTAAATTTGCAGTCCATATTCCTAAGGAAAACTCTGAAACTCTGGCAGTTCAAATGAGGCTTTTTGCTAATGGCTGCAGCAGACCAGTAGTTCTTTTCCTCCAGCCCTCTTGTCTGGAGGCAGACCTGGTCAAGAAAATACAGTTCCTAGCAGATCCCATACTATTTGTTGGAGGGTGTTGAGCACTGTGCAGTCTGCTGACTTTTCAAGTGACCACTGTAAATGCACTAGCTGCAGCACAAGGAAGGAAAATGTTTCTAGAGCCAAATTTAGTGATCAGCTATTCCATTGAGCAGGAAACTTGTGCAACAGATTATAGCATTCATCTTCTGTTCAGTGTCCAAAAAGTACTGCAGCAAAATTAATTCGAAATAATACAATTGAGGTTAACTTAATGGAGAAAAAGCTTGGAAAGCTGTTCTCTGGAAGAGGATGTGCTATGTATATCTATGTATCTATATCCATTATGGGAAGGACATTAGCTTTGGTGTGGGAGGATAATGACACATGGGACCTAATGGAGGTCTCATCATGTGTCTGTGGAAAATACATCTCGGCTAAGGCAGTGTGCATAGCATAGGAGAATTAGGAAACCTTGAATGGGTGACAGTGATTAAACAACTGTTTTCTTCTATCTCTGAGCTATGTGAAATGCAGAGATACATCATAAAACTACCTATAGTAAGTTACTTGAACCCAGTCTCTTCCTCCTGTTCCCAGACACTGCAGCTTACCTTGTACAAAGCTATTATTGTTTAGCCTGTGCAGAAATAACCTTTGTCATCATATTGGAGTCTACCTCCTCCAGCTAAATTAGATCATTGTAGTAGTGTAGACAATATACAATCCTACAAGCCAGAATGTAAATTTATGACTTTTCCCATAAAACTAATTTCGCGATGTTTTTGGAACAAGCCTTCCTGCTGTCTTTTGAATAGAGCATTTAAGTTGAAGGAAGAAAGAGAAGGTCAATTCAACTCAAAATCTTCAGACTCACGATCAGCCCCAAAGTATTCGTGTCATTACAGTTAGAAGCCACCTTATCTTCTGGTGCAGTTTCACTGTAACTGAGGGCTTACAGGAATGGCTGATACCATGAGAACAGTTGATCCCCTTTTCACCCTTCCCTGGTGCTGTGATTTGTGCGAGATTACATTCAAATATATTTCTTAAGGAAAGTCAACTGGGGATAAAGCTAAACTCCCTTTTCTTGATATGGATCTTCAAAGACATTCCCCAATCCAATGGCGAGCCTTATCTGGGTGCTCAGTGCATCTCTGGGTCATCTTCCCTTTGTGGTCACACTGTAGAATCATTGGCAGTTTCAGCAGTTTCTTGGTGTAAAGACAAAAATGGCTGAAAGATGGTTGAGTAGGGAGGTCCTGAGAGACATCAATAAGAAGAGGAAGGTCTATAAGCTTTGGAGGAAGCAGCAGACATCCTGGGTGGACTATAGGGAGGAAGCGAGAACATGCAGGGAAAAAATCAGGAGGGCTAAGGCCCAACTAGAAATCAGATTGGCCAAGTCTGTGAAAGACAACAAAAAATCTTTTTACAAATATATCAACAGTAAAAGGAGGACTAGGGAGAATCTCCAGTCCCTAGTAGATGCAGAGGGAACAATAGTAACAGGGGATGAAGACAAGGCTGAAGTACTCAAGGCTTACTTTGCTTCAGTCTTTAATAGTAAAGAAAGTTGTTCCCTCTGCGCACAACCCAGGGGTTGGAGAAGAAGAAAAAGGTTCCCACGATCCAAGAGGAGGTGGTTAGAGACTTGCTTGCCTGGTTAGACATCCACAAGTCTATGGGGCTGGATGGAGTCCACCCAAGAGTTTTGAGGGATGGATGTTCTTACCAACCCCCTTTCCATCATCTTCCAGCAGTCCTGGATGACTGGGGAGGTACCACTGGACTGGAGGTGGGATGATATTGCGCCCATCCTTAAGAAGGGGCGCAAGGCGGATCCAGGGAACTACAGGCCTGTCGGTCTGACCTCAGTACCAGGGAAAGTCATGGAACAGGTGATCTTGAGTGCTATCACAAAGCATATGCAAGAGAACCGGGTGATCAGGCCCAGTCAACATGGGTTCATGAAAGCAGGTCTTGCCAAACTAACCTGATCTCCTTCTAAGACCAAGTGACTAGACTCTTGGCTGAGGGAAAGGCTGTGGATGTAGTCTTCTTGGACTTCAGCAAAGCCTTTGACACAGTTTCTCACAGCATTCTGCTATGGAAACTGTCAGCCTCTGGCCTGGACAGGTGCACACTCTCCTGGGTGGAAAACTGGTTGGATGGCCAGGGCCAGAGAGTTTCATGGAGTTTACTCCAGCTGGAGGCCAGTTACAAGCGGGATTCCCCAGGGCTCAGTGCTGGGTAAAGACTTGAGGATTTAGATGCTGTCAGCTATGCCATGAATTTGTGCGTCATTGCACACCTTCAGAAAAAAACACAGTTCCCTCTAGAAAGAGGAACCCATTTTCTGTCCTGCGAAGGGTTGACATGCAGAAAGCAGAGCATTACTTCACTGATTTGACTAAGCTGACTTAATAAGCTTCAAATAAGTAAGTCTGAGGCAGACAGCAATTGCAGTACCATGGGTTTAGCAGTGAAAATGCAGCTCACCACAGGTATGCCCCAGCTGTGAAGGAGGGATTTGTCTCTTCCTTTGCTCTTTGCCACATAGGACTCCATTTTATAATTTACAATTATAGCTTGATTGGCACCACAGACCAGCACCAACAGATGAAATGAAACCTGATAGTCCTGCCCTGCTATTTAAAATAATATTCCAAAAATATCCCCCTGTTCTGCAGGCGTGGATAACACGAAGGGCAGAAGAGGACACTGCCTCCCAAATTGTGGCTCCATCTTTTTCCCCTAGCTGTACCCCTGTTGTATCCTGACTGTCCATTCAATGTGCCTAAATATTTCTGTCGCTTACAAAAGAAAGGAAAAGGGGCATCCTCTATCAGCAGGCAAAACATCTGACTGCAATGTTTCCAGCAGGAAAAGATTAAATTCAATGTCATGACATTTTTCATGAAGTGTCTGCTTTCCAGGAAAGCTCTGGGTGTAGAAATGTAAGAGTTTGCTGCCGTGATAATATTACTTCAGTGTGCCCCAGGAGGTAGGATTTCCTTTTTGCTGCTTTTCTGTCCTTTTCTCTGAGCTCTCCTTCTCAGCCACGGGAGATTTGCTGTGGTGCACCAGCATCAATGACTCTCATAACATGTAATTTTCCTTCTCCAGGAGGACAGACTTCAGCGCTTCCTGAGTCTTTTGGTCTCTCTCAGTGAAATGACCCATGCAACTGGCAGCATAAAGTATGTTAAGTATAGATTCCATAATATTTAACAGCATACAAAAAGACAGCACTGGAGCTGTGCCTCTTAACATGTAAACTTAATTTTCAGATCAACCATGGTTTTAATTTACTTTATCCTATAGAGGCTATTAGCAGCAGTCACTGTGGTAGCAAGTTGTTGCTTTTTTTCCCTAGCAACATAGAGGTGATGTACAGGGTCAGTGCTGGGACACATCAACCTGATGTAAAGGATGTTCAAAACAAGATAAAATGAGCTCATAAAGCTTTAGGTGGTGCAAGCAAACTGACACAGTATCAGTCAGACCATTGATCTGGTTTGCTGGGCTAACAGAGGAGAATTAAAACTCAAACTGGGAGATACCAGTGTTAGACCCCAAAATTTAGTCCTTAGGCCAAATTCCAAGACTAAAGTGCAGCTATGAAAGCAGGAGCTCATCCGGTAACTGCTTGATTACTTCTGCTGGGAAGCAATAAAAGACATCGCTTTTACCAGAGAACAAAATGGATGTCTCTTCTCAGAAAACACCGTTGTGGACTTGTTGTGAGCAATGTTCATCCCTCCAGCATGTTGGATGAAAATACTCTATCCATAATAACAAGTTAATTGGCTATAATTTAGCATATTAAGCAATCTGACCTCAAAAGTCATCAGATGATACAAGGGAGGATTTGGCCCCTAGTAGAAGCAGTCATGACGTGTGTTTTAGTGGTGCAGATAGTATAGAACTACCCACTCTCAAAAAAAGGAATGCAACATTATCCTGAGCACAAAATCAGCATGGATCCACTGAGACCTGTACTTAGAACACAGAAGAATCCTGCTGGTCCTCCATTACATGTTTTAGTCAACTTCTTCCTTCCCCCTCCCAGATAAAATGCCCTGCACATCTAATGGTGGATTTTGGCTCTCAAAGCTAGAAAGCTCCAACTGTAGCCAAAGTAATATCCTAAAATAGAAAGAAAAATGAGAAACCAGAAATGTTGTTTTCCTCTTTCAAAAATTTCAGCAGGAAGCTAGCAGCAAGAAACCACTAAAACGGCTT
Source organism: Coccyzus lansbergi (assembly GCA_033558105.1). Lineage (NCBI taxonomy): Eukaryota > Metazoa > Chordata > Aves > Cuculiformes > Coccyzidae > Coccyzus > Coccyzus lansbergi. The sequence continues at coordinate 3,819,516 of JAUMJK010000026.1, read as the reverse complement.
TTCCCCAATTACCTCTCCTGATCTGGTTATTGTCTGAAACATCCAAAAGATCCTGCATCCTAAGGTCCAAAGGGACCTCAATTTCATGCCTGTGGCTCTGGGTATCACTGGAAACCACCTTAAGGTAATTGAGCTCAGGATTTGGTCTTTGTACCAATCAGTTTTAGGGAAGCTGACAGCTACAAATCCCCATGTTTTTGTTCTGATGAAAACAGCCTGAAGATCTAAATTTAACAGTTGATTTCACAATGCTTATTTTTTACTGTAAGTAAAATCACCCTTGAAAAATAGCTTATAATAGGAAAAGATAGATTCTCTGGATGCTGGAAAAGCAAAACCCAAAAGAAAAGAGGACAAATTTATCATCATTCACAATTTTGATTGCTTCTGATGGGAACATTCTACTTTCTAATTGGGATGTTTGGATGAATACTATGAATAAAAATAATATTAGTTACAGAAGAGATTCATAAGTGCTGCCCCCATTTCAGAGCAAGATACAGCATGTGACTATGGTGTTTGGGTTAAAGGAAATGATGCCTGCAAATCGAATCTATGATACATTTTTTTTTTTCACATGAAGAAACTAGGGAGAATATTTTTCCAAGATGAGAAAGACTCTTCTTCATGCACATGGTTATTCTGATGAATTTTTCATTGTAGACAAATTTTCACTAATGTGACCCCCACAGTCACATCACCACACTTTAACAATACCAAGAGACCACAGGGTGGATATAGATATAATTTATAGTTGAAGAATAGCATAAATCACCTACACATCATGAGGTGATTTATTGTACATGAGAGTGAGGCAGCTATAGTGAAAATGTATGCCCAAGAGTGACAAATGGCTTCTATTTAGTGCTTCATATTTGAAACCAGGTCTGCTTTCAAATAAGCCAGCATGGATACCAGAGAATGACCTGCGTCCTGCTCCTCCTTGTGCCTCGTCATCAGTTCACCAGGTTCCAGCCATGCAAATTCATGGAAGACAGGAAGATGCGCATGTGTCCTTGGAAACACAATTTGTATTTGGGAACATCTTGAACCTCAGATGCCAGCGGCATTCTTCAATCCAGTGCTTAGGAAAACAGTCATTGCACTTAATAAACTGAATGCAGTGGAGACCAGCTACTGCAAGAAACTACAAAGAGGCTTTTATAATATAGCATGCTATGTCCACAGTTGCCCCCCAAAATAGGAGGATTGTAACTACTATGGCTTGGGACCTCCTTTTTGCCATGTCCCACTGATCCAGAGGTGTCCCTTCTGTTTGTGCAGGTGCACATCTGCATGGACATCTCTTAGGAACCAGTTGGGAAGCGGGTGCTAAGGGCTCAGGTATGACCTGGGCTGCCCTCTTGGGCCAAGTTCTGGGCCTTCCATGTCCTGTGTTCTTTGGGGTGTCTCCCAGGCAGAAGGATGTGTCCCAGGATGCTTGAATGCAGGGACACTTGGGGCATTCTCATCTTGGACTTCCTTGGAGGTGATTGTTTCCAAAGTCATTTGCCCACTCTGGTCGGGGGGTGACACTTGTGATCAGCCATCTCTGTGAGCATCCTTTTGCTTCCCTCAGGAATGTTACTGGAGGAAGGGATGGCACTGCAGCACGTGGTGTTAATGTGGCAGGCAGCTGGGTGCGGCTGGATGAGCAACAGTCATGACAGAAGAATGTGATGTGCTTCCCTAGGCTGCAAGGTAGCTTGTGGGCAGGCTCAGTGCTGCGTCGGCTGCATGGCCTGTGCATTGCTCCATCTGCTGCGTGATGGATGAATAGGCCATGTGGCATGCTGCTGATATTCAGCTATTGGTGGGACCCGTCTGGAGAAGTGGTGGGCTGGTGCTAATGATGATGTGTGCTTAGATGTCTAGCTGAATGGACCATGAATCTCTACCTGGGTGCTACTTCCTGACTGCAGCTAGCTTCTTGGGACAGGCAGGGCTTGATGAGTTTCACTAGGAGGAGCTGAAGCAGGCTGATGCTTGCTCTGTGGTAAGGTCTATGTAGCAGTCCCACTGGCAGTCACACTCTATGCTGGTGAGCTCCATCCTACCCCCTTACATCCCACTTCTGCTTCTGGTAAGAGTCTGGTCCTCAAGACATAAACAGCAATAAAAATAACTCTTTTAATATTGTTCCTTGACCTCAGCCATGCCAGTCCCTTGGACATTTGGTTCAGAGCAGACTGCATCTTCTCTAATCTGCTTCATGATGCCTTGATTTGAGCGCCAATCTCCTAATCCTGCCTGGGCCCAAACCAGGATTTACTGTTTGGGCTTGACTCTGCTTTGCTGTATTCACACTGACCTTAGAGATGATCTTTATGTGGTTCTGGCTCCTCCCTTGATGGACTCAGGTCTGAGCTCCAACCACGAGCATTCCCAGGCTACCACAGACTGTCTCTTTAGGGCTTCGGAGTCTGGAGACAGTTGACAGCAGAGCTGTTGTTTTGGATGTTTCTCAGCTCACATTGCTTACTCCTTGTGCTAAAGCTACATTTTCATTCCTCTGAACAGTCTGAGATGAGGTTGTTAATGAAAATGCCATGAGAGACCTTTTATGGTACAAAACCAGTTTTTGTTGACAAAGACCAGCTCATCGGCTGGAGTTAATCAGTTCAGCATCAGTTTAGCATCAGTGAGTCCTTATTGATTTGCACACACAAAGGATCTGGTCTTGGTGTCCAGTCCTTATTACTTTAGAGCAGATAACAAATGCAGCATTTCGTGCTTGTTTTCCTTACCATTCTCTGAAGCTGTGGTATTACTGACCTGAAAGCATTTTGCCACTATTAACCTTTCAGTCAGGACATAAGTCCTTTTTAAGTTGCTGAATGCTACATTGTACCTTCTCTTTGTGTGGGAACAGTTCTGTTGTACCAAGAGGAGGTGTGATCTTGACTTTATGGGCTAGAGATTCCTTGTGGCACTGACTCATATGCTGTACATTTGTGCTCATTTTCACATCTTCCTCCTGATACTGTTTTAGGCTGTTTCCATTACTCCTCCACCCTGGGGGAGGAATCCTCGCCCAACACAGCTCTAACCCGGAAACCACAGAGGATGAAAAGAACTTTCATAGCAGTAATGATGCCATGTTCCTCTCCTCTGCAGCTGCATTTGAAAAACAAAAGATCAGGGGGCAAAGTCACCACACAGAAGCAGAACTTGCAGCTCTGCTGCCGTTGGGGACTGGTGCAAACGCGCCTAATGCAGATGCCAGAGAACATACTTCTTGTTGACACCAGAGAATAACAAGAACTGAAACCCACAATCTAATCTAGGGTGAGAACAATGTCTATTTTTGCATATTTGGCAAGGATAGGCTTGGGCCGTGAGCTGAGAATTAGCTTTGTCCACACCCTAACATCTTCACGTTTGTCATCAGCTGTTTGGGTCAACCTGTTGTAAAGGCGATAGTATGTCAGCAAAATAAGGTGGTGGATGCACTTCCACTTTGTTGCACTTCAGTAGCTACCTGTGCCTATGCATATATTCAAGCTCCAGTGGCCATGAAAGATTGCTCATAAAACAGATAGGAAGACATGTGGAAGTACATCCAGTGGTTTGGTGAGTCTGTTGTTTAACACAAAGTGTAGAAGAACAAGTTGAAGGCCATACACCCATGACCTCTTTTTACTATAGCATGTTGCTAGGACAGGTTTAGCTGTGTGCTTCTAGGCTAAAGTGCTCCTGGGTCTTGATTTTCCAGCATGGATAGTACTTTTCAACTGGCAAAGGGTAGGTGATTGACATCAGACAGAAGGCCTGATTTCATCAAAGCTTTGTCATAACACTTGATGGAAAATCTATCCTGGTAAGTGCCATCCAGTGTTATTAAATGTGGCACTGAGATGTAAACTAAGTCCCTGCCAAGGAACTGACACTCTGGAATTGTTTGCTCTCTCCTTGTACAGGCAGGTCTGATGTTAGTCATTGGTAGGAAAAGGTCAGTGGGACAAGGAAGGATCCGGCTGCAGTTGGCTTTAACTTCTGAAAGCCTCATCTGCATAGCAGCAGTGTGATCCTGTGAGCTTAGTATGTAAAAATACAGTTCTTCCTTCTCTTAGACAGGACCAGGATCATGAATTGGAGGTAAACTATGACTTAAAGCTGGATGGTATTTCATGTGCAGTTTAATATGCCTTTGTCCACATGAGGGGTAGGATAGTGGAGAACCAAGATCCATGTGAGACTGAAATATCTATGGGAAGTCTTTCTGATCTTCCCCAGACACTGTGTCTCAGTCCTTCTGCCACCTGTTTTCTATTTGACCTGCTATAAGTTCAGTCCCATCACTGCCCAAGGCTTGATAATCTTATCTGGATTGCAATGCTCTGCTTGGATTTCTGTCACCATCTCTGCGTGACCTGGTCTCTGCTGGACAGAAACCTGAAAGGCAACATGAGGAGCCTGTGCTGAGCTGGAAGCACAAGAATGGGTTAATTCTTCTGAGTCAAGTGGATTCCCTAAAATAAGGACCTCATTTCAAACAGCATTTGGCACAGCAGAATGCGTTTGTCTTCTCCAATGTGCAAGGTAGGAAAGCGCAGTTTCCCCAGCATGGAAAGGAAACAGGAGAACTGAGACACCAATGCCCATGTCTTTGAAGGTATTCAAGCACTTGCTGGGATCTGCACATTGTGGCCTAATGGTTTGTTGATAGTCACATGCAGTCTGGGACAGCAGGTGCCTAAACCTCGTGTTTCCAAAGTCCTACGGTACAGCCCTTAGCACAGAGTCAGGTTTCTCCAAAGCTCCTTGCAAGACCAATCCTAGGAAAGGGCTGATGCTATGAGTGTCAGTTCCTCTGTTTATTTCCACGGTGCCCCATTCCTGAAGATGCTTTTCCATGCTTTGCTGTGCAAGCGTCTTGGCAGAGGTTGTTCTCAGCATCCAGCTTCGCTCGTCTCTCACAGATGCTATGGAGAAATGCCAGTTCCTCTGTTTATTTCTATGGTGCTCCATCCATGCAGACACTTTTGCACTCTGTGCCACGCAAGCCCCTTGGCAGAGGCTGCTCTCAGCACTCAGCTTTGCTTGTCCCTCGCGGGTGCCATGGAGAGACCACCTGTTGCTCTAAATCTAGCCATGTTTCCTCATCTCCCCTGCATCCCCATTTCAACTTCTGTAACTACATCTGTGCGGCCTGTTCTCTTCTGCTATGTAGAAACTTGGGTAGTCACATGGGAGAGTGGGGTCACTTGTACTCCCTTGACCCCGTAAATGTAGAAGGATCAGTTTATTTCCAGAAAGTATGGTTTACATATGGTTTTCCTTTCATTATTTTAGATGTCAGCCAGAAGGGCTCTGCTTGCTCCCTTCAACAACAAGTAAATACCTGACCTGTTTAGAAAACTATAACACTAGAGACCTGGAGAAATCTTTGGATGCAAGATGCATATTCAACTGTATGTGACCCTTTGAGGAGAAATACTAGCTTAAAATATTAGTAAATGTTTTTTAGTGAAGATAAAAGAATTTTAGAGAAAATATACAAGGCTGGGGGTTGGAGGTCCCTGTGCAGTCTATTTCTCATTGAAATCAAATGGCTAGAATGAAGAGGTCAGCAGAAGTTTGCTTGAATTCAGATTGAGGAAAACAAAGCAAGCTCTTTGCTTGCTCCAGGCAATGCTGTTATCAAGAGGATCTCATCATAACAGATCAAGGCCAGGATATTCAAAAGCAGTTCACTGGTTTGCTTTCCTTGCTTGAAGCACACTGAGTGGAGCCACTTTCGGGAAGGTGTGGGATATGGTGAGGCATCAAGGAGCCCCATGCTTGTTCTAGGAGACTTAACCAATACCCCAAAGCTACTTTGGAGCATTTGACTGATCTACTGTCAGATCAAACTCCAGGGGGATAAATTAGGGATTTTTGAGTTGGACAAGTGCTGAAATGTATGCTGTTGAGTCTCCCAGGTTGCCAGCTTGGGCAGCTTTATGCTGTGTCCCACTTTGTGACAAGGCAGGTACACACAGGCCAAAAGATGGAGATGCCTCATGTTAGCTTTATAATTTTAGGATAAATTGAGCTTACCATGACAGGTAGTGAGTGCAGGGATCTAAGGAGTCATGCTTCGAAGACAAAGTTGAAAGATTCCTGCAGTTCACAAGTGCTGCTTGGGAACTGACTAGTCAAGTACTGCCAGTTCCTGGGATCAGCTTAAAGTTAATAGAGTGATGGCAGGTACCCAAACATCCTTGCAATCCTACATTTGCAGGCAGTTTTTATCAAAGAACAGACAAAATAAAATGATTTTTAAAACCAACACACCCTGCAGGTCTCTGTCCTTGTCACTAGGTATATAAAATTTAAACTACCGAAAAAACCCCCAAACTCTAAAAAAAAAAGGAATGGATTCATATAAATAATGTAATTGGAGAACCCTGAAAGTAGCAAGAATGTGTGAGACTGTGATCCATTTTTATCCTTTTAAAATAAAACATATGTTGAAGGGAGATTATGAGAAGGCGTCTCAGAAAGGCTGGTGCAAAAACACTGAAAGAACTGAAAAACTTGCTTTTCCAGGAGAAGAAGTGAGGGCCCAGTCCTACATAACTTGGATATGGAAATATGTGTTATGAAAATGCCGTGTTTCGGCATGATCTGAAACTGTGGACAGGGGAATGAAATGAGTGCATGGCATACTCCATGTCATTACTCTGAATCTGAAAAAAAAAGTTTCAGATGACTTCAAAGGAATGATTTTCATATCTGCAAGCTTACTTGGGAGATTATCTCCAAGCAGAAGAGTCCTTGCTTAAGTAAAGGTATTACTAGTCCGTGGGCATGATCCACTCACAAACCCTGCAAGTGTGTGTGTCAGTTTCATATGGTCCATTCTCCCAGTAAGTCTGTAACTCCATATTCTATGTATCCTTGATTTCTGTGGAAAGGGGCATACAAAAATTCATTGTAGAAAAAGAAGATGAGTGTAACTTCAGCCTTATTATTTACAAAATGATTTTCTTAACATTGGTAGGTCTTTAAAGGAGCAACTGAGTTTCCTTTTTTTGTGTATGTGTGTGGGACATAGCCTCAGTCAAAATCAGTCCGATATTAATTTTATAAGTCTTTCTCCTTATCCAGCTGATAACCAATTCATTTAAGATCATCACAATGTTAATTTAACAGCACTGTATCTGTAGGTGTGGTTACTTCCTAAAAAGCAAGTAGTTGCAGTGGGATTGTACAAGTCTTTGGCAATTCACAAGACAATATCCTTCAGGTTTTAGTGGTTTCATTCACAATGTCCTTGTGGGGTTAGTATCATCCTTATTTTAATGATGTGGCAATGGAGACATAAAAGAAATAAGGTTTTACACACGATCACTCAGCCAGTCCCATCCTTTCTTGCTGGACTGGTGATGCCACATAACTCTGCTGATACACACTAGCAAACTAACTCTAATGTCCACCAGTAATGATAACCAAGAGTAAAGTGTGAAGTAAAGCAAGAAATGATGAACAGAAAGTCCCATTAGAAATCAGGAAAAATTTCTTTCTGGAAAGGGTTATCAGACACTGGAACAGGCTGCCCAGGGAAGTGGTTGAGTCACAATCCCTGGAGGTATTTAAAAGCCGAGTAGATGCAGTGTTCAGGCATTTGATTTAGCAGGGGACAAGTACAGTTGGACTTGATGACCTCAAAGGTCTTTTCCAACCAAGCCATTCTATGATCCTATGATCCCTGTAAAGAAGGAACCTCTCCACACCTGATTTGCCCCTCCCAGTTTTCACCATCAAATGCGCTTGCACAAGTGCCTGGTGAGTCCCAGTTGTGTGCCAGGCAGGGAGATCAAGATCTGGCTCCACAGGGATGTTTTGCACTGTACTATATGCATAACTCAATCCTATGAGTGCATAAAAAACAATGCATTGAAGATAATGTAGTCTTGAATTTCTGGCTCCTTTAACTTCATCTCTGTCTTGGACAAACTTCCTCTCATCTCCAAGGAGTAAGGTGAGGATCACAGTATTCTCTTCCCTGGGATTTATTATGAATTTGTTTTAAAAAAATCCAATCCCTTCAGCTATGAAAATTACCATCATTTATCTATAAATAGGCTTAACCTCTTAAACCGTGTCAGGTGCTGCTGATTCACCAATCTGATCTAGGTCTTGGGATATTCCCTACTCCTACAGCTCGAGGGCAAATGACTCATGCTGTTTTCAAATGCCATATCCCACTGAGCCTGGCAGTACCACAGTTCTACTAGCATGGTGTCTGCAGGTTTCTACTAAAATCTGGGCAGAGATTTTCTCCTCATTGAGCTGAGTTCACCAACATCCTGCAGCCACAAAGCAATATGTTATATTTAGATGAGAATCCATGTATTTGCATGAGTCCAGCCCCAAATCAGCAGAGGAGAATGTGTTCTATAGTCAAATATGATGAAGGCAAACCCCTACTGATCCATGTAATAATTTTTCTACCTGCATTTCCCTTTCCTAGGAAGGTCAGTCTGCACTATCTGTCACTGTATCTTTGAAATTGCCTTGGAAATATGGAAGAAAAATGCCAAAGTATTTTCAGTCAATCTAAACAGGTTTTATAGTTTGTTCCTGGAAATCAGAGAGCCCTGGGCTGTCTGAATATTCTCTCCTCACTCTATAAAGCATTTGATTTTAAAAGCAGAAGGGATCCACTTTGCCAGTAGTGTGCCCATTCATAGAATTGTCCCAAGCCTTCTTCCTGGGGAAGGGGAAAATCTAGCTGTTGAAAACCAGAGGAAAACACCTCTTCTCCTAGGTATGTTATAGGGTAATATTACTGTTCTGGCTATGGGGCTCCTGAAGACAGAAGAGATTTGTGTTAGGCAGCTAATGCCCATCCACCATTTGTTGCCTGAGTTTCCAGGAGGCTCTGGGCATAAGCACTAGTTTGATTGCATTTATGTGCTGATCTATGGGAAGGGCTGTGGACCAATGAGCCAAAGTGAAAAACTGATTTTTTTCCTTTTTAGGTGTGCTTCAGTTATCCAGGTTATAGAATAATATGTTGCTTTTCCCTAATGAATGAACTGGATGTTTTGAAACTTTGGATGGTGATGCTCTGAGGGTCATCTATGTCCTCTGCTTTGAATCTCTCGTAAGCTCTGTGGAGTAGGGATCTATGTATTTTATGTTGCCATCACAAATAATAGATTCTCAGCTTGAAGTCTATGATTGACTGTGCATGTCACATCTCATGCCATTAAAAACACAAGCTCAGGCTTGGAAGGGCGAATATGCTTTTGGCTTCTTTGCCATTTGTGTTTCAGTCTGCAGGCACCAGTTCTTTCCCTGCGTGTTACTATTTTTCTCTTGAGAAAATTTCCAGAGCCCCCTGTGCCTGGAGAAGAAACAGATTCTACTTACTGACATTTGTTCCAAGTTATAATGAGCAGAAAGACAACTCTTGTAGACTCTGAACAAGGTCTCTCAGCTAGAAGACTTCAGAGCTTCAGCCAGCACCTCCAGAGCCCAAAGGCTACCTTCTTCTAAAAAGGTCTGAATTATCCATTAAATATCACAGTGCCTTGAAAGTTGCCCATAGGACCTCCCTGCTTTCCTCTTTGATCAAGACTTGAGCTGGCACCCAGTTAACCTGCCAGGAGTCTTCTCCTTAGGATGCCATGGCTATGTGTGTGTTGCTTGCACAAGCATGGGTTAGTTTGCGCTGTGGGTAGGAAAAATTTGAGCTCCCATCAATGGCTAACTTAGGTACAAGCTCCACTGCAAGGGTGTCCCAGGGCTGAAATGTGGCCTGAAGCACAGAGGGGCACCATTGGCATAATGTGGGTGACGAGGAGCCTTTCTAGGCATTTGCATAGGATGAACCCTTGCTCAACATCTTGGGGAGGCATCGTCCTCTGCCATTGGCTTCCTATCTGTGAACCTCAGCACATGGCCAGGGAATCTCCTCTGGTGGCTCATCCCTTTGCATGCCTCAAAGGGATGCCATCCTGCCAGGCAGCAGTGCGGAATAGCTGTTCACACCCTGACCCCCTAGGCTGGCTTCCCATGTCACACTTAGCAACAGTCCCCATGCCAGAGGCAAAGTTTGCTTGACAGGAGCCATATTCTGCAGTGCTCAGGCTGTCTCTAAGATGAAAAGCCCTACCCAGGGAACAGATAAACAGAACAGTGTTTGAGCCTCTGGTACTCTTTAATGTCATTTGCAGGGAAACAGATGTGTCATAACAATATAAAGCAGGCATAGTTCCCTTACTTTCAGTCTGCCTGGTGCCAGGGTCTACGTCATTACAGCATCAAAACAGATCCAGCAAGTTCATGGTGACTTTACTCTTCTTGGCTCCCTGGTTTGTACTTGTCTTCCAGCAGCCTTCCTCACCCCATCAGGGGCTGTCACGCATTGTTATTTCACTGGAAGCCCTTGGGAACTGGACTCTTATCTCCACATACCATACACATCAAAATGGTTTAATCAACCCTATTAATTCCATGGCTTGCTGCTGATCTGGATAAAACACTGCACTTTCCCAGCACCGAAGCTTTGTGGCTGAGTTTCATGTAGCAGCACCCTCCATGCAGTTTGCTTTCTGTTCCTCGGTGCTGGACACATTCCCATGCAGTCCCTCAGCTCTCACAGAGAGGTGTCAGGCTCTGGCTTAAGGCTCAGAATGGGTTTGGCTGATTTACAGGAGCATCCCATGAGCCTGAAAATTTGGACTTGAGAGTCCTTAGTGGCACTTCCTATTGCTCTGGGCAGTCATTGCCAGCTCCAAACATGGGTGCAGGGCACACGCAGAGCACATTTGCCCAGTTGTTCAGCCTCAAAAGGTGTCCAGAGCAGGCAGAAACCTCAGTGGCATGCCAGGACCAGGGCAAAACTCAGGGGATGTTATTACAGCTGTGGCACTGGGGTACTGAGGAAGGGAACATGCCTTTGCTCTTGTCCCAGCATGGAGGGGTGGTGGAACACAGCTTATTCATCAGAAGATACAGCCTGATTGAGAAAAAAAACTTAAGAGGACCAGATATGGGAGGATTAGAGATAGGAGAGTAGTTCATAGATGTCTTTCTGACTAGAAGAACCGGACCAGATTCTGCCACCTTTTTCCAACTCCAGCTCTATTTTGGCTCACCCCTAGCCTAAAGCCAAATCTCTCCAACAGCTGGGGAGATGCCTCCTGTTTGAAGCAGCCACAAGTCATCCATCTGACCGCTTGGAGCTGCATGAGACGCGCTGCTCCTTGCTTTTCTCAGAAAGAGTTCTTGCAACATGAAAGAAGTGCAGGCAAACAAAGAGCCCAGGGGAGAGAAGTGACAAGCGGCAGCTGGAGTCAGCGGGTGGCTTGCCGAGTGACAGAGCAGTTGGGCTCCTCGCTACTCTGCTACTATTTTGGAAACTTCAATAAACACAAGAGACCATATCAATCTCTCAGTGCTCCAGCACAAGTCCCGAGGAGCCCCCTTAACTTTGGTGGCAATAGCAGCCTCCATATGCACTGAGCTTCATTCGGACCCTGGGTACATTCATTAGAAACAGCTGCTGAGAGCATTATTAGCACTCCACTAATTAGCAGGTCTTAACACTTTTGCTCATGCAAGCTTGCACCAAGGAATTCATACTCATTTGTACCATGGAGAATATGACTGTTCAACATTTGTGTGGGAGCTCTCAAGGCACTGGAAAAAAAGTATGGATGTTTATATTTTTAAAAAGGGATTGTTTTTGCTGCTGTCAATTATTAATGGCTCTCAGGTCAGGCTAAGGAACAATGCCAGGGATAAATTACCCTGTACACTATTCATATATGCTCTCCCCAGTTGTTTCCTTCTCAACTAGAGGATTTACCTCACAGTGAACTCGTTTGCTTTTGGAAAAAAAAGACTGATGAAGTGATGAACTCGGAGTACCCATTTGTTTATGCATCAACATCTTTCCTACTTTGTCAGGTGTGTTTAATTAAAAAGAAGCAGGAAATGCATTATAATTATAAACATATTACTGCACAAGAAAAAAGGCTGTCCTTGGGAAGGATTGTATTGTTTGATAAATGCTTACATTTTAAAAACATAGGCTTAACCTACGAAGCTCTTTGCCAAGATCAAAGCAAAGCTGCCTGCCACCACAGGCTGCCTGTGCAGCAGGGTTCAGCTCTGAGTTTGCAGCAAGGGAAGTGGAAGAAAGTTAAAAAGAAAACAAAATCCCCTCCTTCCCCATTTTTTTGCCTAAAACTTTTCCCCTAGTATAAAAAATGACTCAAACATTAAATATTTACTGCTAAAATTAATAGAATTAGAAATGAACCCAGCTGAAAACACAATAATTAGGGACCGGTCCAAGGCCCCTTGCTGAAGCCCCTGGAAAGATTCATTGTTTTCAATGGGATCTGGCTTAGGACTCTGGTGAGCAAAGCAAAGATGGAGTTATGGCATAACCCTGGGAGATCCTGGATCTTTTGCAGTCTTTCCATGTGACCTTGCCCAAACTTGCAAGCATTCCTCAATCCCAAGCACAGATGAACCTGGGTCTGTAATCTGCTGCTGCTGCAAAAAGTAAGATCCCTCTGGGCTACAAGACTGGGAATGCTGTAGGTAATACACAGCAGGGGATTATTGCCCTTCTCAGCACTGAGGCTGAGCCGTGGCCCTGCACCTAAATAAAAAAAAAATCACAGACAAACTGGAAATCGTCCAGAGGAAAGCAACAAAAACGATCAGTGGTCTAGAAAACATGACTTATGAGGAAAGATTGAAAGGGCTGGATTTGTTTAGTCTGCAGAATTGGAAACATGCTAATGAACTTTAGAGATGTAAAAAACCCATGTGATATCAAAAAGGGTAATTGATTGCCCTTTATCTCTGTGAGGACGGCAGAAAGTACAGCAAAGAAGATTTAGGATAGACAATATTAAAAGCTGTGAGGTTAATAACACGCACAAGTACTCAGGGACCTAGGGAGGAAGCAGAATGTCTCTCACGGGAAATTTTCAATGTGTTGGAGAAGCACTTGCCATGAGGGATTGAGTAACTCGATGTCCAATGGAGCAGGCTGCTTTCAGCCATGTGGTCCTATGGTTTCCATGACTTAATGACTGTCTCAGAACACCCAAGAAAGAGACCTTGGAGGTGATGGGCCTTCACACTCAAAGGAAAAAAAGCAACAGGTGCTCAACTTTTCTAAAAGTTGATCCCCATATCACTGACCCCTTCCTAAACCCCTCTTTTCCTTGGCTTTCACAGTTATTAAATGAAGAGCAACAAATTCCCACCACTTCATGGGGTAATCGTTGTATTTGTGAAGTACCTTGCTGCTCTCTCTTGTGGGACTCCCATCTAAGAAAGCACTCAAATGCTCAAATATTAGGATGATGAGACCTCTGGAAAAGCATGTGGTGACTCAGAAAGTGTTCCAGGTAGTAGTGGCCTTGGAGATCCTTCTTGGGAAGGTTCCCTCACCTTCCTGAGAAAGGGGTACCTCGGTTAACCTTTGCTTTCACCCATAGCACCACTGAGCATGACTACTGCAAAGTACCTAGGACAGTATTGGCTATTGCTCTAGACAGGCCAGGTGGTGGCCAGCACCTGATTAGAAAGGTAGCATCCCTTTTCCTCATAGGAACTGCCCTGGGCTGGAGATCCACTGCCCTGAAGCTGCATGTCCTGCTGCCGCCGGGTGAGTAACAGATTCTGCCAGACCTTGTCTGCCTTGGGAAGGCCCAACACTGTTCTCTGCTTTCAGCCCATTTTGCAAAGGGCCCTAGAAGCTCTTGTCAGAGTTGGCCTCAAAGCCAATAAGACACAAGACAGAGGACTATTAGAAACCAAGCTTTGTATTTACTGATCAGAAAAACCAAATTCCTTGAATTATAGGCATGAAGTGGTGAGTTTGTGAAGGGAAGAAACATAGGGCTGCAGCCTGAGCAAAACTAGCCATAGTCCTTGTCATTCCCAAGGACTTGGGGGTGATGTGTGGGCTCGCCGAGGGCCAGCGCAAAGATGCTGTGCTCATTGCTGCTGTGACTGTCCCTTTCCTTTGCACTTCCCATTTCCTGCTCAGTTACAGCTATGCAAGATACTATTTGGCCCCTGCATGAATGCTAAGAAAATCACTAGTTACATGATACAGGAATTAAAAAAAATCTGTTTGCTTCCAAGCATAAACCAATGACTGTTGCGATGGTTTGCAAACACGGGGTTATGGACCCAAGTCAACTTTTTTTCCCTGGTTCTGGGCACAGTCAGAAGCCTGGCAGGAATCCCTGTCAGCTAAAATGCATGGCAGCAGCTGGCATCTCCTGGAGTTTTGGAGCTGAGTGAATTCACAATAGAAGAACTTTGGGAAGGCAACACTTCGGGATTGGAATAAACATCTCCCTGGGGCAGACTTTCCATAATTGGCCATGACAAGATTTCTTTCTCCAGAGAGCTGGAACTGGCCTACGAGGAAGCAGAATGAATCACTGCTCCAGTCCAATTTGGCAAGTCACGTGATTTAGCCCTGCTTTGTGAAGGGAGATGATGATGATATAGACTGAAAGAGAGAGGAGAAACATAGCCAAAGGCTTCTGAGCTGGGAGTTGAGTTTGGGTTCCCAGTAATTTTTTGCAGGTTAACTCAGATCCTTAGAAGGAAACCCTGGCAGAAACCACTGGTACAACAACAATTCCCTTTATCAACAATACAGAGGAAACAATGGGGACTCCAGAACACAAAACTCATACAAACAATAATAACCAATTTATTTCACATTGTTAGAATAGCAGTTGCTATGCAATTCTTCCTTCCAGTCCCCCACTTTGTTAACTATTTCTGTCTCCTTTCCACTCCCAGATACATATTTATGGGAGGGGATCTTTGCAGCCTTCTGTGAAAAGGAGGGTTGAGTTTCCTCATGCCACTCCATACCCTTGGAAGAGTCCCACTTCCTTTCAAATATGAGAAAAAAGCATGTTGTTTCTGTCATCCTTTGTTTGAATGTTGGTCAACAGAGCTAGCTTTAAAGCTTCTTGCTATCTCAGCAATCTTACCAAGCCTGGTGACCTGACAGCAGTTCACAGCCTGTTCAGTATCTGATGATTAATCCCCTCCCTTTCAAAATATGCACTTAGTGGCAGAACCCCACAGAAATATTGGTGGAGCCAAAACTGCTTTGCCAAGTGGCAAACTTAGACTTGCTCTTCTTGGAAAGCTGTTTTCCTGTCATTGGCTTTCTGTCATTGCTGTTTTCCAGTGGTTTAGAGAGAGGAGAAAGAGAAAAAAATGTTCCTCCCAAATACCTCTTCTCTTTTACATCCCATGTAAAAGACATCTCCATGTATCCTCTGCTATTCCAGATTTCAGGAATTCTATCAGCCAGGGCTTTCTAACTAACTCTACTGGTAAAGATGCAATCTACTCAGATGCAAAAGGAGAAGCAAGCTCCCTGCAAAACAGGATCCCTTGGAAAAGAAGATGCAGACAATCTTCCTTTCTATCCCACCTTCTCTCACTCCTTTGGAGAGCAGTCAGAAGGAACAAAAATCTTCCCTTCACTATGAAAGAGGAAAATGTCAAATCTGCATCTTGTTGCAATGTGAGAGTTCAGATCAAGCCATCAGGTTTTTTGTAATTTCTATTTTGATGAAAAATATATAGCTATATATTTTATATAGCTATATATAGCTGTATAGCTACTGCAGGCAGCTGCTGCTGGGCTGGCTACAAGAGTAGAGCCTGGGGCTTTCTATTCTAAATGCTCCCACCACCCCAAATAGAAATCAGCACTGAGCAACAATGGGCCACGGCATGCAGCTGAGTTTGCACGCTAACAAATGCAGCTTACCTAGATCTTACATTCCCTGGAGATACCACCATTACTATTCACCTTTAATTTTAAAGTCGGTACAAAGCCAAATCCTGTGCCAGGTTCCTACACCGTATCTTTTTCCTGTTTTCTGCTGAGACTCTGTGTAAGGCCAGGCAGGACTCAGCAGCACCACATGCAATACTGGTCAGGTGAAACTCGTGACCTTTCTGGCACAGCTTTCAGGGAATGACAATGCCACTGGTGCCTTTATTTGTGGGGATTTGTGGGACCCCATAAGGATTCTTCTTCCCTTTTGGGAAGGAAATCAGAAAACGTCCCGCAAAGTAGCAAAGATCATTTAGAGAAGGTTAGAACAGGGTACACACTGCAGTGTAAGGCACCCATGGTCAAAGAGTTTGTGTGGCAGTTTTCCCTTTGATGTCCATGTGTCAGTCTCTGGATCATAGCAGTCCAAGGAATCCAAGTCCTTGATGACATTGTCTGCAGTGAGACATCGTCCTCCGGTGACATACAGCTTGTTCTTGATGACCGTGGCCCCATGATGCATTCGTCTGTCCCTCATGTCTGCACACTTAACAAACTTGTTTCCTTTTGTATCATAAGCAATTATTCTCCGAGTGTACCCTAAATGCAAAGCCAGATGTGGAAGAGACAGGTGGCAATTAGAATTTATGGCCAGCAGAAGGAATGAGAACGTATTTCTTGCTAGTCTTCAATAAAACCTAGTACACTGATACATAATTTGGCAGAATTAAGATATCTAAGCTGCGAAGTGATGTGTCACAAAATGCCTGTCTATCTTCCCTTTCTGTTTGTCCTTACTTTGTCTCATAGCACCTTCGCAGCCACGGCTCAACAAACAACATAAACCCCCTCAGATGGGACAAGCAACCTGCCAAACACAGATGGAGCTTGCAGTTTTCTGTATGTGTCTTTAAATGTTCTGAAGTATTTGTTTTTACCAAACAGACTCCTAGAGCTTCATGCGGAAATACAGAAACCAATGGTTTATGAGAACGAAGCAACAATGCTTTGTTGAGTCATAGCTGTCTGCTGGACAGAGCTGGGTACTCAACAGCATGGTGGTACCAGTGTTCACTCCACTCCCAAGGCTCTCAATGCCACATCTATGCTGGTCTGCTGGCCACCACACCACTGACCCAATGGACAGATCTTCCACTGTGGGGTGGTGCAACCTCGCATCTTCTGAGAGGTAAGGGCTGGTATCAGGGCCATTGCCCTGGTACAGTGGAGGTGTGGAAGCTTGGTACTCACCAATACATTGCTTGTATATCCCTGTACATAATCTTGAGTGATAATCTACAGTGCCCATGGCAAACTGCTTTGTGCCGTGTTCGGCAGGTCTTAAAACCACTTTCCTTCATGAAAATCAAGGCCTATCATAGAATAACCAGGTTGGAAGAGACCCACCGGATCATCGAGTCCAACCATTCCTGTCAAACAAAATCTTTCTTAGGTAAACCTATTCCTCTTTGTTATAAAGTGACCAGTCATACAAAGAGGACCTGAAATGTGATGATAGCTTTTTTAAGAGAAACTGTTAGCTTTGTTTTACTGTTGTTGATAAACTAAGAGTGTTTGGCAAATGTTTTGGCATGGAAGCTGGTAAGTACAACCTGACCATGGTGAATCTCTCTCTGCTTTCAACTAAAATGAAAGATGTTTAAAATTAACATGAATTTCTGTGGCTTTTGTTAGATAAATAAAACATAAATTGAGAACTTAAGCTCATCATCTTCAGAATTGAGTCAACATAGGCCCTTCAGAGTAATGTATTTGAAGATAAGAGACTTGAAAATACTATATTTTCGACACTGTGGTCTGATGTCAGGGTAATGTTCCACACAGAAGCCTAATAGTCTCAGACCTTTTGACTCAGCCTCTCACTGAGAGACGACACCATGTTTGAGTTCTAAGTGATCTGGGTTCAATCCTCTGCTCTGTTAAAGCTTCCCTAACACATGCTTCCTGATGCCAGCCCATGGTCAGGGAAGCTGCACTAAGGACTGTAGGTTACCATTACCAATGACATGTGATCCATCAAAGTGCCATGGACAGAGGCTGATCCTCTGTTTGGAAAAGACACTGAGAAGTTTCCCCTCTCCAGGTGTTTCATGCCCCTGTCAGGACATTTCACAATTACCCACAGGAGTAAGCAACAGAACCTATCGACACCTCATAGCCCTGTAGTCCACCCACCCCAACAAGCCATACACGGACTTGTGGTGACTGCACTCTTCATCGTTCCAGAAGGTGTAGTCAAGGAAGGGCCAGGCTATGAGTCAGCAGGAGAGGAGCAGGACCACCATGCCCTTGGTGTCTTCCTCCCTACTGCAGAGCAGTAACTTGGAGTTGAGTTTTCCTCAGTTTCATCTCACCTAGGTCCTGCTACTTGCAGTAAGAAGATGCCTCGTGGAGAACTTATCCCCACTTCCATGGCCATGAACCCCATGAAAGATGTGTATGGAGGGTGGCACACACACTCCTCCTTTCCTCCCCAAGCCCCACTTGCTTTTAAAGGGAGCACCCCAAGCAGAAAGGCTGTGAAATTCCACAGGACCTGGGCAGTGGAGGTGGAAGGGAGAACAAAACAGAGTTCTTACCACCTACGATGATAATCTGGTCTCCAATTGTGACAGCTGGTGCACAGACGTTCTTTACCACTCTAGTCTCCATCCGAAACCACATATTCCTAGAGACATGGTAAACCTGACAAATAAATAAAGATACACATGTGACTGTTCATGTTGCATTTTAAGTGGCAATAGTAATTACAGAGGAACTTAGTCTTTTTATTTTGTCCAAGTGAATACAACCCTCTGGCTTGAACTGCTGGAAAGCTGAGAATTTACCCATTTTTTTTCCTAATATATCCCCTCGGAAAGCGTTCTAATTCTCCAGACTTCTCTGCTCAAGAGAAGCTAGCACATGCACTAAGGCAGGGTCTATCTGCCATGTGCAAGATTCTTGACTAAATCTTTGCATGATCATCAAATCACTATATCTCCTGGATACTGCTTTATCCAAGTGCAAGCCATTTCTTTTCAGTTTCCAGTTATTCTGTGTATTCCTGCCTCAGTCTTAACAATTTCCTGGGCAAACAAACCTGAACTTCACCTAGCTCTGCTGGCAGCCACAGCATTTGCCCAGCTGCTATTTTTGTACTGGTGGCTGGTATGCACTCAGTTTGGCGAAGGGACATGTTGATGGGACTTAAGAATGGTATCTAAGTCATCAGTTGATGTGAGAGAAAGAGCTGTTGCCAGATGATGATCATTCAGTCATCTGTATCTGGGCGATGCAATCTTCAATATCACGTCATCCCCTTCTTAATATAGCAAATATCTCCGGGACAATTCTCCCCACTAACTGAGAGATTAATATCCTTCCCCCTGATAATCAAGTAACCTTATCGCCATAAAGAAGCATTGCTCATGTGCTGGCTGCCACCTTAGCCTTTAATGATCTTCCTTAGATAAAACACTCAAACCAGTGAAAAACACTCATAGGGAAAGTAAAATTTCAATGTTGCTAAAGCTTGGAATCAGATAAGAAAGATTTCTTTTATTTTTTCCTCCTAGTCGAGCGTAACTGCTGAAAGCAGGCAGAGAGCCAGCAACATGTGGCAGGAGCCACATCTTTAACATAACTGTTGATGCAAAATAACTGTCAGTTTAAGTTCTGGCACTTTGATGAGCAAGAAGCTAATTGCTCTACTGATCGCAAATCTTTGCTTTTGCTGCAAGCAAGCAGGTGTGCAGCTGAAACCCCAGCTCAGCTGCCAAGTGGAAAGCACTGATTTTAGTGAGATTGGCTACAGGCATGAAGCCAGGCACGAGGGTCAGCTGCTGTCTGCCACAGCATCACGTGCTGCAGCTGTGGCCCCGGTGCCCACCAGTGGCAGAGCTGACCGACACCCAAGGAAGTACTTTGGGCCTTCTGCCTGAGAAACAATCAAAGGGGAAAACTGAAGAGTTGTAATGCTCTTTGCAGACACATCTTCCCTGAAGCCATGTGTCAACTCATTCTGCCTCTTGCTGAAACTCCCAATAAACTTCCTCAGGAGGGTGATGAACTGCTGAAAACCATATATGAAAGTACCTACAAGTAGGACTGACCATTACCTGGATCAGCCGGACAGGGTTTTGCATAATATCTTCTCCCCCAAAGAGGTAGACCCTCTGATCTTTGGCAGCAACAGCAGGGTGAAGGACTGCCACAGGCATGTTTGCCATGCTCTCACAGGTGTTGCAGACACTATCATATCTTTCCACAGAATTCAAGATTTCCTGGTTTTTGCCAATTCCACCAAATGATAAAATATAATTTTTATAGGCTAAGCTTCTCTGGGAGTAACGTGGTACTAGCATGTGCTCAACCATCCTCCACTGATTGAGTTTGAGGGAATAAATGTAAATATTATCACTGACTGGACTTTTCTTATTGCTAATAGGCATCCCTCCAAGAACATATATATTGCTGTGCAAGCTCACTGCAGAGGCTTTATACAGGCGCATGGGAAGTTTGGCCAGGCTTAGCCATTGGTTTGTCTTGTCATCATAAAGCAGGACATCCCTCGTGGTCTGCTGGTTGTCCTTCCTGCCACCGATGATGATGAGAAACTCTTGGTTGGAGTATCTGCGAGGAACGTGCAGCATAGGCTTGATGTCAGGTGCGCTGGTGGTGTATAAGGAAAACATATGTTTCCAGGCTGACTCAAGGATGCTCCTGCAAGTGGCTGAGGACTGAATGAGGGAGTCATTGGCAATGAAGTGGAAGAGGAAAGTTGGATGGACATACTGAAGACGGACTTTCTTGAACAGTTCTTGGATGTAGCGTTGTCTTGCCTGGAGATCATGCCGGATCCAGATCATCAGTGTCTCAAAGACCTGCTCCTCCTCACCGCAAAGCTCATCATCCCCAAGGTAATCGATAAGCTCCAATGGACAAAGGTCCTTCAAGTCCTCTGAATAGGCCACCTCAGGAAAGCATTTCAAAGCCATAGCCTTGGCTTTCTTATTCAGGCTTTGGCAGTTCAAGACTTTTGCTAGTCTGATCATGCTCAGACAGTTGTCAGGGGTCAGCTTGTCCTGGAGGTAGGCAGAGCAGGCCTCAAATAGTTTAGTGTACTGCAGCATGGAGGCTGTCTCCAACAGGGACAGGACATTCTCAGTGGATATAAGAATCTCCCCTGTGTAAATGTAAAGGATAATCTGATCCAAAGTCTCAGCATCAATGCCGTTCAGGATTACTTTAGCCTGGCGACTCTCTCTGAAGTCATTACAGAACATTGCCTTGAAGTATGGACTGCTGGAAGCCAGCACATTTCGGTGGCAGGGGATTTCGAAGCCCCCAGAGCAGAGGGTAACATCAGTCAGCATCCTGCTCTGCCGCAGAGCATTCAGCTGTCTCAGCAGTTCAGAGGAGAAGTCCTGGTCTTTGAAGAGAAGCTCCTCAGTGGATCCTTCCTCCATAGCAAAATAGGAGAGAGATGAATTCTGGACTTGGCAGAAAAAAAAATAAAAAATATTAGCAGCTTTTATTGAAATATCCAGCTCCAAGGGAATAAATCGGGACTTTGATGTTGCTCTAAATATCAATTCGCTGTTATGTGTAAAAATGGAACATAGGTTAAGCACAGTGGGAAAATAATAAAGAAGCTAAAAGGTTACCAAGACCCTTTAAAATTTTCATAAAATTATCAGATAGGTTGCAGTGCTGAGGTCAGCACTGCCTGTGTCCCTGGCAAGAAGCAAAAGCACTGAAATTATCTCATTGATTTGGGATGAAAGCTGAAGCAATTGGTTTGTTCATTTTAATCACATTTAAGAAATGCACTTAGACATTTATAAACTGTTTTAAAGTATTAGCATTTTAGTAGCTTGTGCCTCTTTCCCCTAGAGTTAGTCACTCCCAAAGAATGTAAATCTGGCAGAGCTGAACTCTGCAGCCGGGCAAACGAAACCGTAGAGACTGGGAATCTGCATTAAAACAATTATTTATTAACTCTGCTTAGCTGTGGGGGTTTTATGTTAATCAGACACACAATGAGAAAATTAAATGCCAGGCAGAACAATACGATGAGTATCTATAGTCCTGGCTAACTGCTCAACCTGCAGTGAAACAGTAGGGTAGAAACATTTACCTTCTCTCGTCCTTCACTGCATGCACTTACTTTCTGTCGTTTATTCTCTGCTGAGATTTTCCATAGCTAGAGCCTGGATAAAAGCCTATAAACCCACAGGACGTTTCTTTCAGTAGGTAAGTGATTCATAGAGGGTGATTTCTGGATGTGTTTATTCTGAAGTCACTTTTGCCGCACTCGGGAGCTATGCGCAGGAGCGGGGAGGCAGTGGGGCATTGTATACATTCCAGTGCTAAGAATAGGCACACATGGTCTTCTCACTGTTATCACATGTGACACCGCCGTTGCCTTTTGCAATGACCTGGCCAGTACCGAGCATGCCCAAGTGGTGTTTTTCTGGCAAATGTTTACATATAACAAATAGACACGAAGAGGAAAGTTCATTTATAAAAGTCCTGGCTGTCCATTTGGAAACAGCGGCAAGACCCTGTCCTAAAGTGCCTGGGAACTCTAGAACCCTGTAAACAGTCTGCATGCCTTACACTAGGTAATGTACTGTCACTGTAGTTTCATGTGGAAAGATGTAGAGAGAAGGGCTTCCAGGGACCACAGTGGGACAGGCTGTGTCTCCACCTTATGGATAAACCTGAGGAGCATTGGCCTGCTGCAGCCTGATGGGAGCCGGGAACCTTGCACCCAGGGCTGCCCCAAAGTGGGCAAGGAGAGCCCAGGTACTTCTGCCTAGAAGAGAGGACCGTTCACTCTTGGAACAGTTTAGGTTTATGACACTGCTTGATATTTCACATAGAAAATACCAGGTTGTGGCCTTTTGTGTAAGGGCCTCAGGTCTCTGAAACTCATAGCGAAGAACTTGAAGAGGCGGCTTGAGGAAGCTCAGAGTTCTGGGTGGGCTGACCAGAGCCATTTGCTGAAGTAAGTGCAGGAACCTGGAAACCAAGGTTCCAGAGTGGCAGGTCCTAGGGTGGCACTTAGCTCCTGAGGGCACACATCTCAATGGGGTCCCTAGCTGCAGATGTCTGCACATGAAAAAGGTGGCTGATCTCCTTGTGCAGCCAGAGAGGTCTAGACAATACAACAGAGTCTGCCAAGTTATTCAGGTCACCAGTAAGTATCACCTATACTTGGGCAGGTGAACAGTCCTCCAGTCACTGTTAGGTCTCTTACAGGTGCCAATCTGCCTCAGTCATAGAATCATAGAATAGTTTGGATTGGAAGGGACCTTAAAGATCATCTAGTTCCAATCCCCTTGTCATGGGCAGGGACATGTCTCACTAGATCAGGCTGCCCAAGGCTCCATCCAACCTGGCCTTGAACACCTCAACGGATGGGGCATCTACAACCATCCTGTTCCCGTGCTTCACCACACTCATCGTGAAGAAATTCCTCATTATGTCTAGTCATATGTAGGTGTCTATGTTTAACACTCTCATGTAGGTATCTGTGATGATAAACCTAAATCCATCCCCAAAGCTAGAATCAGTCGAGAACCTTGTGCCAGTGAAGGATCCTCCACAATCCCAGCTGGTCCCTGGCCTGGGTCTCCAGAAGATCCAGTGTGATGTACAGCAGCTCCCTGCCAATTTTCTGGGCATTTCAGGAAAAAATGGCAATAGCTGCCTGTGCTTGGGTAACTGAGACCCTTCATCTGTAGTGGAATTCCTCTGTTTATTCCAGGATGGGACTGAATCCAAAATGCAGCTTGTAAGCATTGCTACCACAAGGAAACACAAGGTTAAAGCAAAACTCCTCTTATTTTCAAAGTCAAAGCTCACGGGTGAGTCATGTCTGTGTCTAGTCACAATGAGGCAGATGATCGAAAATCTTTGGAAGTCACAATGCCCTTATGTCGACTCCCATGCCATGGTGGTGTTTGCAGTTCTTCATATGTTCTTGCCTCCATGTCCCAGCAGACTGCAGGGTTGGGGGCAGACTGTTTCTCTAAAAACAGCAGCTTTGTATCATGGGTCGTGTCGTACGTGGCCTTTCCCAGAGATTCTTCAATGGAACATAACAACATGATGAAATGCCTGAAGGCTAGACAAAACCCCAAAGGCACAGCCCTGTGTTAAAGACAGGGTGGAGGTGGGCTGGCACACTGTTTTGGAGGCTGTGGCACTTTTCCTTCCTGCATGAGTATAAGCATGAGTGTGGATGGCCAGGCAAAGTGGTGGTGGGAAAGGGAAGGAGCCATTGGACTGCAGATGAGTCACTTTGAGGGTAAACATGGCAACGTGCAGCCTCTTCTTTCTCCTTAACTAAAGAGACGACCCAGCTGATGATGTTGGAGCGCTGGGGAAAATGTGCCCTCCCCTCCCTTTTCCCCGCTGCTGCTGCCTCACCAGCTGGCCATGATCTTGCTATAAATATTTAGAGTGGCATTAAAAACCCAAAGGAGAATTTCTCTCTCCTTGTCCAGAGAACATTAGCTACCCAAACAAAATGCCTTCTTGCTTTCTTTCTTGCTCTGTATGTATATGCTCTCATTGTGGTCTGTTTTGATGATTGATTTAGCTTTATATCTCTGTTTTGGCTCTAACTTTTTGCTGCCTGTGTAATCCTGCCTCTTCTTGGCAATGGCTGTACATTACTTTTTTTAACCCTTAAAGAAACAAGTGATGCTATCTGGCTTCACTAATGAGGCTGTTTTATGTGGTCAGTGAAGGGTAGGCGGGATGTTCTTCTGCCTTCGATACTGCTAATTAATTCAGAAGATGCCAGGATCAAGGGCTTTGCGTGGCTGTGCAAACTCCTGCTAACCCAGAGTACAGTGTGTGCTGTTTAAATAGCTTATTGCTCTCGAGAGGGTTGCTGCTCCCTGCTGAGTCCCCTCATAGGTCTCTGCCAATTTGGGGCCAAGGCTCCAGAGCAGTGAAGCTGCTGCTGCCTGCTTTACAACTCTCTCTTCTTTCTTTCCCAGAGAGTACAGTGTCAGACACCTCTCCAACCAAGCGGGCACAACAGCACTGCTTAGTTAGTTCCTTTATAAATAAACTAGAAATCGTTTTTCATGGCATTTCCTAGAACAGTATGTTCTCTATGGCCCTTACTGCTGCAGCATGACCCACAGTGAGATGGACAAGCTGTTTTTTCTATGGGACTGTGTAACTTTTCTGGGAGAGTCTGTCTCTGAGTGAGTTCTTGAGGCTGGTTTCCTAGGCTGGCACGGTATTGACTCAACCAGGCCTAAGCAGTATTTCTGAGGAGGGCAGGATCCTGCATTAACTATAGTAGTGGAGCATGATGCAAGTGTAACAGGCTGGTCTGAACATCATGTGCAAGTGGGAAAGAGGGCTCCTTTTCTGGTTAGGTGACCCAGCAGCATTGCGTGATGTGATGATGCAGGTTCCCCCTAACTCTTGAGGGAGGTTAGAGGCTATTTGAAAAACAGTACCACCCCCACCCTGCAGCTGCTGCTGTATGAACTGCATCAGTAGACAGTTTCTAGAAAATGGAATGTTTGCTAAGCGATGACCACTTTCTGCAAAGCTGTATACTCAGCCTGATCCTTCTGCTGTTTCTCCTTAGGTATTTGGGATTGCTTAGTTTTGGAATTAGCTTAACTGAACCCTTGATCTGACTCAGACCAGCTCCTCTTATGTTTTAATGTAATGGGATGATGAAATGTCTATTAGCAAGCACTAAGCAACAGAACAGAACAAATCTGTGATCTAACCGACCAGCAAACAGGTGCACAGAGATAATTGGTGATGTCAGACAACTTCTGAAACTCGTACACTGATCCTATTACAATTGAGGTGAAAATGAACAAACATGGATAAGGAAAAAGGATTGTTCAAGGCAGAGACCTCAGTGACCCTTCTGTTATGTGTGTTGCCTTGATAACTACCAGTCCTACAGTTATCAAGTGAGAGATCATCCCTTCCCCCAAATGTGCAGTCTGAATCGATGCAGGAACAAAAAAAAATATTCCTTATTAAGGTCTCTATAAAACTGTGAGAGGGAAAAAACCCCCATGGGATTAACATTCCTTATTGCAAAAGGAGATAATTACATGGTTCATAATTAATCAGATACTGTGAGTTAGAGAGGATGGGAAGAGGTCCCAAGCAGCAATCGTGGCTGGCTGGGGTGACAGCCTTCAGCCTAGGCTGGGAGAGCAGCCAGCACTGCCTGCGGTGTTGCATGTCCTGGCAGCGTGGAGTTTGGTCAGTGGGCCTTGGCTAGGGTAAGATGGAACTTAACTCCAGTTTGTTTATTATAAGCTGGAGGGTAGTAAGAAATATGGGGGCAGAAAGGAAGACTAATATGTTGGGGAATTATTAGATTCATGTATTGCATATTTACATATGCATGTAAACGTATATAAAAATATGTGCACTGAAAGAGCAAGGGTATGCCTATATTAGCAAATTATTATCAAGAGATAGCAAGACTATGGACCTTTCTACTCAACACGTATGTCTGTATCTCACTCAACTTATAGCACCACCAGGAGACCTAACTCTGTATGTGATGTCTGGGACAGACCTGTGAAGGAACTATTTCCCCACACCAAGCAGCCAGTTTTCGATGAATCCTGACACTCCCCACTGGAGCAGCCTCCCCAAGTCCTGTCTGTGCTCAGCCAGAGCCAAGTATAGATTTACTATTTGATACATTGGATTGGGAAAACAGCACTTTGACCCTGTCTTCTAGCTCTGCAGTTGATGTCTCAGGTTCACTGCAGGCAATGAAGCTCCCCAAGCTGGGAAGTAGTGCAGAAGACTTTGAAAAGTACATGGAATCCGTTGTGAATATGGGAATTGATGAACAATTTTATGTGGCAATATGATGAAGTCCTTCGTGCTATGTCAGCAACAGGAATATAATGTGTATTCCACATGACACTGCCAGTGTGGTCTCCTACACAAAAACTACCTGATTTTCCTAGAGTTATGAGAAGGTTGGGGTGGGGAGCCCCTGGGACATCACCTAGTACAACCTCCTGCTCACAGCAGGGCTGACCTCAGTTAGATCAGGTTGCTCAGTGACTGGTTCAATTGAATTTTTGAAATCTTGAAATATGGAGATTTCGTAACCTCTCTGGGTAAACTGCTCCAGTCTTGAACCACTGTCCTGGTGAAGATTTTTTCCCATATGTCTGATAGGAATTTCTTTTGTTGCAACTTGTGAATGCTACCTCTTGCCCACAGAGAAATCTGCTGAATTCCTGCTGCTGCTTTTAGTTGCCGACTATCTGGTCTTCTTCCTATTCTTTAGGCCCATATACCCTTATGATCTTTCCCCCTCATTCCTCTGTAACTACATTTTCTATTTAGCTGCTCAGCAGTGTGATTTTCCTGAGTTCTGTCACCATAGTTGTCATTCACATTGATATGATTCTTAATTCTTAACTAACGCTTAGTTTAAGACTTGATAAAATCTGGGTTTGGTTCTGATTTTGCAGGTGAGGGAACAGACTACATCTGTAGCCACCAGTCTTGAAATCTGGACTTGAATTTTGAACCCTTGATCTAAACTTCTGTTATTGAGGCACAGGGACAAGTTTCACTCTCGCAGCACTGGAGACAGAGGGCAACTTTACAAGCGTTATAGCCATCACTGCATGTATTGGGTACAGATAGAGAGATATGGCATGTGATTCAATAATGACTTTGGCCCAGTATGTGTGGGTGTGAAGATGTGTGGGCTCCTGGCTTGGTTTCAGGCCAATCTCTAATTAAAGACTGAAAGATTAAGATGAAAGCAATTGTACTCTTCCTTCTTTAGTTAGAATGACCTACTAGCGTTAATTAAACCCGTCTTCAGGCAAAAATAAATTTGGTTGACAAAGTTATGTGCTTCACATTAAATAAGTACATATCTGGGTCTGAAGTGTGCTGAGCTTCTAGTGGTTTCACAGAAACCACTCATACAGCCTTGGTCACTCTTGTTGGAATATTTTAAAACAAATCCTTTGCCCAAATCAGCTTCTTCGTGTGCATTTCAGACATCTGCTGGCTTTTTCTTCAAACTACATAATTTGAGAACAAGTACCTGCCAGCTTGTTTTGGACTGAACATAGTCTGTCCTCTGGAGGATAAAATGTCACCAGGAACACTGGGCACCTAAGTAGATTATTCATCTATCCTTCCTATAGTCTCTGGTTACAAGAGACCCATGGCAACAGCAACAAGAGGATAAGCAGTTGCAGATCCTGCACTGCTCTGCTTTTTCTAGGTCTGGACATTAAAATACCTTTGATAAGAGCAAATCCAGAATCAGATGGTTTATTTCAGGTTCAGTATCTGCCTCTGGTGTTTTTACATTGCTAGAAACAGGAGGATCAGGCCTCTGAAATACAGGAACATCCTGTTAGACCTGTGTATGTTCCTCTTAGGAGCCCTCCATCCTTCCCATCTCATTTATTTCGCTCCACCTTTAGAGACAATAATTAGGCATTCAGATGCTAATGCTGCGACAATGATACAAGCTGGGGGAAGCAGCTCCAGCTGTTTCAGAAATAGTATTTTCAATGGGGATTAGATGCTATCAGCCATTATACCTTGGAGGAACTAGATCTGAAAGACACTTCCCCTTGGAGAGTAATACAAAGAAAAGTAAGATTGAGCCAGTTGTAGAGAAATGTTCACAAGCCCACCTCCTTGACCCAGACTCCCCTCTCTCTCTTCTTATTTGTCAGGTCTTTTCATATTATTTTTCATCTCCATCTTCTGTCACATGATTATAAGATCTTAGAGTAGTTCAGAGAGGAAGGAACCTCTGGCATTCTCTAATTCAACCATCTGCTCAAAGCAGCATAAGCCATGAGATCAGACCGGGTTGTGCAGGGTTTTATCAGCTGGGTCTTGGAAATCTCTAAGGACGGAGACCATGCAGTTATCGTGAGGCTCATATCTGCCTCTGTGGGAACAGCATTTCCCTGCCTGACAGATCCATCTCATGAAGTTCTTTCTCTTCCCCAGCTTTGCTCCTGCACCATATTCCAAGAGATGGTGCTGATGGGGACTGCAAGTCCTTAAATCCTTTGTGGAATAACTTAGGAGGTATCTATGCTGAAAAGGCAACTCACAGACTCACTGGAAAGTCACTCTAAAATACTCTGCTGATAGCAGGATTTTAATCAGGGACTAACTTAAATCATTAATTCGCAGCCCTCAGGTTGTTTAAAGAGCTGTGATAATGAGCTGAGAAGAAATTACTATCCATTTTCTCTTGGTAGGACTGTAACAGCAGGACATGGCACCTATTAAATTGGGGAAAGAACAGGAATAATCATCAGAACAAGAGAAAGACAGAAAATCTACCTGGAAGAAATAATGGCAGAAGATTCCTCCGCATATGCAAACACAAAGAGGTCAATTTAGATTTAGGTTTTTTAAACACGATTTTATTGCTGAAGGACATTTGGCGAGATAGCCATAACATAAACCTCACGTCCAGTATTACTTGGCAACACATTTCCCATCTGGAAAGAAAATAAACTGGATTTTTTTCTTTGTGCTAATGCCACATTTTTTGGATGCTATTTTGGAAACTAATCAAGAGGTGGCTGCTCAGCATGCCTTTTCATTCTTGATGGGTTTTTAGTGCAAAATAGCCAGCAGCAGCTTTCTGAAGTCCCCAGAGGTATCAGATCGGACAGCTTCAGCTAATGACTTCTTGTACATTTGCTGGAACTTCTCCTTTATTGCTGGCAGGTCACTCTGAGGAGACACCAAGAGCCTCTTAAGAAGAGTGGGATATGCTTTGACTAATATGCCCTGCTCCTAACAGGACTCCTGGGGTCTGATCCAAGGTCCACCACACCCAGTAGGAGGAGGAAAGGAGAAAGTAGGAGGTCTAATAATTTTTGAGGACTTTCAGCTTAATATTCAGATTTGAGGTAAGTCCATGTCAGATGTTGTGATGAGGGAACACTGACTGTGAAGAGGGGTATGGACTTTTGTGGAGAGCTGTGCTCAGGCACCCACTGGCATCTCTGATCAGTGCCCAGTGGTGCCATATGGGCACAGACTTGGTACCACACAAACTTGTGTAGGTTGCTGTGAGCTCCTGAGGTCACTCCATGGTGGCAAGCAGAGAAAGAGGCACTTCTAGGAGTACAACTAAAAGAGAATTCTTTTTCCACCCACAAAAGTAATTTTCTGGTTACTGCGTGTGGGAGAATTAAATGTCTTGTCTCAAGCTTTCTGTGAAAAGGCACCCGTAGCATGGTTCTGACCTTTAACACTGGGGTCTGAAACGTTATCATGATTGGACTGTGTCTTAACAGTGAGACTACCCTGGAGACTAGTTTCTCACATTGCTAATCATTGAGAAATATGCTCTCCTTTCCCCTGTGAATGACTTCTCCTCTGTGTCAAGACTGAAACAGCCCTGTGATTACAACCTACACAGCTTACAATGAAGGAAGACTTAAAGACTGTGTTTAAGATATCAGATGTCTTGTGCAGTTCTGTGCTTTTTAAAATGACAATTATCTCTTTTGGCTCATTATTTTTCTTTCCCCTTCCCCATCTGTTTTTCCCAGTTGGAACCAGAGGGAATTGGCAACATATGTTTATAAGTAACTCTCAACCGGGGAACTGCTGCTTCATCATTGCTTAACCAGGAATTTGCTTTTAACATCCTATTGGGGCCAGACCTCCTCATGGGCTTGTTTTAACCAGGTACAGTTGACTCCACTTGAAATTGCCTGCATGCTGTCTGGTTTAGTTCTTTGGCAAACAGAAATAAATGCAATATCAAAATTAGAGCCGCCTGGGTACAAAAGCAGAGTGTGACCACTGATGTAATCAGGCTGAAATAGGTTGACTGAGCACATGACTTACCAGGACTCACTCCATAACCTCTACATTTGTATTTCTCCCAGAGCTGATGTAAGGCATTACAGGTTGAAGAGTACACTACCTCAGCCCTGGTCACAAGGATGCGAATTAAGGTCTCCTCATCAGTCCCAGCTCCTTTCATTGACTTGTGCAGAAGTGTAGCAAAGTAACCTGGGCAGTCTTTGGCACAGCTGACTAAAGAAAAGAATACGAGGCGTCATTACACTTTTATTATTTACATTATATGATACATCTTCAATGAGAAGGAAATAAAAAAGAAGAAATAAAGGAAACTCTCTCAGGTTTGTACTCAGATGAGCTGGTAGGGTTTTCATCCTATGACTGGTCAACTATCAGTATGCAAGGGGAAGTCTTGGAGTCATTCATGAATGAGGGAGATTTCTCCAATGAGAAATCATGTTGCACTATGAAATGATCAGCACTGAGAACTCTGCCATTCCACAGTGAAAATAAAATGAATGAGAATAAGCATTTCCCCCTCTGGAGTTCTCTTGCCCATCTGTTCTTGGAGTAGCTGCTCACTCCACAGCTCACAGGGGCAAGATTTGGGAAAGCCTAGATCCAAATGGATAACAGCAATACCAGTATGCTAACCAGAGCCAGCACACAGGCTTAAATACCGGTCAGAGTAATCTCCAGTGCTAAATTGCTGTCAAAGACCCTGTACGTTTTTGTAGCAGCTGGCTAATGTACTTGTGATGATGCCTGGAAGTTATCAACAGCCATGGCCTCAGGTGCAGCTTGGAGGTGGACAGCCTGCGTTAGAAGGCAAATAAGCTAGCCACATGGTTTTTTTTAGCAAGTTTTATTTTGAAAACCAAAGGGCGCAAATCACTATTGAAAACTGGCTTTTCTTTTCCAGTCAGATATGTCTGCTCAGTTTA
Organism: Coccyzus lansbergi; assembly: GCA_033558105.1. Lineage (NCBI taxonomy): Eukaryota > Metazoa > Chordata > Aves > Cuculiformes > Coccyzidae > Coccyzus > Coccyzus lansbergi. The sequence continues at coordinate 3,787,926 of JAUMJK010000026.1, read as the reverse complement.
GAGCTATCTCAATGTCTGTCACCAGGCTGTGCACAGGCCCCCCAAAACTAATGTCAGATCATGGCAAGAATTAGAAAAGAAAGCTCTTGACACTTTTATTTTTTTACCAAGAGTGAGATAAGCCTTCTCCAAATCTCCAGATGTTTCGCTTTTAATGGAATCTTCTATCTCCTTCCCACACACCTACAAGGACAACAAAAAGAAGCCATTACAGTGGTTGTCTGTACATGTCATCCCTCTGCCATAAAACCAGCCTCAGATTTAGGATCCAATGGTGAAAGGCCAATTCAGATCCTTTAGAGCCTTTCCAAAGGACTAGTTCAAGGGCAAATGAAGTTCTCCTCTGGGACAAGTCCTCACAGATTTCACAGCACCAAGAGAAGAAGGTTATGTGGCCAGGTATAGCACAACAATTAAGAAAGGGCCAGCATTAAATAAAAAAATCGCATGTATCTGAGGGTTTCTAGGACAAAGAAACTCCAGCTTCTTCTTGAGTGATGCCTAGCCAGGAGAAACATTTTGAGCTTCTTCTAACTCCTCTATCAAAGACTCTGGATAAGATAAATTTTGGAGCTTTACCAACTCTGTGATGTTTTGTCACTTATTGTCTTTGGCTTCCCAGGGAAAGTTTACAAGCACTGCAGTTGTTCCCTATTTTTTTTTATTATGGAGGATAGAAGAAAACCAGGCTGCTACTTCAAAACAGAGTTTAACCTGAAATTTGTGAATGGATTGGTTTGGGCAACCTGATCTGCTTGGCTTTAGGAATTAAAAAGCTAAGGTACCTTGGCTATTGGAACATTTAACTGAACCCCTAGGGTTTAGGCCACTTTGAGGGGAGAGACTAACAGTTAGGGACTGCTTTTGTACTCCTGCCAGCAACAGCCCAAACCTTGGATTAAGTTGCAACTTTTTCCAACTATGGGTTCCTTAGTGTGCTGACACTGAAATACAGCCTTTATTGGAGTTTTTTTTTCATCTTTAATACCTAGCACTACAGTTTTCTGATGCATTCCAGGTCACCTGAGGGAAAAACAGGACTATGAGCCAGAGGTGGAGGGGGCCCTTCTGAGAATAAATGTCTCTGCTGAGCTTCCACCTTGCTGCAAAGAACCTTGAATCTCCCATTGTTTTGACTTCCACAGGTCATTTCCAGGTGAGAGGTCTCAGCAGAGGTTGGTTCAGTTTCAGTCATATGCAAAATGTCTCTCATGGGTGACACAGGGAGAAGTGATAGACAGTCAGGATCCTACTACCTAATTTGTCTTATGCTTGGAGATAGAGGAGAGCAAAGCAAAGTGTCTGTACAGGCTATCTGCTCAGGTGGAGGGAGAGGAAGATGTTGGAGATGTGTATCTGCCCACCAAAAAAAGTAAGTGAAGCAGAGGGGTCAGGATGAGAGACTGTCAGGCTCTGCTGTGGAGAAGAAGAGGAAAAGACCAGAAAAGCAAAACACAGCTGCACAGCAGGACTTTGTGAACCTGTCCCTTTGCTGGTCCTCCTGCAGGAAGGGGGACACCCACGGCTGTGCAGCTGTAGGAGGGAAATGACATCACAGCATTTGTTTGACTGGATGTGGTATAGGTTGTGAAGGAGAACACATTCTTCACCAGTGGAATATACAGGTCTTAATCCCTATTTCTATAAGATTGGGATCCAGTTGTACAAAAATGTTTTCCAAGATTCTTAAAGCATTTAAGAAGTTTTAAAATGGTAAAGAAAGCTCTACACGTCATTGTAGAGCCTGCGAACTATGCAACCCACATTGCAGAAGTGAATGACTCACCTTTTCATAGGCTTGAAAAGTAGCTCTCAGCTGACTGTAGCTTCTCTTTGCTAAGACCACATTGAAAGCCAGCTCATCTGTTCCCCAGCGGCCTTCACCTGCCTTAAAGACTGCATGTTAGTTTTTTGAAGTGCTTGTTTTTGCACAGGAAAGGCAAAAAGTCAGCCAGAGCCCTTGCTCTACCAAGACGTAGCCTGTGCCTCGTTAGCTTCATCTCCTCATGCTGTCATCGCCTCTGTGCACAGTGTATTTAGTCACTCCCCAGGCAGCCCTTGCTGCACTGCATGGGGCAAATGCAGATTTCTCCACGTTTGCACTTACTTTGTACAAATCTGTGGCATCTTGCTCGGCGAGTTCTGCATTGACCTGTTGGGTCTCATCGCGGGTTGCCTACCGGAGAGGACATGACAGTAAAAAAAAGCCAGACCAGATGCTGGTGACATTTCATAGCAGAAAGGAAGTGTCACCTCCAGGCCCTCACAAACATTTTAGCTATAGTTTTGCTGCCATCTGCTGACAACGCCTTATAATGGGGCTCGGTGGAACTCGGTGGAACAGTTTTGAATGGTCTGTTGGCATTTACCACAGCCTCTGGTTTTGCTGGCTAGGTAGGGTTTATCTCTGAGTCTTATTTGCTGTGCACTGAGACTCTTACAGCATTGCAACTCTGATGCCTCTGAGGTGGGAAGGGACTATCAGGGGTGAGCAGCTGCACAGCATTAGACCATACCCTGGAGAAGCTCCCTGGGGCGTGTGGCGCTCCTTGCCATCCCATGGATGCTCCCACTCCCACCCCGAGCCACAATGTCTCCAGAGCAGAAAACAAAATAGAAGAAAACCTGATCTGACTTTGGAGCTAGTCTTGCTTTGAGGAGGGCTGGACCAGAGCTCCAGAAGTCCCTTCCCACCTGGCTTGTTCTTGGGTTCTGCTTTCTGCCATTTTTTACAGTTATTTTTCCACTGGTGGAAGTGGTAGCACATGTGGCCAGATGCTGAGGTAGGAATGAAGCTGAGGTGTGCAGACAGAGCTGGAGCAGGAAGGCCCCAACACGGCTTTTAGTTTCAACCCCAGAGGGCTGAGCTGCTGGGCATGTACAACTCCCTAGACTCAAAACTGCAAAGTCTTAGGAAAGCAGATGGTGTATCCATCATCCAGCTACTGCAAGAAGGTCCCTGGTATCTGCAATGAAGTGCTGATGTTTTCCATGATGTTGGATATGCCTTGATAACTGCAAAACGTTTTCCTGACTAACATATAGGTACTGAGCATTCACTAACTCTGCACTTCCTGGTAGTAATTATGAAGGACCAATCTATGAAAAAAATCTGTGAATAGTATGTATTTGTAACTCCTGAAAACATACTCCACTGAACAGATTCTTTCCAGAATGGGAATCTAACTGTGGTGTATTTAGCAACGTGACTGCTAGACCTTTAAAGATTCTTTTGTTTATTGAATCTTTTCATTTCTTACAGCTGTCTGATCAAACTGGCCACTGCATTTCTAGATGTGATTCTACTTTTCTTAATTATACTGTCTCCTTATGGAGAAAGTATGTTTTTCTTTATTTCATGTTGGTGGTTTAAACTGTGTAAATGTGTTCTGATGGAAAATATGCTTTTTTTTTTTTCTGAATGGACAATTAACATAACAGCAATCTTTCTTCCTTGTTCTCTGTCTATCTGAACAGTAAATTCCTCAGCTGAGATGGAAATCGTATTTTGCTGGCTTTGGGCAGAATCCAGCATAATGCAGCCATGACCTTGAATGGGTATTCTAGCCATTATCCCAGTATAACTAGTAATAAAACAATGTCGTTGTCTTCAAAGTATTTGCATTTATAAAATTACTCCTGATTTTATATGAGCCCTTTAGTTACATTAAGAAGCTATAGATATAGAAGGCTCTTACTCTGAAGAATGCCTTTTACTTATATAATAATTATCTCATTATCAGATTACATATCATAATTACATTATTATAAGTATCAGCTAATACTTATTATGATTACCCAAGGTAGACAGGATAGTGAAAAGAGAATATCTCTATCAAAGAGATGCATAAAATGAAAATGCCCAGCCTTACCTCTAGCAGAGTGACTAATATCTTCCGTAGGGAGCCACTGGTGTCACTTTTAACATCAGACTCTAGATCCCTATCAAAGACTGTGGGGAAGAAAAATCTGTGAGGGTTCACTCAGGGATAAGGCTTTAAGAGAAGGTGTTTGAAAGACAACACTACTTACGCCGTTTGTATGCCTCCTTTATGTCTACAATTTCCTAAGCAAATAAATCAAATAAACAATAAGGAAATTAATAAATAAATAAGGATTTTTTTTTGTTAAAGAAATTCATTATTTAATACATTAAGAAGCAAACAGCCTCCCAGCATGTCAGTATCACACCCATGTTGCTTGAGGTGTGGCAGACACGGAGGCAGAAGAAGCCGAATTCCCATTCCATACTCATACTGGGATTCACCGTTATGCAGAGACATGGCTCTAACCCTTGTTCAGGAAGCATTTCAAGGGATGCCTGACTCATGCAGGCATCCATCTGGTTTCATTTGCCGTTTGGCATGAGCTGAAAGGCTTTTTGAAGAAGATCATGTTCCCGTGCTTGGCGGGAACCACCTTGGAGTGGTCAGAGCAGTGCCAAAGCTGCCTTTAACAGGCACCTGAGGATTCCTCTGGTATCAGTGCTGCCTCTGTGTCACCCGTGGGAGATATGAATAGGATCAAGGAAAGAATTTGAGTAACATTGCACTTAACCCCTGTTTCAGCCATGGTATGGCAATCTTACAGCTGCAACCACTGACAACAGGCATTTCAGCTGAAGAAATCGTCTGTTTCCTCCTCCTCCCAGTGTCATGGTCTTGGCAAGCTCTTTGCCCTCCTACCTAGGGAAGGTCACACACAGTGTCCAACCTTATTGCTTCGTGTGCAGAGAATCTCTATTAGCAGAGCCTCATCTGTCCCAGCGCCCTTCATTGCCTTCCGAAGCTCTCGGGCCTCGTACTCGCACGGCAGGTCCAACAGAGCCAGTACAGCCTTTTCAAAATTTCCGCTCAGGTCTCCCTTCAGGACCTCTTCCATATCCTGTGGGGATACTTGGTAGAGTTAGCACAAAGCTCAGGTGGGATTTGAGGGTTTCTTAATTTATTTCAGGAAATGTTGTTATTTCCAAGCTTCTTCTGTACCAAAACCAGACAAAATAATTTAAAAGGCTTTAAATATATGGACTTTTTTTTCCAAAATAAATTCCCTAAAAAAATTATGTCAGATTGAATGAAATGTTTGTCCCACCTTCAAATATCAGATGATAGCAGTCACATGGTTTGGGATGGGAAGGACCTTAAAGATCACCTGGTTTCAACCCCCACTGCCAGGGACAAAGTCACCTTCCACTGGATCAGGTTGCTCAAAGCCTCATCCAACCTGGCCTTTAACACCTCTGGGGATGGGACATACACAACTTCCCTGGACAAGCTGTTCCAGTGCCTCATCACCCTCACACTAAAAAAATTTCTTCCAAACTTCTAATCTAGATCTATCCTCTTTCAGCTTAAATCCAGTTTTGACTCTTACTTGTTTAAATAAATGCAAACTAGTGTTTTTAAAAGCTTAACGGGTGACTTCACTCTGAAGCATAATGAAGAAACGTCTCGCTTTGAAAGAGCTGCAACAGAAGGGATCAAATTTACCAAATTTCTCTTCTATTTTTGGTTAAAATTGACTGACTGGAAGAAGCAACAGATTTCTACGAAGAGTTTTGGTGCTATGCAGTCAGCATTTTTTCCACCAAAAAAGATATCAACCTTATATGATCTATTTAACTCAAAATTTATTAAGGCCCCAGCGAAGAGCTAGGTAGCGTATGAGAAGGATGTTTGCTGATGATTTATTTGAAGCCCTATCTGCAATTAATGTTTCCCCTAATGTGGGAAGTTCTTGACAAGCTTGGAACAAAGAACCAGAAGTCCAGCTCTACAACTGTTGTTCTTAAATACCCTCTTACACAATCACAAGTAACACTCAATCCATTCAAGTCAGAAGCTGACATCAGTGTTGGAGCAGTTTCAAAACAAACGCCATGAACCTTGCTTCCCAGAGCAGCAGGAGAGCAAAATGATGCAACTTGAGGATCTTGCAGCTCCTTCGTGAGAGATTTGAGCTGGCCAGGCAAGAAGGGTCGCTATATGCTGATGTACTTGGGGTATCTCATATCATTTTCTAATTTCTAATGCAATTAGAATTCTATTTATTAATATAGTAATTTAACATATATAGTAATTTAATATTTCATTTATAGTAATATATATAGTAATTTAATTTATAGTATTTATGTAACTGAAATTTTATCATGCTTGCTCTAAGTCTTACATATAGAATGCTTTCAGGTTCAATTCTGCCTGTCTTATTAACATTCATTAACGACCAGCGAGCAAGTAGATCTGAAGAAAACACCAATTTAATAATAAGCTCTGCAGGATTCAGCTGTTTAGGCAAATAATATGTTGGAAGCTTTATTTTTCTTACATGTAAAATCATTAAGGCGATCTACATTTCCTCCTCCAGAAGTCAAGTGCCCAATGAGACTTCTACATTTTACAATATGTATTCTACTTTATCACTGGAAGGTATTAATACTGTATATATTAAACTCAACAAAAACATAATGACGCAAGATCAAATAGTTCCCCCTGAATTTGCATCAGGTCTGAGAGGGATTCTGACTTAAATTTTTCCTTTTGCTTTAATTTCTTCTTCTGAATGTGCAGAAAATGAACACAAGCTGATATAGTTTTATTTTCTACGAATTATTTTCTAGCTCTTCCAACTTTGTTTAAAATACCTTGATCTGTCTGAGAATGATTTCAAGAAGACTCTGAGGCCTAGGATCAGAAATGTAACTGGTGTTTTAGTAGATTAAAAAAATGCTGAATTTGAAACTAAGCAGTGTCCTCCTTTAATTCACAATGACCTTGACGTTTTCAAAAGCAGAGGCCTGTAGGCTGTATTTTTCTGTGAATGGCATGTGGTTAGAAACAGGCCACTTATTTGGAAATACCTTGTTGTACAGAGCCTTGTACTTCTGTTTTATTTGTTGTCTCTGTGCCGATGTTCGACTCGACAGGACTTCGATAATTTTCTTTTCATCAGTTCCTGAAAAAGAAGTTGTACATAGGAGTTATTTTTAATCAAGAATCTAATACAGAAGAAAGAAAACATGATCTCTAAAGAGAAAAAAACCCCTGTTATACATATATCCCCACTGGTGCCAACTTCAGGATTGCTAGCATCTAACAGTCTTTTGAGGATATATTTAGCTGTAGTTAGCTGTTATACAATGTTTGGACCATAAAATATAAGTTAACCATCTCATCCAGGTCACATTTTATCAAGGAAATTGAGTCTTCTGTTTAAGAATGTCAGACACTGCTCCTAAAGAAATGGTTATGCCAGTGCTCATAGGCTGACATACACATATTTGGTTGCAATACTTGTTTGAGCAGCTCTGAGGTATCAACCACCAGATCCAGTTCATTGAGTTTGCAAATCCTTGTGCTGACACAACAGAACAAAAGACATAGGGTGAGAAGCCAGGATAAGTGAGGATGTTTAAATAAGCTTCATTAACCCACAACCTGAATGTACAGCCAGAAGAAAATGAGTTGTGTTTTGCACTAAATGGGTCTAGAAGAGGGGTAGAAACCAGCCTTCCTGGTCTGAGTCTCTTCTGATGCTGTTTGATGCTGTTTTGCTTGGCAAGTGAGAGAGAAGCGAGGGCATGAAGTGACCCAGTGATGGGCACCACAGCAGTTGCATCTCCCAGAAACCTGTAGGCAAAATGAACACCCAGCACCCCTCCAGGAGAAAGCCCTTGGGCATCTTTGATCTCTAACTTATGCAATTGAGGGAAGCAACTTACTAAAGGCAATGACCTTGTTCTTGTACTTTTGCCCTCAGCTATATAAACAGATGTTTGCACTAAACAAAGCTGCTGGAAGACATTCAATATGTTTGTGCCTAAAGGCACAGGAGTGAAGCAATGTTACTCTCATGCTCAAAAGCCACAAAAGAGTAGCTATTTCATTAACACAGCTGCCCTGGTACACTTCCTGGTGCCAGTAGCTTCCCTTGTTTCTTCAAGACAAGTACAGAAATGGACAGTGAGCATCAGCAGAGTCCTATGACCCTACTTGTTATGGACACTGCCAAAATTCCCATAGCATATAAAGGGGTTTGATGGCAGTTCAAAGGCATCAAGCCATATGTCAGATCTGCTGATGATTGCATGTCATGCTGGTGGACACTGCCCCATGCTCTCCTTGTGCTCTTCCATCTGTGGCAACCACCCACTGGGCTTTGTGCCAAGCTTCATCTCAGGCTCTTGGGAGTACAGAACAACAAGGGTTTCTGAGAAGCTACCAATCCGAAGGATAAAAGTACAAATTACATTTGCATTCAGTAGCAGCTGGTGTGTTTTCATCCCTGCATATATCACCACCAGGTACATACAAGACAAGTTTAAGGCATTTTTGTCTAGTTCTTTCGCTTAGAACCAAGGCAGAATGCATGGTGCAGTTTTAGAAAGGAAAAGCACTCCTATCTGACTCTCAGTAGGAGAATACTCTAGGGAAATGTTTTGTGGGACCTCGGTTGATATGACAGGAACAGTTCCTAAAATTCATCACTTAACTAGCTGAATGTGGACTATACTAGGATTATACACTTAAATACATGTTTACAGTGCAAATGCCTGGAGTGAATGAATAATTTATTGTTCTTTGTGCTGCATGGTTGTTCTTCCTTTGCTGGACATTGGCACCTCCATGGGCATGAGGATCCACATTCACATGCATTCACATGCATTCCTCATTCACATCAGTGCACAGTCAGCCATCTTACTTCAAACTTCTTTAGAAGATGGGAAGGAGCCAGTATTTTTGGTTAAAAATCACTCATGAAGCTGCAGTGGGCTCTGATGAACATACAAAGGTGGGAATGTTTTTTACTGGTCCTTGAAGGACTGGGAAAGGACATATAATCGTGACCTTAATCAAACCTGACTAGCTGGACTCCATGACTGTCATATCAGTCTTGACAGAATGATATTTTTATTGCCAAAAGCAAATACCATGTCTATCTCAATTGCCTGGAGCAAAAAAATTAACAAACTAGATCCTACCAGCCTTCGAGGAATGAGCTGCTTTCCATTCCTATTTATCTTAATTATATAAAACTTCATGGGTACGCATATTCTTTGAGTCAGCAAGTGACAAAAAGCATAAAGATACCCGAAACTAACTGGCACAGTTGTTTTGCCCTAAGTTTATGCATATGTTCTTTATAATATTGAATTGCCCCTAGTATAAAAAAATAAAAGCTTTCTTACCTGCTCCTTTGCAGGCATTATGTATTTTCTTGGCATCTCGGTCTGCATCAAACCCATGATGATGGTGTTTATTGGTTGACTAGGAAAAAAGAGACACAACAGACACATAGGAAACAATTTTGCATTAGTTTTTCTGTATGACAGCAGTTTGGGCCAGGTTCTTGCTTGATCTTTGTTCATATAATCTAAACAATGAAGTTCATGCTGGGCTTTGCCAAAATACTTTATCTGTCACTAGGGCTTCTAGAATCAGTACACAAATAGCTGTCACCACATGACTCATGGTACTGATCCTGTAATTTTGTTCTGCCAATTCAGACTTATTCAAATAATTCAAAGGTAATAACTCCATACTAGTCATCTTCATGCCAATATTATGGGGCATCAGTGAAGGACATCACTAGAAAACTTCTTTCCTTGGTGAAAGCTACAGATTATTACCCTCTGCTAGTATTTGGAATTGGCAATCATGACACACAGTGCAGGAAGCTGAGAGCAATTAAGAGGGACTTCAGGGCTCTGGGGAAAATTATGGAAGACTCTGAGGCACAAATAGTGTTTAGCTCTATTCAGGCACTAAGGAATGAAGAGCAAGAGCTCAAAAAGAATCAGTTGATCAATCAAGTTGATCACCAGGTCCAAACCTGGTGTGAGGAGCAGAACTTTGGGTTCTTTGATCATGGACTGGCCACCAGGCTTCCTTACTAGGGATGGGGCACACTTGTCTCCTAGGGGTACTAGGGTCCTCACTAAAAATCTAGCAGGGCTCATAAATAGAACTTTAAATTAGATGTGAAGGGGAAGGGGGATGAAGCCTTCCCTGGAGGTGTTTTAAAGATGGGTGGATGAGATGCTGAGGGGCATGGTTTAGTGATTGATAGGAATGGTTGGATTCGACGATCCCGTGGGTCTTTTCCAACCTAGTGATTCTGTGATTTTGTGATTCTGTGATTATCTGTTGGTACCACATTAACAATAGGCCAATATAAATTACGTACTTGATGCATGCAGAACCATGTGTTGCCTCTGCAGCATGTTTTTAAGTACTAGGAGTTCATAATCTTAATCAGATAAATATAAACTAGTCCTGCAAACCCTTTTGTGTTGATGCATTCATGCAAACAAGATAATTGGAGATAAATAAACTTGATAAAGGTGGTGGTTTGGCTTTTTTTTTTTTTTTTTTTGGCAAAATATTACATCTGGTTACCTTTAGCTGAATTTATCCAGGATAATAACTCAAAGTCCACACCCGCAGCAGTATTTTACAGCCCGACATATCAATGTAAACAGAAAACCTCCCTTTGCCTGCTAAGCTGACAAACTGTGAATTACAAGGGCTGAAATACTGGTACAGTCTCTATTCTTCTATTCTGCTGATTCTCAGACAAAATTAGAAGTATCTGAGCTCAGGTCAGCAATGTTTTAACCCTGTAATATCATGAATCAGATCTTTTACATGCCTAAACTCTAAAATGATATTGGAAGGTAGGTCCTAGGCTCCTAAATCAATTCAAACTACATGTACACTATGTTCTCAGTGGGAGGGTGGGGATCTAAGTGGGCATTGCAAGCACTTTGACATTTCAATTCAAGCAGCAACATGCGGATCAGGCTACTTGTTTTGCAGGGCTGCCAGGCACTGGCACCACCACTGTTAATTAACAGTTATGATAGTCCAGGGCGTGGCACTCTCCTCTCCACTCCTCTCCAGGGCAGAGACAATTCCTGAAAGAAATTAGGCACCAGATCATTCTGCCTCTGAGATGAAGAGAAATTAGCCATGTGGCTGTGGGCCATGTTTTGCCATGTACCCACCTGGCTAGAGAACAAACTGATTTATTTATGAGTATAGATATAGCCAGAAAGTAGATTAGCTGGTGTTGTTTGAAAGTTTCATATTGTGATCTACCAGATATGATGGCAGAGCTACAGCTCTGGATAAAGAAGTCCTTTGTCAAATGGCAGAGTCTTTTCCCAAGGAGAAACCCCAAATCCAGTCACTATATTGTTTTGCCAATGTACTACTGTGATAGACTAAAGACCATCTGGGTACCTGATTTTTGTAAGGCAATGGTGGCTACTGAAAGAGTGGTGAAGCATTGGGACAGGCTGCCCAGGGAAGTGGTGGAGTCACTCTTCCGGGAGGAGTTCATAAAGTGTGTAGATCTGGCACTTTGTGACCTGGTTGGGTTGGCATGGTGCTATTGTGCTGATGGCTGGACTTGATCTTAGAGCTCTTCTCCAGTCTTAATGATTCTATGGTTCTGTGATAAAAATTACTGCTGATGGTTGCTGCTGTAGCGCAGCCATCTCACTGAAATTGAAAGTAATTTTTACAACAATAGCAATTAGTAAGGTACAATAATGATGCAAAAATGTCATTTGGTCTCTATAAGTTAACAATTTCATTGCATTATCGCAAGTTTTGCTTGTAAATGTGTATCCTACTGTATGCTCTGACACACACATGCTTCTATGAAGCTTTCAAACAAAGGAGAAATAGATGTGTGCAAGGAACTAATAAGTTCTAGTGGGAGAGTTTATTTAACAGTCTTCAGATTTCTCAGGAAAATCACTGTCTTTATCCAGAATGAATGTAACTTACATTTTTCTATTATGATAGGGTGTACATGCTTCTCCTTTGATGGAATCATGTATAAAAGGTACCTTTTTGCACAACATGCTTGAAAATAAAGCAGTTCTAATTTCTTTCTTCTCTTCTGATTGCTATATTCTCATTTCTGTGAGAATAAAATTCACCTTTATTCTCTGTGATACAAACCCATAAAATGACAGCTAACCAGACTTAGCAGGTGATAAAGCTGAGGGAAGAGAATAATGGGATCCCACAATATGATGAAAGCCTATTCAGGATATAAAGACCCAGGATGCAAATGCTGCATGCACAAGAGGCCTCTTCACTGGAGAGTTGCACAGGCATGGTATTGACACAAGGATTGTGGTGCAGGTGCTCTTCAACATGTACTGGGTTCAATGAGCATCAAGGCATAGCATTCAGGTGGGTGCTTTGCTGTTTATTCAATTGAGTGCATCTCACACACCACAGTTTGTTGTGCAAGTATAATTTCCCCCTCTCCATAATACTAAGTTAAACATGCAAAAGGCTTTCAGCATTTCAGTTCATACTTTAGCATATGATTGTTAGTATTGTTGGGTAATGCACTTCTAGTTATTTCTTGCATCTGGATCATGTATCCAAAGGACATTGAGCTGGACAGACAGCATCCCTGCCATGTAAAAGCAGCTGTTTGTAGAAACAGGGTGCGATGTCTGAAAGGACTAAATGATGGTGACACTAAGCTATCATTAGTTTGGCTCCTCAGTGTTTGCATGCTTTTCCAATGATGTTCATGCCACTCATATGGCTGATCCTACTGTCTGTGACAGGCAGACAGTACTGATGTTATTCTAAAATTGTTTGCAAAGTATTTATTTGTGACAGTAAGAACAAGAGAAGCAGCTAAAAAATCAGAAAAAAAGGACAAGTGATAACAGGCAAATGCAAAGATTTGATTACTTTGTAGTATCCAAGTGCCATTCTAATTTAAAGTCCTCCAAATTCACTCCAGTGATATGAGCTGAGAACTGTTGTTCCATATTTGCTTTGTCCTGACCCGGGGCAGAAGATGAGAAGTGAATGAAAGAAGGCTTCATCTGGCATTTGGTCCCATTTTCAGTTATTCAGCCTGCACAGAAACATCTACCCAAACACCCAAAGGCAAGAATCTGGTTTGTACTTTGCTCTGCTTTACCCACCAGCAGTGCTGGGTTGTGGGTATCACCCTTATCAGGCTGATGCTGCCATCTCTGCAGTTCCCACTGCCCCAACCCTATCAAAGATGCACCTGGTCCTGGCAATGTCATTACAGTGGCTCAGGAGAGTGCTTTGTTCTCTTACGCTCTGGTGGCTGGTCAGTCGAGCTCAGACTTCAGCAAGTTCCTAACTCATAGGTGCAACAGGTAGGAAAATTTTAACACCAGTAATCGAAATAACCTGGTAGGTTAATGAGGATCCATGAAGACAATAACAAAGAAAAGTATTTTCAAAAGATAAATCATGAGGAAGGTAAGGAAGGTCTGTTTCTCAATGATGTTTGAGACATGTTTGTAAAGCACCTGAGCAACCTGTTGAGTCAGCTCCACTTAAAATTCAGTCTTTAAATAACTTGCTGTAAAACATTAAATGATGTGCCTGGGAGTTACCATTCTTGGAGTACTAGCATCAGCTTTACAGACAGGAAATCTGATACTCTGGTAAGTGACTGTCAAGGCCAACTCCTGAGTCATCTGCAAAGCCCTCATTAAAAATCACTACCTGCTGGGTCCCAGACTTGTTCTTGCCCACTGACACAGCCTTCTCACACAGGAGAGAGGAAGCTGTTTCATAGGATCATAGAATCATTAAGATTGTAAAAAACCTTTAAGATCATCAAGTCCAATCATCAGCCCAACACCACTATGCCTACAAAACCATGTCCCAAAATGCCACATCTACATGTTTTTTCTAACACGTCCAAGGACTGTGATTCCACCACTTCCCTGGGGCAGCCTGTTCCAATATTAGACCACTCTTTCAGTAGAGAAATTTTTCCTGATGTCCTTTATAAACCTCCCCTGGTGCAACTTTGTAGCCGTTTCCTTTTCTCCTGTCACTTGTTACTTGAACTGTACTGCTTCCAACCCTGTGGATTTTTGACAGGTGGCTTTTCCTGCAAGGGACAAATAATAAAATAAATTGCTTTTTAATACCATTTGTAACATTTGTAATATGGGCAGAGTCACTTTAATATATTCTTGTTCTAGAGTTAGGATCTTAGATTAGATTTGAGTAGTTAGTGACTTACAAGTGTTACAGCAATTTTGGTGGTAGCATGATGTGGAGTCCGAATTATCAGGTGGAGAGATTGCATACAACTTTTGCAGCTGGACATAACATATAAGGGAACTTGCTCTCATAAACTTGTCCAGCTCCATCTGCTCTGTTCCTTCACTTTCTTCTACATTTCTCTGCAACACTTTTATATTAATTAATGTAACCAGAATTCTGGAGATAAGAAACCCTCTTTTCACTTCCAGCCTAGTTGTATTCATGGCCTGTGTCTACTTGTTTGTAATGCCAACAGTGTTCCTTAGCTTAAACAGGTTTTGCCTCACTGAAGCATATTTTAAGGGAGCAATCATTTTCCCTTGCAGCTTTAGCTAGAATTTGCACTGATTTATTTCCATTAACTGTAAAAATTGTAACTGATTTAGAACTAACACTTCCACCTTGTTGTAAAGCACACCAAATAGTTTTTCCTGCTCTCACTTACGTTTGACTTTAAGGAGATGTTAAGATGAGTTTATAGTTGAAGATGGACTGCAGTGCTTAGAAAAACATCTGGAAACTGATATTTCAGCATGTGGAGCCCTTATGGTGCCCAATAAACAGTTTAACAAAAAGGTCAGCAAGGTCAAGAAAGACATGGAGGCAGAATAAGAGCTCTGGTGGATCCAAGGCATCATTAGTTAGAATTGGTGGGATGTTGCAATACATTGCAGACATTTCTGATGACAAAATCTAATATCTTTCTTGATAGAACATATAACTAATCTTTCAGTGGAAACAAAGTGCTCATCTATCAATAGATGAGAACAGAAGAAACACTACCACGAGCATGCCAGGTAGCTTCTTGCATTGCAAAACATAAACAATGTATCCTACCTGAAAATAGCTGATAATACAGCTGAGCTATTTTTTAATTTCCATCATCTCAAACAGATGCCACAAGTATGCTCAAGAACATCAGTTTATAGAGAAGTATCATTAAATAACCCTCTAGATGCTGCTGACAGTGCTCACCTGTTGCAGCTCTAACACAGATTGATACTGATAGTGTGCATGAATAAATACAGATGCAGACCCTTACAATCAAAGCAGTAGGAAGAGCCAGGAGAAATGTGGCTGCTGACCAAAGCAGTTGAGATGCAGGCTTGGTAGTGATGGGCAGAGCTCTAAAAAGGGCTGGATTCATCTAGGGATATTCAGTGCTTAGTGCAGCCTTCATTTTTACTGGCTTCATTTTATGTGTATGCTTAAGTTCAAGTTTCTCTTGGGCTGCTGTTTTCATTTTTCTTTGGCTCAACAGAAATAAAAATAAAATCTCAAAAAGGCAGCACGTAGAAAGAGCAGACTGACCCAGCTATGCTCTTTAGACCACTGACTACTGTACATGAGTGTTATATGAGTGACTACTGTAAATGGTGTTAAATCCAGCTGGAGGCCAGTGACGAGTGGGGTTCCCCAGGGCTCAGTGCTGGGTCCAGTCCTGTTCAATGTCTTCATCAATGACCTGGATGAGGGCATTGAGGGTACCCTTAGCAAGTTTGCAGATGACACAAAGCTGTGTGCAAGTGTCGATCTGCTGGAGGGTAGGGAGGCTTTGCAAAGGGACCTAAACAGGCTGGACCGCTGGGCAGTGTCCAATGGCATGAGGTTTAACATGGCCAAATGCCGGGTCCTGCACTTGGGGCACAACAACCCTATGCAGAGCTACAGACTGGGAGAAGCCTGGCTGGAAAACTGCCAGGAGGAGAGGGACCTGGGGGTGTTGGTCGACAGCCGACTGAACATGAGCCAGCAGTGTGCCCAGGTGGTCAAGAAGGCCAATGGCATCCTGGCTTGTGTCAGAAATGGTGTGACCAGCAGGTCCAGGGAGGTGATTCTCCCTCTGTATTCAGCACTGGTGAGGCCACTCCTTGAATATTGTGTCCAGTTCTGGGCCCCTCACCACAAGAAGGATGTTGAGGCTCTGGAGCAAGTCCAGAGAAGAGCAACGAGGCTGGTGAAGGGGCTGGAGAATCAGGCCCTATGAGGAGCAGCTGAGAGAGCTGGGGTTGTTTAGCCTGGAGAAGAGGAGGCTGAGAGGAGACCTCATTACTCTCTACAAGTACCTGAAAGGAGGTTGTAGAGAGGAGGGAGCTGGGCTCTTCTCCCAAGTGACAGGGGACAGGTCAAGAGGGAATGGCCTCAAGCTCCACTAGGGTAGATTTAGGCTGGAGATTAGGAGGAGGTTTTTCACACAGAGGGTCATTGGGCATTGGAATAGGCTGCCCAGGGAGGTGGTTGATTCACCTTCCCTGGAGGTGTTTAAGGCACGGGTGGATGAGGTATTGAGGGACTTGGTTTAGTGTTGGATAGGAATGGTTGGACTAGAAGATCCGATGGGTCCCTTCCAACCTGGTTGTCCTGTGATTCTATGAGTGGGGTCTGGCATAATATTTAGAGCAGTATTCAATTGTCTAGATGTAGGTGTCTGAAGCCTTAAGAGATGACCCAGGGAAAGCTGCCTGCTGCCTGTCAGAAATGTGTGGTCTCTTGTGAGACCTGCATCTGTCAGCTCAGTGTGGATGTCTCACATGCCTGAGGGCATCTCTAGTGGTTATTGGAAGTGAGCAACAGGATCAAGCCCCAGCTATTTCACCATTTTTGTTATCTTCATACACATTTAATTGTGATCTAATAATGCATTGGAGAAAACCAACATTTTGAAAAATTATATAAACCAGTTCTGTATGCAACAACCTGAGCTTTCATTCCTACCAAGCAGATGAACACCAGAAATCCCTCCACCTGGTTTATAATAGATTCATCTCTTGCATGGCTGATTTAGGTGCTTCCAGTGCTTGCTGCAGCTGTAGTGACTCCTGTGATGGGCACAGGCATCAGTGCGTGGATTCTCTGGTGTCTAAAAATGGTTTAGTTCCCGTCTTGGTCTTTTGTTTAGGGAATATCTAATACTCTCTCTTCTCAAGATTTTCAAGAAAAAAAAAAAAAGGCCCCTAATTGTTTCGAGACTTAACAACCTACTGGGAAGTTAATCTAAAAATTGTCTAGTGGGTTCAAATGTTTTTGTCTGGGGTACCAGATACACACACACTGCCAAGCCAAGCCCCAAGCAATCCATAACGTCCCAAAAGTGAGCATAGGAATGCCAGGAAAAACAGGTTGACCAGTAAAAATTATTGAAAACCTGTCACAGATGAGAAACTGTGGAACCTATTGAGATTTCTTGGTTCGCCTCATGCACAGTCACCAAATCATCACACGAAAGACCTTCAGGGAGCCTTGTCTCCAACTAGCAAACCTAGTCTCCTCCAGCTCAACAGTTCTAGAGCAGTCAGGACTGGTTTGGGCAGCGCTGATCTTGCTGTGGGCAATGGATAAGTGAGTTGACACCTCAAGGTGCCTTCCAACCCTATGATTTTCTGTATCCCTCTGTTGTGTGGAGAGCAAAATGTGTTTACCAAGAAATATCCTAAATCATCTAATCACTTCATTAGCATAATAATGACAGGATTGGGTGTTCATCACATTAATTAAATTATATCCAATACATTTTGATCGTGGAAGAAAGATTTTGGGCAAATCAGCACCTACATGATTAATTTTTTATCAACTTGTATATACACAAGATTAATTATTTATCCTGGCAGAAACCTTTAATCAGCTATAATGCAACTGGAATCCAAGGTTAACTAGACTAACAATACTGAATAGAAAAAAAAAAAAGGTCATGTTGTCTTAGACCTTGTGGTTTTAGTCTTCTAGCATATCATACAACATACTAGATAACATCTTGTTAGCAGAATAAACTCTGAACTCCCTCCCAAAGGGACAGTCTTAGTGACAAACAGCTCAAAATCTCATCACTCATTTTTAAGAATTTCTTTGTGTTAAGAATAAGGCTCAAGAACAAACAAGGAAGTAGGCTGCTGTACTTTGATTCTGATCTATTATACTTCCAAAGGCAGAGTGAAAAGCTGATGATACCTTTGTAATAGCTTGATTTACTAAAACATAAATTTCTGGTCATAAAATTTTTTTTCAACATGTGGTAAGGCTACCTTAGGGCCCTTTGAACTGCGGCAGTTTTTGGATCTTAGTAGAAGGAAGGTATGGGCATAATAAGAATAGTCATATTTCCTACCACTATATAAGATATACTATTCTTACATAATAATGTCACTCTATTTAAGCCTATGCATTCTTAATGTAAAATATACCTTCCTGCTTATGTTAGTTAAAAATGCAGTTGAGAGCGGAATGAACATCAACAAGAGGAGGAAAATCCATTTCAGCAGTAGCATCCAACCTGCTTAGCAAGTGACATACATCCCTCACCCATAGCAAAGAACCCAGAGGCATGGATCACACACCTCAGGGCTGTGAGTGTGAGAGCTCTTGGAACCAGAAGGCAGAGGATCACCCCTCCACCAGAAGCATCTGGCTTTGCTGTGGGATGTATGAGAGTCTTGGGGCAAACTGGCAATGGGATCTAGCAACCTGATGCTTCTTTCTGTGATGGTGTAGCCCTGGGTCACTGTCACAGCCCTACTCCCAAACGTGTCAGCCAGGCTTGCATGGGGCTGCATATACTTCTGAGGGATAACAAGGTGTCTCACTCAGAAAGCTCTAGACCATCAATCAGGAAGGTCAGAAAAGCAGATGAAGCCCATTTAATTTCTGTGCATAGGCCCTTCCATGGGAAAAGCTTTCAAATATTACACATCTATGGTGGAGAAGCAAAATAAGCAAAGATCAATGACTGGTAGGTAAGTGAGGTCTTATCTAACTGGTAAAGGCTGTTCATGGGTGAGGACATCTGGTTATAAGCAGATGGTGGGTTCATCATCTCCTGTAACCCTTGCATCAAAAAAAAGATGTCCTGCAAGCTCTCCTGCACTGAAATTCAAATAATTGGTCTCAATCGTTTAGGCAGGCATTTATGAGAAATGTAAAGGCTTTTCACACACAGGTGACAGTAGATGGGTGCTAACATTTAAAAATAAAAAGAAATTAATGGCTGCAGCATGTTGTCAGTGGGACAGCATCAGCAAGCACAAGGTAATAAAAAGATAGGGTTGATAAAAACCTTTTTGACATATGTCAATTGGCAAGAGCTATCTTAACAACTACATGTGTCCTGTCATTTTTGTTTGTTTGAATAATTTTTTCAGTCAACCACAATATGTAACTGGAAAATTGCCATCTGCCTCCTTGACTGTTCAGAGAATGGTATCAGCATCTCTGAATGCCATTTGCCATCTGCCAGGCAGGCCATCACTCTCCTAAGTCCTTATGGCTGTTTTAGGTCTAACAGCTGTACAACAGCCACATGCACTGTCAGGCTAGCTTGTTGCTGACAGTTTATAGCTATCAAGAACAAAATTTCTATACAAAAAACATATGTTAATGATGCAGTTTAGACTTCACTACTCAATTTGCAATCATTTATTGACTCTTTAAAAATAGGTGCAAATAATCTTATTTTCTACAGCTGAGAGTAAAACTACAATGACCAGATCCTAACAGAACATCACATTTACTTTTTTCTTAAGTTAAACAAATGGCACCTATGAAGCAAATTGCTCTGCCAGCTACTTAAACTGAAAAATTGAAACCAACTCTTTCCTGCAAGTCCTTCCTGTTTCTGCGTATCTGTTAATATATCATCTCATAATAGCTTATGTCTAATTTTTTTATCCACTCAGATTATTCCTGCTCATCACTGTGATAGAGAAGTCCACAATGAAGAGAAGAAAGTGTTTGGAGGGATGTCTCATGGCTGAATTTTACATTATCTGGTTTCAATGTGTCCAAACTCTCCCATGGCTAGTAGAACTTCGTAATGCAGATTATATTTGAAATCAGTTAGCTGGCAGGGTACCACACAGTTGGAGTGCGAAAAGTGCAAAACTGAAGCTTTTATTTCTGGAGGGCTTGATTCATCCGCTTAAATACAGATATCTTTGAGATGTGCCTGGCATACAGTACTTGCATAGGGCTGGCAGAGGTGACTCATGGCTGACAGGGACCTGACTCCCCTGGTGTGGCAGCTGAAGCCAAGGCAAGAAAAAGATCCAGAAATTTCCAGCAACACCATGACTGTGTTTATTCATGAATCACTCCTCATATCACTTCCTTCTAATATTTATTTTGTAAATGGAAGACACAAAAAAATGGCAAACAAATGGCTTTATTCACCTGGGACAAATTTAGAATTCCATGTATGGAATAATTCTGTTATGCTGGGGTGGACTTGTCTACTTTTATTTTATTGTTCACAATGCCTGGTTGGAAAACTTGTGCTGGGTATTAGGGATAATGATAACCAAAATGATTGGAAACTGGCATAGTCTGCATCTTTTGCAGCTGGGATATCAAAACTCTGACTTGCACACTAATACAGAGATAGCTCAAATGTTCTTATATCTTACAAAAAAATTTACACTTATTACTTCAACTAAGACTTGTGATAAAGATTAGTAATTTAACATTGATGGAACTGAAGTAAATTCTTGTGTATGCCAGCATGAAAGCTGGAGGCAGGGCTGGAGTACAGGACACGGACTTTCGTGACTCTTTCATGTATTCTAAAGCTGAATTATTTAAAATGAGAAACACTAGAAGGATGTTGCACCTCACCAGAGAAGCCCCAAGATTACATGCTTCTCCTCTTGGTTCTTCTGCAAGATGCATAATGTACACACCATTTATATTTTCATACATGAATAGAATGGCTGTTACTGTACAGACATTGCATGTTTACTGTCTGACAAACTAACTGTGTCCACTGAATTTGGCAGTTTCTGTGT
Organism: Coccyzus lansbergi; assembly: GCA_033558105.1. Lineage (NCBI taxonomy): Eukaryota > Metazoa > Chordata > Aves > Cuculiformes > Coccyzidae > Coccyzus > Coccyzus lansbergi. The sequence goes on along the minus strand of JAUMJK010000026.1, from coordinate 3,767,081 downwards.
GTAACTCCTTTCTACCTCACAGGCTGATGGAAGTCTCAAGATACTCTCAGTGCCTCTCAGTCACTCAGAGCAGAAATCATGAGTCCATTGTTTCAGTTAGTAGCCATAGTTAAAAATAAAGGAAGAGTAATTTTTCTGGATAGTAACAAGGGATCTGAACAGGCTGGACCACTGGGCTGAGTCCAATGGGATGAGGATTAACACGGCCAAATGCCGGGTAGGCACTTGGGGCACAACAACCCTATGCAGAGCTACAGACTAGGAGAAATCTGTCTAGCAAGCTGCCTGGAGGAGAAGGATCTGGGGGTGTTGGTTGACAGCTGACTGAACATGAGCCAGCAGTGTGCCCAGGTGGCCAAGGAGACCAACGGCATCCTGGCTTGTATCAGAAACAGTGTGACCAGTAGGTCCAGGGAGGTTCTTTTCCCTCTGTACTCAGCACTGGTGAGACTGCTCCTTGAATACTGTGTTCAGTTCTGGGCCCCTCACCACAAGAAGGATGTTGAGGCTCTGGAGTGAGTCCAGAGAAGAGCAGTGAAGCTGGTGAAGGGGCTGGAGAACAGGCCTTATGAGGAACGGCTGAGAGAGCTGGGATTGTTTAGGCTGGAGAAGAGGAGTCTGAGGGGAGACCTCATTGCTCTCTACAACTACCTGAAAGGAGGTTGTAGAGAGGAGGGAGCTGGCCTCTTCTCCGAAGTGCCAGGGGACAGGACAAGAGGGAATGGCCTCAAGCTCCACCAGGGGAGATTTAGGCTAGAGATTAGGAGGAAGTTTTTCACACAGAGGGTCATTGGGCATTGGAATAGGCTGCCCAGGGAGGTGGTTAATTCACCTTCCCTGGAGGTGTTTAAGGCATGGGTAGATGAGGTCCTGATGGGCATGGTTTAGTGTTTGATAGGAATGGTTGGACTCGATGATCCGGTGGGTCTCTTCCAACCTGGTGATTCTATGATTCTATGATTCTAAGAGATCTTAGTAGAATATACTAAAAATGTTGTATACATAGAAGAACATCAGAGTCTAGATACATTGGAATTTTTTATGTTTTTGTAAAACATATTTGCTTGACCTGTTTACCTTATATAAAACATAAATCGGACTACCCTTTGATATTTCATATGGGTTCTTTTATTTTTTTTTTATGGCAGATGCTTCTTAACACCTACCACAGCTGCACTCACAGGACAGCCTCCAACTATCCTGGATAAAAGGGGACCATGGAAACCAAAAGAAACTGCTACAGCTCTTCCCCAGTGCTGGGTGGCTGAACAAGAAGGTATTTCTGCCTTCTGCTGATCATAGGCTTATGGCCAGGGACTGAACAAGAATTGACTGTCACTGAATATTGGTCTGCCAGGGGAAGAAACAAATAGCAATTGTTGAGCTTTGTGATGTAGTAATAAAATCACACTGTGGTAATACTTGTACCAAGGGAACATTTCTACAAAGACAGAAATAGGCAACAAAGAGGCCCTTGTCATGTTTGTGAGTTTATACCCAAGAGGAGTCCTAAAGCAGATATGTTCTCCAGGTTATACTTACTTCTTCACCTTTAGGTGCTCAAAGCATCTAGCCCATGACAAGTTGCCTTCTCTTACATTATAGAGTCCTCATTGGCAGAAGGTTTGGGCTGCTTTACAATGAGAAGATGAAACTCAAGGGCATCGCGGAGTATCTCAAAAAGTGGTTTAAATTAGAACCAAAGAACTCACCCACTGCCCAGATTAATTCAAGTCACAAATGGCAAAGAGAACAACAGAATAATGTATGAAGAATCTTCTTGGATCCTTGAGACACAGAAGGTCAAAAACCAAGTACGCAATTTCACAACAGACAAAATCCATGAAGCTTTTCAAACCATCATATCATCAAAACCATTCCTGCTATTCCCAAAATGTACCCAAAGCACCTTGCTTACAGCAGAGCAACTACCCAGATACTCAGGTAGATTGATTGTATTTATGGTAATTTTGAAGACAGCAGAAGTACAGATAAGCTTGATGCAAGACTGCAAACAGACAAAATAAAGACTTTGAGGATGTACATTCAAAAACTTTGATTGTAGAAGAAGGGACCGGATCAAGTTCAGAATGTAAACAGCATGTGGAAATACACAGATTTGGATCTGTAATGCTGCATCAGATGCAACTCTTAATCAAGCTCAGTTTCTAAGAGAAAGATACACTTTAGAGCTGGTTAGAATTCTTTTGTTAAAAGCATTTTTTCCATTAAAATTTTTTAGTTTTGCTTAAATTAGTATGTTTGGGAAGAAATCAATTTTAATTATAGTTATAAAATTAGACATTTTGATAGAGCTGAAAAGTTCCATTTAACATCCATGTAATGGAACCTTTTCTTTGAAGAATGTTTAGCTTTCAGTTAAAACTTCATTTAATAATGACATTTTTGAAAAAAGTTTTAAAATCTAAATAAGTCAAAGACCTCATTTGACACATTATTAATTATATATTTCTGCCAGCAGAGTTTGGGCTATTTATAAAAATTTCACTTCTGAAATTTCAAAGCAGACAAAATTTTGGAAAGATGTAGTATTCAACAGAATAAAACAATCTAGTTTTACCCAGCTTTCTAGTGTCAGTGTTGGCCACGAAAGAGGAGTTGCGTTTGCGCACTGCACTGCCTCCCAAAGCCACCATAAACCACAGCAATGTGTGCTGCAACACCGCTTTGCCCCTTTCATCCTTCATGAAAAAAGCGCTTACTGGCTCATCTGCTGACAAACTGGTAGTCCCTACCGTTGGTTTCCGTATGTCTTCTGTGAGACTGTAAGACTTGCTCTGGAGGTTTAAAAAACGCAATACATGAGACATTGATGAACCTATGGCTGCAAAACATGAGATTAGGAGAAAGAACAAACTGCAGCTGCAAAGCTCTGTTAAGACTATTTTCAGGCTGTTCCAGAAGTGGTCTTCTGACAAAGATGTAGGCATTTTTCCATGCTTACCTGTTGTTTCCTAGGAACAAACACAGAATGATTCAATTGCCAGGTGACTAATGGGCTGCATCATGGAATTCCATTCCAAGACAGGCTTAGACCTCTTTCTGCTGAAGCCTACAATACAAATCTGGTGCACTACATCCAGGCTACCTCATCCAGCACTGATCTTGTACAACTGTTAAACCTTCCTGAAGTGCAGTGCTATTATCTTTCTTGCCACAGACAGACCTCAGCTGCTAAGTTTAAGCCTTCATTGAATATGAGTGTTCTACACTGCTTTCAGTGCAGTATCCACTGAAATGCTCTCTAGGGTTAGGACACTCAGGAGACACCTGCAAACAACCCTATGATATGTGCTTTGGGGAATGCATGGGGCTGTGTAGAAGGAGCCTTGTTGGCTTTCTTTCCTGTGCAAAGACAGGTTGCTGAACTGCTCACTGCTTCCCCCTTCCACAAGCAACCAGGCCACAAAAGGATGGTGTGGAGATAGGACAATCCAGCCTTTCACAGAAAGACAAAAGCTCCCTTGCTTAGTAGCTGGATCTTTGTGTGAAAGGTACAGGCTCTCTGGCTCGGTCTGGCCAAGAAAATGCTCTGGCGATCTGGTCCAAAAGCAGCAAACACTCAGCATCCCTCAAGTACTTGCTGAATTTGAATGAAAAAATTGTCACGTACTGTAAGAATATAAATCTCAGAGAAACTAATGTAACATTAGCCTGTATCAGCACACAGGTTGCCTAATACTGATACGTTTTGTAAAACTGCAGGTTTTCAGCATTCAAGAAGAAAATGTGCTGCTGAATTAATACTGTCTTTTATCCATTAATTTTAAAATCGGAGCTAAAACCCCACAACTTCTTCAGCACAAGCTACTTAGCTCTCATAAGTACTGATAATTCACAGACACCACACAAATTTCTGACAATCAGATTGTTTTGAAGTATCTTTACACAGATTTAGATATTGATTATTAAACATTCAAATGTTAGCCACAATTGTTTCAGTCAAAACTCATATGGTAATTTGATGAAGTAAATTCTGACATCTGAATTTTAATCAGGTCTTTCTGTGAGCACTAGACTTTGAGATTACTCCTGTCCCTACAATTCAGTGACAAATGCAGCCAGATTTTGAAAGTGTTGGCCTTTGAGACAGCAGCATTTTCTTACATTTTTAGGGAATTATTTTGCAGAATAAGAGAATCACTAGGTGATCCCACAGGATCATGGAGTCCAACCATTCCTATCAAACACTAAACCATGCCCCTCAGGACCTCATCCACCCATCCTTTAAACACCTCCAGGGTAAGTGACTCAACCACCTCCCTGGGCAGCCTGTTCCAATGCCCAATGACCCTTTCCGTCAAAAATATTTTACTGATGCCAAGCCTGAACCTCCCCTGGCGAAGCCTGAGGCCATTTCATCTTTTCCTGTCACTTGGGAGAAGAGGCCAGCACCCTCCTCTCTACAACCTCCTTCCAGGTAGTTGTAGAGATCAATAAGGTCTCCCTTCAGACTTCTCTTCTCCAGCCTAAACAACCCCAGCTCTCTCAGTCGCTCCTCGTAAGACTTCTTCTCCAGTCCCTTCACCAGCTTCGTTGCTCTTCTCTGGACTCACTTTAGAGCCTCAACATCCTTCTTGTGGTGAGGGGCACAGAACTGAACACAGGATTCAAGGAGCGGTCTCACCAGTGCCAAGTACAGAGGGAGAATCACCTCCCTGGACCTGCTGGTCACACCGTTTCTGATACAAGCCAGGATGCCATTGGCCTTCTTGGCCACCTAGGCACACTGCTGGCTCATGTTCAGTCAGCTGAAGGCTGAGGCTATCGACCAACATCCCCAGATCCGTCTCCTCCAGGCAGCTTTCCAGACAGACTTCTAGTCTGTAGCTCTGCCTAGGGTTGTTGTGCCACAAGTGCAGGACCCAGCATTTGGCCGTGTTAAACCTCATCCCATTGGACTTAGCCCAGCAGTCCAGCCTGTTCAGATCCCTTTGCAGAGCCTCCCTACCCTCCAGCACATCGACTCTTCCACCCAGCTTAGTGTCATCTGCAAACTTGCTAAGGGTACACTCAATGCCTTCATCCAGTTCATTGATAAAGACATTGAACAGGGCTGGACCCAGCACTGAGCCCTGGGGAACCCCAGTTGTAACTGGCCTCCAACTGGATTTAACACCATTTACCACCACTCTCTGGGCCCAGTGTTCCAACACAGATTTGGTAAACTGACTAAATTAGATTTGCTGTGACATTCTACAAATAATTTCTTTTTCTCAGAATTAAAATGCTGTCTTTTTAAACTTAAACCATCTTGAGTGTTAAAACACTCAGAATCTGTTTATTACAGTTATAATTTCATTAGTCATGTACTACACTTAAATTATGTTACCAGCTACATACAAGTTTCTCACCCACACTTAAAGCAGACTTTGAGGTTAAATCTTCATTTGCAGCTGTAATAATATTATTTAAGCGAAAATGGGTGAAAATAAAACCAGGAAATTCTTACATTCTTGAAAATCCAAATTAAATAATTACTTACATGTGAACTGCCCATTTTTGCTTAGCCCAAGTGTGGAAGATGCAACACTTCTGCTCTTCAACAAAACATGCGTTCAGATGGAATAGTCAACTTTTCTACAGCAGCAAAACCCTACCCAGCCCTGAGTTAATCAATAACTTCTGACATTATTCAAATTCTAGTCATTTCAAGGTGGGGTGTATTCATCACTTGGCTTTATTATCCCTACTATCTAATATCACACATCCTGCTGGGTCATGGAGCTGGCTGGTTTCTCCAAGGAAAATCAGGGCTTCACAATTTAGTCTAGAGGTTAAACTAATTATAATAATTTATCTAATTGTTAATACAATGATTTAAAACATATAGTTATGGTAGTCCCCAATATGAGCTTTCCAAACTTGTTGGAAGGAAGGATGCCTCCTCTGAAGAGTTCATATCAGATCTTATGGGATTTAGTAGTATTTAATGCATCACTGAGGACACCCAGCGCCTACAAAATATTTCAAACAGGATCTCATTGCTTTTATTGTGTTTATGTGACAAAGTTTTTGTAGTGGGGGTGTCACAGAGGTGGCCTCAGTGGTCTCACTGAGGGTTGCTCCCATGCTGGACAGATCCAGTGCCAACTGACTCCAAAATAGACCGACCATCGGATAAACCTGAACCCCATTGGTGATACTGGTGATGCCTCGGTGATAACATATTTAAGGAAGGGTGAAAAATACTGCACAGCAGCTCTGAAATAGGAATGTAAAAAATGTGAGAGAAATACCCCTGCAGAGACCAAGGTCAGTAAAGAAGCAGGGGAAAGGGGTGATCCAGGCACCGGAACAGAGATTCTCCTGCAGCTTGTGGTGAGGCTGGCTGCCCACCTGCAGCCCAAGGAGAATACCACACTGGAGCAGGTGGATGTGCCATGAGAAAAGCTGCAGTCTGTGAAGAGCGCACACTGGAGCAGGCTCCTGGGAGGAACAGTGGTCCTGGAGAGGTGCCCATGCAGGAGCAGGTTTACTGGAAGAATCTGTGGCGCTATGGGGGACCCACGCTGGAGCAGAAGATGAGGAAGAAGAAGCAGTACAGACAAAGTATTATGGACAGACTGTAACCCCCATTCCTGGTCCCCTGCACTGCTTGGTGGGAGGAGGCAGAGAAGTTGGGAATAAAGGAATTAAGTTGAACCTGGGAAGAAGTTAGGGGAGGAAGGTGGTTTTAGTTTTATTTTTGTTTCTCACTATCCTACTCTATTTTTAATTTGCAATAAAGTAAATTAATTTCCCTAAGCTAAGTCTGTTTTGCCCATCACAGTAATTGGTGAACAATCTCCCTGTCCTTATCTCAGCCCACGAGCTGTTTCATCTTATTTTCTCCCCCTGTCCTTCTGAGGAGGAGAGTGAAAGAGCAACTTGGTAAGGCACCTGGTGACCACCCAAGGTCCTGCTGTAAACTTAAGGTACGACACCCAGAGAAAAATAAGAGAAGGCAACAAGCACACTTGAATTTTTAGCAGGTAAGGGCGGGGAGGGGGGAAATCCATGTGATTATCTAAGCAGTAAGCAAATAAAAATCACTGTGCTACTGAAAATGCAGCAATAATGCTAGGTTTTAAATGGTTTGATGGACAATACTTTCCTGCAAATAGCTTGCTACCTTTCAATCACACTTAAAATAATCGATAAGATTTTACTATGGTGTTTGAATACACACAATACAAAGGTGAGGATGAATAATTTTATCTAGAATTCAATGCTTTGCAGTAAGATATTGTCTCAAAGGCATCTTCAAAGTCTTTACCGAGTTGGGAACTACTCACTTCTTTCATAATATTTTGGGGAATAAAGCTGTCCCAATTAAAGGAAATACTAAACCTAGAAAGAAAGTAAGTGCAGGGTTTCTCTGGAGTCTGTCAGGTCAGAAGGCACTCATAAGCTCAGAGACAGACTAGTAATCCAATTGCTTTTTATGGTTGTGAGTGAAATACAGCAGCCAGAATGTGCAACTCATTAACGATTTAAAACAAATAGAAGATTGAGTCATGCTATATCATGTTGTGTATGCGAATGGTCTATCCAAGCATGCAAATAGTGTATCAGTAGGAAAAGTATGTGCTGTGTGCACTGGTCAATTTGGTTGGCTTAGCTTGCATACTGGGAGTTTAAAAGTTTGTATAATTAACAAAAAATAACAATTGTATGGCATTTCTTGGCTTTGTAAATAACAGGACTGATTACCCGCAGAAGACCCTAGGACCATATTCCTGTGGGTGACATATGCCAAGCAATGAGATAGGGGCATCTCAAAAGCAGTCTGTCTTCATCTTTTTCTTCCCTCTTTTGCCAGCAGGATGGAAAACTGAGTCATGGTTAGTATGCCACTGCATGATCAAGCAGGCTGGATGCACAAGGGCCAAAAGAGCGCCTCTAAACAGACATTCTCTTCTGAAAGGTGGAGTGGAGAGAATCGAAAAGGTGAAAATGAGATGAAACATTGTATCAGGTAAAAAACCACCACACACTGCAAAGCTCAACTGTAGACTGATACCAATGCTGCTCTGGAGATTATTGCTGGCTACCAGCAAGTAAGGCTTTGTTCTAAAGCTAACCTCAAAATTGATTAAAGCTGACAGGCCTTAAATGAGGCTAAATGGAGGAGGCAATTACAATTTTTAGCCTCGTGAAGTAAGTGAAAAAATAAAGGACCAATATGGCAACAGGTAAAAACTAGGTGAAGCTGACCTTTGCAGTGAAGATGGCTTGCACATTTTTCAGAGGATATTTGTGGCAGCATCATGGCCACAAAGCTCGTGCTTTGTTTGTATTTAAGAAGAGGGAGAACTTTCCCCTGGACAGGCAGACACCTGGATTTCTGAGCAAAAGCGAAATATATCTTGTGTATCACATCTGAGTTTACAGAATTAATGCCTTCACCAGCCTTCACTGTAACATTGACATAAGTCATTGACAGCTCTTACAGTGGTAGAGATGCCTACCATTCCTGTTGAACTCTGCTGAACCTTGGTGATCTTGTGTGAGACTGAGAATTTGTAGAAAATAAAGACAACCACAAGAAATCAGAACAGTATTCAGAGATTTATCCAGACCAGACAAAAAGAGCAGTGAGTTGAGGGACTGGTTGGCCAGGCCCCCATCAGTCCATCAGCTTGTTGAGCTCACTGGAACCCACTTCTGTTTCAGGAAACAGAGGAATTCACTAGAGGAAACCAAGCTGCCACTTCTGATTTTAAATAAGGAGGAAGTGGCTGAAAATCCAGGAGGAGAAGGTAGTTTGTTTGAAAGTGGTAATGACACATGCAGTAAACTTGCTGCAAGGAAAAATCACAAAAGACTTGGAATATGGAAAAAAGTAGACTTTTGAAAAGTCAGTGAATCGAAAGTTAATGTCTTCTGGCAAGATGGTATCAGGAATGAACGATGCTGAGAATAACTGGAAGAGAATATATTAAAACGCAGTTGGCAATTTTTTTTCCATAGAAAGGAAAGATAGGAAGCCTAATAAGAAAAAATGTGTATCAATAAGTCTGCAACAGGTCCTCTTTAAGAGAATGAAACTTGACAAGACAATAAATGGTAACTGAAGCTGTATGTAGATACAGAGAACAAGAACATGGTATTAATTCTAGAGAAATCAATGGGCAGAATAAGTTATGAACAGCAAGAGGCATCAAAGGCAAAAAGATGATGGTATAAAACTATCTCAGAAGTAAGGAATAAACAAAGGTGAGTGGAAATTTACTATGGATCATTGAAGGAGAGCAGCGAATGGATGATGCACAGTAGGCTAAAGTGTTCAATGCTTGTTTTGCTTTTCCTCACAAAGGAGGATTATTCCTCCTAGAAAGGAATGTATTGATTTAAGCAGACAAGTGTACCAACCGAAATAGAAAAAAAAATAATGACTATTAATTATATGTAGCCAGCAGCACAGGTCTGCTGAAAGCCAAACTGGGGGCAGCAATCTCTGAAATAGGGCAAGGAAAAATAATAAAAGACTGGAGAAGGTGACACGTATTCCAGGGTAAATCTGTTCATTGCTGCAACTGCCTGAAGGGTCAGATTGAGAAACTGTAAACTGCACTACAGTCCTACTCATTCATCCTGAGGAGTTCAGCTGGGAGGGAGTGGGTGTGGTTTTAATGATACCTTAAGTCTTGGAAAAAAGTCAATGCTCACTGTATGTAATATACATGATTTGAACCAATGTGATTATAACTTCAGAGTTCAATGATCTCAGTTGAAAGTGTGGGAGTTAAGAGTGTTTTTTCCATGACCTTCACTGAGAAAGTGAATTTGAACCTGTTGTCTGCAAATTATCAAGCTCACTATAAAACATAGAACAATTTTGTTATATGGTACCCTTTCTAGTAATAAATCAAAATCAGTTTTAAAATCAAGTCTTTCCCCTATTGGCTTCTCTGAAGACTTACCCCACATCAATAGTTTCTTTCTAATTGTCTTGTTTTTTCTTTCCTTTTGCTGATGCTGTCACTGAAAAGTCTAAGGCAACTGGCAGGAATATAATGGAATAAGAATACTGTACACGTTTCTGTTATTCAGAGTATGTGAATACACAGCTTCTATATTCTCATATTTGTGTCTTATTAAAAGTATTATTCAGGTGCTGGTGTCACTACTAAGGTAATTTACCTCAGAACCAGTCAAGAACAAAATTGTCCTGCCCTATCAAGAGGTGTGCCTAATCACTGATAGCAAAAGCAAACAGACAGTACCAGCCAAAGACCTGCACCATCCGGCTTATGTGGCAATAGGCAAGGCAAAAAGGGTTTCTCATTAATGCCTTTTCATAGCTAATTTATAAGCTATTGTAGGGCGTGACAGAGAAAAGCTCATGAGAAATCTGACAATTGGGGTTTCAAGAATCAAAGATGAGGCTGGGTTTGCAGGCTGTGACTGTATTTCTGGACTGATTACTGCCAGGGACATGAGCAGGGATGCCATATCTGAGACTCTTGAGATAGTGTGAGCTGGTTAACATGTTCTCAGCTGCAGAGATCTGTGTGTGTTAGACCCACAGTGCACATCTGCTGACCGAGGCTTTGTGCCTCTGCAGTTATACAGAAATGGGATCCTGAAGATACTGGTGAGGCTGAAGGAGAACTGGGTCTGTAGTTCTCTGAGGACCTACTCAAAGATAACTGAGCACTGAGTTTCTTTCTATTGCTGATGGTCCCATTTCACCTCTGTCACCACTGCTCCAAGGTCATTACTGTGTATGAAGGATAACAGCCTTAAAATGAAATGGCACAAGTGATTAGAGGCTCGCTTGCTTCCAGTTTATTCTACTTGAATATCAATTAACTCATTAAAATGTGTACTGCTAAAAATATAAAGCCCTTTTCCCTGTTTGTAATTCCCTGATTCCTTAACAATAAAGAAAGGCTTCTGTGGGTTAAGTTGGCACCAATTTTGACACAGGTAAGATTTTAAATAACTCACAAGAACCTAGAATCCTATGACAAGAAAGGACACCTGCTGCTATTTTATTTGAAGCAGCTTCCCTGATGATATTAATCCACTTCTTCCAGACCTTGTACGAATAGAATGAGTTGCTGTTGGTGTTCAGGTCTGCAAGTTTTCGGTCCCCACACTATGCAGACCATGTACCTAGGGTACTTCAAGCTGGTGTAGCCCAGGGCCACTGCTAAATGAAATGACTGCTCGTTCCTTGGTGTAAAATGTGTATTAGTGTTCCTGCACCCACCCTTGCTTTGCACAGTCACTAGCACTTGTCCAGGTGTATCGTGAATTGCGTAAGGAAATGAAGGTCAACACTAACCAAGTAGGTAACAGAGGTAATTTAATCTTGGATCTGTGACCACTCAGTGTCAGCCCATGGACAGTTGTGCTGTTGGACAGAGGAAGTGGCAAAGGTGAGGTATAACTTTCTGAGGCACAAGCACCTAAAGTGCATGAGGAAGTACAGAATGCGTGGAAGTACAGTGTGCATGGAAGAACACCACGTGTGGAAGCACACAGTGCATAGGAAGCACACAGTTGCAGTGCATGTGGATAGAGTGTGCACGGGGAAGTACAGCATGTGTGGAAGTACAGGATGCAAAGAAAGTACAGGAAGTGCAGGGTGTGTGGAAGTGCAGGGTGTGTGGAAGTACAGTGCTTCAGGAGTGTGTGTGGGGATGCAGCATGTGCATGGCAGTGACGCAGGTGTGGAAGTACAGTGTGCAAAGGACATACAGCGCATGTGGAAGTGCAGAATCCGTAGAAGCGTGATGTGTGTGGAAGTGTGTGTGAATGGAAATGCAGTGTGCATTTAAGTGCAGTGTCCATGGAAGTGTGGTGCATGGGGAATTGCTGAGTCCGTGGAAACACAGCATCTGTGGAATTGCAGTGTGGGTGGAAATGTGGTGTGCGTGGAAGTGTGGTGTGTGTGTAAGCACAGTCTGTGCAAGGCACCACCACTGCAGGGATAGAGTGCCCTGGCTGCAGAGCAGAGCTGTGCTGTGTGCAGAACACGGGAAGGCAGTGATACAAGAACTCTTAACAGGGATCCTCCTCTCAGTATTAAGTTTTGTAAAGTGCATTGTTTTGAAAAGGATCATATTTTAAGAATATAAGTATTTAAACAATGTGGGTGTTATTTTGCCTTGCTTGTTATCCAGCTGGAATAAGGGTGATTTGGACCTTTGGATGGGAATCAAAGGTCCTAAAAGAAAAGGAGGGATTTGATACCAAAAGTATAAAAAAGAATTAATACAGAAGTGGAATATTTTGATTTAAACTATTACAACTATTACAAAAAGTGGAATATTTTGATTTAAACGAGACTTAAGTTTATCCAAGTAACTGTGTTTTTTCAAAGTTAGTATGTCCTTCTGATAGCATGTTTTTCCAAACAGTGCTTTCCAGAGACTGTTAGGTCTTGTGTTAAATATGACCTGTGCTGAACAGACATGTTTTCTTCTGTAATCACTTCTGTTTGAAGTCTTTCTTTTCTTACAACAACCTTCCAGTACCTGAAGGAGGCCTAAAAGAAAGCTGGGGAAAGACTGTTTACTAAGGCATGTAGTGATAGGACTAGGGGCAATGGATATACATCAGAAAAGGGAAGGCTTAGACTAGACATATGGAAAAATTTCACAGAAAGGGTAATCAGGAACTGAAACAAGCTGCCCAGGGAGTTGGGCACCACCCCTGGAAGTGTTTGAAAGACGGGTAGATGAGTTACACAGGGACATGGTTTAGTGGCAGATAGGAATGGTTGGACTTGATAATCCAAGAGATCTTTTCCACACTGGTGATTCTATTATTCTACGATTCTATCTCAAGTGCAAGGTCAGACAGATCTTGAGCCAGCTCCAAATTTGTAAGAGATTTGACTGTTGTTAAGTTCATAACGTCTTTAAAATTTGTCCTTGGAAAGTCACATAAGATTTCAGGGAAAGGTATATGTATGCACGTAAACGGGAAACACATTCTGTCCTCCGCTGTTGTCTGGCTGCACAGGATCGACGGAGACCATTCCAACTCGCCGCCCAGCCCTGATAAAGGATGCTCGTTTTCTGAACCTCCCAAACGAGTCTACTCGGCGTCAATCCCAGGGTCGGCACTCCACCATTCCCGCTCTCAGGAGCGTCCAGCGCGCCGGAAGTGACGCGTCGGGTACTTCCGGGTCGGCCCCGCGGAAGCAGCGGCGGGCGGGAGCGCCTCCCGGCGGCGGAGTCTCCATCCTCGCCATGAACATCGACGTGGAGTTCCACATCCGCCACAACTACCCTTGGGGCCGGCTGCCCACCAGCGTCAAGCAGGTACCGGGGCGCGGGGTTGGGGGGACTCGGGCCCGGGGGAGGGCGGGCGGCCCGCGACGGGGAGGATGTGGGGCTTTCTGTGGGTACAGGGGGCGCGAGGAGGTTGTGGGGCTTTCTGTGGGGAGAAGGGATATGGGGAGGTTGTGAGGTTTTCTGTGGGGAGCGGGTTGCAGGGAGGTTGTGGGGCTTTCTGTGGGGAGAAGGGATATGGGGAGGTTGTGAGGTTTTCTGTGGGGAGCGGGTTGCAGGGAGGTTGTGGGGCTTTCTGTGGGGAGAGGGGGTGCGAGGAGGTTGTGGGGCTTTCTGTGGGGAGACGGGGTGCGAGGAGGTTGTGGGGCTTTCTGTGGGGAGAGGGGGTGCGAGGAGGTTGTGGGGCTTTCTCGGATGAGGAGGGATGCAGGAGGATGCGGGCTCTTCACGTGGAAGGTCAGGGGCGTGTGGGATACAGACCATCTCTGGGGAGATGGGGTGTGTGTAGGGGTTGTCTCAGGGGAGAATGGGGTATGGAGGTGGTATGGGATCTGTGTGTGAAGAGAGGGGCATAGAGGGTGCAGACCCTCTGGGTAGAAGGGGCATGTGTTTTGAGGGTTTTTTTTGGAAGAATGAGGTATGGGAGTGGTGTTGAGTTTCTACGTGAAGAGTGGGGGATATGAAGGTGTGTAGGCCCTCTGTGGGGAGGGGGGAATGTGTTTGAGGAGTGTCTCCGTGGAGGGTGGTTCATTGGGGTGGTGTGTGGTCTATATGTGAGGTGGGGATTACGTATGTCTGTCCGTGGAGGCCTCGGTGATGAGAGTGGGATGTGGGGGTCTCTGTGGCCAGAGGAGGTGTAGGAGGCACTCTCAGCTTGTGCAGGGTCAAGAGTAGCTGAAGTGGGTATCCCTCAGGCAACCCCAAACAAAGTGAGCTGAACCAGGACAGGTGGTGTTGCACAGCCCTGTGTTTTGGTGGCCAGGGAATGGTTGCACTGAGTGGCTTTGTTAAAAACAAACCTCATAAAATTTTGATTTGCCAGGTTTAAGAAGCCTCTGACAGCAGAGGAGGTGTTGTGTCAAGTCGAGGGGATGCTCTTGTCTCCAATGTCTTGTGCTGCTTATACGTGAAAGCTGATGTTGAAAAACAATTCCTGCTCTTGTGCAAAGGAAGGATGGAGAGGATGAGTAGTGCCTGCAGGCCCTGAGTAATTGAATTCCTCAAGTTTGAGATTGTCAGTCTGTAAGACAGGCATGAATGATGTTTTCTCTTTACCTGCTCAGCCGTACTGTTGGCTCTGTGTTTCAGGATAGAAGGCATACATTTAATGCATTATTTACTTTAATTCCTGGAATACTGTTTTGTTTACTTTAGTGTTAGAATGGTCTTTAGTTTTGTACTTGAAGTAAATACTTGTATCCCTCTTTGGATATTTAATCAATTATGTAAAAATCTTCTTTAATATCAGTGAGGGAACAAGGAGAGAAAAAAACAAACCAGGTCACTTGTTGCAAATGTAGAGTAGAAGAGTAATATGAAGAATTTTGAAGGAGTAGTTCTTGAAATAAGGCATTTAAAGCATCAACCACAGCCATCTTTTCTCTTCTTTCATAATAGCCAAATAATGTGCTATGCTTATGCCTTAATCTTGTGACCTAAGATCACTTGATTGCCTTACTTATGTGAAGCTAGAACTTGAGCTGCTTCATTATTTTTTGCATGATAAGCTTCTTGACTGCAGGAGTTGAAGCTTCATATGCTTGGTTTGTGCTAGGCTTCTAGGCTAGCTGAATTCTTCAAGGTGGTAAGATGCTGAATTCTTGGTATGTTGTCTAAGAGAAGGTTGAAAACCTTGAATTCGAGAATTAGATGCTCCTTTTAAATGAGCATGGTACTAGGAAAAAGAAAATTGAAAGATTATTCCTTAAATCTGCATTCAATGTAGAGAGGCCTATTTGACTGAAAATTCTTTTGACTTGGTTGAGAGACTGAAGATACTGTCAGTTTTGGATGGGGGGGAATCCCTGAGTAATGACTATTGCCTGCATATATTTCCTTGTAGGGATTTAGGTAAAAGGGGTTTTGTGCATGTCGGCTAAAAAGCCTTTATGTTTTCAAGGGTCTTGGGAACTCTCAGAAGGAATATGAAAGGCAGGTTGTGCTCTATAGCATCCGCAATCAGTTACGGTACCGGAATAACTTAGGTAAGTAAAGAACCTAAGTAACTTCTAGTTGCTACGTAATTCTTCTGTGTGGAAGCCTGCCTTAACTGTAAAACTGCAAGAATCGGCCCTGTTCAAAGGTCCCTTCTTCCGACAAAATAAGTACTTCTAAATGATAAAACATCAAGAAGAGTCCCGGGTTTTGAGTCTGTTTGGCAGCTTTTCTAGCAAAGCACTTTTTAAGGTTATGGAGTTAGCAGGTGGAAATGAATTCCTGCTGTAGCTATGCCACCCTTTTAAAAAAAAATTAAGAGATGCTAAGAAAGGATATGATTAGTGAAATAAAGCCTGTCACTAGATGAGATGTGGACAGTGGCCCTGACTCTCATGAGCTACTGGCTATGACTTGTTTGCAGATTTTCAGTGTAGTTTGCATTGTCTGCATCTTTTAGTCTTCCCAAAGTAGATAATAGTTTCACAAATTAAAAGATAATTTTCCATAGCCCACATGAGTTATGGACCACTTCCTGGTAACCAGTAAAATAAGTCTACTCTGTTCTAAAGTCAGAGTACTCTGAGAGTACTTGTATCATATGTAGAAGTCTTTGAATGCTGAGTGCCCTGCACCACTCCTTTGTTATTTTTTCAGTTTTCTGTCAGTTGTCATTACGCTATTTTTAATCATTTTGTTGTAACTTTTGTTTTTAAATTGAACATCACAGAACAGTGCAATTTTTTTTCTGCCCTTGTAGTTAAGCATGTCAAGAAAGACGAACGTAAATATTATGAGGATCTGTTAAAATACAGTCGAGATCATCTCATGTTGTACCCTTATCATTTGTCTGACATCATGGTAAAAGGTCTGAGGGTAACACCATTTTCCTATTACACGGGCATAATGGAGGTGAGTAAAAACTGGTGAGAATGTCGTTTTCTGTCCTAGGGGTGTTGGTGATAACCCTGTAATGCACAGGAGGCATTATTGTGTAGTTTGCTCATCTTTGGGGAAGGTTATGCTGACAAGTAAGGAAGCTTTCTAGAGAACTGCTTGTGCCTGCAGTGTTTTCCCTTCTGCCTCCCATTAGCCTTTCAAGGGCTGGACTTAGTTCTGTGAAGCTGGGGTGGGACTCACTCTGAGGCCAGTCTTTCTCTTTTGATATTTGCGATTAGTGACTCTTCACTTCAAACTGTAAAAGAAATACCTTATTCTGTTACATTAATAAGCTGGAGAGGATTACCGTTTTACAAACCAGCACACTTGAGCGGATGTTCTCTTTTTTGTTCCTTTTTGAAAAGGACACAACCATATTAGAAGTTTTTTCAGAGGCTTGATGCAGATCCTTTTCTATGAGAACAAAGATGATTCTGTCTTCTGCAGCCTTCTGGCAATTTTCTTTTCTTTTCATTGGATACCAGAAGTGCTTTTTCTATTTGTGTATAATGATTGCAGACATAATGGATTAGTTGTTAGCTTATTCTGTTACAACAGTTAGCAATTCCATGTGCTGGTTTTTTGTGAAGACAGATAGTGGATTTTCTTTATTCCTTCTGTCAGCGTTTTTCTTGATAAAGCATACATTAAACAGAAGTCTCGTGTTTTTATGTATTTATTATGTATTGATTAATCATTTGCAAGTTTGACAAGGTAACTGACTTTTATTACCTAAAATGTTTGGACCAGATGATCCTTGAGGTCTTTTCTAACCTGGCAGGCAGAATTTTGGACCTACTTCTCTCAAATGATGACTTTAATGTTGTAACTAAGTTTTCTTGTCTTTTTAAGGATATAATGAACAGTGAAAAAAGCTATGATTCATTACCCAACTTCACTGCTGCTGACTGTAAGTATTATCTAGTTGCACTGCTGCTTGCAGCTCTCAGTGAGCTGGAAGTAAGAAGCTGCTGAATACAGATTTGCAGGCATCTGTTTGCTTGAGCATTAGCGTGTGAATGAAGGTGTAGAAGCATTTAAATAGGGATTGGGCTGGTTTGAGTACAGGTAGGCATGTGCGTAACCTTGCGCAGCTTTGGTCCTTGCTTATTTTGCATTCCTGTTTGCTTGGACTTCTGGGTGGCAAGTCTTACTGGATACTGTGCATCAACAAGCTGAACTGTTGGTTCTTTCCTAGTGTATTATTTGGCATGTGTTTGGCAGAAAGCGAAAAGAGAATCTGGAGTTTTATGACACTCCTGGATGTGCCAGATGTTTTATCTTGCTTTCTATTACACTGTTGTGGGTGTGTGATGGGGAGATTAGGAATGTGAAAATGTTGGACCTAGAGGAAGGGAATAGACTAAGAACAATAGGCTACTGATGAGTTTTCTAGAGCAAAATGCAAACTGCTGTCGTAGGGAAGTGTTAATCAAACCTGCCATGGAAATTATTTATAACTATAGACTTCATTCCTCAGATTTGATATGAATTTAATACAGTTCTTTTTAAGAATAGTGTGTAGTCAGGTGAGGAGTAACCTGCAGCTTTTGGTGACTGTACTAATTTGACTATGTAGTGTTCTTGCTGTCAAAAAAGATAAAGAAAAACTTTTTTTCCTCATTGCTGCATAGCTTGTTGGAAAGGATGTTGCTAAGAGTATGCAGAGAGGAAAGGCTTTCCTGTTTTGGGGTTTTTGGTAGCAGTTCTTTTGCTTTAGCAGAATATGGGTTGAGACTAATAAGTAACTTTCCAATATCCATTGAGGCCGCTCCTTGAATATTGTGTCCAGTTCTGGGCCCCTCACCACAAGAAGGATGTTGAGGCTCTGGAGCAAATCCAGAGAAGAGCAACGAGGCTGGTGAAGGGGCTGGAGAACAGACCCTATGAGGAGCGGCTGAGAGAGCTGGGGTTGTTTAGCTTGGAGAAGAGGAGGCTGAGAGGAGACCTCATTACTCTCTACAAGTATCTGAAAGGAGGTTGTAGAGAGGAGGGATCTGGCCTCTTCTCCCAAGTGACAGGGGACAGGACAAGAGGGAATGGCCTCAAGCTCCACCAGGGTAGATTTAGGCTGGAGATTAGGAGGAGGTTTTTCACACAGAGGGTCATTGGGCATTGGAATAGGCTGCCGAGGGAGGTGGTTGATTCACCTTCCCTGGAGGTGTTTAAGGCATGGGTGGATGAGGTATTGAGGGACTTGGTTTAGTGTTAGACAGGAATGGTTGGACTAGAAGATCCGATGGGTCCCTTCCAACCTGGTTGTACTGTGATTCTGTGATTCATGTTTCCTTAATGGTCAAAGGCTAGAGATTATAAAATTCAATTTTGATTTGGCTCAACTGAAATAGATGTTAATCATCTTCCTTAGAGGCTTATGTGGCTGCTTGTGCTCCAGTTCTTAAGACTTCTAATCCAGTGCATGGTGTGGGATTTATCTGGGGAAAAAAAACCCATTAATCAAAACGTAGAATGATTTTATGCTTCAAATTAACAGAACTGGTTATTATCTGTTGATGTGAGCGTAGGAGAGAAAAGTATTGGATTATTCCCTGCTGCTCTAACATGAATGATTATAGATTATTTTTTTCTGTCTCTACAGAGTAAATGAATGGGGATGGATTCTCATTTTAGGTGCACGTAGTTCTCTCTCAAGTTCAGTTAAAACTGAATTTAGCTCCTATATGTGACTTTTTATTCTGGGAAGGAGGAGTAGCTAAAAGTATTATTACAGAAGTAGGTCTTATTCTTTGAAGAATGTTTTCTTTATCTTCAGCTTAAACCTGTTTTAAGAGAAATAAAACATTACTTATTTTTCAGGTCTGAGACTTCTTGGTATAGGAAGAAACCAGTATATAGATCTAATGAACCAATGTAGGTCTTCAAAAGTAAGTTTGTCTTTAATGTCCCCTCCCTTTCCTTCACCTTTCCCTTATCCCATGTTATTTCATAGGAAAAGAAGAATGGAATCATTTCATGAGCCTGTTTAATTTGTAGGTGTGACTAGTTGAGTGTGACAAAATGTATTGCTAATTATATTGTGTTTCCTGAAGTTAATAAAGGGCTTCTTTATTTTTAAATCAAAATATACTAAAGAAGAAATCTTCAGTGCTGTTTTTTTAAAAAAAATATTTTGTTTTCACAGCTATATTTACTCTCTGACACCAGATGTCTCCGAGCCAGTATAAACATGCAATAACCATACTGGTTCTGGAAGAATTATTCCATGTTTCTATGGGTTTAGTTGAGATCAGAATTTATTCTGGGACAACACCCCCATCTAGGTGTTAACTTTTGTAGTATGTGTGTTTTTCTTTGACATGATGTAAAGAGTCTGAACAGTCATCCTTGCATGTGAACAGCACGTGTGGAAAACATTGCAATAACTCTTGATAGAAGTAGAAAGGAATTGTTGCGAACTAAAGCTCCTTTCTTCAGGAAACTCATAAATGCTCTTGCAGTAATTTTGTAGTGCTCCCTCAACCAAAAACATGCTTGCCAAAATATGGAGTTGCTAGAATGAATCAACAAGTAATGGCCTTGCAATGGAAGAGAAGTTATTTAGGTCTGTAAATAAATAGTACGATCCAGTTTCTCTTTCTTGGACTGAAATTCTGCATACCTTATTAGCACCATGCTATTGAGAATGTGGGGTGCTTTGTCATTTAAAGTAAATAAAATATCCCTATTTTTTTCTTATTAAATAATTAAATCTCTAAAGAATTTCTTTAAAATCTCTATTTAGGTTCTTTGTTTGCTGTGCTCTCCTACCTGTTCAGATCAGAAAATGTCATAATAGTTTAAATTTGGACTTGATACTAGTGTGTTGGAATAGTGTGGTTTTTAGTGATACATAGCATAGGGGTTTATGAGCAGATTTAACAATTGGATGTAATTTTTTTTCCTCCCTATACTTATGTTTCGAGGGGTAAGAGAAGCACTTTTTTTTTTCTGAATAAGGATAAACTTTTACTAAATGGCAAGGCTGATACAGTAGATACACAAATACTATGAATATAATGTATTTAAAAAATGGATCATTACAAAAAACAGCTTATATAAAGGTAACTGGCTGTCTGCATATGTAAAATGCTCTTGATTACTATCTCAAATGGATTGTACCACTACAGAAATTTTTCAGAAGGAAAACTGCTCATGATCTCTTACCCGTGAAACCTGTGGAGATTGCTATAGAAGCATGGTGGGTTGTACAGTCTGGCTACATCACTGAGGATGACATAAAGGTATTTTAGTAGGGATAGTATCTCTAATTTTGGTTGAATATTGATAGTCCCTGAAAACAGCAGCTTCCCTTCTGTGCTGTCTATGGTGTTGAGGTGGTTTTGTGTCAACCAATCTGTGGTGACTCGTGTGTGATGATGTATTTGTAGGCAGCAAACAACTAAATATACTTTCTTAAACTTTGTAGTTAAGCCCTGACAGCTCAATTTTGACTGAATCTTCACCTTCAGAATAATTAGAATTGGTGTCAGTGGACTTTATTTATATCTATTGTCATTGTTTCTGCTCCTTGTATATTCTTATTCTTTTGCATTGTTTGCATGTGAAAGATTAGTGAGCTGACTTAATTCTACTTCCAGTCTGAGTTTCTTTTGGCAGGCAGCTAGTCATTTGATCTGGATTTAATTCCTTCTCAGGAAGTTATTTCTTTAGATTGTAACATATTTAAAACAGTGGTGGATTTTTTTTTTTTTGGCTATTATTTGGAATACCTTGGGCAGTGGCTGCTTATATTCTGTTGTCACCGACCCAGAGTAGTTAACCTGTCCATTACAATATCGAAATAATGGACATCTCTCTAGAATGGTTCCACTCACGAGGTTGAACACTTCGTTTGGAAGTTTTAAAGATCAAAAATGCCAAATAGCTGTGCAGTTAAGTACCATTCATAGAGCATGCATCAGGGATGTGCAGGGACAAGATTAAAAAAATTTAAGACTTTCTCAACAACTGCAGTGAACTCTTCAGTCCAAAAAATTTGATGAAGAGCATGGGTTACTTTCCATATTGTTGTGTTACTCATGATTGTCTTGAGGCTGGAGTATTTTTGATTATTTTTGAGTGATATTAAATGAATTGCATAGACTCATTTCTACAAAACTCATATATTTCATTTACCTAGATTTGCACTACATCAGAGAAGTCTGCTATTGATAAGATAATTGATTCAGGTCCTCAACTTGCTGGTTCATTAGACTTCAATGTAGTTCACAGTAAGTGTCTAATCGGCATTCCTTTTTCTTTTTGTAGACCTTGCTTGGTAGATTCAGAGGCTGGGAATAAAAGGGGATGTAGAGCTGAAGCCTAAGAGGAAGTGGAGAAAAATACTGAAGAACTTGCACATATGGTGGTCTGGAACTTGTAAATGGTTTAACTGTGAGCCATTAGCAGTTGTTGCTCTATTATTGTCTGATTCAAGAAATTCTTTCATTTAGAAACTGTCAGTCAAGATTGTGGGTTACGGGATGTAGATGCAGTCAAGAGAAACTAAGATTAAAAATGTCAGTTAGTATTCCTGGGTGGTAGGACTTCACTCCTTGCTTTTCAAAGAAGAGGTTTTGTAGTTCTATACTGTTTAAACACCATGAAAATGGGGCTTAAATCTGAGGCTGTCTTGCTTCTAAAAAACTCCAAAGCTGTTACTGAATAGTATATACATCACCCCATTTCAGTGTAACAGGTATTAGATGTAGACAAATCATTAGGCAGGGGAGCACAAGTTCACTGACTAACTCTTCCTTGAGACGTCTGTGAATCTGTGTACTGTACTTTTGTTAAGAAATTGAGGCAAAATTCCACTGCCTGTTACTGAAGCAGAACAATGCAATAAAACCAAAACTGAGGTAGGTGAAATTCAAGCTCTGGAGTGGTTATGAAGCAGTATAGAGCTTAAGAAAATTTGAATTAGAAAAACACTTGCTGGTCTTTCTTTATAGGTAGCCTTATGTTGCTTGTGGAGATAGTTACGCTGAGTAGGTTTAGAAGGATCTAACATAACTTTCTACTCTAAAAAAAAACAAAACAATGTACAGATGATTAATACCATTGGGAGTCCAGGGTGGGATTTTATGGGGAAGGAGGTCTGTTCAAACTATGATGCCATCAGTACATTTCATGTACGGTAAATATGGTTGTATCAGGTGTGAGAGCTGAATATGAAGGAGAGGAAACACAAGCATGAGGAAGAACTTCTTAGAGTGACAGAGCACTAGAACAGGCTGCCCAGGGATGTCATGGAGACTCCTTCTTTGGAGATGTTCTGAACTCATCTGGGTGTGTTCCAGTGCAAACTGCTTTAGGTGAACCTGCTTTAGCAGGAGGTTGGACTTGATATCTCCAGAGGTCCCTTCCAGCCCCTCCTGTTTAGTGAAAGACAGTGAAAAGCACCCTTAGCCTGTTGATGGCTTGTAATGTCATCCTGATTTATTTAAGGTATTTTGATATGCATAAGCATTTGTTTGCTGCTGCCTTCTGCTGAAGTGCCCCAGTATTTATTTTTGAAGTTGTATAAAAAAGACTTTCTGTGAAGATATGTGGGAAGGACACATGACAACCATAAGAACTGATGTGATTAGGTTTGTATCCTTGCTATGAAGTATTGGTGTTCCAGCTTGAGTTAGAGAAGAACTGAAGTGTAGCCAGCGTACTCAGGTGACAAAACTAATTCAGGATGAAAAAAACCCCACTTCCTGTCAGTACAGTGTTGGTGGTGAAAACCAAGTTAACATTTGGACAGGGACACACTCATCTTTGTAAAATGTAGCTGCTTCAGTCCGTGGTCATTCTACTGGGCTTATTTTTCCTGAAAATACTTGCAGAGCTCCAAGGTACACATCAGCCTGCAAGTAAAGAGCTCTGGTTTAGGGTGACACCTGTTAAATATTAGATGTGGTTTATTGATGCATGCATTGCAAAGTAATGTTCTACCCTGAAGGCTATTAGAAAAAATTACTTTAAATTCTGAATTGGCTCACAGGGAAGTTTACTTTGTATCATTAGTACTCTGGAAAATGCTTTTTTCTAAAATGATGTGCTTGTATTTCTAAAGGTTTGTATAACAAGGGATTTATTTACCTTGATGTACCAATATCTGATGACAGCTGTATAGCAGGTAAGTAAATATTTAATAGTACTGTATCTGTGTTTTCATGTTTTCATTTCAATAGTCCTGTAGTCCTGTCTTGGAAGCTGCCTGTCTGCATGCGTAGGTTTTCTTAAATGAAACATTTGACCTACGAAGTTTTTTCTTGACTGAATGTTTGCAACCCTGCAACGTTGTTTTAATGTAGGATTTATTTCAACTTGAATTTTCACTTGTTTTTGTATAGTCATTTAGATGAGATTTTTTTAAAGAGTCATAGTGTGAATTAGTAAGTTCCCTCCCATAAGCCTGTAATGAAAAGGAAGAACAGCATAGAGAAATGCAGTTGCCTTACCAAAAGGACATGGGTATTTGACTCCTATTTTCTACACAAATGCAGCTTTTTTTATAGGTATTGATTCCATCTTTCGTAGTCTTGTCACCTTAGTTATAGTCATGTGCTGTGTCTGAAGACTATGAAGGAGCTTAAGATAACACAGCACGTGGCTCTCCTTTGAACAACTCATTACGCTGTGCTAGCTCTCATCTGGGGGTGGTTCTGAATTTGGTGTAATCTGTAAAGACGTAATTCATTTGGAACCGTAGAGATCAGTTAAGTGAAAGTACTCTAAATACAAGAGACTTACTGCTTAGGTATTAGCTTAGGGAGTCTCGGCTCTATTTTTTTGTGGGATTTTTTTGTACCACTCCATTCAGAGCCATGATTTAAACTCCATCCACATTACAAAATCATTTTATGGGCTGGATGACTCGAAATTCTCTATAGTGGATGAGCTGGAGACTGCAAAGCTGTGATGCAAGGCAGAGTGGCTTTAATTTTTATAAGGAAACACATTGACAACTGTTACTTTTCTTAAGGAGTGGGAGAATTTTAAATGCTCTCCTCAGGCTTTTATTTTTTGTGACTTTGTGGGAAGTCCTAAAAGTTACAGGTATCTTGAAGACTAAACAAGTTTAAATTTATTTTTCCACTTTTATGCAGTTTCAGTTTGATAAAATAAGCTACAAACTCTAATTTTGCAAGGAATTCTTCTTTTTAGTGCCACCACTTGAAGGTTTTGTGATGAACAGAGTGCAAGGTGATTATTTTGAAACACTTCTGTACAAGATATTTGTTTCAATAGATGAACACACTAATGTGGCAGAGGTAAGTAAAACTTGCGCTGTGTCAGGGAGATGGCAAAAATTGAAAGAGGCCCAAAGCTTAATGGGATTTTTATTTAGAGGTATTGTCAGACTTAAGATCCAACCTGTTTCTTTTATCTTGAATGTAACTTTTACAGTTCTTCAGTTCTGCTGTGACCAGCAGGTCCAGGGAGGTGATTCTCCCTCTGTATTCAGCACTGGTGAGACCGCTCCTTGAATATTGTGTCCAGCTCTGGACCCCTTACCACAAGAAGGATGTTGAGGCTCTGGAGCAAGTCCAGAGAAGAGCAACAAGGCTGGTGAAGGGGCTGGAGAGCAGACCCTATGAGGAGCAGCTGAGAGAGCTGGGGTTGTTTAGCCTGGAGAAGAGGAGGCTGAGAGGAGACCTCATTACTTTCTACAAGTACCTGAAAGGAGGTTGTGGAAAGGAGGGAGCTGGCCTCTTCTCCCAAGTGACAGGGGACAGGACGAGCGGGAATGCCCTCAAGCTCCGCCAGGGTAGATTTAGGCTGGAGATTAGGAGGAGGTTTTTCACACAGAGGGTCATTGGGCATTGGAATAGGCTGCCGAGGGAGGTGGTTGATTCACCTTCCCTGGAGGTGTTTAAGGCACGGGTGGATGAGGTGTTGAGGGACTTGGTTTAGTGTTAGATAGGAATGGTTGGACTAGAAGATCCAATGGGTCCCTTCCAACCTGGTTGTTCTGTGATTCTGTGATCCTGTTTGGAGGGATGCCTTCAATTCAATGGAACAATTCCATTGGCTGGAATGAGTTTATACAGGGGTGACTAATGTAGACTGTCTTATATGAGCTAGAACTGGAACAGTCTGTATTGCTACTGTGAATTAATCATAATTTAATTTTTTTCTTTGGCAGTGAAAGCATGCAGTGTGTTGGCTTAAAGCAGGAATGTAATTTTTTAATAAGTATTTGTAATTTTAACATGAGAAACGTTGTCATAATGTCTTATTCTCTAAACTTGGTGAATAAGCATCTGAAAAATACTCATTAAATATATCCAGCTTCTATTTTGTTCTTTATGTGGCTTTTGATATACATGATTAATCTAAAATTACACAGTGGAAGGTAACCTCATATTTCTTTTGCATGCTTTCAAGTGGGACAATTCTGAGACTTCATCCCCTTTTATCGTCACTTTTGACAAAGAAGAAACTGCTCCTACCAGTACAGGCTGGGTTTAAAAATAAAGAAAAACAACAAAAAGATGCTGAAGCCTGCAGCTGGTGAATTAGCCTGCATTGTTAATAATGTGCTGTTTCTTTTTTTTTTTCAGCTTGCAAATGTTCTAGAGATAGACTTATCTTTAGTAAAGGTATGTGTCTGTTGAACTTGATGTGGAAATTTCACTGTCTTGCAACCTGGTTTCATATGGCAGTTGCTTATTATGTGTATGTGTTTCTTCAGAATGCTGTGTCCATGTATTGTCGGTTAGGCTTTGCTCATAAAAAAGGCCAAGTAATAAACCTGGATAATCTTCATCCATCGTGGAAGAATGTTCCTTCGGTAAACAGACTGAAGTAAGTGTCTCTGTTCTTTTACAAGGTACATTTTGCTTACTGAGGAGAAAGCTAGAACCAAAATCTGATTGTAGAGCTATTGGTTGCTTTCTTTGAGTTGTGTAACAACAAATATCACTTGGCTTTCTAATGTGTATAATGACAAGATTACTTGATCCTCTTTTTAATGTGAGGATAAAAGGTAGTAATTTAGCCTGTAAGTTCAATGTAATACCTTTGTTGCTGTTATTAATGCGGCTTTTTCACCGTTAAACGCCTAGTTTGAAGCACACAAGTGTACACTTTAAGCTTCTGGGGCCAGAAATAACAGCTGTTACTGTGCTAGTACAGAGACAGTGTCTTTTGCAGTGCTGTCGGGGGATATTTATGTAAAGTTCGCTTGCTTTTGCTGTCAGGTACCATTGCAGTTCTGTCACTGACGCTCACATATATGGATGTCACATCCTGGGCAAGTGATGTTAATACTAGTCAACAATGGATTCTCCAAGATGAAATGCTAAGTTGCATTGATTAAGAATTGTCAGGCACTTCTAGTTCAGTTTTTATTAAGCCATTTAAAACTACTGCTGTGTGTGAATTTTCTTTAATGCTAACTGGTCTGTGAAAACAGAGTTAGATTTTTTTTTTTCCGTTGGATTCTTCTTCAATGATGGTGGTTTGATTTTTCAGATCTCTTTAAAAATCTGGTGTTTTCAAACCCCCAAATGAACTTCGCTGCTGAAGCTAAAGCAGGACTCTGAGGGATGTCAAGTTTGATTGGCTTAGGGCTTAGAAGTTTTGAAAGGCATGTATTGGGTATGCCTGTGCATGAACTACTAGCGCTGGACGGCAGAGATAGTTCTCTGATGCTACAGTGATCGATAGATGTGGATTTTAATTCACATTAATAGGAGTACTTTGGATCCTCAAAAGATGCTGCTTTCATGGGACAGTGGGGAAAACAGAAGTCCTATTCAGGAAGCTGGCTCATCAGCCACAGACACAGATACCAACAGTCAAGATGATCCAGGTTAGCACTAACAGTAAATTTTAATACAGTAGGATCGATTACATTTATATTTCTAGAGCGCCATAGGCTGTAAAGGTGTTTAGAAACAAGTAAAACACAGATTGTGTAGATCCTTTTTCATGTGGAATGTACAGTGGGGGAGGTGGTGTCTATTTCTTGCTTTAAAATTTCTCAACCGAATAGCTTTTTTCTGAAGAGGAGGCTGCTCTGTATTATGGATATCAGTTGACGAAATGATACCAACTTCCGAATTCAGTCAGTCAGTAATGTAGTAGAGATAAGGAATTTTTGTTCTACTCTGCATGACAGTAACTAAGTAACTGATTTGTAATAGTTTTGACTTTGATCTTGTTTTTGAATAAGAAAAATGTGATCATATATTTTCTTTTTGTTTTCTATTAGCTGAAATAACCAGCGTGAGCAGCCTGAATCTGTCCAGTGGACACACAAAGCGTATTGCCTTCCTGTTTGATTCTACTCTCACTGCCTTTTTAATGATGGGAAACCTTTCACCAGTATGTTAAAATTAATATGTAGAGCCAAGAATTAATATGTAGAGTTTTAAAATATTTTGACTTCAATATAATACAACTGTAATTATTTAAAAAAAACCTTGGGTTGTTTGTTAAGAATTTTTGTGTTTAATAAAACTTTCACTTACCTGTTCTGTTATGAAAGAATTAAGATAGTTATGTTTCCTTGTTGCAGAACTTGAAAAGTCATGCAGTCACTATGTTTGAAGTTGGGAAGCTGTCAGATGAGAGTCTTGACAGCTTTTTGGTGGAGCTGGAAAAGGTAATCTGTTATATGTTTGACCAAGTGATTTTTCAGCACTTGAAATGTTAAAGAGGCAGTTCCCCCACCCCCCCAGTATTATCATTGTGGAAAACTGCTTATTTAGCAATACACTGAGAAGAGCAAACATCATATCATATCAAACCTAAGTGGATCAGTTGCAGTGTTTATTTGCAGCACTTATACCTCTAATGACTTCCAGGAGTGCACTATGCGTGTATATTACTATGGTAAATCTAATGAGCAAAGTTGAGTTCTTGAGCTATCTGCTCACTTACATTAGTGCTTGCTCAGTGGAAATAATACTCCTTTAAGTGAAACTTTAATATTTCTGAAAGTCTGCACATCATTTTTGTAGGCAAATTGGACAATTATGTGCTGGAATGTTTAACCTGTCCACCTTTTAAAGATAATGCTAGAAGGACAATTGTAGAAATAATTGCCTAAAAACAGTTGTACTTCTGATTTGTAGATGTTCTCTTTGCATACTTCTTGATGTTTGAGTAGTGTGGTCAACACTTACTTTTCGTTTAATGATTGCAGTATATAAGCTGCAGGCTTGTTAACTCAGTTATGAAATTCTAAATTGCTGGTTTGTTAATCTTTCCTTTTATATAACTGGTGTTTGTGGAAGCAACCTGCCACTTGTGGGCATTTATTTTGTTTCTTATTTAGGTTCAAAGCACAGGTGAAGGAGAAGCACAGCGGTACTTTGATCATGCACTTACACTGAGAAACACGATACTGTTTTTGCGGCATAATAAAGACCTAGGGGCACAAGCCGTACAGCCTGATCAACCAAATAATGGTACTGTGAACACTTTTGAGGAAATCTTTCTAAGTTAGTTTTCTTCTCTGCTGTGGACTCAGCTTTCTCATTAATCTGTTATTTTAAAAAGCAATCTCTATCCTACTTGTTTACAAGTATTTTGAAACCAAAACATCATATTTCATCTCCCTTTGAGCCTTCATTACTGGATTTGTCTGTTGAATGACAGATTTGGTGGTGAAAGCTTGGACTTAATATCTAAACCAACATATCAAAGCATCATGATGGCAAGACAAGCTGGACTTAAGGAAGAGATTGTTTTTAAATCATGTGCTTCTGAGAGCCATAATAAAGGAGTCATTGTTTGTTCAGAGTTTTTCTGTCAAAGAAACATTTTTCAAGTCATGAAAGTAAGTGTGTTCTTTTAATCACAATAGTTTTTTTTAACTCTCACCTAACTTTCTCAAGATCTCTGTTTATTTACTGGGACCAGTTAGTTGGTGAGGAGCAAGCTGTATCCGACAACCTTGTATGACTGGAATTACTAAAATTATGTACAGATTTATTAAAATTCACACCAAAAATTTAAAACTTAGTTGCGGTATTCATGACTTAGCAAGGGAGAGTGAAAATAATATTTTGAATTGTACACTCCATCTTAATGGATAATTTAAGACTCGTACATTTTCAACATAGGGTTTCCCTTGGACCTCTTACGATGTGAGAGTTTGCTTGGCTTGGATCCAGCTACCTGTAGCAGAGTTCTCAACAAAAATTACACTCTACTGGTTTCCATGGCACCGCTCACGAATGAGATTCGGCCTATTAGCAGCTGTACACCGCAGGTGAAAAAATACTAGTGTTTTCTACCCAGTTTCTAGTAATATAATATCTCGATAGCTGTGTTTTGGATACATCTGTTAGATGTTCACTTTAAAGTGACTCAGGTGTTGGCATGTAGAATTGTGTTGGAGTTAATCTAAAACAAAAATAGGTTTGTAAAGAAAAATGTGAACACTTAGTAAATTAGTTTATTAACAGTTTACCTACTCAAGTAGAGTCAATGACAGATTTTGTTCTTGAATTCGTATTCATGGGAAATTCTTGACTGTCACCTTTATGTAAAGAGTTTTGCAGTACTGCATGAAGTACCTACAATGTCATCAGTAGCAGAGTAATGCATTTGAACTGTTGTGGTGCAAAACTATGTTTATATTTGTTTAATATTGTCGATTCTTAGATCATATCTGTACAAATAATAGTCGCAATATTAAGTGCTTTGTAATTTCTTCAGCATATTGGACCTGCGATACCAGAAGTCAGTTCAGTTTGGTTCAAACTGTATATTTACCATATAACTGGACAAGGACCACCTTCTCTGTTGCTCTCTAAAGGAACTCGTCTTCGAAAACTTCCAGACGTTTTTCAGGTAGTGTATACCTGGATTTATTCTCCCAAAAGTTTCAAACATACGCTATGCAATATTTAGGGATAAGGTTGAAGTCAGAGTTACAATTCATTAGAGATGTACCTTTTTAGAAGGAAATTTTCTGTAGCATCTTGGTTTGTTTCCTTTCTAGGTTGTGGAAAATGAATGCTACTTCTCTCTCTCTTGTCACAATGTGACTCCAGTGTATTTGATGCCACCCCTTTCAACTTCAGTGTAAAATGTGGTACTGCAGTCATTGTGAATTTAAGTTTGTAAACCCATCCCTAGAATGTGTTACAAAGATGTAGAAAAGCTATATCAAAACACAGAGACCTACTGTGCATTTCCTAGTATCATATAAGAAAAGACCTGTCTATGTATGGCTTTGCCTAGTTTAGAAGACAGCTAAGGTGATCACTTCCAGTTTGTCTGTGGTAGAAACCTGTGGTGGAGACTGAAGTTCTAGACAGTAGTTCTCCCTGCAGTTTAAATGACAGAATAATTTAATAAAGTTTGTGCTAGGTTGGACGAAAGGTCTCCTAGCCCTGTAGTGTGTCTCTAGCAGTGGCTGAAAGTAGAAAGAGCATAATATGTAATAATTCCTCTTAAGACTGTTCCAGCCCTTCCTGTATTCTGGTCTGAAGCTTCCTGAGCTGTATGTGATTTTATATAGAGAGAGGTTGTCTTGTCTCTGCAGTGATTAGTTGTTCTCCTGAATTCCTTCCAGCCTTCAACCTACCTCACTTCTTAGCATCCATACAGTACTTGGGCAAGGAGTCCCACAAGACAGTACAAGTGGTCAACTCCTGCCTCCAAGACTTCACATGCTGCCTTTTCCCATTCTGTCTCTGAGACGCTGATAAGAATTGTAGAATGGTTTTGTTGGAAGGGACCTTGGGGATCATCTTGTTCCAACTACCCTACTATGGGCCAGGGGTACCTCCCACTAGATCTGGCTCCTCAAGGCCCCATCCAGTCTTGTCCTTAATACTTCCAGGGAGGGGGCTCCCACCATTTCCCTGGGCAGCCTGTTCCAATGCCTCACCACCCTTATTGTGAAGAATTTCTTCCTTATGTCTAATCTAAATTCTCCTCCTTCCAATTTAAAGCCATTTGCCCTCATCCTGTCACTACATGCCTTTGTAAAAAGTTCATCCCCAGCTTTCTTGTTGGCTTCCTTCAGGTACTGGAAGGTTGACCTACTTAAGGTCTCCCTGCAGCCTTTTATTCTCCAGGCTGAACAACCCCAGCTGTCATCCTGTCCTCATAGCAGACGTTCTCCAGCGCTCTGATCATCTTCGTGGCCCTCCTCTGGACCCATTCCAACAAATCCTTACCCTTCTTATGTTGGGGATTCCAGAACCGGAAACAACACTCCAGGTTAGGATAAGGACAAATGTGCCCCAAAGGAGGATGTTGTATGTTCTTTATACAATGCAAACCTAGGTGGAAGTGTCCATAGCAACTTTTAAACTTGTCCTATTCAAAAATCATTGTATCTCTTGACTTTGATTTGAAGTGCAGGAGACACTTTGCAGCATTTAGACCTTACTGCTTACAATGGAATTTGTAAAATAAAATTGTTCAAACTTATAATTGCAAAGAGGCCTCTGCAGTTTTCGTCTCATCATTTTCTGTATATACTTGAAGAGCTAAATATATTCCAATGGTATGGAGATTTTCAGAGAGGGGTGTGTATTCTTAGGTGTACCTACACCAGCAGTCATCTCTGGCTCTAGAATTTGCATATCCATTTTCCATTCATCAAACCTCTTTCATGTGTCCCTTCCCTTTCTGATGTACAAGATTTCATAGATACTTGTATTTCCAAGACTTACTTTAATATAAGGTTAAATCAGTGTTTCTAGTGCAGAAGGCATTTTGTTGGGCCATTGGTGACGAGCTTGATTCAAACCTTAGTCTGTCCTTAGCTTCAGCTACCAGTAAATGTATAGTTATGCACTTCCACTAGTAAAAGGCATTCATTGTGGTAGCCTTGGAAAAATTCAATACTGCTTAATTCTATGTGACAGAAGGTCAGGTTTTCTTGTGCTAAATGATCTCATGTTCTACACTATCACAAACTTACTGGAGCTTTTTTCCCTCTGCATGCAAATAGGAATGCTGCTTTTCCTCTTGTTTGGGAATGTAATT
This sequence comes from Coccyzus lansbergi, assembly GCA_033558105.1. NCBI lineage: Eukaryota > Metazoa > Chordata > Aves > Cuculiformes > Coccyzidae > Coccyzus > Coccyzus lansbergi. The sequence continues at coordinate 3,734,772 of JAUMJK010000026.1, read as the reverse complement.
TTCTTAGGGAACTGTCAAGAAGTTTCTAGAATTATGTGGAAATGCAGGGGAAGTCAGTCTTGAATTGAGAAATTAGGAAATTACTTCCTATTAAGTATCTTGTCTTCCTATCCCTCCTAGCTCTGGATATGTATTTTGATGGTTGATATCTTTTTTATTTTCTGTTGATGGTACTAGTTTATCTGGCTTATATTTTGCTTTTAAATTTATTTGGTGGTATTATGTTCGTCTGTTTACTGGGAGGCTGCTACAGTGGCCATGTAGTTCTACAGAAATTGGTTACAGACACCTCCTGTTCAAAATAGTGTCTTAATTTAGAGGTTGACAAACTTCTGTCTTTACCAGGAATATGAATATATTGGTACAAACTGTAACACTATAGAGTTTTAGTTACCTTTGGTAACTTCCAACATAATAATAAGCTAATGCCTAACTCTAGTAATTCGCATTATGCTCTTGTATAGTCCATTACTACTCTAAATACTATGAATTTCTCTTTTCTAGGGTTATGATCGCTTACTAATAACATCTTGGGGTCATGACCCAGGAGTAGTTCCTACTTCAAATGTACTCACAATGTTGAATGATGCTTTAACACATTCTGCTGTTCTAATTCAGGTACAAAATACTCTGCATAAATAATGAAAACATGCATGGTGTTTTTTTTTTTTTTTTAGTTAAGATTTCACGTGGTAGAGGAGATTAATAATTTATTAGTGTCGCACTTTTGCCGAGAGCAGAAAAATATGTTTATTTTCTATAGTGAGTGCTGCTATGATCAGCGCTGGTCAAGATGGGTTTAGTATTGAATGCATATTATTTATGACCTTACTGTATTATAAGCAGACATAACAGAGTTCTGCTAGCTAAAAATGAGATGTGTGTTTATGAGAGTGTTAAGGATGTAGGAAACTGGAATGGAAGTGAAGAGCTCACAAACTTTTCAGACAGTAAGGTAGCTGGGAGTATGTACTGTCATTCAAGAAATGCACTTATTCAAGGTGCTTGGTATTCAGCTCTTAAAATTAGAGCAAAACATGCTCTTTACCATAAACATCAGAAATTGAATCGATTTGGCTCTTTTGGAGAAGTAAAATAGCTCAGTCTTCTGTTTTATCAGTTCATCTGAACTCTCTGAATTAAACATCTGTTTATTTGAAAGGCTAGTATTGTAACAAATATAAAATTACTCATTCACAAAGGCCCACATGTGACAGCCTTGAGTGCTCAAAAATATTCTGTACTTAGAGGTGGAAACTTCATTTTGCTCCAGAAGTGCTTAGTGACTATGAAATCTACATATATCAAGTAATTGGAGAGAAATATTGCTCCTCTTCACTGAAGCTTAAATTGTGTTTACTCACATGTCTCCTAGGGGGAAGGGTAGGGTACTTTATTTCATGTAAGTGAGAACTTTAATTATCTGCTTGTTTGTTTCGTCAGCTTGACTTGTACTCCTTAAAAGGGAGCACAAGGAGGACTAAGTTAAGCTGAGGAGTATATTTTTGTCTTCCTAATTTAATTTCTCAATGTTCAGGGGCATGGCATGCATGGAATGGGAGAAACAATACACATACCTTTCCCATTTGATGAAGCTGAGCAGCAGGGAGGTAACTGCCTTTAATGTAATATCTACACCACTATATTTAATTTTCTTGCACGTTACCTTGTGCGGTAAGCTTGTAAGTTGTACTGATGAGTTAAGTTAGATGAGAAAATTGAAAGAATGTTTGGTTGAGAAATCTGAGCTCAGAATAGATTTGGCAAAGATCTTTTCCAACCTAATGATTCTATATGATCTTCTTGTTATTCTCTCTGCATCTAATTGAAATGTGTTTTCTGGCCTTTCTTCTCTCTTAAGCACAGATATAAAGAAGTAACTTCCACAAAACCCTCTGAATCTTTCTTTGTGCGTACTTGCTTTTTAACTGCCATGTTTATTAACTGCATAAATACATCTTCTGTATATTCTATTCAGAATTCTATTTTGCTCTTAACTGTAAGACAGGCAAAACCAAACCGGGACAAACTTATCTTAACTAGTAGCACTCGGAACTGTTATTGAGTTTTTTTCCTATTTCTTCAAAGTTTGTCTAGCTCAACTGATTTTGAAAGGCAGCAATTAACATGTTCTGCAATGCTGCTTAGTGAGTAGGACAGATTTTTTGGGTAGCAGAGACCATAGCCTTCCCAACTTAGCAGTCATACAAGTATGAATTCTCAGATATGAAATCTAAAATTATTTAAGCCACCATTTAGAAGGATCTGGGCAAACTAAAGCTAATTACCCAATTTATTTATTTTTTTTAAGCTCAAAGTGAAATACTTTCATATTCACTCTCTGTGGGATGTCTGTCTTCCAACTTGGTACTAGGGGAAAAATATTGAAGACAGAATCTCTCAAGTTATAGCATGAAAGCATGTCGAAAGTCCTTGGTAACTGCTAATACTGTACTTTGATTCTTCAGAATTTCAGATACCTGGAACATGTATCTTGTATTGAGTTTGCTATAAGGGATTCTGGCACTGAAACAGCTGGACATCTGATTCCTAGCTGAATATTGCGGTCTCTGCTGTCTGTATGTGTCTGTGTGTGTGAGAGAGCCATCTTCTGTTTGTATTTTATTTTTCCCTCAGGTCTTTTACCATAATGTAAAATCCCAGTTAGTGTCTGGTTTTTGTTCACTTCTGTATTATTTTGGATCTACCAGTGCAATCAGTAAGCTGGAGCATTATATGAGAAAAAAATTCAGATGAATAAACTTAGTCTGACCTAGATACGGACTATAGGGTTGCAGAGGAAGCTTCTTTTAAACTAAGCTTGAATCTGTGTTGCTTTCTCCTAGACTTCTCTCGTGTGAACATGGGTATTCATACAGCTTTAAAAATACTGAGAAACAAAGTAGACTTGCAGCATTTTTGTGGCTATGTCACGATGTTGAATCCTTCAAGTCAGCGTGCTAACAGGAAGCTGAGTGATGCTTCTGATGGAAGAGGTTAGTTGCTAATAATTTTCTGTCTTGGCTGTGTTCCTGTAATTTTGTAAAGAGTCACTTTAGCAATGGTGAACAAAGGATTATGTTTCTTTGACTTGAAGCAGCTCAAAATACTATCCAACACAGATAGTAACCCAATTCTGAGTGTAAATCTTTGATTCTTCTTTGTGATGAACTCGGAAATAGCAAATACAGACTGAAAAACCACTAGACTAGAGCAATCAACAAGGTGGGGGGGGGAAGGATAATTTCAAAATAATACATTTTTTGCTTTTTATATGCCTGAACTTAATCTTTCATAAACTTACTGAGGATCCCTGAGAAACTGTTTAATCCTAAAATGAGTCAGGTCCTATGTTTCTCCATATTTCTTCCTCCAATTTTATAGCTACACTGTCTTTGGGAAAGCTTATGTTGTGTTCATCACATCAGGCAATAACTAGACTTTATATTGACTGGCATGTTCATGTAAGTATTACTTTATCTTTAGGAGAGGCTGATCTGGCATCAGGGTCTGATGTAAATGGGAGCACAGAATCGTTTGAGATGGTAATAGAGGAAACCCCAGTGGATCCTGCAGTCAAGCAAAACCTTGAAGGTAAAAACATGATGAATGGCTTGTACTTTACTTTTTCAGTCCAATGAGATATATTGTTTTTAAGGATCTGAACACATTATTCTTTAATTATTGTCTGGGACAGTGAGTGTTACGATAACTGTTGTTCCTCCTTAAAAGTTCAGAATCCCTTAAATCTCTGAGCAGTTCACTAAATGAACTGTCTTAAATGTCTTCTATCCAGTGGATCCTGATCTGAGATAAATATTGCTTTGTCTTTTCTTAAAATTTAGTTGACTCGTTTTTCTCTCTGTAGTACCCACAACAGAACAGGAGTGGGTTCCGCTGGAATTATGTTTTGGCATTCCGCTCTTCAGCTCCGAGTTAAATCAGAAAGTCTGCAGAAAAATTGCCACTCATGGATTATGTAGAAAAGAAAGGTGAGCTGTAATTTACCAGGTACAGGTTAACAGGTTGTATATTTTGAAGAGCTTCTGCAAAAATGATGCCTACAACTTGATGACTATAGAAGCAGAACTGAGCTAAGTTTTATACAGTACCTAATTCTAGTGTGTAACGTAGTCACTTTTTGGCTCGTAGATACCAACTCTAAAGTACAATCTAGTAGTCCTTAGTTGTGGTTAGAGTAAGATTAGACTGTTTTTGTCCTTTCTGTAAGGTGAAAATTAATTGTAGCAAACTGTCCATGAACAAATCAGGAAAAAGTAAGTTTGGGTGTTTTCCTACTCACTTCCACTTCCTCACCTGGCAGTCTGTCTTTCCTCCTCCTAATCATCCTACGCTCCATTCTTGTTCTAGGGGAAGTTTACTGGTAGTGCTTTGATGTAAAATGCATTTAGCTCTTATGGAAATTTTCTTTGCAGTTTGTGTCTTAGTAAATAAGCTTAGTCATGGCTTATGATCGAGCTATCTTCTGATTTTTACTATAGGTTTGCTTTATGAAAGATTACTCTTTCAACAATGGGATTTTTGGATTTGTGTTTTTTCTGTGGTTGTTGTTTAGGGTTTGTTTTTTTTTTCTCCTAGCTATGGTTCTGGAGACCAAAAATATAAGCCATGTTTTCAAGCAGCCTTAAGGATTTTATTATAGTAGTTAACCTGCTTTTTAACAGTGTGTCAATAATATGTGTCTTAGAAGTCGTTACCAGACTGTCCTTGATAAGAATGACACATGATTAAGTCTAAAATATTAATATTTTTGGTAAAATATCATTTTTCAATTGCAATAGTTTTACTTCGGCACTGTATGAGTGATAGGGAAAATAGCATGTAGCTGACTAGACTCAAGAGAAGAAGAGCTGAGTTGAATACTTCTTCAGTGATAATAGTAACAAGTTTGTGTGAAAGCATTTAATGTCACATGATGATGTCACATGATGATACCACTGTAGTGACTTGTGAGCCAGTTACCGTGGTGATACTGTACTAGTAAAAATCTCTGCATGTTGGACATTGCTTCTTTTCTTTGTTTTTGGCAGCCTTCAAAAACTTTTACATTCCAGTAGAAAACTGTCTCTTCAGGTCCTTGATTTTGTTAATTCATTCCAGGTAAGGAGCAATAATCCCGACGTAAATAATTTGGTATGATCTGTCGTTCTGTTTTTCCCCTTCCACTTGCTATTTTTGTTTGTATAGAAACATGTATGGTTTATTTGCTTTTTCTTTAAATGATAACTGTAGTAAGAGCAATATCAACCTCAAATTCTCCGAATAGTAAGAAGTGGGTACTTCCTTATCTGTTTTCTAGCCTTATCCATACTTGGCTTTTGACTTCTGTGATTATATTTTGTGTAATTAATTTAATGGTTTTTGTGGGACTTGTGCAGCAAAATTGTTCTTTGCTCTTGTTATAACCCAACCTATTCTGCAGGTGACTTGGGTGCTTCCTAGGTATATTAGGGAGATTTACAGCAAAATATGCATCTGCTTATCTTTTGAGCTTTTATCTGTATCTGTCAACTGTGTTCCTTCCGGAGAAAATAAAGCACACTTAAGTATTTCATACTAGTGTACTTTCTGCACTTGTCCTAAGATCCTCTGGAACTTGTTGTTGAATGAGTATGGGTATGTAAAACTGTGTACCCTGGGAGGATTTTTAAGAGCACAGACAGAGAATAGGATTCTTGAGTAACCAGCAAGGATGAACACAAGGTCCACAGTCTGCTACAGTTTTTCATGGAGGTATATTCTAGCAAGGTATGTCCACATGTAACATAGAAACTGCTTAGCTGCTTTCACCCTGTAATACTGTTATCTAAGGTTCTATCTTTCCAGTAAGGTAGGGAACTTGTAGTATACTTAACCAGGTTGTGTCATGGGTCCTCTGACCCTGAAACCGCTTCCTTATGAGAATGTTAGAGATTACTAGTAGGTTAACTTTGAAATCATCTGTCAGTCCCAAATGACTCCTACCCTCGTTTTTTTAAATATCTGAGATGCACTTTTCTTGATGATGATCTGTATAGAGAGGTAAAAAAGTCCTGAAATGATTTTTTTTTTTTTTTTTTTTTTTAAGCTCAGAAAACCAAATTTCTGGGAAATGAAACTACTGAAAATACAGTCATCAGTGCCTCAAATATATGCTAACCTTTTAGCATAATATGGGAAAAATAGGAATGTGATAACCTTCATTCTGCTAGGTGTTCGTTGCCTTCATTCTGCTAGGTGTTCCCTTCATTCTTAGTACTTAGATTTCCCTGAAGGTGTCTTGGAAACCAAGTAATGCATGCACAGATACATCTGAGGCAACTGTGTGGTCATTTCATGCTTTCCACTTTGTTTATTCTGTTTTTACTTCCATGATGATTTGGTATTTATGGGATTAAGTTAACAGACTTCAGCAACACTAAAACTATTTACAGATTAGATTAGCCTATCTCATTCTACTTGTTAAATCCTTCACTGTTTGTTTTGTTTCTAAGATACAATTTTTTGCTTCCTTATGCTTTCAGGAAGGTTTTTCAACACTGGATCAGCTCCATGATGCTGGTTCTTCAAGTTCGCCTTTGCAACCTATTTCTGCAGATATGGGTGTTCCACTTCCTGCCAAGAATCTCATGTTCAAAGAAGGTGTATTATCTGAATGGAATGGATGGTCCCCTTCCTCAGTTTTTTTCAACCCTGCTTAAGGAACAGGTCAAATGGGGATTGTCATATGTTGATCACTAAATGCCTTTCTTCAATTATGGTTGATTCTTAGTGCCAACCACTAAGAAGTGTACTGCTGCTGCAGCAAAGCCCGTATAAAAGTAGTGTTACAGAAATGTGTTGTGTTGCAGTATTGGGGGAAAATGCTTAAACCATCTAGAACTTGTTACTCATTACTGCATATCTTGCTGCAACAGAGAGCTTTTTAGCTGTCAGCACTATTTTTATCTTGAGACAATCTTTCTTTTATAACTAAAACTGGCCTTTCTAGGCTTTCTGATGATTGTTAAATTTCTATGGTGTCACCACAAAATTGCAATAGTAGTTTTCTATGTTAGTTACTCAGACATAAATTCTGTTTAGTTTTGTACTGTATTACTGGAAATCTTTCTGTATAAAGGTAAGAGATTTGTCTCTTCCTCTGAAAGTTCAATGATACCAACTGTTCAAAAAAAAAAAAAAGTATCATGGTGATACGGGGCATTAAGAATTATTGAATTCTATAGTTCACCTTAACACTGAGACCTTGGCAAATCAGTACAATGGAAAGATTTGATGCTTACAGAAGGCTGAGTTCACACAGGCTTGAAGGGCTGCTGGTGACTTAGGGCCACTTTGACAGTGAGTGGTGCATTTCATCTCTGGCCGATTATGATGGAGATGCGGAATTGTGGAAGCACTGAAGTGATCGTCTCAGTTCATGGGGTTCCTCATGATAATGGATTCATCTTGCTCTTTGTATGAAACCACAAGTGTTTGAGATTTGATTGCACTGGGAGTTAGGCCCTCATTGTTATTTGAAGCTGGTGAGGATTGTTGTGGGAAGCTCCTGAAGTTGTAAGTTGAGCTGAAGGCAGATAACTAAATCTGTCCTATTGATAAATGTTTGAAAGAACAGAGGTCTTCGGTTTTCATGACAGTCGTAATCAAAGGAAGATAACAGCAGAGGATATATAGGCAGAGATTTCTCTGGATCTGTTCTCCTTCAACCATTAGCCGCTAATTATGACAAACATTAATAGTGAGCTGTTTAATCTAAAATCATGTTCTGGCTTTACTTGTTGGGGATGATTTTATGTAGCATAATTTCACTCTATATTAGGCATTAATAACTTTTTGTCTGCTTAAAGAAGTCTGTCCCATTTAGCACACGAGGAGAACAAAAGATGTAATTTGTGAAGACTTTTAACTCAGCTGTCTGAAATGCTCTGCCAACTCTTATTTGCTGGAACTGCCTTGTTTTAAATAGACATAATTAAAAATGAGACTTAACCATCCTGTCATTAATTGCTTACAATACGTAATAGACCAAGCATCAGTGGCATAGGTAATGCTGAACCATAGCAAGGAGAAAAATGGCAACATTTTGGTTTGTATTCTGTTCTATATGTCTGTAAGAAAAAAAGACAGAAGTTTGAAAAATACAAACATACCGTGATAGGGTAATGCAGCAGTTTCAGTTACAACTGTGAAAATACTATTTCTCCCCCCACCCCCATCACCGGCTTTATATTACATTCCTGAAGTGTAAGTTTGGGACTTTGTGCTCTTAAGAAACTGGAAGTGTGTAATACTTCAGTTTGCTCAGTGCTGCCTTTCTACTGATCTGTTTTGATTTTGTAAATTACCAACAGCAGCTGAATTTAGTATTCTGTGTATTACAGAGCTGAATTATATATGTAAAATTGATCATTTACACATTGGTGACTTTTGTACTGGATATACATACTCTCCATAGCATTTTTTTTAATTTGCCTTATTTCCTTTGAAAGAAATTACAGAGGAATTGGGGGTCAATTGCTTTGAAATGGCAGAGGAAATATTTACTCTGAGAATTTTTATGTGGAGAGTAAGCTGAAATGTAGCACTATAGAGGATCTAAGCAGTAGACGACGGCTTACACTTTAAGCACTAGAAGTATTACTTTAAGTGCTACAGTGAGATGTAGTAGATGAACTGGTTTGGTGTCTTGTACTGAGTTTTGCCATTCATTGTCCACATGAGTATGTAAAGTGATGATAGCACAAGTTGTATGGAAATTTTGAAAATGGTTGATAATTTCTTGTTCTTGCTGATATTCTTCAGTGTCACTAATTGAAGGATACCCTTTGTTATTAGGTGGTCTACAGTAAAGTTTGAGTAGTAGTAGTCTGTTCTTAAGAGTTTAATACCTGTAAATCTCTCAGTCAGTGGTGAGAGTTACAGGCACATTGCAATTTTTGTAGAACTCAGGCTACTCTAATTTAGATTAGTTTAGGAGCTTAAGTGTTCAAGTGTGCATATCTGAAGTTACTGAACAGATTGCAACCAAAGAAGTCCATAAAATACCTGAAACTTGACTGCAGCTCCAGTGCTTGGGATGGTCCAGAGGCTTTGCGCATAAAGTATGTGACTTATGTTTTAAATGTGGTGTAAAAATAAGATCTTGAAGATCTTCATGCTGAAAGAATCTATTTTATATAGTATTGCAAATAAAGACAAGTTACGTTTCTTTTCTTCAAGTAGTTTTATTGGCAGTGGGGAAAATTTGCATACATTACACACTATAAAACCATCTTAAGTTTTTGTCGTCAGCAAGATTTTTAAGTTGTAGTAGAAAGGTTGACTTTCTGCCCTGGTGCAACTCAAGCAGTAGCTGGATGTACCTGAATATGTGCAGGAGCCAATGAGAATGTGTGCTATACTTTTCTCTCTTTTTTTTTTTTCTCCTTTTTTTTTTTTTTGAGCCACGATTACCTCTTTCACAATTCTTTTTTCCTTTCTATTGTTGTTATCAAATTTTCCTTTCTCATTCAGTGTTCCCAATGGTTTGTGTTTTGAAGGTTTTAAAGTATGACTGTAACTGAACGCAGTTGCACTCTTTAGTGTGTCATTGTTAATAGTATAAATGGAATTATACAGAGTCTGTGTTCAATTAAATTATTGGCACATGTAACAATTGTTTACAAATAAACTGTGGCGTAGGTCAAACCATGTGCAGAAACCTTTGCATGCAGCACTAGTTTTCTTCTTGGGCATGGCACTAAAATGTTGCTCTGTCACTGTAGTGCTCAAGGTTACTAGATGTCATCAAAGTATCTTTTTCCTGGAGGCATACAATTCTGCCCAGATGCCATTTTGTCAATGGAAACCTCTTTTTTTTTTTTTTTTTTTTTTTTTTTGTAGTCCTCTCCATACAATGTGCTTGATGTCTAAGAAGGAAAAGCACCAGAGGATAATGTGTGCTCATTCATTCAGCCACAATCTAAACCTGTAGAGTTTATACTGGATGTTTGAAGACACTTGTGCATGTGATGTCTTATCCATTTCATTGGACTAAAGACATTTTTGACTGTAGGCTTAGAAGAAACGAGACCAAAATTGTCATTTGTTTGTGTCTTTGAAGTAACCCAGGATTCATCTTGGCAGTATAACTGCAGAGAGAATGACTGATAGCAATAGAAAGAAATAATGCAGACCTAGGTGATGACAAAAACCTAGTAACCTCCTTAGTATAAACCTTCATTTATTCTCTCCACACTATTCTACGTGAAGTATGTAACTATATGCATATTTTTCCTACCCTTAGACCTTTTATTCCACTTGAATACTCCCAATGTAGGCCTCTAGCTTTGTCATTGCCATAGAACTTAAGGCTCCCCTTGGACCATAGATGAAATGTATCTGTTTTTATTGTTCAGCTTGTAAAGCTAATATTAATTCCTTCCCTCCCACTCCCTGATCCCCTGAAACAAAGCTAAGCATTTTTAATACTTCTTTAAGAAGGATTTTGGTTACTTTGATACTGAGATCACTTGATTAGAAACTATTAGATTAGAAACAATTAGATTAGAAACTGGAAGACTGGGGAAGTTCCACTGGATTGGAGGCTGGCTGATGTTGTGCCCATCTACAAGAAGGGTTGCAGGGAGGATCCAGGGAACTACAGCCCTGTCAGTCTGACCTCAATACCAGGGAAAGTCATGGAACAGGTGATCTTGAGTGCTATCATGAAGCACATGCAAGAGAACCAGGTGATCTTTGTTGTTTTTCAGTTTTTAAGTGTGCTTCTTCAAAAGCTGCAGGACAGTCCCTGGTCCTGGGAACAGAGGTATTTAGAAACAATGGAAATAATTAAGTCAGTCATCAGGAATGAAATGTTCTGTGTGGGATCAATGCTGAATTTGCAGCAATTTGTAAGCTATTCTGTAATGTATGTAGCCTGTGACATGTACAGCATACAAATTAGCCCCAAGGTTTAGTGAATAGTCTTGGCCTAGAGATGTTCACTGAAAATAGTTGTTGTGATAGAGCATATTCAGCTAGGGAACGGAAATGGAAGTGATAAGCTAATGATGAGAAGGGAGAAAAGGCAAAGCATGTGTCTGACCTGTTATTTCCTAGAGAAATGGAAAAAACATCTCTTAATTACAAGTCCCAGAAAACTGGAAAAGAAGTTAAGCACAGCAATAAGAGGTGCCAGGGGTGTGAGCAGGCTGGGAAGAAGGGAGCAGAACTAAAATTCAGCCCTCTGAACTCCTTCCAAAAATGAATGTGAATTGGTCTGTATTGTATTTTCAGCTGATGTATAAAAGCAAAACAAGCTTTGAAAATGAGTGAAGTATTATTCCAATATTTTTTTAAATTAAATTAGATCAGTTGCTGTCAGATTGAAATCATATGGTTGTTTAACTGGACTGTGCATTGTGAATGATGTATTAGTATTTACCAGACTGAGCCTTTTAGACACACGAACGTCTTGCCCTGTAGGTGTCAGCACTTCACTTGTTATTGTGTTGACTTCCAGCAACAGGCAACACCAGGGAAAAATAGTGGATTTGTTTTGGTTGAGTTTTTTTATTTATTATTAAAAGCATCATAAAATAACAGAATGGTTTGGGTTGGAAGGGACCTCTGGAGATCTAGTCTAGTCTCCTCCCCCTGCTAAAACAGGCCCACCAGGGACAGGTTGCGCAGCAGCACACCCACAGAAGTTACACCTGCTTCTTTGAGTAGATTTTCTTTGCTAGTGAACGCTACTAAGTCAAGCATTTTTATATAATTAACAAGAAGATCTCTCCTTACTGGATAGGGAAGCTTCAGAAAATAGACTTGTTTAAAGGGTTACTTGCAAAATATCACTTATCTGTTTATCATAGAATCATAGAATAACCAGGTTGGAAGAGACCTGGTTGGATCATCGAGTCCAACCATTCCTATCAAACACTAAACCATGCCCCTTAGCACCTCGTCCACCCATGCCTTAAAAAAACCTCCAGGGAAGATGAATCAACCACCTCCCTGGGCAGCCTGTTCCAGTGCCCAATGACCCTTTCTGTGAACTTTTTTTCCCTAATGTCCAGCCTAAATCTCCCCTGGTGGAACTTGAGGCCATTCCCTCTTGTCCTGTCCCCTGTCACTTAGGAGAAGAGGCCACTACCCACCTCTCTACAACCTCCTTTCAGGTAGTTATATAGAGCAATGAGTTCTCCTCTCAGCCTCCTCTTCTGCAGGCTAAACAACCCCAGCTCTCTCAGTCGTTCTTCATAAGGCCTATTCTCCAGCCCCTTCGCCAGCCTCGTTGCTCTTCTCTGGACTCACTCCAGAGCCTCAACATCCTTCTTGTGGTGAGGGGCCCAGAACTGAACACAGGATTCAAGGAGCAGTCTCACTAGTGCTGAGTACAGAGAGAGAATAACCTCCCTGGACCTGCTGGTCACACCATTTCTGATACAAGCCAGGATGCCATTGGCCTTCTTGGCCACCTAGGCCACTGCTGGCTCATGTTTAGTCGCTGTCAACCAACACTCCCAGGTCCCTCTCCTCCAAGCAGCTTTCTAGACAGACTTGTAGTCTGTAGTACTGCTTTCACAGACTTAGCGAATCTGATTTCTAGTTGAGCCTTAGCCCCTTCTGATTTTTTCTCTATACAATCTCACTTCCATCCTGTCATCCACCTAAGAGGCCTGTCCCCTCTTCCAGAGCCCATAAACATTCCTCTTCTTGATATCACTCAGGATCTCTCTGTTCAACCAAGCTGTTTTTTCCCCTGCTGGGGTTTTTTACTGGAACATGGGGGTGGCTTTCTCCTGAGCTGCTAGGATTTCCTTTTTGAAGAGCTCCCAGCCCTCATTGGCTCCCTTGCCCTTAAGTACTGTTTCCCAGGAGACTTTGCCAACCAGCCTTCTGAAGAGTTCAAAGTCTGTCCTCTGGAAATTTAATGCTACTCTCCTGCTAACCACCCTCTTCACTTCACCTAGAACAGAAAACCCTATCATCTCATGATTGCTTAGTCCTAGGCATACTCCTACTGCCACATCCCCCACAAGGCCTTCTCTGTTCACAAACAGCAGGTCCAGGAGGGCACCTTCCCTTGTTGGTTCATTCACCAGCTGTGCAAGGAAGTTGTCTTCCACACACTCCAGCAACCTCCTAGACTGCTTCCTTTCTGCTGTATTGTACTCCCAGCAGATATCAGGAAGACTGAAGTCTCCCACAAGAACAGGAGGCATTGATTTGGAGATTAACCCCAGCTGGTTATAGAAGAGCTCATCAGCTGCTTCTCCTTGTCTGGGCGGTCTGTAACAGACTCCCATCACCAAACTATCTAAATAATAGGACTAAGCCTTTGGCAAATATTGATACAATGAATGACATCCATCAGCTGTAATGAACTTGATTCCAAAAGAGATGCTGTCATATACAGCAATGCTTAGATTAAGCATTAGCTCCAGGTTCACCAAGTTCTGGCTTTTGGAGCAGAGCCAGGAACATCTGAGAGCGGGATAGAATGTAGAACTTTGTTACTCCTTATGTGCACCTGCTTCATATTCATGTTTGTTTGTCTGCTGTAAACCCAGCAAGGCAGATTTACTCTAAGCCAGATTTCCTGGAGGGTGGGTATCCAGCTCTGGAAAGGTGGATCTGAGCTGAATAACTGTGTGGGTCTCATGTGTCTGAGCACCCTGGGGAATCTGGGTATGGGACACCTTGGAAACAAAAGGAGAAATATGGTTTTAGCCTAACTCTGTTTATGTAAGATTTCTTTTTATAATCATGTTTGAAAGAGTGCGTTTGAAATGGTTTTTAATGCATAGGTAGAAAATCGGAATGGAGCATCCTTTCTTTTGGACGTGGCACAACCTGACATGCCTGGAAAATCTGACAGTGTTAGTGTAGCCATTTGATTTGGAAATAAATTGAGATTAGTACTCGGAAGACACCTAGAGCTCAGTTTTGCAGCATTCCTTTTAGTTTGGAGGAGGATGATGGGGAACCTTATTGCTCTCTGCAGCTATCTGAAAGGAGGTTGTAGGGAAATGGGTTTTGTTCTCTTCTCCCAAATAACTAGCCATAGGATGATAGGAAATGAACTCAAGTTGTGCTGGGGAGGTTTAGATTGGATATTAAGAAAAATTTCTTCACCAGAAGGGTTGTTGAGCACTGGAACAGGCTGCCCAGGGAAGTGGTGGAGTCACCATCCCTGGAGATATTTAAAAGATATGTAGATGTGGTGCTTAGGGACATGGTTTAGTGTTGAACTTGGCTGTGTTAGGTTTACAGCTGGATTTGATGTTCTTAAAGGTCTTTTCCAACAAAACCAATTCTGAGATCTGTTCTATGATCTTACACTTCTTGCTCTACATTGAACCTTGATGGCAATTTGTCTAGACTGTCTCTCGATTTCTGATCTTATGAATTACTAAAGAGCGTGCTTTTCCTTGGCAGTTGCTTCCAAGGCAGTCTGGTAAAGTATTATTAGCTGAATTTCTGTATGACAGTTTCTAAAATATTCATTTCTTTGGCTACCAAATCTGATTATATTGACTCGTGTTCTTTACGGGACCAACATTTCTTGTCCTCTTCCTATGAGCTGATTTTATAGATGGGCAGAATATGTCCTGAGGGGACTGAATAGATGTCAGTGATGAAACAGTTTTATCCATGGTAACACACATGTGATAATTTTTCAAAGGAGGTAGGAGATCCTGGATTTTCATTTCTACTCTTCAGAGTGGATGCATCTCAAATCCAGTATTAAACAGATGGCAGGATCTATAATTGACGAGCTCTTTATATTTGTCTTCAGGCTAGCTGAACAGGAGGTGAAAGTACCATGGAGCACAATTGAAACAAGATAAAATAAAACAGAGCCATTTCGTCTGGACGAGGATATCTGGAGATTATGTTTTGGCTTGAGTTCATGCAGTGAAATAATGATTTTGTCAAGCCCGCAGACTGAGTTGATGGAGCCAGTAGCTTCTGGGGATATTGCTGAGCTTGTTTTAAGTGAGGTGAGATGGGTGAAGGCAGCTGGCACTGTTCAAAGCTAGCACCAGCGGAAAGCTTGGCCTTGGCTACCAAGTGTGCCCATGAGGGTGCATAGATAATGCAGAATGTGTGAGTTGGCCTCTGCTTATGGGAACTGATGGAGGGTAGCGAGTGGCTGATCAGCTTGTGCCACAGGAGGCACCTATGTGAAGCTGCACACGGACACTTTCTCTGCACTATAGACCAGCAAAATCGGAACTGATTGGGAACTTTATGAGCCATCCTGGTGCAGAAAGTGCTGATTTGCTGAAGGTAAACTTCATGATCCTGATATATCTGTGTGTGATGGATGTATTTTGCCTGCAGCAGAGGGCCATCTGCAGGTGTGTAATCCCTGTTCTGAACCAGGTGTGCCATTATGCCAAAGCAGTATGCTCTTCTTTGGTGGAACTAGTATAGTTCATATAAATAGCTGCATATTATGGAAAGAAACTCTGTAGGCCACAGTAAGAAAAAAATAATCAATGTCCTATGTAGATAAACTGTTTATAGTCTTTGCTCAGAGATGTGCAGCTGCTTTGTTTATCAAGGGAAAAATGTAGGTACTGCTTTCTTAGGATGCAGAACACACCGTTACTTTTTACATAAACTGTTTTTTAACTCCTCACAAGTGGTACCACTGTCCTGCTGATACTGAAAAGGTACCAATTGCTGCTTGACAGATTTTTAAAAGGATGTAAACAGAAAGCAGGGCTTCTCCAATCCAACAGAGAGCAATCTTGCATTTAAAAAAAGAGACTATTGCAGAAAAGTGCTGTTGTCTTCCTCCTAGGTTAGGAGTGAGAGCAGCTACCCAGAAGCTCGTGATTTTAGAAAACATTCTTATGTTTTTCAAAGTAGTCTCTCTCCCCTCCTATCCCTATTCCTGGCTGCATCTCCATCTTCAGGGAGTGGATGAGCTTGTTGTGAAGATGTTAAGTTTCTGACAGCAGCTTTTACTTGGCTTCTTAATTTTACTTTGTCTTTGCAAGTACTACACTGCAGAAGGGGCTTCTCCCTGTGTGCCAGTGCTGTGCCTGCAGCAGTGGTCCCTGGCTGTCCACTGAGGAGCACAGAGAGGTATCAGCATGGTGTTCCTGGCAGCCTGCAAGCTGCATCCCCACCTGACAGACTGCCTTTTCTCTAAGAGGGTGGTTTGTATTGCTCAAATCACCCCACCTGATAACCTCTGTATGTGCTTGCAGCCAGTATGCACACAACCACATGGCAAAGGTCATCGCTCCCTTTATGTGTAAAAGGGATCCTCCAACCACTTCAGCAGCGTGGCCCAAAAAGACAACACCAAGCGCAGCTTCATCCCTGTGTCCTACCCCTTTGGACCATCTCATGCTAGCACAAGAAGACAGCATTCTCTGCTCCTTTCTCAGTGGGCTGGCTTACTGCAAACACAAGCTGGTGGCTTGGTATGATGAATTATCTTACTTGTAGGCAGGTATCCCCTGGGGTCTGGGTTATGCTTTGGTTTTTTTTCTGGGCTAAGTGTCAGATGGACAGTCAGGCAGAGTTTTTTGGAAGGAGGTAAGGGGAGAGAGGAAGAAATTGTTCCTAACGTGTAGATCTTAGACCTTAAGAAAAAAACGCTGTAAGTATTTTTAATGCTCTTAATAGATTTCCATTTGCTTGAGTACAAAGGAGCTCAGGTGGATTTCTTAAAATATTTAGATGAGCAGTTTAGTTTGATTATACACAGTGTGGTCTACAATGGAGAAATTCTCCCCTTCTTAGATCAATTAGTCTGTGCTGAGATCAATTAGCAACCCTGATGAGGTGATCCAAGGGAAGAGTCTGATCTCTGGGTACCTTTGAGCTCCTAGCAGGACTGCAGAAGAAGAGTAGAAATAGATAGTATCATAGATGGTATCAGGCAACTGAGGGGGCTCACAGGAATTTTATTGTTATTGCTTCTGCATTCCCATGCTGGGACTGCTGGGCCAGGATTGCTTTTGCAGATCTTTCCACTCCATTTCGTCTGGCCCTGCTGTCAAACCCATGACTTGCTCTGTGTTGCTGTTCTGGCATAGGGCAGTCTTTGGAAAGGGTTTTACCCGTGACAGAACCACACTGTCCATCAACTGAGGCTCCTGCCTGTATCTTGCTGTACTCCTCCCATTACCACCCACAACGTCTTTAACCATGCTGGATGAAAACAGACGAAACGCACCCGAAACTGCTCCTGAACATCTCGTATCACTTCAGAAAGGGACCTGGGGATGAATGGGACACCTGGGCCACTGGGCAACCATGGCCACTGGGTATTTTAAAAACCAGCAAAGAGGTCTCTAGCAGAGCTGTACTGCCTCTTTAAGAAGAAATGGTGTCTCCTGAAGGTATACACTGATAACTGAGTCTGAAATGTGACCATTGCATTTGGAAGAATTGCTCTGTGTATGAGAAAAATTAAGAAGCAGAAGCCTTGCAATGTTTTAGAAGACCTGGAGGATTACACGTGGAGAAAAAACGCAGCAAGGGTTTTTAATGCTGTGGACTCCTTTTAACTGTTATGTTGTGTTTATGTCACTGAAATAAATCTTTTCAATCATAATCATTATGATTTTTTTTTCCCTAGAGAAGGGGATTGAATGGTGTCTTTGGAAGTGAGTAATTAATGCTTCAAAGCTGAGTCATTGTTCTGGAATGAGAATTGTTTTTAATGTGGGATTAGGTGTCCCCAAAGAGGAGTTACACTGGCATACCTGAACTGCCCAATCACTGCTGGAATATTGTTCGGCCCTTCATCTGTTCTTGTGTGGTGTTAGAGGTTTCACCTGCTTAAAGTTTGCTTTGTCCTACATTATGGTCCCCAAGGTCTAAAAACAGGAGCTAGTTTAATAGGAACCTTCAAACTGCCAAACAAACTAAAGAACTTTAACTGTGCATGAAGGCAAAAAGGGCAGAAAACCTTCAAATGCTTTAAAGAAATCATCAGAGGATTCTTCCTGTCAAATAAAGGATTTTAAATTTCTGCCTTATTTCCAGCAGCTCTCAGTGTTACATTCAACCCATAAAAGTTTGTGAACAACTCTTCTACCTGCTTATATATTCTTATTTGTGACTATAGCTGCCCTCCTGGGCCAGGCTCAGCTGGAGACAAAAATTTTTGCAGAACTGGTCTCCTACCTCCAAAGTAGTTTTGACTTTTGCGGATAAATTTATTGACAGACGCGAAGCAGCCATCCCTTCCTGCCTCCCACCCCCTGTTCCCTGGTGAATTTCCGCCCCAGGGAGCTTTACATAGATTGGACCCTCCACAGAGTTTTCTTGCTCTGCAAAGCTACTTCACAGCAGTCTCTGCAGGGAATGGTCCAGCCTGGCCATTTCAGTGCATTATTTCAGTGGATTATTGAGATCTATTATAGAAGTCTGCTCCAGCTCCTGAACTCGCCTGGATGTAAGTCAAAGCAGTGGTCTGGCTGAAACAGGGCTCAACTGGGGCTTGGCTGCAGTGGCTTTGTGTGTGATGCTGCCTAAGGTGGCTGCTGCGGTTGAGATGTGCATGGACTGAGTGTGTGTTCACCTTCTTCTGGTTTTTATAGTCCTTTTATAGTCTTTTCTTTTAAAAAGTGTTTGAAGAAGGAGGGCATGGTATGGCTATGACACTGGAGTGTCCCTGGATATCACTTCCCATCTGGAAAGATTTTATACAGGGGTCTGGCTTTTTTATGGAAGCTCCAGTTGATCCAGTTGGCTTTCTTCAGTTCATAAACACCTGATGTGTATACAATGGTGGGATGAGAAGATTTCTTCTTGGGTTTTACAGAAATCCTAGCAGAGATTGTAAATCCCCACTATGGGTATGTTTTTTTATACATGTAAAATGTTTTTTTGTGAGGATGAATACCTCCCATCTGCTTGCTGTGTTCCTGTTCCAGATACCTAATTGTCCCCTGGCTTCAAAGGCTGGTCCAAGAAAAGTGTTTTCTCAAATTGTCTGGGGCCACAGAGCACTTACTGCCTTGTTTCATTTTATACTGATAAAATGGTCAAAATCTGCAGTTGGGAAGCACTGTGCAATTGTTTTGTGCCCTGATGTGAATGATTGGCACTGGCATTTTGTACTGGGGATGAATTACATTCATTTGCTGACTTACTGCTTTGCAGAATGATGAAAGAATTGTCCCTGGAGGTGGTTTACATTTTCATGAAGCAGATGCCAGAGGAGCTCTTCTGCTTGATGTCTTTGGACATGTCCTGCTTTGGGGCAACTATAGGAAGCAATAAAAAACAAATTTCCTTGCAGCAGAACAGTTTGAAAAGGCTATGGAAACTGTTGCCTGTTCTTTTCAGGAAGAAAGGTGTTATCACGAAATGTAGTATGGATTTTTTTGTTCTGGTCTTGCTGAAGGAGCTCTGCCAAAGTACATAAGGGTATAAGCAACATGGATGTAAAGTGGTGAGCTCGTACATTTGACATGAACTTGAATGGCTTGTATGAGTGTGGAACTTCTCCCCTGTGGCCCTGAGACCTTGTAGTGATTTATTTTATCTCAGCAGAATCCTTCCCTTGGAAGGACACTTCTGTGTGTTGTCAAGGGGGTCGAAACTGGTTCCTGAGTGAGAGACAGAGCTGAGCAAGATGTCTCTGGGCTGGGACCCCAGGGTGCTGAGGGAGAGGTGGTGGCATGCTTCACAGCCCCTCTTTGCTCTGTGCTATGTTTACAGGTGAAGAAACAAGAGGTTAAATGGGGAGCGGGACCTCAACTTTTGAAGTTAACCCTTTTGATGTCTCCTGTGGGACTCCTGCAAATTGCTTCTCTACCTCTTTTCTTGTCTACGAGATGCAAATACATCACTTGCTTTGCTGAAATCACCTCTGCCAAGCCTCTCACAGGTGAGACAAGTGCTATAAGAGCATTTCTGTTGCTGCAAATGCAGCAGAGGCAGCCCAGTGGAATTAGCTGTATGCTTGCTCCTTTGGAGACATTTTGGCATGGCTAGTGCTTTCTGGGTCCTTGGGCCAGCTGTGCTGAGCTCCCTTCTGCCAAGGTTAAGCTGCAAGAAAGCTGCTAGTTTAAATCAGATTTATCGTGGGTCTTTGATTTCCTTTGTAGGTTGAATTTCCTTATTTCCTTCAGAGTTCAGTGAGGCAGTGCATGGGGAGGCTGGGCTAGAAGGCTTAGCAGCAAACCTGAGGGCTCTGACCTATTTAATATGCCAGTCTAATATGCTTACATGCAGCTCATCAAGACAAGCTGTGGTTAGGTACGTCAGCCTGAGGTCAACCGGCAGGTGTCTTGCACCGTTGTTCAGCTGCTCTTGCATTGTTCAGCTGCTCTTGCATTGCCTGACAGAGAACACATCACAGTGTTTTGGAAGTGGCAAATGCTGCCCCTTGTAGGCGCTTTCTCATCCCCCTCCCCAAGCTATGCTGCATTTTAATGTAACCACTCACTCCCCAGTTATGACTGTGGAAGGCTGTGCAGAGGTCTGGATGCTCGAGATACAGCTCATTACCCTAATCTTGCTGCATCTCTGTCACATTAACTGTGAGCTACAGTGGGGTGAAAGAAATGAACTACAGAAAAATTGGCCTTAGATATTTAGAAATGGAAGAGGTTTGTGGGCTCTAAAGGGGGCAGGTTTAGCGACTGTCCCTGGGATGCCCCTGGTCCTGCAGGAGAAAGACCTGCAGGAGAAACCACCTATAGCTGTCTGTGTCTAACCTTGATCTGGATGCTGATATTCCTTTAGTTAGTGGATATAGTCACCAGCATCACGGTAGGCTTTTTCTCTCCTACTCCAAACAAATCTGAATTTCCATGTAATGATGAATCTGTCATGCTAATTACAGCTGGGGGAAAGATTAGTCCTGTGTGCCAACAACTTCTCTGCATTGCTGAAGTGCAGGTCAGAACCAGGAAGAATTTTTTGCTGCTGCAGATCTGTTTTAATCACGGTAGGAGTTCTATGTTTTGTTTGTATAACAACACAATCACCCTTTGTTAATCCACATTGTATTGCTGTGCCTGTCGCACAAGGGCTTGAGTCTTCAGTGCTCAGTGGGGGATGTGGGCAGTGGGCTCAGGGCAGAGATTGCAGTTTTGGGGGAAGGAAAGAATGCTTAGGCCAAATGAAAATGAATGAAGGCCTTCTGAGGTATGGGACATCTTATTAATACTTAAAAATAGAGCTTCTAGCTCTGAAAATTACAGAATTGTGCCATGTATCAAGTCATTTTGCTGCAGGCTTATTTTTCCTGTAAGTGGAACAGAAAAGAATGACTGTGACTGCATTGTGGCATCTTATTAGTGAATAAAAATAGGTAGACTACCAGGGACTTTGCTATAAGCAGTATAATACAATATTATATAGTAAAATTTTATATAATAATAATAGTAATAATAATAATATACTTCATGCCTGAAAGCTGCCTTTCTAAGGCATTACAACAAGGCCAGAAAGATCTTGCAGCTGGTACTGTGATGTTTGTATGGTACTTGCAGAAATATAGTGTTGATGCTCTAGAAGTGATGGAGACCTCTTCTACTCAACTTACACCTTTCCTTGATTGCTGCCAGAGCTCTTGCCTGTGCTCGAGTCAGCAGAAGGACAGATGTGGGTGAGTGGACAGAGATACCTCCAGAGATGTTCCAGCTTTGTGCTGCCTGTACTGGGCTGTGTCTAAAAGGCACAGAGCCCTGAAGGAATGAATTTGCTGTAGATTTGCAAACTTGTGATGTCAATTTCCCAGAAAGCTACCAGAACATTGTTCTGCATGCTGTGTAGTAGGGACAACACCATTTCTCTTGTCAAGAGCTCAATGTGAAGTTGCCTCTGCTGAAATCTAGAGGACTAATAGATAATTTTGTATGAAGCTTATAGGAAAGCTGTGTGTTTGTAGTGCCATGTGTGCTCCTTTCCTCTGTATCCTGTTTTCCTGCTCTGAAATGTGCTCCCTGTCAAATATTTCTGGAGGAAATATTCTCAGGCTGGTGAGTCTGTACCTGTGAAATGCTTAAAAGCCTCCTATCTTGTCACCCTGTCAGAGACTCTCCCTGGTGGAACCACATCATCCATTTCTGTCAGATACTTTTAAGAGACAGACACTAAATATATAAATTCATAGCAAAAAAAAATCTTTGTTCCATTGGTGAATTGACCAAGAGTTCTATACTGAAGTGCTGAACAGCAAAGAAGAAACCAGAAATAGCTTTGAGCTAATTAACATTTAAATCAGGTAGTCCTGTGAAAACAGATCAACTTTCAGTTTTAGGTGCTGCCTCATTTTAAGGCAGATGATTCCAGATTCTTGAAAAATGACTAAAACTGGGGAAAGTGTTCATTGTTCTATATGCTATCAGAGACGCAGCATTCAACTGTCCAGCCAGCATGAGCCTTCCTAGGATAAAAAAGTCACAAAATAGAAGAAAATATTTGCCTTTGATTGTAAATTTGATGGTTTATGCTCAGATCATGTGCCAAGACCAGGTTTTCTAAATCATGAATGTGATAATTGAATGCAGACGTACAGCTTCAGCAGGAAACCCTGATGTTTGTAACTATTTAACTTCCCAGTGTGATTTGTGAACCAGCTACCCTGAACTCAAGTTGGTATTTTTATCAGATGATTCTGACCTGGGAGTGAAATGCTAATGAGGATTAAAACCCAAACCAAATATATGGTGAATAGTCCTACTATTGTCTCTTGCAGACAGAGAAATTTAGTATAGTTTGTATGTTGACATTATGCACAGGAATATCAACTGGTGTTATCTGCATTAGCAGCTTCTGGGGAGTTTTACTTCTGAAAATGGGTATAGTAATGCAGCAGGGATGGAAGGTTTATTATGTGCCTGCAATAAAAGAAATATCGAAGTGACCGTCTTCCCCATGGTGTTTAAAACCTCCCTCAAACTTGCTTTCTATAAAGCTTTGGCTCCGATGCTGGTTCCATAGTTCTCTATAAAGTATTCAAGAGTTGTACAGGGTGACAGCACTTTTGAAAATGCATTCTAGTTATCTGCTTGGAAGAGATTGTTAAGTCCCTGAATTAGACTCTGGAGAAGCTGTTGCTAGTGTTGCAGATCATTAGAGCACGACAGGCACTTTTCGCAAAAAGAGCGCTACCAGAGATGAATAGTTTAAGAATACTGCAGTTGTTATATTTTGAACAACAACAACAAATCCAAATAATGCTTTTAAGTTAGACACAAAACTTTTCTACATTTAGAAATTTATTGAGTTGCAATTGCAAATCATGCTGGCAGCTTTCTTGTGCAGTTGAAGCACATATTCAGGGCCAAAACCCCAGAAATGTGTTTTGGAACCTGAGTTCCAGTTAAAGGCGTATTGGCAATAGTGATAGTACTGGGTTTGATTCTACTGAGCACTGAGATGAGAAGGGCTGTTTTCAGCACAAAGGTTTTCTGAAGTACATTTCCCTGCCTGAATGTCACATCTTGAGCCATGATGTGGGAAAGAAAAGATGGCACGACAGCTCTGCTAAGCCCTGCTTACCCACTGGAACATCAGCCCTGAGAAGTGGTAAGTAGAACATCCCCATATAGGGCTGCCTGTTTGAGGTGTCTCAGCTCCAGTGTTGTCTGGGTCAGAGAGGAAAGCACGCAGACCCGTTTGCATCTGAACTGTCACATGCAGGCAGAAATGAAGTGTGGGGGCACGACAGAGTGTCTGGCAGGGGATGGATAGGGCAGCTGGCAGGGTTTCCCATGGGCATGGGGCAATTTGTATATTTGACCAGTACAGGCAGAGGCTGAGATTGCACCTCTGTGTAAGAAATAATATTTTGTGCTTTGTGATTCCTCCCCAACCCCCAAGTGAATGCCACATGCTGTACCTTGGCTCTTGTTTTGATCTCAATTTCAGGCTGCACATGCTGGAGACCACAGGGTAATATGCAGTGAGCCTGGGCTGCTGCCTGCCTTGAATAAAACCAAGGAGAAATCACTTTCTCTGGTGGGTTTTGGAGCAAAACACACAAATGTTTTACTGACCAAGAAATGTGTGTTCTCTTGCTGCATTTATGTGGTTTTGGATGTTTTTAGTGTCCTCATGTAAGAAAGAAACCACATCACATTATGTGTATTCTCTAGTCTGTGTTTTAATGGTGCAAGGAATTTGTAATTCTTGCTATGGAAATTAGGACTGAAAAGGTGTTGTAAGAGAAATAAAATTGAGACAATTTGTGCCTCAGAGTATTAGACGTTTCATTTCAGGGTGCTGTGAGCCCTTCTTCAGAAACAAGCATCACTTGAAAGTCTTCCTTTGATCATATTTTATTTATTCTGAAATAGGTAGAATTTCTATTCCGCAGCCTTTCATCTCAAACTCTGAAAACTGGAATAGTTTTTTTCACCTGCATAGCCAGCTACAGATGATGAGATTCAGCTGCTGTGCCATGTATCTCTTGCAGGTGTGCTCCACAGGCTCTGCTTTTGTCAGCTCTTCCTTGTGATGAATGCAGGCAGCAGGAAAACGTGAAATGTCTGCTGTGTTCTGCTGCTCAGCTTTTTCTAGAGATTTCACCCTCAATTGATTAAAAAAATTGCAAACCTATCTGCAGTCCTGTGCAAGGAGTAAGGTGGAAAGAAGATTAATGCCTGCACTGAGTTCTAATTTGTTTTTATTTATCAAAGAATACAGATCAGTGATATCTTCTAGAGAAATGGAGTTAATCTTTTTCAACACAAGACATAAACAAAAATTAAACAGAAAATTGTTAAGCTGAGTTCATCCATGGAAGGAAAAAATATTGCTTGCACTAATAGCGAAGTGCTTATTTACAGGGATTTGTTGTGTTTTATGGTCATCCTGAAGTAATCATCGTAATATTTTTAAAAAATTCGGGCTGAAGCATCACCTCATTTTCTTCCCGATAAAAAAAAGCTGAAGTCTAGAGCCAAGACGCTCTGAATTACAGAATTTGGACCAATAGTTTACCTGTTGAAAAAAAATGGGAATTAAGTAGGTGCTTTTTTTTTTCTGAACTATTCCCTGATTTAATAAATATATTCCATTGTGAGAAATTTTACCTACATTTAAATTTGAAAACTAAAAACAAATCAAAACAATATGTTGTTAAAATAGGGATTTAATTCAATCCTGAGCTGATCAAGGTTATATTCCTCACTTCACCAGCAGAACTGAACTGGTCTACCCTTTTTGGTCAGTGATACAATACACGAGACAGCTGCAAGGCTGCTGTGTGGTCCCTAACATCTGATGGAGATCAATGCTGGCTTCTCCCCTGTGGAGAGTCCTGACATGTCCAGAGATACAAACACAAGTTTCTGCATGGATCTATAGAAGCTGCTGCTTTATTAAGGATGAGGAACTGCATTCAATTTGTGAGACCAGTTTCATCTTCTTTAAACACTTTTTGTTGAGGCTCCACCACAGGAGCATCCTTGCAGAGGGATGTGTAGCTGGGACTGCTGCCGTGCCCCATCCCACTGGCAACCCGAGCCTGGTGAAGCAGCAGCTGGTCAGGAGCAGCACCCTGATCAGCTGGTGGGAGCTGGTCAGGGAGGCAAGGTACGAAAGTTAGATAGCAACCATCTGTGTCAATTGTTTTTTTCTGTTGGAGAGATATTAAGGGCAAAAAGGTTTTAACTCTAATCACTTTATTTTCTTGACTTGCCGTGTAGCCATGTGTCATTTGGCTGACACATGGAACAATGATACTTTGGAATAAGGAGTAAAAGACCTGGATGAAAATAAAAAGACAGAAGTGAAGGAATGTCCTAGTTACAGTGGTCCCTACCAATCTGTTAGGATTGACTCATTCATCAGCTTCACCATCACATTAATTTTATGTATGATGATGTGGTGGTTAAATAATTCCTTTAATTTTTGAGAAGAAGAGCAGAGATCTGTACCATCACGCTGATGTGAAGAAATATTTTTTCCTAATTGTGCTGAAGGCAAGATTGCTGAAAATCTTCAAAGCTAGTACAGTAACCACAATAGTGAGTTCACCAGGAGCAACACATATAATGTGATCTGTAACAATAAAAGAGGCAAAATGTCTTCTCTTTCAATGCACCAGATTAGTTCCAAAAATAGCTCATAAATTCCTGTATCTAGTAGTTTCAAATACAGCTGTGTTTGCATAGCATGGTTTGAAATGGCTTTTTGGCAGAGAGTATGTGTATTTCTAAATAGACACAAAAAATCCACCATGGCCTGCCTTTCTGGCAAATATTTGGTTGAATGGATGCTGTTGGGACGCTGCCTGCTCTGCTTTTGTTGACACTAAGGATCTGGCATTGCAAGTTAGAGGACAAAATGCTTTGAAGTTTCCAACGATGGAGGGGAAAATCCACAGGTTCCTCTGCTGGTTGCAGAGGAAGTTTATTCCACTGTCAGGGAAAATGGGGCTTTTATTCCTGCTGTATACTTGAATCAGGTTAAAAACCCGTGACTGTTATTTAACTTGCTGCTGTAGTCATTGCAGTATAATGGAACATACAACATAAATAATAAGAATAGCTTTGGCT
Source organism: Coccyzus lansbergi (assembly GCA_033558105.1). Lineage (NCBI taxonomy): Eukaryota > Metazoa > Chordata > Aves > Cuculiformes > Coccyzidae > Coccyzus > Coccyzus lansbergi. The sequence continues at coordinate 3,708,286 of JAUMJK010000026.1, read as the reverse complement.
GCACTTACCTATGTCTCTAGGGACCCTTGTAGGCCTGAGTTATTCAGTCAGCTGCTGGCAAGATTCAAAGAGGATTTTATTTCAATATCTTAAATCCACTGGAGCTTTTAAAAATACCAAGAAACCAGGTGATACTGGTCTCTAAACAGATGTGTCATCTATGCTCTGCCAAGGAGACTGCTAACTCTTTTTCTGTTTTTGAAGGTAGAGGTTGCAGTCATTCTGGAAAGAGAGATTTGGGCAAGCAAAGGTTCAAGGTTTCCCAAGCAATTTATTTGCTTGATGGGAACAGCGAGCAGTTAAATAAATCTGGAGAACTGTGCTGGCAAAGGTGCTCTCAAGAACAAGCCCAAGAGGAAATAAAGTACAACAGGAAAGCTCCAGCATCCTAAGAATTGCCATCAGAAGAAATAAAGATGGTTGTATCTTTCTTGCAGGCAATCTGGTTTTGGAAGTTTCTGCATTAGAAATAAAACAGAAAACATTAACACCACCTTACAAAGTCTTCCAAGGTGCGTTTGCTCAGTGTTCTCACCTGACTGCTGGTTCATGTGCTCTGCAGCCTTCCCCAGCTGCCCCAGGTCTTGTACTAGTGCAGGCCAATGCCTGAGGAGAGTTTGTTGACAGAGAGTTTGTTTTGTGTTTTTATCCTTTTGGAAAACATATTTGTCTGCCAGCTCTAAGACACAGCCTGGTCTTAGCCCAGCCAAGGGCAGTGCCTGTGACTGCTGCAGCTGCAGGCTTCAAGTTGCACACACTGGTTCAGGGAGCCCAACCCTGGCTGCACTATGAATGTACTATTGCTTGTATAAAGCAGAACAACAGGTTCAGAAGGGAGTGGAAGGAGCTTATATTTCCTTTATCTCTTAATTTTCCCCTAAATGCATGGTGTCAAGATTAGGGCATCCCTGCAGGATGCAGAAGACTCACCTCTGGACTTGGTTTCTAGCAGACAATGGCTTGACCTGGTATTTCCCACATTTTTATAGAAATACTTTAGCAGGTGTTGAGTGTCAAGAGTTTATCATGTAAAGCTTCAACTGCAGTACAGACACTTCAGGAAAAATGCAGGGAATTTTTGGAAATAAATGTCATTTCAGATTAGCAACTGGCTTTACTCAGCTTCTGATAAGTGGATATTTGTCTCCTGAGTATATATATAATGCTCCAAGATATGGCATTATTTGCAGCATGTAGTTGGAGCTCTGTGTGTGTTCTGGCTGCTGAGTTGACGTGGTGGAAATGGATCTCCAAGAAATTGTATGAGGGCTCTTCTACTGTGGCTTTTAGAGGAAAGGTAGAGAGCTAGCAGGCTCCAGGTTTTGCTAGCAAATGGTTCCTTACTCAGAAAAAAATCAATTAAGTGACAAAGGATTTTGGTTACCCTTTTCAAAAAAGCACTAAGTTTTCTTTCTCTTGATTTCCATTCTGTGTTTGTGTGAAAACATAATGACAGTTAAATGAGCTTTGTTAAATCTTTCATAAAACATATTAGCTGCGAAGAAGGCAGAGGATTTTAAAAATAGTCAGGCATTTTCCCTGCAGACTTTCTTGCATAGTTTTTTACAAATACTGAGGTCTGTAGATCTATGGTTCCTACATCCAGTTGCTCAGTTTTTCACACAGAAATATCTGTGGGTGGCTGTTGAGAGAGAGATCCTGATTTTTTTTTCTTTTCCATCTGAAGCAGGGAGGTTATTCTCCCTCTGTACTCAGCGGTGAGACCGCTCCTTGAATCCTGGGGTCAGTTCTGGGCCCCTCACCACAAGAAGGATGTTGAGGCTCTGGAGTGAACAGAACAGAACAGAACAACCAGGTTGGAAGGGACCCATCGGATCTTCTAGTCTAACCATTCCTATCTAACACTAAACCAAGTCCCTCAACACCTCATCCACCCATGCCTTAAACACCTCCAGGGAAGGTGAATCAACCACCTCCCTGGGCAGCCTATTCCAATGCCCAATGACCCTCTGTGTGAAAAACCTCCTCCTAATCTCTAGCCTAAATCTACCCTGGCGGAGCTTGAGGCCATTCCCGCTCGTCCTGTCCCCTGTCACTTGCGAGAAGAGGCCAGCTCCCTCCTCTCCATAACCTCCTTTCAGGTAGTTGTAGAGAGTAATGAGGTCTCCTCTCAGCCTCCTCTTCTCCAGGCTAAACAACCCCAGCTCTCTCAGCCGCTCCTCATAGGGTCTGTTCTCCAGCCCCTTCACCAGCCTCGTTGCTCTTCTCTGAACTTGCTCCAGAGCCTCAACATCCTTCTTGTGGTGAGGGGCCCAGAACTGAACACAATATTCAAGGAGCGGCCTCACCAGTGCTGAATACAGAGGGAGAATCACCTCCCTGGACCTGCTGGTCACACCATTCCTGATACAAGCCAGGATGCCATTGGCCTTCTTGGCCACCTGGGCACACTGCTGCCTCATGTGCAGTCGGCTGTCAATCAACACCCCCAGGTCCCTCTCCTCCTGGCAGTTTTCCAGCCAGGTTTCTCCCAGTCTGTAGCTCTGCCTAGGGTTGTTGTGCCCCAGGTGCAGGACCCGGCATTTGGCTGTGTTAAACCTCATGCCGTTGGACACTGCCCAGCATTCCAGCCTGTTTAGGTTCCTTTGCAAAGCCTCCCTACCCTCCAGCAGATCGACACTTGCACACAGCTTAGTGTCATCTGCAAACTTGCTAAGGGTACCCTCAATGCCCTCATCCAGGTCATTGATGAAGACATTGAACAGGACTGGACCTAGCACTGAGCCCTGGGGAACCCCACTTGTCACTGGCCTCCAGCTGGACTTAACACCATTTACCACCACTCTCTGGGCCCGGCCATCAAGCCAGTTTTCTACCCAGGAGAGTGTGCGTCTGTCCAGGCCAGAGGCTGACAGTTTCCGCAGCAGAATGCTGTGAGAAACTGTGTCAAAGGCTTTACTGAAGTCCAGAAAGACCACATCCACAGCCTTTCCCTCATCCAGCAGCTGAGTGACTTTGTCATAGAAGGCGATCAGGTTGGTTTGGCAGGACCTGCCTCTGGTAAACCCATGTTGACTGGGCCTGATCACCTGGTTCTCTTGTAAGTGCTTCATGATAGCACTTAAGATCACCTCTTCGATGACTTTCCCTGGCACCGAGGTCAGACTGACAGGCCTGTAGTTCCCCGGATCCTCCCTGCTACCCTTCTTGTAAATGGAAGTGAGTCCAGAGAAGAGCAACAAAGCTGATGAAGGGGCTGGAGAACAGGCCTTATGAGGAATGGCTGAGAGAGCTGGTGTTGTTTAGACTGGAGAAGAGGAGGCTGAGAGGAGACCTCATTACTCTCTACAACTACCTGAAAGGAGGTTGTAGAGAGGAGGGTGATAGCCTCTTCTCCCAAGTGACAGGGGACAGGACAAGAGGGAATGACCTCAAGCTCTGCCAGGGGAGATTTAGGCTAGACATTAGGAGGAAGTTCTTCACAGAAAGGGTCATTGGGCATTGGAACAGGCTACCCAGGGACGTGATTGAGTCACCTTCCCTGGAGGTGTTTAAGGCACGGGTGGACGAGGTCCTGAGGGACATGGTTTAGTGTTTGATAGGAATGGTTGGACTCGATGATCCGCTTGGTCTCTTCCAACTTGGTGATTCTATGATTTTAAAAGGACTTCTCTAGAGAAGAGGCAGGCTTTTGGGGACACCTATACATTTCTTAGATCATGCCATTTTCTGGATATAAGCGGTTTGGTAAACTATCCCAGCATATAAAACACTGTATGAGAGCAACCTAGGTCTGCATTTTATGAGATTTTGGGAAGAGCAAAGGGATGTAGGAGCTCAAATGCTGGTGTAAGGAAGTGATATCACAGCTGACTAACAGCAGCTTATCACATTTCAATGATTATCAGAGGGCTGCTTGGGTTTTTTTTGCACTAATTTAGTTTTAAGCATGCCTCAACTTGTGTTAGTATTGTTTTATGATATTAATATCTAAATTAAAATCAAAAAGCATGGCTAGCAGCGTACTCAGTACCTTTTACAAAACTAATATAAATGTCTTGAAAAAAGATACTAAATCCTATTTGTTGAGATACCTATTTTATCAGGCTTTGAAGTCTTCAATGTGTTGGATTTTTGCTGCTTAAAATAAAGCACTTCCTTTGTAGGTAAACAAATATGTTTCCACATCAGGAGCTTCTTTAACCTCTGCTGATGCTCTGAGAAGGTGGTTTCTTTCTGTGTTGATCCTGGCAGTGTTAGTGTGTTCAATCAATAGGCATCTCCACTGTGGCTCCTGATAATTCAGAATAGCAAGTATTGTCACTAACTTCATTTTGTACAGAATAATTGATGTGAAGCAATGTAGTTTTTTGTGCATCTCCTTGTTTAACAAGGGCTATAATTTGTGCAGCTTGGTTTGATGTGGAAAGACAATTTAATGGAGGCATATTGCCTCCCATGTACAAATCAAACCCTCCTAATAAACAATGAGTGAAGTCACAGGGAACTTAGGGAGAAACTTCGTCTCTTATGTGCTCTTCTCTTTCCTGGATAGTGGGTGCTTTGAGGCAGCAGCGACGTTTTCCTGTCTCTCAGAGTTCAATGGACTGTTGGCTTTAATGTCTCACAGAATATTATAAAAGGAGTGTAGATGTGATTTGTATAAAAAGAATCATCTCTTCTTCATCTGTCTTTGCATTTTGCAGTTACTGTATTTTTTATACGTTTTGAGGCAATGACCAGAATGAAGAAATCAAACTCACACTGTGAAACCAGTTTGTCCTGCAATTGGACTGCATATTTGGTGTTTCGAGAGAGGTGGATTATTGTATGCCGTATCCCCCTTTCAGCCCTTAGCTTGGATTTAAAACTCTGGATTAAAGCTCTAGGGCCAAAACATTCTTATATATTCTTTGAACTCTCAGTAGGGAAAAGATGTTGCCATAGAGAGAATTGGACCTGCATTTCAGCCTGCTCTGTGCAGGCAGCTAAAGATCACTGTTACAAAATGAGAGAACAAAATTGTGCAGAGTGAGAATGTATAGGATTTTAATTATCTCTAATGAGGGTCAGAGTGTTGGGGGTTATGGTCCCTTGGGGCAGGTTTTGGGTACTGCAGAGCTCTGTCTCACCTTTGTCCCACCCCGTTTGTGGAGGACAGCCTAGGCTGACTGTCCCTTGCTGACATCTCTGAGGGCTTTGGTGGTGACTTGTCGTAGGGGCGTGCTAGTGCTTCTGGTATTTCCATGTGTGATCTTACCAAACTCCTATTTTCTTGAGCTTGTTTTTTTTTAGTAAAATAAAGTTTTCTTCTACTTCGTCACTCTGTAGATCAGTTTTATAGGAGAGTGATATCCAGTCCTGTTAAATGTCTTCATCAATGACCTGGATGAGGGCATTGAGGGTACCCTTAGCAAGTTTGCAGATGACACAAAGCTGTGTGCAAGTGTCGGTCTGCTGGAGGGTAGGGAGGCTTTGCAAAGGGACCTAAACAGGCTGGACCGCTGGGCAGTGTCCAACGGAATGAGGTTTAACACGGCCAAATGCAGGGTCCTGCACTTGGGGCACAACAACCCTATGCAGAACTACAGACTGGGAGAAGCCTGGCTGGAAAACTGCCAGGAGGAGAGGGACCTGGGGGTGTTGGTCGACAGCCGACTGCACATGAGGCAGCAGTGTGCCCAGGTGGCCAAGAAGGCCAATGGCATCCTGGCTTGTATCAGGAATGGTGTGACCAGCAGGTCCAGGGAGGTGATTCTCCCTCTGTATTCAGCACTGGTGAGGCCGCTCCTTGAATATTGTGTTCAGTTCTGGGCCCCTCACCACAAGAAGGATGTTGAGGCTCTGGAGCAAGTTCAGAGAAGAGCAACGAGGCTGGTGAAGGGGCTGGAGAACAGACCCTATGAGGAGCGGCTGAGAGAGCTGGGGTTGTTTAGCCTGGAGAAGAGGAGGCTGAGAGGAGACCTCATTACTCTCTACAACTACCTGAAAGGTGGTTGTGGAGAGGAGGGAGCTGGCCTCTTCTCCCAAGTGACAGGGGACAGGACGAGCGGGAATGGCCTCAAGCTCTGCCAGGGTAGATTTAGGCTGGAGATTAGGAGGAGGTTTTTCACACAGAGGGTCATTGGGCATTGGAATAGGCTGCCCAGGGAGGTGGTTGATTCACCTTTCCTGGAGGTGTTTAAGGCACGGGTGGATGAGGTGTTGAGGGACTTGGTTTAGTGTTAGATAGGAATGGTTGGACTAGAAGATCCGATGGGTCCCTTCCAACCTGGTTGTTCTGTGATTCTGTGATTCTGTGAAAAGAAAAAACTATGAATAGAAGGCCATGTCACAGGGTCTGTTTATAGGTCAATGCACTTATTGCATATCCTGTTTGCTCAGGCTTTTAAGCTTTTTGGGGTTCCTCTGAATAGACCTGAATGAATCCCAGGATGATGGCACACAAATTTTGAGTGAGGTCCTCAAGGAGTGGTCACTCTTGCTAAAACAGAGACACACAATCACTTAACTTAGCAGTTCTTGAGGCCATTCAGGGAGATGTAAAATACATGTGTTTGGGCAACAGTGGCAGCTGGCAATCTTCTTCTGAGGAAGAGATTTGAATGATCAGGGTAAAAGGAGTTACCTGCTGGTACAAGGCTGGTGAGATCCAAAAAGATGACTCTGCTGGGTTATGTCTGCCAGTTTTGCCATCTCCTCTGCAAATTGAGACCATGAGGCCAGAGAAACCATCATCCTGGCTTTGCGTATTCCACCTGAAGTTGCACCTGACATTACAGCTGCATAAATACACATTTATCAAAAGCACAAGGAAAATCATCATGGTTGCTGCACTGAAATAATAAGATACTTCCTCAAATTTAGTACCATGTTAATATTGACTCAGACTGCTCTGAACACACAGTGTACAGGCATATGGTTACACCAACCTACTCTTCAGAAACTCTAAGTTATAGTTCATTTTTATATTTGTACTTGGCCCAACATTTGATACGTCATATAAAAGATATACAACATAATGGTCTCAACAAGCAGACAGTCAAAAGGAAGCCAAGAACTGAAAAAACAACCACTGCAGGGGGAAAACTGAGTCCCATTAGCAGAACTGTAGACAGGAGTTTGTATTACACCTCCTTTCCCTTCTCTATATTATGCCTGAAAAAAACTGCAGTAAGTATGTCAAATTCCCTGATCTCTTAGGACAGAACATTAAAAACTGCAAACTACTCAGAAGTGGAGTGCCCCAACAGTTAAGACTTCGAGTTACTCCTTGATTTCTTAGGTGGGTTTGCTGCACATGCAGATGGGTTTTTCTCTCCAGCTAAAGCATGCTAGAAATGGAGGGGAATATTTAAGAAAAGTCTAAGATTCTCAGGAAATGTTATTCAAACAGCTCAGGCTATTTAAAGAACAACATAAACCTTGCAAAATTAGGCTATGACACTTTGTAGAACCTCTAATGATAAAATCAAGATAAACTTAGTTACGGAAATATCTGTGATAGATTCCTGGCATTGATCCTGTCCAAGTAATGACTTTGCACCTTATACACTGGGAAAAATCTCTTCCAACTTGCTGCTTTAATATTAAAAAGAGTGACAGTTGTTCATCAGGTTCTTTAATTGCATGGAGCTGGTACAGCCTGAGTAGTTGCAAAAACTAATGAGAGCTGAGCAGCATCTGGGATGCCTAGATTGGAGCCAAGTTATCAGATATTTGGAAGTGCCAGTGTGGCTGTTGAAACTGTTAGAGATGCTCAGAAGTTAGTGTAATTATTTGGAAAGCTTGTCTGGTTAAGAAATTGTTCCTGAATCAGCTGAATCAAAAGTTGCCAGGTCAGAAGTGACGGTGGTGTTGTTCTGCAGTCCCAGTCAGCTGCAGAGCCAGTACAAGGAGCAGAGAACTGTTCACAGTGGGTCTGCTTCCCTGTAAAATAAAAGGAGGGGGAGAGAGGCACCTTCCCTATAAAATCAGATGAGGAGGAGAGTGTATTGGTAAGTGAGACCACACCTGAGAAGGGTTTATCAATCACACAGGGAGTTATTTTAGGGTCTCTGAATTACAGCGTTTGTGGGAATGGGCGTTTTAGGGATGGTAGTACCTGCATTGGAGGCTGAAGAGAGGCTGTTTACATCTGACCTTCAGCTGTATTTTGGTTTTTGGAACTGTTCTGCAGTCATGTTAAAACACCAGTTAGAGAGACTGCTACCCATTGTTGTTGTAATCTCCTGTTTAAGGTCTGCACGCAGCTTTGAAGCAGAGCCGTATGAAGCCATCACCATTCTGGTCTCATTCAGTTTTGAAACATCAAGGAAGAAAATTAAATAAGGAGATAATATAAAAACTGTTTTACAAATTATCTCACAGGTATTGTGAAAATGAAGCAATGCAGATGAAATATGCAGAGCAATTCCAAATCCATTAGCAATGGATGTGCTCAGAAGCCTGGTGTCTGTTATGGAAATTTGTGGGCAGCTATCCATAAACTGATAAAAATGCATACTACAAGCACTGCTCATGATGCTGAGGCTGGAACATTTATGAAGGAGCTGTGTAAGGCTCTAACACAAAGTATTCCCCATAGTTATACACACAGAGAAACAAAGAAAAGACTGGGAAAATCAGAATCAGTGGCAATCCAACTTAACAAGGAGAAGTGATTGTTTCACAAGTGCTTATAGAAGGAATTAGTCTATTTAAATGCAGAAACTAGGAAAAGGAGGAAAATCATTACTTATAATCAGAGGCTCGGTTCAATTCACAGCAAAATCAAAAGCATTTCAAAGATATAGCTTTTCAAATATATAATATGGAATAAGATTATGTGAAAGAAGCAGCACATAGTGTTACAGATACAATGCTTACCTGGTTATGCAAAAGGGGAGAGGGTATACAAATAATTCTATGGACAATATTAAATTTAAAGGAACTTGTTTGCAGAAAAGTAGGTTCAGACCATCAGAGGATAGTAATAAAATGAAATTTGGAGAGAAATAGAATAAAAGATTACTCTGGGCAATGCTATACCAAGTTCTGAAGCACAAAACACTCCCTCTTGCATATGACCAAGCAGCTGAGGCTTGGAAGCCTGCCCTGAGGTGGGATTATATTAAGGACACTGCTGAGAAAATTCTGTATAAACTTGTTTCTACTGAGGTTAAAAAAATAAAAAGTAGGCATCTGCTGACACATGAGCATCAAAATGTCACCCACAGGTTTTTGATTCAATTAAAATGAATAAGCTTGTTGTGGATTAAATAAGCTAACACAGCATATCTCTACGGGATACCAAGAAGTGATAACAATTTTCTTTCTCTTTTCTGACGCAATGCAGCTGAGGAAGAAAGCACAACGAATTGCTCATATTTTTAACCACAGTTGTGTAGACACAACTGTTTGGTTTACACTGAGTTTTATCATAGAAAGACACCAAAAAAATCCATGTCTGAGCTGCATGGGAAGCTGTCAAGAATGCAAATTAGGAGACAAAATTTATTTGATTCACATGTAAAACCTGGCCATGTAAAAGTCATAGTGTAAGTAAAAGTGAGAAAGAGATGCTTATGAAGCAGAGACACCTTCAAACTACATGGAAGTGCTTATGTAATAGCATCGGGGGATCCAGATACAAGCGTTTATAAGTTGCATTTGATTTTGTTAAGGATAACTAGGTGAAGGATGTGGTTGAGCCTTTGCCTGTGGAGCAAACAGGTAACGTGTTGGTGATCACACTGCAGGGCAGGTCACTATGGTACACACTTGCATGATATCATAGAATCATAGAATCACCAGGTTGGAAAAGACCGATCGGATCACCGAGTCTAACCATCCTTTCTATTTGATGCCAAAATGAAACGTTGCAGTGTTATAACTGAATAGGATTGTATTTTTAGCAAGACTACCAATAAACTACTACTAGTCTGATGTTTTGAGCTTGAAGGGAGTATGTGAACAGGAGCTACTCCCTTCATGGTGTTAGTTATTACATGTGTATCCTTGTTATGCCAGTACGTGCAATATAGGACTGCAATTCTGGAAAGGACTATTGGGTCTTTTATTTCACACTCCTTCCTGGATCATAAACACAGATATTAAACCTGAACCTATCTACTTGTCTTGGAGGGCTCAGAAGACAAGTAGATGTCCACACATGCATGAGCTCTAGAAATGTGTGTCAGCCAAGATCCCCAAATGCTTCTTTACTTCAGTTGATGAAGAGGCTCCAAGTTATTAATTCACATGTGAACATTTAGTCAGCAGACTTCTGGAGTTAGGGGAGATGAATCTCACCTCTGTCAAACGCATTAATGGATTGTGCCCAAGCAAACTGATTGATTTGCTGTACAACTGCCTTCTCAGAAGAGAAAGGAGAGAAAACAGCAGAATATCAGGAAATTTGGCAGCAGGTTCAAGTTCTTCCTTCTTTGTGAGTCTTGACCTGTGTGCAGCTGCCTTAATTTTGCTCCTTATTTGTTAGGTTTGTGGCTAAGAAGGGAAGTGAACAGAACAGAACAGAACAACCAGGTTGGAAGGGACCCATCGGATCTTCTAGTCCAACCATTCCTATCCACTAACACTAAACCAAGTCCCTCAATACCTCATCCACCCGTGCCTTAAACACCTCCAGGGAAGGTGAATCAACCACCTCCCTCGGCAACCTATTCCAATGCCCAATGACCCTCTGTGTGAGAAACCTCCTCCTAATCTCCAACCTAAATCTACCCTGGCAGAGCTTGAGGCCATTCCCTCTTGTCCTGTCCCCTGTCACTTGCGAGAAGAGGCCAGCTCCCTCCTCTCTACAACCTCCTTTCAGGTAGTTGTAGAGAGTAATGAGGTCTCCTCTCAGCCTCCTCTTCTCCAGACTAAACAACCCCAGCTCTCTCAGCCGCTCCTCATAGGGTCTGTTCTCCAGCCCCTTCACCAGCCTCGTTGCTCTTCTCTGGACCTGCTCCAGAGCCTCAACATCCTTCTTGTGGTAAGGGGCCCAGAATTGGACACAATATTCAAGGAGCGGCCTCACCAGTGCTGAATACAGAGGGAGAATAACCATCCTGGACCTGCTGGTCACACCGTTTCTGATACAAGCCAGGATGCCATTGGCCTTCTTGACCACCTGGGCACACTGCTGGCTCATGTTCAGTCGGCTGTCGACCAACACCCCCAGGTCCCTCTCCTCCTGGCAGTTTTCCAGCCAGGCTTCTCCCAGTCTGTAGTTCTGCCTAGGGTTGTTGTGCCCCAAGTGCAGGACCCTGCGTTTGGCCGTGTTAAACCTCATGCCGTTGGACACTGCCCAGCGGTCCAGCCTGTTTAGGTCCCTTTGCAAAGCCTCCCTACCCTCCAGCAGATCGACACTTGCACACAGCTTTGTGTCATCTGCAAACTTGCTAAGGGTACCCTCAATGCCCTCATCCAGGTCATTGATGAAGACATTGAACAGGACTGGACCTAGCACTGAGCCCTGGGGAACACCACTTGTCACTGGCCTCCAGCTGAATTTAACAGTGGATTGTGGATTGTTTTAAGGTGAAAGTAAGCTGGTAAGTGAAGTGAAGGAAAAGGTAGACTTTGTGTCTGCAAAAATGACAATATTTTGGAGACTAATATTGTGTGTACTTTAACCAGAACTACCAATATTCCTGTTGTAAAGCCAGTCACCTAGTGGATGGATTTGAGGAAGAGAAGATACAAGTGTTGTAGGAATTACAGCATAGACTACAGAGATAATACATTTTTGCCATGTTTGTTTTTGGTCCTTAAGCACAGCAGATCAGGTAGGGGGAAAACAACAGACTATTTAAAGCTGTCATGTCAGGGGGTCAGAAATGTGATTGAAGTAGTATCATGACTACGCAGCACCCACATCCATGAATGGTCACCATTCAAGCCTGGAAGGTTCTGAGCACCTGTGGTCCCTCTGCAATCACTGGGAGCAGACTTTGCTGAGCAGTCATGTGTGCTTCAACCCAGAGATTATCACAGCAGCACAACCCCTCTCCTTGGCCCAGACATAACTCATGCTGGAACCGATGCTTATTTTCCTGTGATGCACGAGATGGCTTGATGCTGCTGTGATGAAGGTACCTCATCTGCACCCCCACACAGCTGTCTATGGAGGAACCAAGCATCTTGGTGCCTATGTTGCAGCTGAGGACTTGGGACAAATACTGCTGTGCATGCTGGAGAGTGGGGGCATAGAAAGGGACAGCACTCTGGTGATCCCTCTGACTGCTGTCTTTCACACCAACTGTGACTTACATCCTGCAGTTCTGTGACAGATGCCTGGTTCTCTCTTTGCTGTGCATTTGGAAACACAGGAGATGTCTTTCCTTGAGGTCAGGCTGCCCTGGTGCAAATGAAGGGGGGATGACCCCTCCTAAAACCCTTGTGTTGGTGGAGGCTGAAGCTTTTACTCCTCAGAAAGGCTGTAGGCAAGCAGGAAAGGTTCAGAGAGGACAACTTTGATGATACAAAGGATGAAAAGCAGCTGAGGACAACGATGTTCTGTGATAAAAGGATATGAGGGAGGTCATGGTAGAGGTATATAAAACCCAGAAAGACCTGGAGAAGGGAATGGGCATCAGTTCACTACCTCTTCCAATGCAAGGACTTCAGACCAACAAAGTGCACTAAGAGTGTTGAAACAAAAAATCATAGAATCATAGAATCACCAGGTTGGAACAGACCCAGCAGATCATCGAGTCCAACCATTTTAATTCTATGAGCACAAACATTTTATGAAGTCTTTTAGAGCTCTGGTTTTGAGTTTGAGTATAGATTTTTCATTATCATAGAATCACCAGGTTGGAAGAGACCCACCAGATCATTGATTCCAACCATTCCTATCAAACACTAAACCATGTCCCTCAGGACCTCGTCCACCCGTGCCTTAAACACCTCCAGGGAAGGTGAATCAACCACCTCCCTGGGTAGCCTGTTCCAATGCCCAATGACCCTTTCTGTGAAGAACTTCCTCCTAATGTCTAGCCTAAATCTCCCCTGGTGGAGCTTGAGGTCATTCCCTCTTGTCCTGTCCCCTGTCACTTGGGAGAAGAGGCTATCACCCTCCTCTCTACAACCTCCTTTCAGGTAGCTATAGAGAGCAATGAGGTCTCCTCTCAGCCTCCTCTTCTCCAGGCTAAACAACCCCAGCTCTCTCAGCTGTTCCTCCTAGGGCCTGTTCTCCAGCCCCTTCACCAGCTTTGTTGCTCTCCTCTGGACTCGCTCCAGAGCCTCAACATCTTTCTTGTGGTGAGGGGCCCAGAACTGAACACAGCATTCAGTATGTCTGCTTTTGGCGTGAGATTTAGGCAAGCTCTGAAGCAGGTGGCACTGGTGAACTGTGGTAGTTAAAAGTGTTGCAATGCTTTGCTCTTCCTCCTGTCCTGTCCCAATTCAGCTGCTACAGACCTAGAAAAAAGAACTCTTAACAGTGCTTCTCAGGAGTGTTCCCTGACAGCATTTTAATCAGATATTCCTCTTGCCATAACTGCTATCTTTGCTAATTCAGAGAAAGGAAGCAGTGCTGAATCTTTACATCTTCCTGTGGAAGGCTTGGACCTTCAAGAGACCTTGAGGCTAAACAACTTCTGGCATAAAATTCTTCTGGAGAAGGTGGCCCAGGCTTATGCTTTGGCAGGGCAGAAATAGGCTGCAGACTCTCTGATACACTCCGGGCCTCACAATAGATTCAGTTAGGCAGCATAAAATGTTATCTGTGTGCCTCAGCGGGTTGCTGTTCAGAAAGCAGAGAGAAAAGGGCCATCAAACTTTTATGGCAAGTTGTAGTTAATTTACATGAGAATTCTTCCATTTGAGTGCACAGAAGATGTTTTTATATTAGCTCTGCATGATGTCTATTCCAATGCTTTTCCATCAAGAACCATCTTTCAGGACTAAATTTGTTCATAAAAACTCAACATCTTTCTCTGAGAAGGCTGAACTGCTAGAGAAGCCAGAGATGATGATCTATTAATTTTGAATTTAAAAAAATCTTACTTTAAAACCTGCTGTATTTAGAACCTTTTCCTCTGTACTCTTAATGCAATAGTTATACTCTGATTTTTTTCCAGTATATCAACTTTATATGGTCCTGTGTTAAGTAGGAACTGATGAAGTACTTCATTACTTCAACAGTTTAGTTTTCTTTCTTATGCAAAACTTCTACAGTAAAAAGCTGTGAACAAGTGCTTCTTGCTCATCTTTGCCATTCCACTAATTATTTTAGAGACCCTAATGTAACCCATCCATTTGTCTTTTCCAAGTGTTTGTGTCCAAATTTTTGGAGCTATAACTTGTCTGGAAACTATTCCATGCCCTTTGTCATCCTAGTCAGCCTCTATCCCCTGTCAGTTTTTATTGTCATCTTCTAGAGGGACTGCCCATATTAGGCCACACAGAATAAAGCAACCAGATGTGTAGAGTGGTATAATACTCCTTGTCACAAAATTAACAAATGATGCATACTTTGTCTGCAAAGGGTACTCTGAGATATGACCACTGTATAAATAAAATATCCTTATAATGAAATCTGTAAGTTAATTTTCACTTTAACATGTCCTTTTGTCTTTCTTTCTCCTTTCTTTCTGAAATATACGAGAACCTTTTCCAGCTTTGCATCTGCCTGGGCGGAGCCCTTTTTCTCATTGCCTGTTTTCCCATTACTTTGCAGCAATGAGCTTTACCTAGAACATGCTTCTCCTTAGCACGTCAACAGTCTACATTGCATTACTCAAACCCTGCCTTCCAAGCATAATGGTACTGTTCAAACTAATAATGATAACCATGTAATGAAAGCCACACCTTTTGGCTACTCTCATTTAAACTGTCTAGTCAAATCAACTTGTCAGCTGCCAAGAAAATATTAGCGGGCAAACACTCATGAGTCACACCAGTTTCTAGGAGTCACCTGTTTGGGAAGCAGGAAAGTGTCCTGTCTCAAATAATCCCTTAGCCAGACAGCTCTCTACAATCAGCTTTGGATAACTGGAGGTGGGTTCCAACAGGTTTGATTCTGCCTTCATTTCCCTCTATAGAAACACACAACATTTTCCATATTTAATCATCGAGGAGCTGCTTTGCAATAAATGATCACATGTTGTTCTTGAGTTATCAGTGTCAGGTTATACTAAATGAAATCCCATTGTAAGAGGGCAGCAGGAGCTCCACTGTGGATTTCTAGTAGAGTCAATCATTACTGACTATTTATGCCATAGTAATCTATTTATATTATAAAAATACCTTGCCATTTCTATGAGTATGTATTAACGCTAGGATACTGGCAGAGTGAAAGCCCAGTACTGACATACTTTTAGTCTTCATCTCCTCCCTGCAGACAACAGACTATCATGGTAGTCACTGGTTTTCAGCTTAAAGTTTGTATTTTACAGCCTTCTCTGCCCCTGCTTCTACTTTGGCCCAAAGTTTACATTTGTATTGCTCATGGAAATACTGCATTTGCTGTATTGCTGTGACACTGTAGAACATAATTTCCTGTATGAATAATTTGAGAATGTTACGCTATGTTTACAAATGCCCCAGGGAAACAAAGAACTGGAACCATTTCCATATTCCAGCTCCATGAGCTGTAGTTTGGAGAGGATATATGACCTGTGTAGTCACAGTAGCATCAGCATTGCTATAGGGAGTAATTTCATTGTCAACCCATGCTGTAAATCCTGATATATCATTACAAGTGTCAGAATATAGGATCACAGGACAGGATCACAGGAGTAATGAACTTGGAAGGCCCTTGACCAGTCTCTTATCCAACTTCCTGCTTGGAGGAGCATGAGCCATGAGCACAGACCAGGTTCCTCAGGGCTTGGTCCAGCCAGATTTTGAAAAATTACAAGGACAAGGAGTGTACTGTGGCAATGAAGGAGATGCAAACCTCAGAAATTTCTTTAAGTATATTCTGTTTAATCAGCAAAGCAGCTGCAACCACAGTCTGACGCATAGTCAGGCTGCTCATCATGCCTTGTGGTAATACTGTCCAGTGATATCTTTTCATGGATTCAGAATTGTTTACAGCAGGTACTGAAAAAGCAAAATACTTACAGTTATCTGGATGCAGGGGAATTGAAAAGAAATCAACTTTTGGATCTATTATGAGAAAGTATTTGTCAGCAGGTAACATAGTTGGATTTGGTAGTCCACAAAGGTGTGCATCGGCTGCGGTACTGCATCTATAACTCTTAAATCATGTGGTAATCTCCATTTCCTAGGTTTTTTAGGAATGATGAATATGGGAGTATTCCATGGACTACTAGATGGAACAGTATGTCCAGCCTCTAATTGTTCTGTTACCAAATGTTGCAATTGAACAAGTTTTTCCCCTTTAAGAGGCCACTGGTCAACCCAAGCAGATTTCTCTCTTAACCAAGAGAGTTTGAGCAGGGGCTTTAGACCAATGATAAATCTGTTTAGGATAAATCTGTTTCTGTAGTAGTGATAGATACATTCTGTTGCTTTAGTAACCCTCTTCCCCATAAAATTATTAGTGTTGACATTACATATGGCTGAAACCAGGCTTGTAAATTTTCTGGTCCCATCACTGATAATAGTTTGGCACTCTTCATATGAATCTGTGTCCTACCTACACCTGAAAGAGTAGTGAAAGCTGCATCAACAGGCCACTGAGAAGGCCATTCAGTTTGAGAAGTTATAGAAACGTCAGATCTGGTATCTAGTAGTCCTGTAAATATTTTCCCCTATAAGTTAATTGTAAGTATTTATATGTAATTTGTAAGTAATTATAAGTATTGTTTTACTGTGGCTTGCTGAGCCCAAGATACCTGGGCAGAATCAATACAGTCAAATCATCCCTGCTCTTGAATCTGAGGGGAACTTTGAGGAACGGAAGAAGGTAACAAAATAATTTGTGCCACCTTTTGATTTGATTTATTGGTATGCAGGATGGGGTTTGAAAGGCAGCTAGTATTGTCTGAATCTGACCTATATAGCATGAGTCAATTATTCTTGGTCATACATATAAAGCTTGTTTTGAAATACTCAAACACCCTACAATCAGTCCTAATTAACTATAGTCTCTGATGGTTTGAGCTGTACTAACATAGAGTATAGGAATGACCATGTCACAAAAACAGAATCAGGGGTTTGAACACCTGAAGATTTACATGCCTGTAAGCATTCCCCTACTCGCTCCCAAACAGCACCGTCTGCTGGGAACCAGTCGCAATGCTCTTTTGCCATTACTGATAATTGAGTTAAATGCATTTTAGTTACTCTACAGCTGACTGCATACAATACTTGTTGCAGTACTTTCAATTACAGCCTGTGCTCTTGTGAAAGTTTTTGTCCCATTGCAATATGACCCCGTAGCTTTCCCGTTCAACAGGTGCTACTGTACCCTTTCTTAAGGGCTGCGGCCAGAAATATAATGAAAAAAGTAAAAATAAACAAACTCACCTATTGGATCACACATTCACCTGGTATTTTTAATAATGTTTATTGTAATATTCTTTGTACCAGCTTTATGCTTTATCTTAGTCCCAATTAAACTTCAACATACTTAGAGTTGCTACACTGTACAACCTCACTGAGCATCTGTTCTAATGCTGGATTGTCCTCATTGTGAAAACATTTTTTTATTTATATCCAGGACATATAAGGAGCCCTGGAGGGAGATTCTGTGCAATACAGAAATAGTATTATTACAGCAAATACCTGAGCTGCATGAAGCTCTGTGAAAGGAAATGCATATCCTGTTTTCACATGGTTGCACCTTGGAACATCAGGCTGTTGTGTTTCTGGAGCTGTATTTGGAGCCAAAATTCTGGCTGAGACATAAGCTGGTTCCACCTGACCATAGCAGAACGTAGAACCCACTTGTGGCAAGAGGAAGAAAAACCACCTCTTTAAAGGAGTAATATGAGCCAAACCCCACAGAGTTTTGCAAGACCTCACCGGGCATCCGGCTACACTGTACACTTCAGTGCTTTGGGAAATCTTATCTAGAATAGAGTCATGAATATAATTAAGCGTTCAAACAGCCTCACCCTACTGTGGCAGGTATCTTAGTGGGTTAATCATAAACACAGGCAAGATCCCTCTGGCAGGCAAGGGAAGAAGCGCAGTGTGTCTTGTTGGTGCTGGATCAGTTGCTGAAAGCCAGCTTGACACTGGACAAGGGGCAAGTATAGGAGATGGAGGAAAAAAAGCCAAGGTAATGCCTGCTCTATTTTTCCTTTTTTTCTGACATTGAAAGATATTTACTTTGAGGATGCTGAAGTATTTAGTATTTCATTCAGTCCGTGGTCTTGTTTTCTTAAGTACTGTTACTGTAGCTTCATAAGTGAACCTGGTTTCTGTGGATAGTAAGGAAGTATGAGTAATATTAGAGCTGACATTCTAATTATTGGTTCTGATTTTATCTCAGATGAAGTTCTTGGATAGCTTTAGACAAATAAGTAATTGCTTCAGAGTTTACATCAGCATACCTGACAGCAGGATTTTATGTAATGAGATGTGAATTCAGCTATTTATTAGGTGTAAATGAGTGGTTTAAACCCAAAATTGTAGTTATAACAAATGAGAACAAAACTTATTTCACAACTGAAAACAAAGCACAGTTGTTCCTACTTGTATATATCTCTTTGCCGCTCTGTAGCCTGAACACTTTGAGGCTGCTGGCTTGTAGCTATGTTGTGTGCAGCACTGGAAGGAAGCCCACATCACAAGGCAGCTTTGGGCTGAGGCATGTATGGGGAGTTCATCAGAAAAAACACACCAGGGAAAGAGCTGGGCATCCCCTTGGCAAGTTCTCAGTGGCTGCAAGAAGTGCTATGACATATGACTGTGCTGGCAGTTCTTTGGAAGAGGGGTTTGGTTTCTCTGTAAGCACTCAGGTAATTGCAGCCCTTCCTTTTTTCTGCCCCGTTCCATGATTATAATTTGTACCACTGCTCAGGGAAAGGCAGGGGAAGAACCCACTTGCAGACACCCTGGAGAGAATTTTGCTCTTGTCAACCCTGTTCCTAATGGCATGATCTAGTCCTTGTGTGTGAACACGGAATGAATATCTGCTGAGGCATTGGTTTGTTTAGTGGATTGCTTGTCATCTTGGGGCTTCACTGCTCAGTGTCATAGCTTGACCTCCCCTGATTTGGTTGGTTAAGTACAAGCATGAGTTTTGGATGTGTAAGTGACTGCAGTTTGGCTCAAGCCAGCTCATCCTCGACTCCCAAGTGTAAAAAACCTGGCACATGAAGAACTGGAGAGTTTAGATTTAGAGTTCTGAGTATGTGATCACTCTCAAGATGTCCTTAATTCACAGCAAGCTGTGGATGCAAGTTTTGCTTGCTGGGGAGGGAAAATCTATCTTGAGGGCTGTATGACTTTTCAGTGTAGAAGTGGCTCCTGATGTTAAGCCTCTAAACACAAGAAGAAACCTCTTGCTACTGGTTTTGCACCAAGATACAATATCGTGATCTATGAGTCCCTGAAAGTACTTTCCAACAAGAAAAAAGGAAATAAATCTGTGGTATTTCAAAGTATTTTTGAACAAGTGCCTTCAGAACATCTTTTGCCTCAAGGATCCATAAAATGCAGCCTAACTCCTCTTCCTTTCTCCTGCTGTTTTCATGGGTGAGGATGATGTACAGGCACAGAAGAGCAAGCCTGTGCCTCCAGCAGATGACCTGGGAAGCTCTGAGCACCAAAGTTCTGGTTTTATCCCCTGCAGATGGAGGAAGATGCCCTGGGAAAAGAGGATCTCCTCTAGTCCTTTTTCCTCTAGGGAATGTAGGAAACTGTCTTTGATTTGTGTGCCCATCATTAACTTGCTGTATACACAGTGGTGTGCAGCACTGCCAAGAGCAAAACCACTGCTGTTTGAATCAAGGTATTCCTCCCGTTCTTGTATACTTGTTAATTCTTTATTGAGTTCTTTGATGGGATTTGGAAGACATACCTTGATCTGGAAAACATGCATATAGCACCACCCTTGGGTGCTACCTGCAATGCACACATGCCGTGAAAACCATGGGGAAGTTTTGCTGAATTGGTTCTGATGCAGCTTTTCAATGTTGTCCCTTTCATTTATGCTTTATGTTACTTGTACTAATGTTTACTTCTACCTCAAACGCTTTATTATAAGCCCATCAAATAAATGCATTCAATGGAGACTAGAATTGTAGGCATCTCCATTAATGCAGAAATATTGCTACTCACTGGACAAAATTCAGCCTTTGATATCCTCAGAGGATATCTGTAATGACCCACACGGGCTTTGAAGAGGCACCGCCCCTTGACATTTGGTATTTGGCATTTGGCATTTGACAACCAAAGCACTGGTGGCACAGGCAGATTTTACAATGTCACTTACTCCTTCAGGACAGGGTGATGGATAATCTCATGTTGGAGTGGGGAGGTTTTCTGAATCTGACAGCTCGCACCTCATGTGTCCCTGGGACTTCACAGTTTGTCCCCTTCTTCACTGACTCAAGGGAAAGCTGATATCAAGTTCCTTGTGTAGAGACCTGAGCCAGAACTAAATGGTCATGTTCATAAAATATGAGCTGTGCTCTACGTGGGACTCAGTGCAAGGTCTCAAAACCCTTAATATTTGAACTTCTCAAGTGAAATCCCCCAAATTTTACAAAAACCTCTTTCTTTTTTTCCCCCCCCCTCAAAACACTCACAGTCTCTCTGTATTTGAAATCTCTTCCTGTCCCATTATGACAGATTAATGTTGTTGGTTTTACATCCTCCTACTCAGTCTTGACATGTGGGGGTGGGATTAATCTGGACAAATGTGGATGTGTCAAGTGCCTAAATTCCTTTCCCAGCTGATGGGTAGAAATGGACACATGTGGTGCCCAATCCATTTGGATGCATTCCTAACATCTACTTGATATGGATGACCCAGTGTGTCTGGCTGGGATGTAGCAACCTACATCTAGATGTCTGAAGTTAGGTGAGATGAATCTGCCGCTGGCAACTAGATGTGTGGCAACAGATCACACTCATACAAACACCATATTGTGACTTTATGAGTATTTATGTCTTTATTGCCTCATGCTTTCTGATGAAAGTGCTGGTCAGGTGGCTGAGCGGGATGCAGTTGGTGTAAGCGGGGAACCGTCAGAGAGAGTGTGCTGCTTGACAACAACTGAGAATCTGGCTTAAATATCTTTTTCTACATTGATCCATATTTCCTACTTCATTTTCATGTGAAAGTCACTCTGAATGTCTTGCTTGCTGGAATTTTTATTTTCTTTTTGAAGTTGCGCCTTTGCAAGTATCGTAAGTAAAGTGTATGTATTCTTCCTGCTATTTCTTTACTCTAACTGCCTTCTGAGGTGATGAGGTGGATTTTCTGTGCATTTTATAGAATTGCCAAGGAATACAATCTTTTCCATGACAATAGATACCTTAAAATTTGTTCTTTCTGGCAGTGTAGGCTGGAGCCAGGAAAAAGGTTGAAGACACAATTTATATGTGCAGACTGTAGGTTAGACATTCATGTTTGCCTCATCAGCAGTAACTTTAGGGCCTTAGAAAACTGGAGATAGTTTGATTGATTCTAGCTTGCAACAACAGACATTTATGTTAAGTGAAATTACTTGGCATTTCCTGCAGTTAATGATCTGTACTGATACAAGGCAAATCATTCATATCTTAACCCCATTCTCATCAGCTGTGTCTCTTCCAAGCTGCAGCTCAGGGCTTTTGCTAGCTGTAAAGTAATGGTTTTAACTAGCACCATTGGAAATGCTGCTTTGGGAGAAGTGCCAAAAATGGTATGTCCATTTTAATGGGTTCCCAAGATGGAAAAATACCAGAGTTTGGAGCGTCCCTGCTGAAGATGAAGTAGTCTAAAAGTCCACTGAGAATGAATAGCTATATTGCCTCCCTGACAGTGCCTCACATTGCTTCAGTCAATGCTCATTTATGCTGGAGATTTTTCCATAGCAGGGAATTATAGAAGATAAAAACACACTTGCTGTAACGCACTGCTTGTGACAAAAATATAAGTAATCCTTTCTAAAGACAAAATGAGCTTTCACTTATCATTTTTTTAACGTTTTAACTATGTGCCAAATAATCCTGCTTTTTGGGCAAGCAGATAGGAACAAGGAGCTATGACTTATAGCCTACCCTCTGTAGGATCATTAACTTCTCTATTCCTTGATTTTGCTGTCTTTAAAAATGAGTCTACACTTGTCCTTGCAAAACACTCTGAAATGCTCAGAAGAAAGCATTTCTAGTTATTATCAGATAGAGAATTCTGCTACATTTCCGAGGAATACATTTAAAATAAACAAAAAGAAGTGTCTTCTGAAAAGGGCTTATAACAGGAGAAATGTGATAAGAGGCTGGGTGGAATTATTCTGATTAATTTTAGGTATTATGTAGGATCCAAGCTGCTTGTTGTCACTGAGGGGAGCATTCGTCCTGAAAACAATTTAATTAATACGAGATAAGCCTTTGCTGTTAACTGTTGATTGGAAAAGCCTTTCTGTCTCCACTGTCTGCTAGGAAGAACCTGTCTGTTAAAATGCAGTGGGACCCTTCCCTCCTCAGCCCCAACAATGGAGAATATAGTGGGTAAAATTTTAGTGAAAGATGTTCCTGTCTATAGCAGAGTGGTTAGATTAGATGTTTTTCAAAGATCCCTTCCAACACAAACTGATATCTGCTTCTGTGGTTCTATGAGGAGAAGATTATTTATTAGCATGTTTATACAGAAGGGGGCATAATAATTCCTCCAGATATCTTTCTTCATATAATAACCTCTATCTTACTAAATATTTGTTTATTTTTCTTCTTTATTAAATACTCCCAGTAAAATATGAATGAAATTTGAAGCACAGTGGTTGCAGACCTGATCCTTCACAAGAGGGTTCATTCCAAATTTTTATTTGAAGATAGTCTCCTCGCCAGACTATGTAAATATCTATTTTTGACCAGCTATTTCCATCTTTATGGGTATAAACTGGAGAGGGGCAGATTTAGGCTAGACATAAGGAAGAATTCCTTCACCATGAGAGTGGTGAGGCACTGGCACAGGTCGGTCAGGGAAGCTGTGGCTGTCCCATCCCTGGAGGTGTCTAAAGTCAGGTTGGACGGGCCTTTGGCAGCCTGATCTAGTGGAACATACCTGCTCATGGCAGGGGGGTTGTAACTGGATGATCTTTAAGATCCCTTCCAATCCAAACTATTCTATGACTCTATGATCTTGAATTCTAACAATGCTTGTGGCAATTGCTGGAGCTTGGCTACCTCCAAACACCTTGAGAAATATATAGAAACCAAAAGTGCTATGACTACACCCTGTGAAGGCAGTATGCTCTCAGGGACATTGAAGAGGAGCAAATATTGAGACATAAAGATGTTTATTTTAGACACTAGTAGTGGTTTAGTCATTTTATATGGTCTTTTTCTGAACAGCTGTCCTCTAACTCCAGTCAAATGAAAGAGCAATATTGATGGATGATGTTGTATTGTTGGCTATGATTTAAGTAGAGAGAGGATATATTTGTCTGGAAAACTTTCAGGCCCTTTCATCTGAAAGATACAGCTGGCTTTGAATGAAAGATTGATTTTGTGGAATCTCTGGGTTGATTGCACATTTTCTTTTTTCAGGTTTGCATTTTTTGATTTCAGATGGCAATAAAATTGCTGAAGTACTAGTGAAGACAGGTTTCTAGTTCAATTTAAAGGTGTTTGGCAGCATCAGCATGAAGCATATGTATTTGTGGTTGGCTATTATTTCCTCCTTGATCAGCACGCCCAGCAGGTCACCTGGCACTGAGTGACAGCAGCCCTGTGTCCTCCTTGTAACCCTTGATAGCTCACCAAGATTTGGTTCAAGAAATAATCTGATGCTCCACACATAATTACTCAAGGTGGTATTATTTTTTTCTCTGTCATGACTAGTTCAGGACTGAAGAATGAAGGAGTATACTTGTCCTGGCTGAGTTCAGGCTATCCAGAGTGAAAATCAAATCACATCACCTTGCTGTCTGAACTTGGACACAATTAATGTACCAGCTATTTCATAAAGTGCTCAGTTTAAGCTTGACATCTCTAGAAAGGTTGAAGGCAACATCTGTTCTTCTGGCTTTCAGAAGATATAAGTCTGCTATGAAGATAATCCCCTAAAATCATATTGAAGATTAATTGAAAGTTTTGCAGAACAGGAGGTTACTCTGGAATATGTGACTGTTAAGCTCTAGCATTTCACAACTCCAGTGAGCTAGAAATAAATGAATCCTTAACACTTTAAGGGAAGTGGGATACTCTTCCTCTTTCGAGAAATGTCAGGAACACCTGCCACTAGCCTCTTCATCTCAGAGCATATTTTACATTGGCTAATGACTGTCTTGTTACTTATTCAGAGAGGGACTGAAGTAGGTACAATAAGAAAAGATTTATGATCAAAGTTGAAAAGAAAAGAGATCCACTGTTGCTGATGTAAGATCACAGGGACATACAATATGAAAAAGTGTTGTCAGCACATGGACAACGCAGAAATCATGAAGAGAACTATATTATGTGCTCAAGAATTGTCAGTAGCTTGTGGTAAAACTCTGGGAGGGCAACCTACATCCCTTATCCTTCACATTGACCCATCATGGTCCATTCTTGTGCCCAACATATCCCTTCCTGCTGGACCTCTGTGCTTGTGATGGTAAGGTGAGATACAGCTTTTCTGAGGCTGGAATAAAAGAGGTCCTTTGCCAGGGAGAGTGACTTCTGAGTTGCTTTTTGCTCAAACACTTTTTTGTTTATGGAAACCAATGAGCCTGACATTCTGAACACACTCCAGACTTCATGTCTACTTGGTAGAGACTCCTATTGCGTGTGTGATGAGCTCCGATGTTGACCACTTCCCATAGCAAACATTCTGGTTTTGCCCCTGTGCCAGAAAAGATTCATTTGGGAATAATACTTCCCTGCTAAACAGCCAACAGTCTCATCCTGGTGCAAAAAACCATGCTGATAAAACAGAAGCATCTTTGCAAATGTTGCATCTTCATTGGAATTTACAGAATATTTTAAATCAACACTGGAAAGTGATGAACTAGTCAACATTTTGGGGGTCTTATTGGTGGGGATTGGTTTTGGGTTGTGAGTCCTAATAGCTAAACTGAGCAGAAGACAGAGTCTTGTTTCCTCATCAGAGCATGAGTGAGCTCCTGACTCTGCCTTTGGGACTGACAGGGTAGCCCCGAGGATGTTTCAGATCTATAGCCTAAGCAGCTTCTGACAACTGGAAACATGTGGGTTGGGAACGGAGGGAAAGGAGTTAAACCACTGTGGCTTAATTCATATCTTGACAGTAGACTAATTTCTGACTTGGGACTGATCCTACAACTGTGCCTAAACCTTACATAATATCATGTACTATGTCCATCCAGACAGGACTTATTATTCTTTCCCTCTTCTAGCTTCACAGTAATTTGCTGACAAATTTTGCTAACAGTCTTTGGAAAGTCAAAGCTTAAGTATGTTAGGAGTGCTGTAAAATAATGAGCCCCCTGGGGAGAAGTAGGATGCAGAGCTGGACTGCAAAACATGAGTTTGTAAGCTAAGACCTGGGATCAACTGCATAGCTTCTGTTCAAGAAACAGTTTGATAAAGGATACTTGTCTGCCTGATTTCACGAGAACAATGCTCGACCAGGAATGGTTCTCATCCAGGACAGAGACCCAGGCTTGTTTTTACACCCACAGGGCATTAAGTGAGGCATCAGCACTGACTACAAGCTGATTATAGACCTCTCCTGGCTGACCTGACAATGAGACTTCTCTCTGCCTTGCTGGCTGAGTGGCTTTCTTCTGCAAAGCAGCGCAGACCCAAGCCTGTCACTGATGGTTCATTACTTCTGTAGATGCAGTAGGTTTTTATGACATTACAAAATCAGAATCAAAGGCATTAGGAGGAATCTGAGCCACTTTGTGGTGCCTGGGCCACGCTGCAGTCAGTATCTGCTTTACGGACAGGTAGGTGGAAGGGGAAGCAGGGGTGCGGAGACTGCCAGCAGCTGCTTGGCTGCCTTGAAGCAAAGTTTGGATTACAATTCACTGCCCTAGAGTACTACTCCCTCTGCATTTCACTATGTTTTTCTCTTCCTAAAAAAACCCCAAAAAACCAAAAAAACCAACTAGTAAAGCAAATGCAAAAGGATTGAGTTAGAGATGATATCACAAAGCCCATGTCCCCTGGGGTGGGGCACTTCCACAAAACATTTATTTTATTTTTAAAATTTGAAATCTTACATTTTACATAAAAGCACCCACCAGTTCAATATTCAGGAAGAAATGCACTTACTGAGGGTAACCTAACAGTATTATGCCACACTAGTCAGGTCTTGCAGTGACTGGCAGGTTCTGGCTCTCCATCTCTGGCTGACCACTGTGCAACACGCTCCCTGAAACTGTAGGAAGAATTGGGAAAATATTCTCTCTGTGGTTTTATACAGATTCTTCCATAACTGCAGCTGTATTGTCCCACAACTAGCTCTCTAGCATCATTTACAAAAGTCAAATCCTGCTTATTATACTTGGCTCTATCCAACCTCTTTATTCATTTTCAGCTGTATCATTAGCTAGATTCTTCTGCATAGTTTTTTAACACATGAATTCTTCCCATATGAATGACAGTAACCTCATTTTTACGGCCACCCAGTCACTGAAATAACACATCAATTTATACTTACTGAGGAGATGGCTAACCAACTACCACTTTCTCTCAAATAAACTTGTTCCAATTCTTTGAGGACTCCCCAGCAGCAGACAGTTTATTGTTCATGTTCTCTGAAATACCACAGCAAGAATTAACTCCTGTTTATAGCTGCTTGCATTTGGCAGCAACATGACCAGTTTGGGAACATTTAGAATTACAGAATCATAGAATGGTTTGGCTTGGATGTGACCTTGAAAGGACATCTAGTCCAACCCACCTGCAATGAGCAAGGACACCTTCAACTATATCAAATTGCTCAGAGCCCCGTCCAACCTGACCCTGAAGGTTTCTAGGGATGGGGCATCTCTGGGAAATGTGTTCCAGTGGCTCAGTCCATATCCTGCATAGCAAAAGGCATGGAGTCCCTCAGGGTTTCAAAAATGATTGAGAAAATATTCTGTACCCACTAGAAAAAACCAAAACAAAATACATGGATTCCTAAGTGCCTACAGTAGTTGAGAGGAACCATTTTACTCAAGACTTAGATGCACTGGCCCATCTCTATAAACATTGTGGGTTTGATCAGACCACTTCTCAAGCATCATTTAAGTTTCCTGATGCTCTTCCTATGGGACAGGTAAATGTTTTAAACCCATTAACTGAACAGACCACCTAAAGCTACGTAATTTTATGGATGTGACAGAAGTGAGGCTGCAAATATACTATATATTTACTTTCATCTTATCCCTTCCTTTCCACTGGAGGCCTGGCTTATACTAGGACTCGTCTATTTTTTTGTGAAAGAAGAGGGTCTGAGTCACTTTTTAAACATATTGACTATTGAAAACCTCCCCTTATGTAAACTTTCTATTCCTTTACACTTCTAAACATTCTATGACTTAGTGCTGGACACAGCCCCCACCTCAGTTTATCAAGCAGCTCACAGGAATACTCCCTTTGTACATACAAGGGAGTTTTCTGTTTGGCCTCAGATTCATAAAGCATTTTCTGTTCAGATGTTCGCATGGCACAGAGCAATTCACTGGGTAGAGAGATTACTGCCCTGTGCTGCCTTGCTTAGCAATCATGAAGGCATATGACGGGTGAGTCGACCCTCACAGCCCATCACAGGGAATGTTTTTGCTGGACAACAATGGGAGATGCAAAGCTCAGCTGCCCTGAAGTATTGCAGTTAAAAATGAGTTCAACATATATGATCAGGGATGGATTTACTAGGGGAGGGCAGAAAAAAAGCAAGGCCCAGGGAAGCATAGCTCTCCAGGCATCTACTGGTGCTGTGAGTGTTTTGTGATATGGAGTGGACAGCTGGTGAAGGCAGGGTGCCCTTGGGGCTATTTATTGCCTCTTTCCTGTGCTAACATGACAGCTAAAACCAGTCCTCATTATAGAATCGTAGAATCATAGAATCACCAGGTTGGAAGAGACCCACCGGATCATCGAGTCTGACCGTTCCTATCAAACACTAAACCATACCCCTCAGCACCTCGTCTACCCGTGCCTTAAACACCTCCAGGGAAGGTGAATCAACCACCTCCCTGGACAGCCTATTCCAATGCTCAATGACCCTTTGTGTGAAAAACTTCCTCCTAATCTCTAGCCTAAATCTCCCCTGGCGGAGCTTGAGGTCATTCCCTCTTGTCCTGTCCCCTGGCACTTGGGAGAAGAGGCCAGCTCCCTCCTCTCCACAACCTCCTTTCACATAGTTGTAGAGAGCAATGAGTTCTCCTCCCAGCCTCGTCTTCTCCAGGCTAAACAACGCCAGCTCTCTCAGCCATTCCTCATAAGGCCTGTTCTCCAGACCCTTCACCAGCTTTGTTGCTCTTCTCTGGACTCACTCCACAGCCTCAACTTCCTTCTTGTGCTGAGGGGCCCACAACCGAACACAGGATTCAAGGAGCAGTCTCACCAGTGCTGAGAACAGAGGGAGAATAACCTCCCTGGACCTGCTGGTCACACCGTTTCTGACACAAGCCAGGATGCCATTGGCCTTCTTGGCCTCCTGGGCACACTGCTGGTTCATGTTCAGTTGGCTGTCAACCAACACCCCCAGGTCCCTCTCCTCCAGGCAGCTTTCTAGACAGACTTCTCCCAGTCTGTAGCTCTGCATAGGGTTGTTGTGCCCCAAGTGCAGGACCCAGCCTTTGGTCTTGTTAAACCTCATCCCATTGGTCTCAGCCCAGTGGTCCAGCCTGTTTAGATCCCTTTGTAGAACCTCCCTTCCCTCCAGCAGATCGACACTTCCACACACCTTAGTGTTGTCTGCAAACTTGCTGAGGGTGCACTCAATGCCTTCATCCAGGTCATTGATGAAGACATTGAACAGGGCTGGATCCAGCACTGAGCTCTGGGGAACACCACTTGTCACTGGCCTCCAGCTGGATTTAACACCATTTCCCACCACTCTCTGGGCCCGTCCTTCCAGCCAATTTTTCTACCCAGGAGAGCGTGCGTCTGTCCAGGCCAGAGGCTGACAGTTTCCATAGCAGAATGCTGTGAGAAACTGTGTCAAAGGCTTTACTGATGTCCAGGAAGACCACATCCATAACCTTTTTATGTTCACATCCACAGCCTTTTGATTTTACACGGATTTAAGTAGGCTGCTGTTAACTGCTTGCTGAAGAGCTTCAGTTTTATCTACTGTATCCCTGAAGCTTGTTAACCCAAGCCTGGACTTGGCTTCCCTCAGGGGGCATTTACTGTGTTCCATAGAAATAGCCACAATAGTTCTGAAGGTATTTTTCACTGCCTTTCATGTGATGGCAGGTAGAGGTGGAACCCCACCCAGTTAGGGCCAGGGTATGTGCACAGTCTCTGTCCTGAAGAGCTTTTAGTTTCACTAGCAAAGACAGGCAAAGGGGGCAGGGAAAGGAATTATCAGTACAATGGTCATGCAGATAGGAAACATCATATACAATGATTTTAATGATTCAGCACACATCTTCTATACAGCAGCCATGACTTTTTCAGTGGTTAATAATAAATGGGAATGGTAGGTCCTGGTACAAGAGTCTCCATAATACCAGGTGCCCTGCAAACATGGGTTGATTTCAGTGTATGTATAGGTGCATACATAGAATCTCCTTCTGCTCTGCTTGTTGCATGATAGCTCTAGAAACATAAACTGTGGGAAACATGATCGGAAGTTATAAGCTGGAACGTGGTTCTTCCCAGCAATAAGAATAGGAGATCCTACTCTCATAGCCTTTCCTTGTGTTATGACAGTTGTAAAACAGTTAGTGCGACTTTTCCTCCATGTCAAATCTTGCCAGTCTGGAGTCACATGGGCTCTGGAGCAATGTATAAGTTTACATCCACATGTTTCAGCATTAAACCTCTACTTAAAAAAACCCTGTATGCAGCTCAAGACAGGCATCTTAAGTAGCCTGAGGGCTGATTTACAGCTCTTTCCACATTGAACCTTGACAATTAAAGTCCTTACATCTTAAAACATTTCCTATACAATTGAAGCAATCAAGATATACATACTCTATACTTTCTCCTTCTCAAAAAAGTGTCTCCTCTTTAGAACTTTTAACAAGAACCTTTTTTTTTTTTTTTTTTTTTTTTTTACCATGGAAAAGGAAAATGAAAAGGAAAAGGAGGACAAAGTCCTACTAGGTTACAGCAGCTGCTAACAAGTTGCTCCAGGTTTTACTGCTCAATTACTAATTAGGTTCTCAGGGTAATGCTCCTGTTTCCAACTGAGGAAAGGGGATGCTTGCTGGCTTGTTTCAGGTCTTACGGGAAGTTTAGTGCACCTAGGTAAGAAACTATATGGAATCCGGCAGTTGTAGGTGGCTCACAGCCTAGCAGGGAGGCTCTCAGCCTTTACAAAGAATTTTGGTTGCCAACCTGGAAGCCACTGAACAAAACTGATCAGACACTGGTGTGCACTCAGGATGCCCAGGACTGCTTCTGCCTCAGAGAGCCTTTTTCCTGCATTGCTGCCAATTCAGCTTATTCAGGTGCAAATTTTAGGGCAGGGTAGTGAAACTGTTCTCTTTTGGTAATGAACCATTTCTGAATTCAGCCCTTACAAGAGACATGGGTTTGGAAGTCAGGAAGTGAAAAGAATTGAAAAGTTTGTTTTTTTTGATGTTACCAGACTCTCAACAATCCTCCAGGTAGAAGGTTCACTGGCTGCTGGTGGTGCTTAGGATTTCACCTAGAAACAGAATGCTTTAAAACCTGGTTTTGGTGAATGTGGTTTGGAGTGGCAGTGTTGTGTGGCATGTCGCAAGGGACCATGCTGTTGTCAGCCAAGTCTGATTGGAGTAGATGTGCTATTACACTGTTACACATGTTGCTGTACTTTTCCTCAGTGTAGCTCATGATTTTCACTGAAGAAAAAGCATTAGCCTTTTAAGGGAATTACATAGCTAAAGCAACAGTAACTGCCTGGGGCATAGGCACATCCTCACCCAAACCCAAAGCAAGTGCTGTTGGTGATTTCTGTTACAATTATTTCTTTGTTTGTGTTAGAAAGAGAAGGAAGATGAGAGGAAGTGGGAACAGAAATTCAAGAAAAGCACCACCAGAAAAAGCTAGAATAGAAACTAGGGGCTAACTCTGAACTTCAGAAGGGTGAATGAAAAAAACCCCAAACCACCTAATTTTCTGCTCCAGTGGAGAAAAGGAGATTTTGCACATGCTTTTTAAAGATACAGGATTATGTGAGATATCTGATTTAATTACCATTTCTCCTTCTAGCAGAGCTTTGCCCAACCACTCGAATCAAACAAGTATGATTGGTGTCAGTGAAGGGCAGGGCAGCCTCTGGAGAGCCAGGCAGGAGACCTGTGCCTTGCTGAACTGGGGCAGAGTAAATAAGCTGATTGCAGAGGCATCCATCTCCCAAAAGTTGCCTCAAAGAAAAGAAGGGATACAGAATTTTGAACCTGGCTGATCACTTGGGTTAAGCTGCTTAATATTGTTTCATTTCTCACTTCAGTAAGGCTACCGATGACTCTCCTGCTGTGGGTACTTCATTACAGCAGTGAACTTAATTATGGTTCTTGGGGAGAATGAATCTCCCTAATCTGATGGGGTTCAAATACTTAATTCCAAAGGTGTCCTAAAGAGATTTCAGTCTCATGGTAATATTCTGTCCTCTCTATAGGTGAGTTCCCATCAGACAAAGCCTTGAAAATGGTCTTGGAGGCAGGGCAGAATCAAAGAGGCCTTGTGACTCTGTAAAGTGTTCTCAGCAAGGACTGGGATATGTTTGAGAGAAAGCAGCAAGGAAATAGCTGTACATATGTCATGT
This sequence comes from Coccyzus lansbergi, assembly GCA_033558105.1. Taxonomy (NCBI): domain Eukaryota; kingdom Metazoa; phylum Chordata; class Aves; order Cuculiformes; family Coccyzidae; genus Coccyzus; species Coccyzus lansbergi. The sequence continues at coordinate 3,676,383 of JAUMJK010000026.1, read as the reverse complement.
ATGTACATACGTTACTTAGAACAACTGAGTTAAGAGTCAGAACTGACTCTAATTTAACTGAAACCACAACAACACACAAAGCTGGAGGCAAGAGTTGCGAATAATGTCAGAGTTTACTAAATAAAATTAACACATATCAAACCTTTTAACTGGGGAGATGAGAAGGGTATGAAGGGGAACCACAACCCAGATCCCTGTACACTGGGTTGCAATATAAAGATGTCAGGTAAATTGTCTTGAAAATGTGAGAAAACCAAGACAACAAAACCAGTGTTCTTATTAAATAATAATTGGGCATAAATACATGAATACTTAAAAAGGCCTGTTTTGCTCAGTCTGTCTGAAATCTAAACCTTTTCTAGATGTCTTGGTGGGTATGAAAAACCTGATGTGGTCTTAGCTTGGAGCTGTTTTTTGAGGGCAATATGTGACTCCCTGGCTTGCTCCCACAGATCTCTGCAGAGGGAGAGGAGTTACTGTTTGCACAGGGATAAGTCTTTGTTCATGTTCAGTGTTTACCAGCTTGATTAACTGGGCACCACATTTGCTACCAGCAAGGAGCCTATTTGAATGTAGTTTTAAATGCAAATATGAGCTTGGAGGGCCTGTTCATGACGTAAAAGGTTGCGACTGGAAGAAAATCAGCGGGATGGAGCCCATAGCAGTGGCACCTCAAGTCCACAGGTAAGTCTAATGCCCTCAAGGGATTAATCCAAGGTCTGAGTTAAATTCAGCTAATTATATTTAAAGACTTCTTCCTGAAGGAAAAGAAAATAAACAAGTCCTTTAATGCTTGTCTGCATATCTGCTCCTGGCAGATATGATTATCAGTGGTATTCATCTATTCCATACTGCCTTCTGGTTTCTCTAATCAAGGGAAGACTTTGAGACCAGCAGGTGATGGCTCAGGCTCCCCACGGTGGGAGGAAAGGTCTCTAAGACTTGCAGGAAGAGGACAAAAGAACTCCCTGTGTGTAATAACTGCATTCTTCATTTTGTAGCCATATGTTAGTATTTAGTAGATCTGTTATCCAGTTCTTGTGCATTGACATAGGAAAAGTCATTGAATATGACCACTAAATTTCAACTGTTCAGGATGTGACTTCTTTGCTGTTAAGACTCATAATGTACAAGTATGCTAAATATGTCAGCACAAAGTAATTACTTCTCTGCAGAAGGGACAGGATTTGAAAGAACCAAAGCTGTAAATGCCTGGGGCAGTGTTTGCTGAGTCCTGTGCTGCGATGCTGCTGTTTCTGAAACCTTCTATTAGCTTTGGGGTTCAAGATTATTTGTGTCAGAACTGCACACAATTAGGAAGGTGAAATTGTAGGTAGTTCAGAGTGTGTTTGCATATAGCTGGTGTTTCTTCTTCCAGATCATCTTTCATTTGTTCTGCATGTAACAGTATCTGGGGAAATAATATTTGTTTTAATTAGAATGCTAAAACGATGCAAGCAACAGGATCAAACCTTAAAGTCTTCTTCAACACCAGTTTCTGCCTCCTGAGAGGGGCCAAGAGTGCATACTTGGGAAAACAGTCTGTGAAGCAAGTATGAGCAAGTGATCCTGCCCATGCAGTCACATTCATACAGTTAGGATGTTTATGAACTGGATGGATATTGAACCCTCTGTCTGCAAACTCCGTACATTTACCTGAAATCTTTTGCATTCTTTGGTGTCAACAACCTTCCTTGCAAGGTTTTATATGATTTATGTGTCTTACTGAAAACACTTCTGCTCATTTGTTTTAAACTTGTTGCCTGATAATATAATTGAGTGTTCCTGTTTTGTTGTCTGGGGACTGAAACTAAGAAACCCCTCTGTTAATCTCTCCAAGTCACTTTATTTTTAACCTCACATCCAAACACCACTTCAGCTCAGTTAGAAAATACAGTAAATCCAGGCACCTCTAAGAACATAGTGAACACATGAGGCAGTGCTAGTTGGAGATGAACTCTCCTTCCTGTTCAAGTGTGTTCCAAGAACTGATTTTTTTTTTGTGATCAACATTTATGCTGGATTTGTTATAATTCTAAGAAAAGCCTGTGTGCTTTGATCATTCTGACAGAAATGTCATAGTCTGTATCTGATTCGAAGATAGCATGACTGCCAGGTGACTCAGCCATGCACAGATTTGGTATTTATGTTCAGGGAACCAGCAGAACATAAGAAATACTCTGTGAGGTCAGATTCACTATTTATCTGTCTTCAGCAGTGGCAAAAGTAAGTAATACTCAAAGAGAGCATGTAAGTCTGGGCAATTGCTGTGATCCATTCCTCCCAGCATTCAGGACATTTTGTGTCATGAATGTTTAAGGATATGTCTCTGTTTGATCTTTTTAGTATTTTCAGACCTATTTCATCCAGTGCATCCTTATTCTAGTGTTGTGGGCTTTGTGGAGTAACAAGCAGGTCAGCTTAAATCTGTAAACTTTGATCCCGTTCCCACTTAGTTATCCCTTCAACAAATGAAGAGTTTCATCTACTTCAGACTCTCACAATGTGGTTTCTCCCACCCTTTTTCCATGCCTCCTCTAACCTCATTGTCTTTCTTGATATGTTGAGACCCAAGCTGCACACAGTATCTGAGATGTCCACTTGAATTATTCTGTGATCCTATCTTTGATCTTGAGTGGGTTCACCAATGTTTTAGAGGCAAGATGACACCTGCTACCTTCTTCCTGATTTCTCTCCTAACAGGATTCAGCACTATGTTGTTTCTTTTACCGATTCTACACATTGACCTGCTGACTTCAGAGACCACCAGTGATGATTCCAGTACTGTCCCTTGAGCCTGACTGCCAATTCTGAGTTCAGCACTTCTTAGGCATGTTTGATTTTTACCTCCCTGCACCACCTTAAAAGCACAGGCTATCATCTCTTTTCAAGGCTGAACAGACTCTGCCAGGAACCATTAGCCTCCTGTGATCACACCACTGTTTTCTGCACATTGATGAGTTTTCTGCTCTTTTCAAGAGGAGTCAATCAGAGCAGCCAGCAGTAGCCAAAAATGCAGTAATTTAGTGGCAAAGATGTTACTGTATCAGAATTTTACTGCATTTCATACACCTCCTAATGGGTGGTTTCAGTTTTTGACTGCTATAGTGCAATATACTGAACTTTTACAGAGAATTATCCCCAAAGACAGAAGCATTTCTTTCCTGAATTGTAACAGCTAATTTAGAACCTATCATTGAACACACAGGATTAGTATATAACTGACATTTGCATTAAGTTGTCTCTTTGCAATTTTACTTTTTTAATTTCTGATGAGATATTAATAGTTGAGACAAGACATAGAATGTGGTAGTGTGGCAGAATTATGAAAAACCCCAAACTTCAGAACTGATACTTCTGTGTGTGTCACAGCTGCTTTTAAATAGCAGCTTGTCATACAGGATTTTGTATTCACCTTATTGAAGAGCTGAAGCTTTTCCATTGCAAACCCTTGGACCTGTCAAAACAGAGGAACCAGTGGGAAATCAGGAAAAAGAAAACAAGTTAAGACAGCTAGTGAGAGCTCCAGGCTGTGAAGGAACTGTGGAATGATAGATCTTGGGATAAAGGGAGTCTCATTACTGAGTCAGGATAAACTATTTGACACCATCTTGTATGAAACAAACCTGAACTGGCAAAAGAGATAAATTAAATGAATAAATAGACAAAAACTTCCCTTAACTTATGTAATCCTGAGAAAATGAATATATAATTTCCCATTCACTAAGGTGTTTTTTTGCTTTCCATGTGTTCCAGTACATGGAAATTATTTTATTCAGTCCTCTTTCACAATTAAACATAATGCAAAAAACTTCTTCCCTGGGACTACATTATTATCATGGATGACATGCTAGCATAATAAAAAATGCTCCTGAATTAATCCATTATGTTTGCATTATATTTCTAGATTGATTAGGCTTTTCATTTTGAACCCCATCTTTGCATTGTAATTATGTTTTACTCTTCAAAATGAGTGATTTAAACTATGAGACAACTTACATTTTCATTCAATTTCCTTGACTAGAACATATTATGAAAGTGATAAAATGAGTCAAATTTCTTTCTTATGTTTTTCAATTTAAAAAGGAAAGAGAAAACATTTTTATAATGTGGAGAAACAGGTTTGTTGCTTGTGTTTATTTGATGAAACTGAGAATCTCATGTGGAATTAATGACTCACCTAGTGTAATACTGCTGGATCTATGGTAAAATTCTTTGGAAAATGAAGCTGTGTTGAAATAAGCAGAATTTTAAGGAACTGCAAAAAAATTACCAATGATCTTACAAAGAACAAAACAAACAACAAAATGGAAAGACACCAACCCACCTAACAAATTTTACATTATCTGTAAGAAGGCTGGAGGCTGTTTTTCCTCTTTCTTTAGTTCCTAACGCTTTCTCAGACAAGACAGTCACATTACCCATAGTCCTTAGGCACTGGAGCTGGCTTACAGCTGAGCTGCACAAATCTTTGATCAGTCCTGAACTACATCAATGTGATGGTGCCAAAAAGTTTACTGAGACTGCTCCTTCCAGGGAGGGAGGGACTTGGGGGAAGAAGCAGGGCAGCTGCTTCAAAGATATTTTCTTCTGCCAGGAGCACACTGACACTTTATCCCCATGAGGACTTCTGTATTGTCTTGGGAGCTGTACCAGGTATAAGTCAGGGTTTATGTGTCTGCATTCCCTGGCTCAAGTCTCTTTTGACCATTATATCAAATGGTGAAGTATGTGATTTCTGCCACCTTGCAGTAAAATGTCTAGAGTGAGTCAAATGGTCTGCACCCTGGAAGTGCCCATTTGTAGGTGGTGATGTGTGACCATTCCCACAGCAAGAATCTGTTCTCCTCACACAGCAAGAATCTGAGCAGACAGAGATTTGGAAGAATTTTGCTGAAAGAAGAAACTAAGTTTAAACAATGTGGAAAAACTCCAAGGAGATTCAGGATTCAGTAAGGTCACTTGTACTCTCTTGCTGACAGCTCTGAAGCACTTCTTTTGCCAGATTTCTTTTAAATTAGACTCGTAATTGCAATTATTGGATATCTGAGAGAACATTATGGAGTACAAGAAGTGATCATGAACCCTCCATGATGATGGGAGAGTTTAAATGAAAAATAAAGGTCATGTAAGGATTTTTTAGAAAAGCTAACAAAGCTGGAATGCTGGAAGCTGCCATGGATAAATCTCGATGAGAGTAGAATACAGTTTGTGAGACTTTTTCAGAAAGTATGACAATTAATTCACAGACTCAGTGGAGCTGTGGCACTGATAACAGGAAACAAACACTTGCATTTACAGATTTCTGGTGAAAATCCAACATGGTCTGAGTACACTCAAATGCTGTGGTATGGTTGGTGTCCCACTTTTATTTATAACAGGGAAACCTCAATGAATCACAGTCATAAACTGGGACTCATATAGTCACTGTAAGTATGTAGAAGAGAAAATGTTACCCTTATTCCCAATTCTGTTTCCAGTCCCCATGGGGAGGTAGCTGGGAGACCAAGTCCTCTTTGAACTAAGCAATTGATTTCTAGTTGCTTCCAATCAAGGTATTTACAGTGGGAAATGTCCAAGGTAAGCATTTTAATAGCCTATAGGAACTGTTTCCTCCACCTTCTCTTTGGATAAGAATTTTTTAAATTGTATCTTAAATTCACTTGTTCGATCCAGAAAGGAGCAAGACCTGCATCTGCATTTGTGCAGCACTTAGTATGTGGGGGCTAAATGTTCACTCAAGTTTGTCAGTACCACAACACTGACAACCTCCAGTCTCACCATGGGGCCAAGAGAGATAAAAGACTTTTTCTGCACCCCAAGTCTCTCCTGATTTTCCAGGATAGTGCAATGTTTGTGCGTTGCTGACAGCCAGGAGGTCCTGTGAAGAACATGGAGACACTTCCTCATGACATCTTTTAGATTTTTGTAGAGGTGGCACACACAGTTTTAGGCCTGACCTGGGGATAGAAGATGGATGTGAATAACTAGGGACAAAATCAAATCTAGTAAAACTGCATGGAAGCCTGAAAGTTTCTTTTCTTGGCAATATTTTCCTGTGAACATTTTCACAGATCTGGGGAGAGAGGAAGGAGTACTTTTCCAGTTTTTGGCCGTTGATTGAATTTATGTCTTGAAACTGTAGTGAAAAGAAACATTCTTTGTGGAAATGAGAAGAAAACTTACTTTTTTTTTTTCCTTTCCAAGAGAAAAAACTTTCTATCACAAAAAAGAACAAGCCACAGAACGCTCTTTAGAAGCCTACATGATTTTATTAAGCATTGTGAATGTTAATCATGTGCATAATATTTGGAAAACATACACTATCACTAGAAAACAAACAGTTTACTTATCAAAGTGATGGAGCCTCTCTGTTGTAAGGAATTTATACCTTCAATTCCCTGAACACTTCCTTCATTTAGTGTAGACCTTTAAATAGAAGATTCTTTCTACCAAATCCCATATATAATGAACACTGCTCTGCCATCATGGCAAACAGCCCCATGCTATTCTTGTTTCCCGCTGCTGAGTCTTCCAAGCAGCTTGTGCTTGCTGCCTCTCTGGTGTTTTTGAGAGATGGTTCTCTCTGTGGCCACAGCTGCTTTTGACTGAGGCAACTGGGCTGGGAGAGCAGGAAAATTCAGGTGCCACCTAATGCCTCTGTGCTTGAACTGACAGCAGACTAAAAAGCTGAGACTGATATCTGGTTTACGTCAAATATAAGTCTTGCTGTTTGGCACTTGTGGAGTTATCTCAAGCTTGGCTGTTTCTCCAAGTCATCTTCTGCTGTTCTGTCTTTACAGAATTTTGATATTATGGGAAAATAAAATCATGGAAAGTGTCCCAGTTTCCCCAGCAATTTTTATTAATGGCCATTGCCTCCAGTTGCCCTCTGACTCCTGCTCTACTTGAGCAATTTTTAATCTTGTTACTATATTTCTGGTCACACTGAATAGATTTTGGTATTCTTTAGCACATGGAAGTTATGCATTTTCTGTGATTGTGCCCAACATTACTGCCATTCCTCTTGAGCTTGGCAAGTAGACTTAATTTTCTGGCTCTGAATACAGGTTTTAAATGTTATCAACTTTCTTTTCCCATTTGCAGTAACTTTTTCTCCTTAGCTAAATATACCTAAAGTTTGCAGGTTATTTTGAATGTTTGAGTACTGATTGCTATCAGGTTTGCTCAGCTTTTAGGTGCCTGCTTGATTGGGCTAGTTGGGCTGTGCACTTCCTGAGGGAAGCTTTTATTTCTACAGTAATATAGGCAAACAAGTCGTCTGATTATACAGGGGAATAAACACATGCTGAATATTTATTCCTGCATGTTTGTGACCAATAAAGAACTGGAAAAATGTTACCATTACAGTAAATCCTTTGTATTTCCACTCCTACCACCTGGTTTGTTTGTCATTAGAGTTAACAGCACAAAATTCTTGAGCAGTGTAAGTTATTTCTTCCTCTGAAATATGTGGCGTATTTGTTTCCCTGGAAAAGCCATATTAGGAAATGAAGACCACTGAGAGCTTCTCCTGAACCAATGTGAACAATAATTGGGAATATAGTACAGAGCAATATATCAATACAAGTGAAGTTCTAGGTGGTTGAAATCTGCAATTGCTCACAAATTTGTGGGGGATATAGTGACAGTTTCAGCTCTCAAAATGAGGTGTAAAGAAATATATTTTCAAGCTATAAAACCATGTAATTTCAACATTTCAAATTGAAATATTTCAGATATGCTGGAATGTTTTTCTTGATATTTCAATTTGAAAAGGACCAAATTGCCTGCAAACAGAACTAAATATTTCACTACTACAGAATGTGAGACCTGAACAAAGAGAGAAGTTCTGTAGGAATGGGATTTACATTTTCACTGTTGAAAAAGCCTAGTGAATTGTTTGCAATGACTTTGGATTTCTGAGTATAAGTCAGATTGGTCTGGTTCATTCAAAATGACAAGTTCACAGGCTTTTGTTTAATGAAAAAAAAGCCTCTCAAGCTCAGTTTATTTCTTCTAATTCCTTTCCCTGATCTTTCTTTTTTGTTCTAGTTCAGGCAGTCAAAGCCAACTGTCTATTACCACCCACTCCTATTCCAAACCCTCTCCAGTTTGTCATTAAGAAAGAACTTCTCCTGTGTGTGTTTCCTGTGTTATTGTGATTGTTTTACCAGATCTTTACAGGTAGCAAGAAAAGACATGTGCAGACTGTAAGGGTCATTGTTAAACCCTGGTTCAAGCTTCTAGAAACCTTCAGAAACCTAGAAAAATTAAACTACACGCTCCAGTACTCAGAGATTTGATTTCCACTCACCAATCCCTTTTTGAATGATGTGGCTTAAAACACACACACTTTGTAAGAGAATGAAAATATTCAAAAAACATGAAGATAAACAAAAACCAGGCAGTCCTTTCCCAAAGATAAAGATAAGCTCTATTAAATCCCCTGCTTCAATTTCCCAGAAAGGCAATTGCAGGACAGGTGGAAGCCAGTTGTTTACACTACCTTCTCAAAAATCTTGATTTGAAAGAGGCTCTTTTTGCACAGCTTTAACTCAGAATATGGCATTTCTCTTCCACATTGCTGAGAATAGGATGCTATGCTGAGCCATGCTCAGGGGCGATGGAGAGGAGTCCCATCTCCCATGGCTTTCATCTCCCATGGCTGCAGTATCAGCTTCTGCCTCAGGAGTATGAAGTTGAAGTAGCTGGTCAGAAGTGAAATTGAGATTCTCAGTGTTATTAGCCTTACAGTCATACACTATTCTCTGCTTGCAAAATACAAGAACAGCATTAGTGTTCTGTTCAAGAGCTGGTGCTCCCAGACCTCAACAGAAGGCAGATGGAATGAGGCTGGCTGGCAACCCAGAAGGATGGACTGGTGGCTATGGGAGGAAGAAGGAGACCCTTTGTTGAGAGGAAAATATTGTAGGACATTTGTGGAGATATTTCCTTTCACCCTCCCTCTTTAAAATCAACTTTGCAGAACATAACTATTGTTTCCAGTCATGGGATGAATCTTATGACCGAAGCGTGGCTATTGACAGCTACAGGCTCTTCAGAAGGGACAGACAGGATAGAAGGGGTGGAGGTATCTCCCTCTATCTCAGGAACAGGATAGAATGCCAAGAGCTGTCATTGAAGAGTAGCCACAAATAGGTTGAAAGTTTGTAGGTCAAAATTAAAGACAGAAGAACCATCAGGAACCTTGTGGTTAGTGTATACTAGAGGCTACCTGATCACGGAGAGCCAACTGATGAAATCTTCTCCCTCCATCTACAGGAGGCTTCACGCTCACAAGCTCTCATCCTACTCAGGGACTTCAAACACCTCAACATATGCTGGAAAAGTAGCCCGGCAAGCTGTAGTCAATCCAGGAGACTCCTAGAGTGCATTGAAGATAATTTCTTAGTCCAGCTGATAGAGTCCAAACGGTGTCCCCCACGGGTCCATACTGGGACCGGTGCTGTTTAATATCTTCATCAATGATATCAACAGCAAGATTGAGTGCACCCTCAGCAAGCACGCAGATGACACCAAGCTGAGTGGTGTAGTTGCAACACTGGTAGAACAGGATGCCATCCAGACCTGGACAGGATGGAGAAGTGGGCCTGGGAGAACCTCGCGAGGTTCAACAAGACCAAATGGAAGGTCCTACTCCTGGGTTGGGGCAATCCATGATTTCATTACAGGCTGGGGGATGATATGATTGAGAGCTGCCCTGCAGAGAAGGAATTGGGGGTGCTGATGGATGAGGCAGCAATGTGCACTCACAGCCTGGAAGGCCAACCGTATCCTGGGCTGCAGCAAAAGAAGTGTGGTCAGCAGGTTGATTGGAGGTGATTCTGCCCCTCTATTCCTCTCTTGTGAGACCTCATCTGGAGTCCTGTGTCCGTTTCTGGAACCCTCAACGTAAGAAGGATATGGTGCTGTTGGAATGGGTCCACAGGAGGGCTACAAATATGATCAGAGGGCTGGAGCTCCTTCCATACAAGGACAGGCTGAGAGTTGGGTCTTCCGGTACCTGAAAGGGGCCTATAAGAAAGCTGGAGAGGGACTATTCATAAAGGCTTGAAGTGATAGGACAAAGGGGAATGGGTGTAAGCTGGAGAGGGGTAGATTTAGACTAGGCATAAGGAAGAATTCCTTCACTATGAGAGTGGTGAGGTACTGGCACAGGTTGCCCAGGGAAACTGTGGCTGCCCCATCCCTGGAGGTGTTCAAGGCCAGGTTGGATGGAGCCTTGGACAGACCAATCTATTGGAAGGTGTCTCTGCCCATGGCAGGGAGGTTTGAACTAGATGATCTTTAAGGTCCCTTCCAACCCTAACGATTCTCATTCTCTTTACGCTGTCAGCTCACTGAAGAGCTGAACCAACAGAAGAGTAAAATAGGGAAAATCTCAGCCAGCATATCCTCCAAACAGCCAACCTGAGCCTGCAGAGTTTTTGGGAGAGGAGCTGTATATTAGCTTGCCAGCTGTACTCACTGTTGCCCCAGGACCATAGGGACTTTTGTCATCAGTTTCCCAAGAATCAGAACTGCACCGTGGTTCCTTGCTGAATGTCTTGACATATTTTATCTGCGATGGCTAAGACTGAGATGAAAGCAAGGAATAAGGAAGCCCTAATGGGGCTTTAAGTAAGTTTGATCTGAAAAACTATCTCCTTGAACTTTAACTAGTTTAGTTAGTTTTAAGCTGGATTCATTCCCTAATCCATTATAGGAAGAAGTGGGAGGCAGAAAAGCCCCATGCAGTGGTAGCTGGAGCTGATGCTGGGCTGAAGCATCCCTGTAATGCAGCTTGAGGAGAAAACCATATTTAGTCTTGTTCATGATTTTTTTTTTGCTGTATGGGAGTGAAAACGGACTAAATAAATGGGAAAAGAAGTTAAGGTAAATTTACCACTGATACAAGGGGTGTCCTCTCTAAGAAATTTTACACAAATGCTTCCATGTTTATCTTAATTCACTGGAAAACTGCTTTTGATATGGAACCTGTAATTTTGGTAAACTTTTATGCCTAGTGTTGTCACAGGCATAATGATTACACGTGTAGTAAATCAGCAGATTGGAAAACTGGATTTCCTTTCTTTGCCTATTGTTGTCTCGGTCTGAAAAAAACTTCTAAGTATGTTTGCCTGTACACAGCTGATTTTTAAAAATAAACAATATTAGATGAAGCATAAAACCAGAGCTTTCTTTTGTTTGCTTTCAAAATCAGCATATAACAATCTTGCTTGGAAATCAAAACTCCATCTTATGGCTCATTGAGTCAGAATCCACCACAGAAAAGAGCTTGAAGATACCGCACTGATTGCTTTTCTTTCTTTTTTTTTTTCCAGAAAGAAGCTGTTTGCTGGCATAAAGCTGAAGAAGAAGAAAAAAGGAGAGAAAGGGTTGACTATTGCAAACAAAGATGCACTGGGTAAGGCCTTATAAATCAATATGATAACTGGGAAGAGCAGGTGATGGATTATATTGTATGTAGTTCCATGTGAACTTATTTGAACTATAGGCTTATAGTTGATAAAATGTGCAGTAAACTCTTTATCACTCTGAAGTGAACAGAGCGCTCATTGGTTTTGCGTTAACTACTTCATTAAGACCATCTTCAGATTCTGTGAGTTCAGACGGTTGTGTTTGGTAGAGCAAATAAAAAAATGTCAGCCTGACTCCTTACTATAGAGAGGTGACACATTTTTGAAAGTTTTTTCCTACTCTAGAGATATTATAGGTGTGTGATTGCTCCAGAAGATCCACAAGATCCTCTAGAAGATCTTCTTCAGAAATTGTAAGAATACAACCTGGATAGGCTTTGATGGCTGGATGGGCTGACTCATTAAAGCTGGAAGCTTTACTTAGCAGCAATTCTTCTCTTAACTGTATAACAGTTTTTTAATATATTTTTTATTTTTGTTAATTTTTTAAAAAAAATTAACAGACGTGGTACATCCATAAGACATACAGAGCCTCCTATTTATTTCCCTTAACACAACATTGGTTTCCAAGCTAAGGATACATTTCCCTGTACATCCTACCTCTATAATTTTCCTTCTGTCATCACAGTCCTCCCATTCACTAAAACCTGTAGTTCAACCACAACAAAGTCTCTGTAGTTTTATTTTACAGTCTCATGCCTGAAATGTATGGAATTTTTAAAACATGGACTACTATGTGTTTAGTGCAGTCATTGAATTACTGTGTTTTAATAAACCAGCTTTGTTTGTCTTGACTCACTGTTGGGCAGAAACAGGAATACGTGTTTTGTACCATAAGTATTATTTGGCTAAGGGGCATAACTTTTAAAAATGTTCTCCTCTGGTCCTTACAGCAAAGTGTTCAGGCTTTTGGAGCAGAGAAAACTAAGGACTATTTAACTTTTTACTAATTGCAGATATGTTGGAATATGTATGCCTTATGCTCCATGAAATACACCATGCTCTGCAAGGCACACTGTACTGTAGCTGTCTTCAGTCTTTCATGTGAGCATTCAAATCTCTCTTTCAAATGACTGTGTTAGTATCATTGGATAGATTGAGGTCCTTATGCTGCATCTTCATCTATTTAATTAGTGTCTTTGTTGCTGAAGAGGCTGAGCTAGCAAAGATACAGTAATCACCAGTTCTCTCTTGATTGTGATTTCAGCTAAGGAGATCTATCTGGGAAGTGCGCAGTGGGGGAATGTCACTCACTGAGTCATTTTCATTTTCTGTCACTGCATCCAGACTGGGGAATAATTCCTACTGGTCAGTTATGAACAACATACATCTGATGGTTAAAGGGAAAAAAGGATGGTGCTTCAGATATTAAAATGTCAGGAAAATGAAACTGTAAGATGAGAATGCTAATGGAGAAACTGTTATGGAACTGGCTCCTGCCTGGCTGCATTGGAACACAAGCAAAATCTGTCTTTCTGTACCTGTCTAATGGTTTGCCTCAGAGCAGGGGATGATGGAAGCCAGGTGCAAAAGCAATATTCAGACTTAATGAGAACTATTGAAGTGAGTTTTACTGTACAGTAGATGGTCTTTTTCTACCATCACCAGTTCCTAAACACCATACAAGTGACCATATCTTTGCAAAGAGGCAAAGAAACACTATTAGAACCCTTTGTCTAGTTTTGTAGTGGGAGTACAGTGCACAGGGTACTTGGATGTGTCACAGTGCATAGAAAATGTACTTGGATGTGTCACCTCTCATTGACTCAAGGTCATCCTAAGTCCCTGGGTTTTGCTGGGTAAGTCATCTTTGCTGTTGCATGTACCGCTTGACAGCTGCTGGACCAGAAATAAATCATGCCCAGAGCCACTGAACATTTCTTGCTTTTGAAAGTGATTACTGGAATCAACTACAGGCACCCCGATTTTAAACTTTCGTCTAAAACACGTCCCCCGTTGCAAGGCAGTTGTTGAACACATACTCAGAAAGGGGCAGAGATGCTGGTAGGGCTTCTAGTCTGACCAGGAGGACAAAGCAGAGCAGTATGAGGAGGGCTTCTCTGGCCAAATGTAGATGTGTACGTCTGAGCTGGTTGCTGAGATTCTCTTTATGATCAGGTAGCACTTCTGGAAGGGTATTTTCTCCTCTTAGTAGAACTCTCTACAAGAGATAGTGTGAATCATGCTCTGTAACTTTCTTCTCCTGTCCTTGATCTTCCAGTTCATCATCTCTGCAAAGAGGAAAAGTGAGAAATTATTTCAAACCTAGACTATGCTTTGGTCTATTGAAAGGAACTGAAGTGTGTCAGAGTGTTACTACAAACCATGGATGGCAGACTCAATGCTGCAAAGCAATATGCACAAAACCCAGCAATAATCTGTCCTGCAGTCTTTCTAGCAGATGACAGACAGGTCAGTCAGACTTGCCTAGTGTGACTGTGCCTATTCTGGGTGCACATGAGGTGAAGAGATGCTCTACAGCCACAGTTTGTAACATATATGATTTTGGACAGGAGGGTAACTGCTGCTGTAATCGATGCTGCTCAATACAAAACACTACTGTATCTCTATTTGTCATATCCAGATAAATAAAATATTAATTTTATGCTGATATATTCACTGCTCTGCTCCAAGTTAGCTTTTAGCTAGTAGAATCCAGAGGTGGATTTTACTTTCTTAATTGTTTTCTTCATCAGGTGATCAAGATGAAAATGCCAATCTCCATCATGACACACTTGGAAGACAAGAAGAGGGAGAGGGAAACCTAATGAACAATGATGACCTGTCCAATGTTTTAGGATCCTTAAGCCCAAAGAGGAAAAGGTACTCCTTGGCCTACCTTACCTAATATCCCCCAAAATACTTTTTCCACCCGTCCCAGGAGCGGCATTGCCCTAGGACAATATATCTGCTGACAGAATATCCATTTGCTGACAGTGGTGATCCCTTCACTCCTGCTCTCTCACATGATGGAATAGGATGTACTTGTCAGCAAAATATTATCAGCTCAAGACTGATTGTCACCAGATCCTATTGAGTGCAGGGAGAAATTGAAATGGATACTGAGAGCGCTTCAACTGTGCAGCTAATGAAAATGAGCCAAACGGGACAGTAATCTTTGTAGCCAAGAGCTTATGTGGTAAACAATGACTGCTTAGTGACAAGAAGTTTTTCCAGCATGTGTTCAAGTACTGGCTCTTGCTTAAAGATGCTTAATTACCTGTTCTGTCATTTAAACAGGGCAAAGCTGGTGACAAGAATTCATGAAGAGGAGATGAAATCTCAGAGCTATCAGGTGAGCAGGGGGTGATGGCTCTTACGTGATTGTGAAAGTCCCCAGGCAGTCTGGACCTGGGCACACGACTGAATGCAGTGTCCTTGTGTCCCACAGATTGCCATCACCATCATTGAGGCCAGGCAACTGGTAGGTGAGAACATTGACCCCGTGGTAATCATCGAGATAGGTGATGAGAAGAAGCAAACGACAGTCAAGGAAGGCACAAATGCCCCTTTCTACAATGAGGTAGGTGCTCTCTCTTGAAGAAGGCACTTTATTTGGTGGCTCTGGGTAGCCTCCACCACATTGTAGCTTAAGCAGGATTGAACAAAATTTGTAGCACCTGCATATGGGAGCAGGGAGGTCTATTCAGGAGCTGTTTGAGTTTTAGGCTTGTCCAATCAGCAGCAAAGGCTTCTATGGGTTTAGCTCTATTTACTCTTTCTCATCTCAAACTCTGTCCATCCTGTTCCCTGCCCTCTCCGCCACATCTTGCCCTACTACCAGTGCCTCTGCATTTTTTCAGATGATTCATTTGGGATCTTTGTCTAATCTGCCCTCCAGTCTCTCCTTTCTAACATTTCACTGTTTCAGCCTTTCCTTGACATGTGTTTGTTTCAGATCAAAACCACTCCTCACACTAACTGGTCCTTTGGGTCTCCTTGTGTGTCCTGTCCCTTTTGATAATATCCTCTGATATGCAGTGAGGGTCATGGGCATTAGTGAAGAACAATGCTGTGCATCCATGCAAAGAGAAGAGTAGAAAACACCTCTGTGTGATGGTAGACATGAACAAGGAAGAGTGGGATTTTTGTGTCCCACTGCCATCTTCCCATTACCCCCACTGTCTCACTGGGGATTTGTACAGTAACCTGAAAAGCTAAACCATGCTGCTGACACCACTGGCTTACTGGCACAAAGATGATTCTGATCTCCTGTCCCCTTCTCCCACAGTACTTTATGTTTGATTTCATTGGACCGCAGGTGTTCCTGTTCGACAAAATAATCAACATCTCTGTAAGTACCCAGGAAATCTTGCTGCAGTAAGTAAAGGACATTGTTACTTGTGTCACTATGACTCCAAATGTAATTCTTAATGTAATTAAAAAGGGAAATGATTTTAAGTACCAAAAGTGCTATAAATCAGCATGAAGTATAGGAAAAAGAAAGGATAGAGGACAGGAAAAGAAGCAAAGGCAGCTGGCAACAATTTTAAGGAACATAATCCTGAAGGAAGATTAAGTACATTTTCAGAAACACTCATAGCTTGGCAATCTGCAAGGTAGAACAAGAAAATTCAGCTTAGTTAAGTTTGTCAGTATTGTCTTCATCCCTCTAATTTTCAAGCTGCCACTTGTTTCAAGCTACTGAGTTGAAATTTCTGGATTATCTTAGTTCCTCAGATACAATTGTTTCTAACCCACCCTCAGCAGTGGCTCTCAGGCTGTCTGGGAGTATCGGTGGCTGGTTGTATTTAGCATGGGTGTGGGCTCCAAGTGTTCAGTGCTGCTTCCAAGTCCTGGTGAAGCTACGTAACATCTCAGAACAGATCTGATTGGAGACATACATGCCACTGGACTGGAGGCATTAGATAATGATTTACAGTTTGGAAGGCCAAGTCTATAGAGCCACACTAATTATCTCATCTGATGCTCATCACCACATTTAGCAAAGCTGCCAAGGGATTAAAGGAAATCTCATGAGACTCTGGACAGTGCTGTATATGAAATACTTAGAAATATCACAAGCTGTGCTCTTCGTGAATTTTTTTTAGCATTTCTACTATAAAAGTCCCACCACTTGGCCAGATAAATAAGCAGTCATTTGCTGCTCTGGGAAAGGCTCTTTATCCCTGAAGTACTTTGTCCATTTCAAAAAGTACACTGGGAAGGTGTTTGTGCTGGTTGATTCTGTCAAGAACAACCTCTCAGAGAGGTCAAGGTATTTGCTGTAAGCTTCATGCTCATCAGCCTGTTTTCAGAAACTTTCCCACAGCCAAAGGGTGAGTTCTAACTTTTTGAGCTATTCAGAAACCAGATGAGATTCATGCTTTTTGAAAAATACAGTTCTAAAGCCAGTCTTCTTTTAGACTGTGTTGCTAAATTCTGCCTTGTCTGAAAAGTGAAGCACATGCATGTAAATGAAAGCCAGACACAGAAGCACGTGGGTTCAGGAATTATGACCAAAAAATTTATTATTTAGATTAGATTGAATCAAATTTAATTAAATTAATTACTTGTCAGGAAGCTTAAGGAGATAGGCTCAAAGGGGCCTGCTTGCCATCCTATTTACATTTATCTCACTTCTCTGATTTTATTAATATTGTAGGGGGTAAATGAGAGTCAAGACTCTTGGCCTATGTGCACACTGAAATGTTGCAATGAAATGTTTTAATTCTTTCTCCTCTGGGTGTACTCAGTTCTTATGACAATTCAGTTATTGCACTGAAAGTGGTATTATTTTTTGCAGCCTAATGTGTTTATATTCATTATGATTTATTTAAAACTGTCAGGATAAGTGATATAACTACATCTGCTCTGAAGAGAAGTCTAATTCCTACTTTATTTAATCCTGGTACTTGGGATGAACCTGTGTGATTTTACTTGGATACAATGTTATTAATTTCTAAATTGGTACAATATTGGGTGAAGAACAGATTTTAAATGTTTGCTGTATCTGTAGCTATGTAACCTGAGTTTTGGGTGGTGCTGGATGTTGCTACTTATTCCCTCTGAACCAAATGTGATCTTTGTTTGGATTGCTCTTTTTTTTATCTAGGCAGGGAATAGAGATAGTGACATCCTTTAACTTACATTTTTTCTAACAGGTTATGCACAATAAGCTGATCGGGAGTGTGCTGATAGGCTCCTTTAAAGTAGATCTGGGGACCGTGTATGGTCAGCCAGGTAAGTGATGCATTTTCTGCCCATTTTGTCTGTTAAACGAGACATGAGGCAGGGAAGGAGAGGAGTGGGAGGTGTGCTGCTTTTTCACTTAGATTGTTGTAGTTTATGCCAAGGGATAAACTTAACAAGATATTCGGAAGGGTTATTTTCCTGTTTGGATATCAGAGAAGTAAAGTAGAGTAAAGTAGAGCATAGAAGGCACCTTGACAATTTACCCATTGGTGGGAAGCACTTACAAGGATGGTTTTTCTTTAGTGGATCAGAGCTGGCAGCTGAGTACTCTATGAAACACAAC
Source organism: Coccyzus lansbergi (assembly GCA_033558105.1). NCBI lineage: Eukaryota > Metazoa > Chordata > Aves > Cuculiformes > Coccyzidae > Coccyzus > Coccyzus lansbergi. The sequence goes on along the minus strand of JAUMJK010000026.1, from coordinate 3,658,461 downwards.
TCCACTTGTTCATTAACAGAGCATCCATCCCTGGAGACATTCAATGTCAGGCTGGATGTAGCTCTGATTGAATTGAAGATGTGTCTGCTCCTTGCAGGAAAGGGTGGCCTAGTTGACATTTAAAGGTCCTTCCAACCCAAACAGTTCTATGGTCCCATGATTTTTTTCAAAGCTCTGCCACGTGTGTTAGGGTAGAGGGGATATCCAATACTCAGAGACTGAATCCAACCCTGTGTGTCCTGCACATACATTTACAGGATGGTGGTTTCTGAGGCCTGAGCTTGAACTCATGTTCCTGGTACTCTCCCTCCCACTCCTTTACACACCAAAGGTGATGTCCAAGGACTTAATGTAAGATTTTAGGATCTTCTTTTGAGGAGGATTGCTCAAGAAGGGTTGCCTCAAAGACTGTGCATGACTTCTCTACTTTCCCACTAGAAAGATGGAGCTAAACCTTTTTTTCGGACTTCTCACTCCTCTCATGACTATCCATGCTTCTTCCTTGCTTTCTCAGCTGGCTGTCAGTGTTAAATTTGGCCACAGGTCCTAGCAAGAATTTTGCTGCCAGAGAGTTCTGAGATCTTTAGACAGTTCTTATCAAAGAGTTGGGCTTACCTCATAAAGCTTCAGCTTTAATTCAGCTGCTGAAATCTCACCCCATCTTCCACTGGCCTTTACTCACTGAACTCAGTCACCATTGATGAAAATGAGCCTGTTCCTGATGAGCTCTTAATCAATTTTTTGTTTGCCTTTGTGGTCACACAACATTTTGGATCCTCTAGATGTGACTGGTAAACAAGTGTACTTCAGCATGATTTTCCTGAAAGCACAAATGTTGTTGGCAGTGCCCTTTCTGGGAGTGGAGAGAAGAAAGGTTTGCATTTTTTTTTTTTTTTGCTTAATACATTGTTTGCATTTTGGATGCTTAATTTTGTCCATCTTACAGGTCATCAGTTTTGTGACAAGTGGGCACTTCTCACAGACCCTGCTGACATTAGGACAGGAGCCAAGGGATACCTGAAGTGTGATATCAGTGTGACTGGGAAAGGTGATGCAATACAAGCTACACAGAAAACAGCTGATGCTGAGGAGCAGATTGAAAAGTACTGTAATAGTTTCTCTTTCACTGCTTCTTTTTTCACTAAGTATCTCTGCCCTTCTTTCAGTACTTTCCTTGCTAACTCAGGGTTAATAGCAGGGCAGCATTTTACAGTTGGCTGTTCTGATGTGCTCAAAGAAACTTTTTACAATCCTCTCTACTAAATTGAAGGGCATGTTGGGGTCAATTATCTGCAGCTGATAGAATTGACCAGGCCCTGACAAAGTGCCAGATTGTATCCCTAACAGAAAATTTATCGATCTAAAACCAGTTAAACATTTCTGAGAAGTAGTGAAGTAGTAAGCAAAAATACAAGTAAAAACTATTCCTTCCTCTCTGTCAGATATATGTGCATGGATATTTTCCATATCCTTAAATAAACTCAAGTGCATTAACATTTTCCTTGTAAAATACAGAAATTCAAGGTGGTAAGGTATGCTCTCAGCATACAGGAGTAATGTTTCTGGTCAGTACCAACATACTGGACCAGTCCATGTAGAGACACCAAGATGATGGAGGGCTGAAGCAGATGTTTTTCACGGAAAGGGTCATTGGGCATTGGAATAGGCTGCCCAGGGAGGTGTTTGATTCACCTTCCCTGGAGGTGTTTAAGGCACAGGCAGACGAGGTCCTGAGGGGCATGGTTTAGTGTTAGATAGGAATGGTTGGACTCGATGATCCCATGGGTCTCTTCCAACCTGGTGATTCTATGATTCTATGATTCTGTGAAAAACTTCCTCCTAATCTCTAGCCTAAATGTCCCCTGGTGGAGCTTGAGGCCATTCCCTCTTGTCCTGTCCCCTGTCACTTGGGAGAAGAGGACAGCTCCCTCCTCTCTACAACCTCCCTTCAGGTAGTTATAGAGAGCAATGAGGTCTCCTCTCAGTCTCCTCTTCTCCAGGCTAAACAACCCCAGCTCTCTCAGCCGCTCCTCATAGGTTCTGTTCTCCAGCCCCTTCACCAACTTTGTTGCTCTTCTCTGGACTTGCTCCAGAGCCTCAACATCCTTCTTGTGGTGAGGGGCCCAGAACTGGACACAGTATTCAAGGAGCAGTCTCACCAGTGCGGAGTACAGAGGGAGTCTCCTTTGAGCAGGAGACGGGAGCAGATGACCTTCAGAGGTCACCCCCAACCTATGCTTTCCATGTTTTTGTGTTTCTACATCACACAGACACATTTAGTTAGTAATTCTATATCATTTTCTCATGGTAACAAGAAAAAGTTTTGAAGTAGATGCAGAAATATATTCATACACCTTTTTGTGTCTTCTTGGGATGCAAGCAAACTTGAGATGACAATTATGTTGGAAAAAATATTGCTTTATTGTCTGAGTTTACAATTTTAGGGAAATGGCTTCTCTTTTCTTTCAGGAACCTCTTGATCCCAAAAGGCTTTCCATCTGAAAGACCATGGGCCAGGTTTTATGTGAGAATTTATAAAGCAGAAGGACTTCCAAAGATGAACTCTAGCATCATGGCCAATGTCACCAAAGCATTCATAGGTGACAGTAAGGACCTTGTGGATCCCTATGTGGTGGTTATGTTTGCAGGTCAAATGGTAATTGGTATTTTCTTGATCACTAATGTAGACTTTCTGTGCTACAGACAGGCAATTATGCTAATATCGTCTAACTTAAATAAAATAAGTAAAACACATATTTCTTTAATCAGAAAGATTTTTTTCAGTTCTTAAATTATACAAGAGCAAAGTGATGGAAACCTTTAATGCTGGCAGACCTAATATCTGCCTCGCAGTAGTAGGTCAGGCAGCAGGAGGGGAAAGACAAGTCTGTAGATTTGTTGCTAAAGCATCAAGATACAAGATGGTGAATTATCTAATATAGTATCAGATAGCTCCTACATTCTGGTCTCCCTAGAGTGAAAAAAGGAAGCAGGACTGAAATTAGTAAAGATGGTTCAATGTGGATTTTAGCACTGTGTGTTTACTTCTGAATTACTACACTGTTGTTCATGACCCTTGCAGCTATTCTATAGATAAAAGAAGAAGCATTTGAATAGACTCTGTCTCAGTGTGCCTGACTTCATTGCTCACAGAGATCCTTCAACACGGAACACAATGCCAGACAGAGCTGCTGAGATGAGCCTTCTGACTTTGTTGGAAGAGGAGTTCCAGGGGCTTTGTTCCTCTGGAGTACACCCATAAAACTCTGTGCCAGGGAGCTTATCTTGATTATTATTGTAAATAAAGAATTGAACTGGAAACTGTTTTAAGCCAATGATGCTTGCTGTGTGCAATGAAGCCTTAGAACTCCAGTTTCAGGCATTTTGAGAATGAGGCTCTTGGTGCTGATTTCATATTTTTTTGGTGAATCCAGATTGCAAGGTATTACATTTTGAACTAGTATGGGTTAGAACGATCACATGCATTTAGCTACTTCAGGTTTAGTAGAAGGCTGAAGAAGACATAAGAATGAGTCTCTGGTGTGACTTTGCATGCTGGTGTGTAAAATATAGGTTTAGAGAAATTGCTGGTGGGTTTTCTGACTCAGTTCTCCGCAACAAATGTGAAAGTAGAAGGCTTCACACAGGCTGTTGCTGCATGGACTGTGATATGGTCCTGTTGACTCCTTCAGGCTGGGAGAAATAAATCTACATCCTTGGCAAACAGGCATATGCCCAGAACACTGGCCACTGTAATCATAAATTGCCTCATTTAAGGTAAATTCCATTGGTACACACAGCCTGGCAGCTGTAAAGAATTTCATGTTTTATGAGACAAACTGTGCTCCATTACTATCACCCAGTAATTTCAAAAGCCATTTGAAGATGTAGAGTTTGTTGCAGAAATGCCAAGTTCCGGCTTCACAGGTATGTTTTGTGCATAAAGGTTTTGAAGAATTAGATCTTATTCCAGGCTCTGCTGTGCGCAGGTGAGAGTTCTTCTGATCTTTTATTAGATATGGAAGGGAAAATAAACAAGCTAATAGAAAAATGGAAATACTTTCAAGATATGATATTTGTGCTTAACAAATGACCAGAGAGATGTTGCAAAATGCAATTTATTCTCATTGCCATTCACCAGAGTCTGATCCCTCTGGGGTTAAATTTGTTGGACTTTAATTTTAGGGTCGGACAACAGTGAAAAAGAACTGTGCAGATCCAGTATGGCATGAACAGATTATCTTCAAGGAAATGTTTCCTCCACTCTGCCGAAGAGTCAAAATCCAAGTCTGGGATGAAGGCAGCGTGAATGATGTGGCCTTAGCCACTCACTTCATTGACTTGAAGAAAATATCAAATGAACAAGATGGTGACAAAGGTAAAAATCAACTTACCCTCTATCTGGGCATTGGCTAATCCCATTTCAGGAATGCCCAGAGCTCAAGTGAACAGCAATATTTTTTGTTGTTGCCATTCTGAGAGACCTTCTTTTGCTTAATTTGAAGTAATGTTATGTTGTGCTCAGCGCAGTGGTCTGCCTTGTTTTGTATACAGGGCTGCTACATAATTTGGTAACTTCTTTGTAACTGTAGCAATAGTCTGCTTTAATCTGTTGGTGATGACTGATTTAAGTTCATAGTTTATGGCGGTTTCTGCCTGGAAATTAAAACATAGAATGCAAACCTTGGGCAGAGTAGGCTTGCATTTTTGATCTAATTGATAAGAGCGAAATTTCTCAGTAGGATTCAGCTGGGTGCTGTTACAACTCAAGGAGTTACTGTGGACTAGTGTGTTTGTCCTCTCATATGCTTAGTTCACTATCTAGAGCCTGTTCACTGATGTATGAGCCTACATGTAAAGTCTTATTTAGGCTGCATGAGTCAAATGTGAAACATGTTTATTTGTTACAGCTCAGCAAAGACACAGTAACTCCTTAAGCTTGGTGATTCAAATGTGGATCTGAGTCCTTAATCAGAAAATAAATGATAAATTATGTAAGGTCCAAGGGGCACAGGCCTTGGAACAGTCTGGACAGGGTAAGAAGGCCTCTGTTCATCTCCCACCATGTTCCAGCCATCAGTCTGCGGGAACAACCATTTTTTTTCAAGAGGTGTGGTAGGCCTCATGCCCCAGCACATGTGGTACAAGTACCTTCTAAGAAAGAGCTTCATATTGGCAAAGACCTTGGTTGGGTATTGAGAGAGACTCACTGGTGCCTAAGAATTGCCCTGCAAAACATTGCGCAGTATGAAGTGGTCTTTACCTGCATGGAAATGTGTCCAACATCAGCTTTTGGTGTGTGAGACACAAGATTTCTGCGAGTACGCAGTGGGGAGAGCATTATAGCACCTAATGGTAATGCCATAAAATGTGCTTTTTGTGCAGGGTTTTTGCCTACCTTTGGGCCTGCCTGGATCAATCTTTATGGCTCACCCAGGAATCACAGCCTCATGGATGACTACCAGGACCTTAATGAAGGTTTTGGAGAAGGAGTCTCCTTCAGGGGACGTCTATTCATTGAGATTGCTGTGGAGATACTTTCAGGAGGAGTCCGTGAGTCAAAGCTTTCAAGTTTTATCAAGGATATAAAATTGTCGTCTAAAGATTTCCAAGCATCCAAAGGAAAAGACAAAACTGAGAAAACAGGAGAGGATCGAAAGTCAGTTTCTCCTTCAGATAAGATGAACTCAACTGAAGTGGAAGTTGAGCCATTCAATGTACCGTCAGAGGTCAGTATGATATTAAGAGAGCAATTCACTTGTGAAATTTATTGGAATGTGCTCATAAACCTCCAGGGATGGCACCAATACGTGTATATGGGTTCAGGCCATGCTTTTGCATTCTCCCTACAACTTCTCCACCAGTCTTGGGACCTTCCCATAATGATCCAGAGCAAATGGAGCATTAGTGTAGACCAGTAACTCATAAAAAAATCTCAAGTAGGATTCAGTTTCCATAAAGCTCATTCTCCTGCCCTGTTGCTCCTTCTGCATTAGCTGTGCCCATGTGTTCCTATTAGAAACTTACATGATGTAACATGTGGTAAATGCCAGAGGGCCAATGGGGGCCAATGGTAGTTATAAGGTCTGTTTTCCTGCATTAATTTTTAAAAATTGGTAGTTGTCAATTGAAGTCAGGAGGGAATCACTGATGCTGAATTTGTTCAAGTGCAGAGGGATACAGTCTAGCCTGTTTTACTCTCCTCATTTAGCTCTATATTGTCCATATCAATTTAGATTGCTTCTTTAATAGAGGGGCTGCAAAGTATGTGCTCAGCCTCAACTGGTGTGAACTGATGTTTCCTCCCTAGCTCTACCTGTTGTACTGGGTTACATCATGGGAAGATCTGTGCTACAGTGAGGCCATATCTGGAGTACTGTGTCCAGTTCTGGGCTCCTCAGCTCAAGAAAAACTGGCCTGAAGCTCTACCAGGGGAGATTCAGGATGGACATTAGGAAAAGTTTTTTCATGGAAAGGGTCGTTGGGCACTGGAACAGGCTTCCCAGGGAGGGGGTTGAGTCACCTTCCCTGGAGGTATTTAAGGGACAGGTGGATGAGGTGCTGATGGGCATGGTTTAGTGTTTGATAGGAATGGTTGGACTCGATGATCTGGTGGGTCTTTTCCAACCTGGTGATTCTACTATTCCATGATTCTATGATTGGAGGGCCACAGGCATGATTAAGGGACAGGACCACTCTTTTATGAGGAAAGTCTGAGACACCCAGATCTGTTTAGCCTGGAGGAGAAAAGACAGAAAGGGAATCTTATAAATGTTTATAAATATCTAAAGAGTGAGTGTCAAGAGGATGGGGCCAGATCCTTTTCAGTGGTTTCCAGCAACAGGACAAGGGGCAATGGGTATGAACTAGAGCACAGGAAGTTTCACCTGAGCATGGGGAAAAAAACATTCTTTACTCTGAGGGTGACAGAGCACTGGAATAGGCTTCCCAGAGAGGCTTTGGAATGTTCTCTGGAGATACTAAAAACCCACCTGGACACATTCCTGTGCAACCTGCTGTAAGTAAACCTGCTTTATCAGTGCTGTTATGCTACATGATTTCCAGAGGTCCCTTCCAACCCCTACCATTCTGTGATTCTGAGACTCAATCTCTACAACAGGACAGGAGAAACTGTACTTTAATCTTGATCCCTAGCTTTGACTTGTGCTCTTCCTTGACCTGTGCTCCATCATTGCCAGAATGAGTCCTAGCTGAAGCAGGTCAATGAGTGTGTTAGCAGAGAAACAGTCTGGGTAATTGCAATCCAGTTGTGTGAACCTGCGCCCTGGTCTTGCTTCATATCCTTTTGTAGTTGTAAACTGCCTCTGTCCCTATATTCTTCTGTAAAGACTTTAATGGAGGTGATATTGGAAGAATTTGCCTTCATATGGAAGAAAGGTATTATTGCGAGCAGCTCAAACGCTGTGGTTTTAGGTGCTGGCTAAATACTCCAGGTAGAGGAACAAACCCTTCTATAACACTGATAAATATTAATAGTAGAAATAAGGATTTATTCCTGTGCCTCAGTTTCAAATACAGAAAGAGTAAAAGGCAACAATATAATACTGTGATGCTATATATTTTTTTGGGTTTGACATTCAGCAATATTTCATGCTACAGTAGACATAGTAATTGTATTACAGCTCTCTGAGAGGAAAAGCAGGAACTGGAGACTTTACAAAAAAGGTGGAAATGTCTCATAGACCCTCTGAGAAAACAGAGGCAAACTACCCAGCCCCACGGCACTTTATTAACCTGTTCTAGCAGCAAGAAGGCATTAAACATTTGCAATTTGCTTTCCTTATAATGGGAGATAGATGTGTGTGTTGTAGTCTCTGAACCTCAGCTTTATTGGGCACCCTGAGCCTTGGGTTCATGCTGAAAAATAATCAGAGCACAGGGAAGCTAATGCTACTCTGAAATTGCAATCTGGTTTTGGTGTTAGCTTTGATATGTGATGCTGCTAATCTTTTCACTGAAGACCTGTGCTCATTTACTGTGTGCAGCAGAAGTTTTTGAAATTGAAGAGATCATGGACTGATTCAAAAGCTGTTTTTGCTTTGCAAAAGCCAGGGAAACAAATCTTCATACACAACTGATGTTTTGTTCATTGCCTCACTCTGTTGCAAGAGAAATTAGTACTGATCTTGCCTAATGGGCTTTAGTGTGCTGGTATCCATGCTATGAAATCAGTAGGGTTTGTATTTGAGAGATTGTGGCAGTCAGGGTGTAAATCTGAGGAGAGCTCAAACCACAAGATTTATCTCCTTTGAAGTTAGTCTTGGTTTGGGCTCAATAGCTTGTTTTGTTAATGACCCAAGAACATGGGAGGAGTTAGCTTTCATTGAGAGAGAGTCTGTGAGCCAGGGACAAGCAGATGCTGGGGCTCCAATAGGGTGAAACAGAGCTAGAAAGTGCCTTCAAATTCCACAAAAGATTGTTCCACATTTCAGGGTGGGCCGCTGCACCAAGGCCCTTTGGTTCCTGTGCTTCCAAATTCTGGGAAAAGCTGAAAAGAGGGTTACTGGTTTCTGTGCTTTGATGCCAGAGAAGGCAAAAAGTGGAGGGCTGCACCCTCTCCACCCCCCAAACCTGCCACCTCCACGCTCCCCAAAACCCATCTTCAGCAGGATTAAACAAAAATTAAGACCTCATTGGTTTCAATAGGCTTTTGCACAAGGGCTTCCATCTGATAAAACATGAATGCCAGAAATCTTTAAGTCATACTGGTGTCACTGAGAGCTGAGCATCCCTGAGCGAGGTCAAAGTCTTGATAGTACAAACACAAGGGTAGCAGGTTAAAGTCATCCCTGGGGAAAGCAGAGCTGGGCAAGTTCTACCACACCTGAGAGCAACATCCAGTATTGCAATTCAAATGAAGACTGCTACTGGATTCACTGCTAACTTCTATGAGGAGGGAGATGTGTTGTTGCTGCTGCACTGAAAGTGTCATTGAGCTGCCATATGTGTATGGTTGAATGATGACAGAAGAGTATGTGAAGATATGGAAATCATTTAATCATAGAATCATAGAATGGTTTGAGGTTGAAGGGACCTTAAAGATCATCCAGTTTCAAACCTCCTGCCATGGGCAGGAACACCTCACATTTAGATCAGGCTGCCTAAGCCCCCATCCAACCTGGCCTTGAACACCTCCAGGGATGGGTCATCTATAGCTTCCCTGGGCAACCTGTGCCAGTGCTTCACCAACCCCATTGTGAAGAAATTTCTCCTTATGTCTAGGGTAAGTCTTCCCCTCTCCAGTTTATAGCCATTGCCACTAATCTATCACTACAAGCCTTTGTAAAAAGTCCCTCCCCGGCTTTCTTGCAGGCCCCCTTCAGATATTGGAAGGCCTGCTCCAAGGTCTCCTTGGAGCCTTCTCTTCTCTAGGCTGAACAACCCCATGCACGTTGTATGTGAGGTGCTCCAGCCCTCTGATCATCTTTGTAGTCCTCCTCTGAACCAGGTCCAACAGCTCCATATCCTTCTTATGCTGAAGAGTCCAGAACTGGACATAATACTTCAGAGGGGTTTCACAAGAGCAGAACAGAGGGGCAGAATCACCTCCCTTGACCTGCTTTTTATACTTCTTTTGATGTAGCCCAGGATACAGTTGGTAACTGTATTCAATAGCAGCTACAGGTGAGACAGAGTACGAAGTGAGGGGTAATGACTTTTATGTAATCAGTTATGATATAACTGGACAAAATTGACAAGATCACACACGTTTTTTCCCCCCAGTCATATCAGTTTCTCAGAGAGGAGACAATTTTCCTGCAGATTCTGTTTACTCATCACCTCAGACTAATAGACCTACAACAGTAACACAACTACTACAGGCTTGTAAAGACTCCTCAGTGATGTAAAAAAGATCAGGAAATCAATTAAACAAAAGTAATTTTCCTGCATCTGTCTTCTCCAATAGATCTATCAAGAGAAATTTGAGGATTTTCTCCTCTTTGGGACATTTTTTGAAGCCACAATGATTGATAGGAAGATTGGGGACAAGCCAATAACCTTTGAAGTTTCCATTGGTAAGTGTGTTAAGCTCTTCTCCAACACAGAGAGGGAGTCTCAAGAGTGAGGGGGTGCTATGTGTTGTTGATAACTCTGTCTTTGGGCTCAGAAATCTGCTTCAGAGCAGGGCTTACACATTATAATTAAACCCTGATGACCATTTCTCTGGATAGTAGTCAAGTTGGACATACTGACACACAGATGTCTCTACTCCCAGATGCCCTGTATTAATACAAATCTTGTCACTCAATATACACAGGGACTCACCCAGTATTTAATCTTCTAATCTCTTGGGAGACTCAACTCAAACAATTTACCTCAGGGCGGAGTGGATTCTGTGGTGACCTTTGCAATTAGTCTCTGGCCTCTCTGCAGACAGGACCCCTGTGGACCTGTGTGGCTAACTCTGTTGTGCTACATGTGGGTCTGTGTGTGTATCATGGGGGTCATGTACAGACAAGCCTCAAAATGCATACACTAACTTGTTCTCTAAGTTCTTTCTTTTAAGTCCTGTCTGCTTTCTGAGTAAAGCAGGACTGTACTGCATGAGGGACCTCCTTGAGGTGGAGCTGAATTAGTAGAATCATAGAATAACCAGGTTGGAAGAGACCCACCGGATCATCGACTCCAACCATTCCTATCATTGTCCCTCGGAGCACATTAAAGAGAAAATGAAGACATTTTCATTATCTCTACAAGTACCTGAAAGGAAGTTGTAGAGAGGAGGGAGCTGGCCTCTTCTCCCAAGTGACAGGGGACAGGACGAGAGGAAATAGCCTCAAGCTCCGCCAGGGGAGATTTAGGCTGGAGATTAGGAGGAGGTTGTTCACGCAGAGGGTCATTGGGCATTGGAATAGGCTGCCCAGGGAGGTGGTTGATTCACCTTCCCTGGAGGGGTTTAAGGCACGGGTGGACGAGGTCTTGAGGGACTTGGTTTAGTGTTGGATAGGAATGATTGGACTAGAGGATCCGATGGGTCCCTTCCAACCTGGTTGTTCTGTGATTCTGTGATTCTGTGATTATCAATGAGCAGATATTTTCAAAGCAGAAGAAATTTCCCTGAAGAGACAAGCTTGTATTGGTTTCATTTCCCTTGCAAGTGTTTGCTCATCTCTGTACTAGCCCTGCTCTACTCCCAGTTCACAGTAGCACCCTGGCACCTCCCATCTCTGTACCTGTATACCTGAGTGTGCTCAGCTGAAAGGCTACTTGTGCAGGGAAAGATGTCTGTGAAAAACAGGACGGTCAATGAGTCATTGATTCTTGCAAAATCTTAGCAGGAAATAGAGCTGATAATGACAAGAAACTCATTAGTAGAGTTGAACAACAACTTACACTGATTCTTGTCAGAATTGATATTGAAGATTATTCTAACTCTGAATTCTGGACCTGAAAATGTATCAGCTACCTCTGCAGCTGAAATTTGGATCCAAAATAGACAAATTGTCATTATTTACATGAGAGACTGAATGAAAAGTACAGATCAGGATGTCATATGGGATGATTCAGCACATTCTTCTTCTGCAAGGAATGTTTTCTGCCTGTCTGTAATGAAATCTGTAATTAGCAGTCTGATGGATATACCTCTTTCCCAAAGCTGATAATTGCCCTCTAAGGCAAAATCCTATCAGAGGAGATAGTTGTGTCATTAGCAGATTAATCTGACATCAAGCTGGCAGCATAAAGCACTGTTACTACTAACTCTGCAAAATTTGCTTGTTTGAAAATGAGCTTTAACACTTCTGAGTTTGGACTTTGAAATGATGATACATATGTTGTAAGGAAGACATATTTGCTATGTAAATGACACACATACTGGGGCCCCTGGGTCTAGGTACATCAACAGCAGTATTGGTTTTACTTCTAAATTTCTTTAGCCAAAGCAGAAGGTCCTGGGGACCAGCAACCGAAGGACTGCATCATCCAGCAATGAGGGTAGTATACTAGGTATATGTTGTGTTGGGCAGGTAAGAAAGCACTGTCCTAGAGTATGAAAAGTCTTCTTGGGATCTACATATCCTGTCAGTTCCTTCATGAACTGTGGTATGGCCAGAACAGCTAATCAACAAGAGGGAACAAAGATTTTCCACTGCTGTGACTGGTATTTTCCTCTTTTAAAACCATATTCAAGTGTACCACATTCAAGCTAGTCATGTCTTCACTTATAACTGTGTGTCTCTAGGTAACTTTGGAAATTTTACTGATGGAGTGTCAGCAGGAGCTGGAAGAAAAATGAAGACACATGTCGGAGAAATAGAAGAAAGCTTGCTGCATGAGGAGGAGGATGAAATTTCTCATGATCTTGGAATACCTCTGATATCCACCACACCCCCTGAGAAACCACTGATCACACGTGGGAACAGGTGAGGATCTGCGTTTCAAAACCTTATAATGTAGGAATCTAGCTCCTATTTTATAATCTGAAAGGAATGGTTGGACTAGAAGATCCGATGGGCCCCTTCCAACCTGGTTGTTCTATGATTCCATGATTCTATGAACCCTGGTAGCATTAACCAGTTATGTGAAATTGAGGCTTTCAAATCCTCAATTACAACTTTCACAGTGGTAATTTTTCTAGGTTTCATTGAAATAAAGGATGTCTGAGCCATTTTACATACATCTTCTGATCTTGGCCTCATGGGCTCTTGAACTTGTAGCATTTCTAAAAGGACTGTATTATACCAGTAATATGTTGGAAAACTGTAGGAAAATGCAGCTGCTTCAGTGTTGTCACTGATTTAGGGTCCAATACTCCGATCACAAGTAATGTCCACCCAGTGACCAGCTCCAGAAGCAGAAGAATGCACCAAGAATATAGAAATCTGGTCAAGACAAAGTCAGCTTCCAGGAACAATTTCTAGAGCTAATAATTTTGATGCAGACCTAAATAGCAAGTAGTAACAGAATTAGGAGGAAATAGTCTTTGAAAAAAAGAATGGAGCAATGAATGAAATCTTGCAGAACAGTCCTAAAAAGGCCTTGTTTGAAGTGTAAGTATATAGTTAATTTCAAAGATGCTCATAAAAAGAAATATTTTCTTTGCTCCTTTTGTAGGTATAATGAACCCCAGTATTGCTGGGTGCCAAGACTAGATTTTACCATTTTCTTTAGAAGGCCAGGCACTGCTAAGCTCTTTACAGATATAAGGACCAGGTGGGAAATATGAACCTGGATCTGTTTGACTTCTGGACCTCCCTAAAGTTTAAAAGTATTTTTTTTTCTTGCAGTCAATGATTCAGTCAGATTAAATAAGATATAGTGAAAGAAAATACAAATGAAAATACAGAAACTTCTGTTTCTCTCATAAATAGATAAAGAGAAGGAGGGGGATAAAACAGCGTTTTACAGAGAGGTCCTCTCCTCATTAACAAGATTGCAGATTTGAGTACATGCTGGGTTGTTATCCTCCCTGAGAGGTTATGGAATCTTTCGTTTTTCCCTTAGCAGTATTTAGATTTAAGGAACAGTTGTAAAAAATGAACCATTTTTCAGTTCTGCTATTTGATTCTTGGTATATTAACAAAGTTTTCTCTCATTAAAGGTCACTTTTCCCAAATTTATGTAAAGGGCTGCATCTTTTTTTCCCCCTCCCGTGCTATCTCAAAGAGTTTTACTAGGCATGGATACCAACTAATGACTTTATGACTGTCATCTCATATTGACATCTTACTGGTTTCATCATTGGATATTTTTAGTATTAATCAGTACTTAATGGGATATCCAATAGTTTGGCTAAACTGCATTTATAATCATAAATGAATAATAAAAAACAATAACAAGCCTGATTTTGAGATTAAAATCACTATGTAGTTAAAGGAGCAGACAGAGCAATAAGACTTCTAAACCAGACACCATGAATTTGCCAGGAATTTTCCACTATTATGTCAAAATATATAGCAAGGATAAACTAACACTGAAAAAGTGTTGCCCCCAGATTCTCATAGAGAGAAAAGACACAAAAGTTCAGACTTCTATATGAGTTATTTCATAGCTATACAGTTTTCTTAGTAAAAACGTGAAAAGACTCATAAACTCTACAAATTTCAGGTTAAGACATTCTGGCATTGGGAGAGTTGAACTGTTTTTCCCTGTTATGAAATCAACAAAATGAATGCTTGCCAGAGATCTGTGTAGCTCTGCTATACATCAAATTCAATGGATAATGATTACCTTACTGTAGGTTGCTGAGGAGAAAGTAAATGGGAAATTCTATTTATCTTTTGATATCCCGTATGGCAGTAAAATGATGTTGTAGAGAAGATCACCTTTGTAAACAGGAAAATTCTCACATAAACTTATTAGGTCTGTGTGGAAGTCAACAGTTATGGATAGGACATTCAAGAGTGATAAGTGATTTGGTTTCTGTGGGCTTGGTTTAGTGGTTAAACATGTGTCCATTTCTGTCTGAGATGCCCTAGGGTAGCTGAGGCAATCTTACAAGCAAACACAAGAGACCCAGCCTCTTTGGGGCCTACAAGGCGGATGCTCATGCTTAGGCAACTCAGCCTACTGGGACTCTGGATTTCAGATGTGGATGATCAGGAGTTTCTAAAAGTTTGGCTGTGCTGTGAGAGAAAGTCAGAGACTTTGAAATGGAAGAATTCAAGTCCTCTCTCCATAGCAACTGCACTCTCCTTTCTTCAGTACCAGAGGATCTCCCAGAGGAGACAAAATGGAAAATGCAACCATTTTTTCCCTGCCTTGGGTAGTTTTATTCTCTGTTATTTAGGGAACCAGTTTTTGTGGAGAAATACTGAAGACTAACAAGGCAAGATGTACTGGTTTTGACTGAGATAGAGGAAGCTCTGTTTTCCTGGAGACGGCTGAACTTCTGCTTGCAGATAGGAAGTAGTGAATGAGTTCCTTGTATTGCTTTACTTGCATAACTGGCTTTTGCTTTATCTATTAGACTGTCTTTATCTCAACTCACAAGTTTCATCACTTCTACACTTTTGATTCTCTTCCTCATCCCACTGGGAAGGAGTGAGTGAGTGGCTGTGTGGTGCTCAGTTGTCAGCTGGGGTTACAACAATACAAGTATACACCAGACAACAGCTCTTCAATACATCCTCCTCTCAGCTGCATTGGGTGACATTGGGTTATAGAGATTCCTAGAAGAACATAAAGTAGTTTATAGAGCTTCATATTCTTTAAAAAACTCTGCACTGTTATGCCGTTAGTGAGGAAGATTATAAGTATTCTAGTGTTAAATTCAGTATGGTAGAGCATGGTGTTTCATAGTGCTATAGTATTTTTATAAAGGGAGGACTACGTGCTTATCAGGTACATGGGTTTGATATAGTGCTAACTTTAATCAAAGCATCAGGCTTTGTGGCACGTGTATGTTATCTGGTTAGGCTGGTGTCTTGCTAGTTTTCTTCAGTGCAATACGCTCATACAGTTGAACACCCAAAGAAAGCAGAATTGCAAAGAAGAATCAATAGAGCACGTTGGACCTATGATAAAACAGCAGAAAAGAGAGAGCAGCAGATGTGTTTTATCACTGAGTTATTGTGAGTTTGATATCATTTTTACTAGGTAGGTTCCTGCAGATCAGGTTTTGCCAAGGAATGTCAATCTCCACTATCTGTTGCTTCTGGAAAAAAGCATCTTATAAAAGTAGTGCGGCAGTGAAACTCTGCAGTGCCTCTCCTGCTGTGCAGCATGTGGAACCACTGCTCTTGAAGAGGTGATCAGACTTCAATCTTTGTTCCTTTTTCCCTTGTTTCTTCCCACCACTAACAGTATTTCAGAGATTCTCTGCATGTTTCTTTGCCTGGCTTTTCTCCCACCTGGGAAAGCACTGAAATTCAATCCATTGACTTCAAGATTTTTCTCTTCAGGGATCACAAGTGATGCTTGTGCTTGTTCTTCCCAATATTTACTGGTTACCACATGTGACCACATCCTGTCGTGTCTTTTGTGTGTGTGCTGTGAGAGAGCATCAAACAGCTTTTCTTTCTTGTGCCTCCTAATGAACAACTCTAGCAGGTTTATTATCTGCTCCATATTTTGTTTTCACAGGAACTACCAGTACCTGCCATACGACGAGAGGAAACCCTGTGTCTGTGTCAAGAGTTACTGGGGTGACCAGACCTTTCGTCTGTACTCTTCCAACACTCTTGAAAAAATGGTTGATCACCTGGTAAGTGGCAACCGTCCTCCTAGGCTCACATATTCAGCAGAGAATGGCAATGAGATGTCATGTTCCGCAAAACACACCTTTAAATTTTCCATCAAATGCATGCTTTGCTGTTCATATTGTGAAACCATAGCTTATATCAGCATTTTCTCTTTTTGTTTCCAAATTACTTTGATCTGTTAGAGCTAATCAAATATTCCTGTCCACAATACATTTTTTGTGATCATGGGATTGTCTTCTTTTCTCAGAAATGCCTTTATTTTTGTAAGAACAGTCAACTAAAATACACAATATAGACTAATGTGGCCCTTCCTCTAATGTCTTCTCATCTAGACTACATGGTTTAACCTGTATTTATACTGGAGACTCTTTAAAGGACACTTTCGGGTTTTAGTTTTCCTAAAAATATTGATAGAGACAAAATTGCATATTGCCTTATGGACCATCACTGAGATAACTATAGTGTTTCCATAATGATGGGTTTTTTTCTGTCCTTGTTCAAAGTTGACTATCAATGGTCTTAGGAAGGCGGTGGTATGGTTCCTTGTGATGTTGTATACTTTAATTTGGAGCACTCACTTTCAGTTTCCTCTCTCATTTACCTTTATATACCTCATGAGCAAGAACACTGAAGTCATACTCATGCCTTCTCATATTGCATAGAACAATAATTTGAACCTAATGAGTTGAAAATTAAACATCTGAATGTATATATGGAGAGATAAGTTTGTCAATGTACCTGAATACTCACAAGCCTTGATGGAAATCCAGCCATTTATTTTAGCTTGCAAGAATGGACTTAATTTCTAAATGATAACAATAGGTGTTGTGGTAGAACTTGCATGTGGATTCAGGTGCTCACTGAAGTTTAAGAAGGTAATTCCAGCAACTTGGTAAATTGTAGTAGCAAGGCTGGAAATAGAACCAAATAGAACAGCCACATGGAGAATGTTTCCCACCGACTCATCTTCACCAAAGAAGTGAGAAAACAAAGATGCTCCAAGCAGAAGTATCTTAGACTTTTAGTTGAGAAGACTGAGGAAAGGTCAAACTAAATCGTGCTGCCAGAATCTTCTCTCTGCTCATTTCAAAAGCAGTCATATATCAAAGGTTCTGTTCTGTTAGGTTACAAAGTCACCACCCTCATTCTTGCTGGTCATACAGTGAATAATGGTGTTAGTGGCAGAATGACAAAGTGCCCTCCTTTATGTAATGGCTTTTTCATGTGTTTTTCATAGGAAGAATCATTAGAGTATGTCAAGGACCTGATCAAAGTTTCAGAGATTGCATCAGAGGAGAAAATGAGGGTGACCCTAAATGATTTTATCAATCAAAGCAGGTAACTATATTTACTAGAGGAATAAAGAAAACCAGCTTTATATATTGGCTACAAATTTAAGGCTAGAAAAAGAAACTGATGGTAATAAAAAAAGTGCCATAAACTTACTGAGATAGATATTTTTATATTCTGCTATAAATGAAAAGTCCTTCTGAAATGGCAGTTTCTATTTATACAGAGAGAATATTTTATTGTTGTTTGCAATATTTAGTATTGACAGTAGACTACTGCCAATCATTATCCTATTATTTTGATTTTCTGGACTCTAAGACTAGAACATATATTGTATAAACAGCATTTAATATAGTGTGTGATAGACATATCATAAAAAAGGGCAAGACTAATACAAAGACAAAGGATTCCACATCTTGGGATAGATCACTCTGTGGGCTCTGTGTCAGATAGCACGATTGGCCTTAAAATAGATGTTAACACTAATTTTTATGTGGTAACTCTTTTTCTGTGAAATGTGGGATAAAGATTTAGCCCTCTGTTCTCTGAATCATATATGTGCTCAATATTTACATTAGAAAATTTCAGCATCTCTGTCTTCTGATTCATATACTGCAGCAGACAGAGAATATTTCATTCCAACATATTTTAGCAGCTCACATTACCCACTCCACCTTTAAAGAATCTTTTATTCTTGTGTCCTAGGGCTTTCATTACCACTGCTGAAAAGAAGCGCAAAGGATTGAACTACACTGCTTTGGACAAAAAGAGACTCATGCTGTTCAAGCAAGAGCTGGTATGTGTGGCTTTTTTCCTTTAAACATTGATGCAATTATATTAACTGAAAGCATGCTGGTTGTATACGTTTTTATTTCTATTTGATCTGACCATACTGAAGTGCTGTGTAATTAATATGACTATAGCATCCAAGAACATTTTTTAAAATAAATCCTGCTGTGCTTAATAAAGAGATGTAAGGTTCCCTAAAATCACTCAGAATGTGTTGTTTTTAAATACAAAATAAGACATTATAATAATGAGCTGTTTTTTCTTTCCCACATATCTTAAAATGAGATCATGCTGAGTTCAATGGGAAAAACCACCAAATTAACTCCGCTGTTAGGCATTTAGTTACTGTAGTGGACCTAAACTTCAAGACAAGCAAAGCCTAGCATTCGGTATTCCTGGACCTAGTCACCTCCTCCAGGGGAATAGTGAGAAGAAATTAAGCCAGAGGAAATTCTCTGAATGTTTATTGGCTTTATTCACTGTTTGTAGCACAGAATTTGTTTGTGACTTTTGTCAGGACTGAGGCCTGATAATTCTGTGTTGTAATCTGCGTATCTCTTGGGACTTCCCTATATACAATATACATGAAAACAAAGAGAAAATGGGGGACATTCACTTTTGATGTAGCTAAGCTTCCAAGAGTTGACTGCTTTTTGTTGTGACAAAAAACATAATTGCTGCCTTGAACCAAGTGTCTCTACCTTCTCTTTTCAACTTGAATCACAGACTGTTTTCTAATTCTTGCCCAGTTCAAACTGCTTCAGCCTGGAGAAGAGAAGACTCTGAGGAGATCTTATAGCAACCTTCCAGTACATGAAAGGAGCCTACAAAAAAGCTGTGGAGGGACTGTTTACAAAGACTTGTAGTGGTAGGACTAGGGGCAATGGGTATAAACTGGAGAGAGGCCAATTTAGACTAGACATAAGGAAGAAGTTCTTCACCATGAAAGTGGTGAGGCACTGGCACAGGTTGGCCAGGGAAGCTATAGATGCCCCACCGCTGTAGGTGTTCAAGGCCAGGTTGGATGGGACCTTGGGTAACCTGATCAAGCAGGATGTCCCTGCCCATGGCAGGGGGTTTGGAACTGGATGATCTTTAAGGTCCCTTCACAACCCAAAGTATTCTATGATTCTATGATTCTATTTAATAATGCAAGTAAGAGATACTGTCTTTCCTAACTGTAGGAAGCAATGTCCAGTGATGCCAATGGCATTGTTCAGCAGCAGAAAAAGAAGATGCCACTGGATGAAATGATGCGAGAGACTCAGAGCTTTATAGAAAAAATCAGATTCTTGGCTGATGAGGTAATCCACACAGAAATTCAGATAAATGGGCTTGACTTTGATTTTCATAATCCTATATGCATAATAATTCTTATCCTGGTTATCCAGAGAATTCTCCTTTGGATATCTCGATCCAAGTGTGTTTTGAATTAAATAGAGCTGTTAATAGACTATGTAGTAGGGAGAAGACACGGTACAGAGAGTTTTTTCTTCTTTACTTTTTTTTCTTTAAACAGGGTCATTCTAGGGAGATGTGGTTTGGAGATGACAGTCTTCTTTCTTGTCTGAATTAATCTCTCCACTTATATGAACATAGTGATTTGGACTGGTATGACCTGAGAGGTCTTCATACTACACTTCCCTGTGCAGCAGAGCTTGATCATACTATTAAACCTGAGAATAAAGGAAGAACAGATATATTCAGTCAGGCCAAAATCCAGCCAGTTAAGTGCTGTCTCTGAGATCTGTCTGTGTGAGCAAACTAAACAGGGTCATGGCTATTCTCTGACTTCGAGAGCAAGTTTCACAGCCTGGCATGTTTTCATACTATGCTTAATTATCTTCCTTCCCAAAACACAGTGATTTCACTCATGATGCCTCCTGTGAATAGCCCCTGGGCTGCTCTTTCCTTCAGAACGCATTCAGACTTTGCTTGGGGCAATGCTATTTGGAGCAGGGCACAGCCATGCTGTGGGGCATCCTCACAAGCAGAGTAGATGGCACTGTGCCACTGCTTGAGTTTGACCCTGGTCTTTTTTTTTGTTTTGCTTGTATAGATGCAGTTGATTGTGTTTCCATGGTAGGTACTTTCAGCTTATGCAGCTTGAGGGTAAATTAATTCCTGAGACAGAGTCACACCTAAATTTTTAATTTTTGTTTCTCCTAAATTGATTTACAAAACTCCTTGATCACTCTACAAAGTTCTTGACCTTCAGCTGTTCCTGGGAACAGAGGTTTAGACTGCAAAGGATAGACAACCTCTTTTATTCTGGGTGCACATCTGCCACTCCACATGACCTGTGAGGGAATCAGCTCTTGGTAGAGAGGTTTTTAATAAAAAATAATGGTGGTGGCTTATAGAAAGAATTCAGTTTTAGTTCTATATTCCTCATCATTCAACAGCCTCAGAACACAGTGCCTGATGTATTCATCTGGATGCTCAGCAGCAACAAGAGAGTTGCATATGCAAGAATCCCAGCAAAAAACATACTCTATTCGCCAGTGAAAGAGCAGAGAGGCAAGGACTGTGGGAAAATTAAAACACATTTTCTGAAAGTAAGTCTGGGGTGCTCTGCAGACACAGGTAATACCTGGGGAACTTTCTTCCATGGATTGTATTTTAGAAGCTTATTTTTGTAATATGCTAAATACGTGCACACATTTATACCTGCCATCTATTCATGTTTGCTTCTTATATTTATGTTTACACTTCTTCACTGTAACATTGCCATACTTTTGGTGTCTGAGTAATAAATTCCCATACTACTTGTTATGGCAAGTTTATAGCATTGTTTATCTATAACTGTATGCATAAACAGATAGAAGAGTTAGAGCCTCTTTGCTGGCAAAACCTTCAGAATTGCAGCACATGAAATTCCAGGAAGAGGCTGGTAAGAGATCAGCATGCATGCAAATCGGATAGCAAGGAAACCTAGGTGTTCAGTGATAATTATATCAATTATTCATGCTTTTTATTTGAAATGCGCATAGGTTTGTGTAATACATTTCCATAATATTGTTACAGGATTATTAATCTTGAAGGAAGTCTTACTGGATACACTCCTACAAAAGTAGTGCGACGGGTAGTACCCGGAATTAGAATATTATGCAATGTAAATATTACTATGGCCAGCAGGAAAAGCCCAAATTCATGAGATAATAGTAACTCTGTATAATGCTTTTTTAGTGCTTTTTCATCTGTAGCTTCTGGGAACACTCTTATGAAGCACAGCTAACGAGCAGAACCTAAGTTCCTGATAGTTGCCATAGGTACATGTTAAGCATAGCAGTATTTACCTGCATGAACAAAAACCACCATAATTAACTCTTCAGCCCCTCCAATATCAAGAATTACCCTAGGAACAGATAATACTAAATACTGAGCTTAATAGAGGTAGATGAATTAGGATAGGAGAGGGAGGTAACAACAGTATGGTTTGTCAAGGCTAGCAATATTTTATGCTGGAATATGATTTCTGTCCTGCCCAAAGGAATAATACTTTTAGTAATACATGGGACTCTCTATTGGAGACAGCAAACTGTATGAAATGGAAAGTGGACTGATGTCTGAAAAAGCAGTATATCAGCTAACACTGATATGCTTGCAGCTGTTAGGTATCTTGCACAAACTTCTGTGTATTAGGCATTATGCCATTTACATGGACTTTCAGCTGAGCAAACTACTCTTTTCTTCCCTAAGAGTTGCAGAAGTTCCTTGTGCTAAAAGAACCTCAGGGTATTCACTGTCAAGAAATGCAGTTATGAGTGTATCAACTTAGTGAATGCTCCTTTATTTTATTCTGGCTTGCTAGGACTCAGCATGCAGCCGTCTCTCTTTCTTGAGCTTGTTGATGATGGATGGATTTTTTAATTCAGTTGCCAGGCAAGCGCCCGCTGGGTTGGACCGTGCAGGCAAAGGTGGATATTTACCTATGGCTTGGACCTGCCAACTATGCCCACAGCATCATGGAGAATTTACCTGTAGGATATGAGACTGAATTACCATCTAACACCAGCTCAGGGCCCTCACCTGCCTGCCTGCTGTATAAAGGTAAGGCACTGTTTCTTCTCCATTTTAGTATTTAAGAGACATGGCCCCAAAAGCTCTAATTCAGAGGGCAGCACAACCTCTGTTTAAAATAACTATTCTAAAATGATTACACTTTAGCATTGTTTCATCAGAAAAGGCTTGTTTCCTTGCCAAGTCATCAAACTTGCCACTTCTCAGATGACAGGGGAAGAAACAACCTTTTTGCTTGCATTTTCTGTTCCCTGTCTGATGGGTCTGCCTCTTCGCAATAAGGAAGCATCCTTCAGTTCTCCTGGTGAATTTACCATGTTGAACACCTAGAAGATAAACCAGTGATAGGAGACAAAATCTGGCAGTTAACAACCTTGCAGTAACGACACGAGACATTGATTTTTAGTGAATACACAACTTCTGACTGCTTCAGGTGTTTTTTTTGTGAGACAGTGCCAGCAACAGTTTCCCTTGTCAGATCCTGGTTGGACAGCAGGTGGTGAATCTTCCCATCCTACCTATGTTCTGCATCATTTCCACGAAGCTGATATTAATGTTTTCTTTGCAATTATGTAGCCCCACACCTCTTCCAGCTAAGAGCCCACATGTATCAGGCGAGGGGGCTCATTGCAGCTGACAGCACTGGACTTTCTGATCCTTTTGCAAAAGTTACTTTCACATCACACTGCCAAACTACAAAGGTAAGCTCCAACGTCTCTTTCAGTAAATGAAAACACATTTCTTTTTCCATTTAAACCATTAAGAGGAAAACCTTGGTTTTGCAAGGAGGTACCTAGCAGAAAAAGTTAGGTGCCTGCTGTTAAAGGGCAACTCCTGATAGTTCATTGCAAGAAAGGCAAAAGATTGGGTGTAACCCACTATTCTAAGATGAGGTGCAGTAGTACTAGTTTATTTTAGCTCAGATGTCAGATTGTCTGGGGTTATTGGGACTTTCTAATAAGTGAATTAACTTCCTACACATCTTTTTCTATGTGTTTTAAGCTTGGTCTGTTGTCATTGCTTGGTACGAGGATGAACCCCCCCCTATTCTGTATGACTACTACCATTGAGCAAAGAGTGAAGACCTTTATATGGCTTCTGTAGCTGTGGGAACCTACATGGTTCTTTGCAATTGAATTTGGCAAAGGACGCTGGTGGTATTCGAATGACAAAGTTAAAATGAGCTGAAAACAGAGAGGTGTGAGACTTTCTGCACTACTTAAATGCAGCAAAAGTGGTCTCATATCTCCCTCAGGCATCCCCAGGGTGCAAACGGTCTTCTGTGCACATCCGATGGTCCTGAGTCATTTTTCTTCTACCCTGGTGTTAGAACAGGGCCGGGAGTTCTGAAATTCTTGCCACAAGCAGAATTTGCTGGGCCTAACATGGTCTTGGTTCAGAAAAAAAAGTATTTAACTCCCCCATCCACCCCACCACCAACAAAAAATCCACTGAAGACTCTTTAAATTTCATTAATTCTAAAATTCCTGACAAGTTCTTTAGCATGTGCCAAAGGGAATGAAAAGCAAAAACCTTTCTCTGCACTAAGCTGCAAGTGTCTGTGCTGCTTTTGTCTAAGGACATGAACTGGTGTATTCCTCTAATGGGATTTACACATCTATTGGCCAGTTAAGTTGGCTTTCAGATGCACCAGATTCAGGAAAATAGAATTTGTCCCAGGAAAGATAGGATTTTATAGGCAGAAAAGTTTTAAATTTATACACTGCCTGAATAAAATATTACAACCAATAACTTCCATGTTTTTAGAAGACTGTCAGCCAAGTGCCAATAAACTGTAGTCAAGGGTCTTATTTCCATTCAAAGGAATGATGATAGGTTATGAGTCATTTTGCAGTTGGCATATTTTTCCTCTTTAAATGTTATCTTTGTTAAATATATTTTCTGTCAATATAGTTAAAACATTGCCTATGATGAAACACCACAAGTATCCACATAAGGCAGATTACAACAAATTAAAAATTTGATTTATTATGAGTGATTCACTAAAATATCTTTTTTTAAAATAAAGTATCAAGTGTCATTACAGCGAAGTAAAAACAAAATTGAAAAAATGTACTCTAGAGAAGTGAAAACTGACCTTGATTTATGGCAAAGTCTTTAATTTAATAGCACTGGGCATGCACCTGCCTTCCTCTAAACTGAATACTGTACTTTGTCTGTGCAGGCTGGTGTTTGGATATCCCCATCAGGGGTCTGTGAGAAAAACAGGGAAATGGGGAAACTGGAGATACCACCCTCAAGGCAAAATAATCATATGATTCAAGTTCGGAACAACTGCTGAAAAATGCAGAGTACCAAGAAAGGGGTCATTCAGGTTGTGGGAAAGGAAGTGGACAGCATATCAGGACATCCTGCTGATGGACTCCCAACCAAGCTGTTGATTAGTTGTAGCTAAATAAATGTTTTGTCTCTTTCATTAGATTATTTCTCAAACATTATCCCCAACCTGGAACCAGATGTTGCTTTTCAACAGCATCGTGCTGCATGGCGACAGAGAGGAAATTGCTCAGTTCCCACCGGAGATTGTCATTGAACTGTATGATGATGATGCAGTGGTAAACTCAAATTCCTTCTTACTAAAAATCCTGGGCTCTTATACCTCACTACTAATGTGAAAGCAAAACTGTATCACTTGACGAGACAACAAATGAATGACCTTGCTGGATGGACTTCAGTTTTACAGTGGCTAGCGGTTTAACATCTGAAAACAGCCTTGAGACCTGCTTTATGTCTTTGTAAAGCCATGGGCTTTTTTTTTTTTTTTCCAAAGTAAATCTTGTTCCTGTAGACTGGCTCAGAGAAATCAGAAGCATCTTTCCCCCACCTCACTTGCACACAGCTCTAAATATTGTATCTACATCTGGGGAGATACAGATTTATCTCTGACCATAAAAACTCTGACATGATCTCACTGGTTGAGTACAGATCTCAGAAACTTTGGATGGTCTGAAGTGGTAATAAGTACTAAGCTCCATTTCACAGCCACCTTGCATTTTTCCTTGCTGTTACTTCAAGAGAAGGTTTCTTTTCATGGTTGCTAATCTCTTTATCATCTCCTATAACACCTGTGAAATTCAAATGCATTTGACACTTATATTTTCCCTTATTTAGGGTAAGGCAGAATATATTGGGTCTACAGTGGCTGCTCCTGTGGTGATACTCGCTGATCAAAACTATGAACCACCTAAACTTGCTTACCACCCAGTGTATTGTGGAAATCTTTCTGGAGGAGACCTCCTTGCTACATTTGAACTTCTGGAGGTAAACTAGAATTTCTGGATCATTAGATTTCTACACTCTGGCCTCAGAAAAGCATCTAAGGTATTGAGGAGCTACTCACTCTTGAATTACTAGAAATTGCAGCTGGAGCAAGATCATTCTACTGTTGGACCTCAAAGTCCCCCTGCAATCTCTATTACTCTCAACACCCTTCCAAAGTCCTCTGCCCATCCACACACTACCAGCAGCCCTTTACATGCTCTGAGCCTCACTTGCCTGTCAGTTGCCTTGCCCTAAACTGGACTATGATCTAAGAAACAGACCCGCTGTCACTGCTATGACCTGTTCTTTGGAGCAGCACGTGGACCTGACTTTATTATCACCCTCAAAACTCTCAGTAGTAATTTCTGTCTTGGGAAAAGGGAATGGGTGAGTAATAAGAATTGAATTATGGAGCTTGGCTTTTCAGGTACCCCCAACATACTAACAGAAATGTTGCATATGTTTCCAACTGCAATACAAACAGCATATTCAGCGCACCTCTGGGGCTAGCCCAGCAAATGCAGCATTGAGGTGTATTGTGCCTGCAATTTCAAGGACTTTCAGTGGAATTTGTAAGAGCCACCAGTTAGAGGGAACCTCTCTGCTGAAAACTTGTAGCAGTTTATTCTGAAATACGAAATGGCAAAAATGTGGAACTCTGATGTATTTTAGAGGTTTTCCCTGGATAAAACAAACTTTTAAGCATGATTGTCTAATTATGTTCTCAGTAAAAGCCTGAAGTATGTCATTGTGGGGAGCATATCTTCATTATGTTGAGTACCTAAGGGACAGAATCTAGTACTTTGAACATAGTTTTCCCACTTTTTTCCTGAAATCCACCTTTTGGTGAACAAAGAAAGCATTGTATTTTGTTTTGCCATCTTTTGGTACAAAGGGAACAACACTGCTTCTGGGATATATCAAAACAGACCCCTAAGACTCCCTAGAGAGTTGTCAAAAAAGACAAGTAAAGAACCTGTAATCCTTATTTTCATATTTTCTGCATTATTCTTCTTAGTGGTAACACCTGACCATCTCACATGGCAGATAACAGCAATATGGGCATTAAAGACATTTTTAAGGAAAAAATATATATAAATATATGCCAGAATTCAAATCACTCCCAGGGCTGATGTGCCTGTGGCTTACTGATGGTGTTGTCTGTGAGAATGGAACCAAAGGCACCTAGTTATCTCATCTGAAATTCTGCAAAATCTGTTAAACGAATTGCTTTGGATTTTTACTGATAGGAGGCAGTAAATATGTGTGTATGAGTTAATGCTGCTAAACATGTGAATATTCACATTTGCTAGAAGATACATTTTCCACCCTTATCTTCCTTCACCTATATGGACCTAGGTAACACATCCTTTCTCCCTTATGCTAATTAAACTCCCACACAACTGTACATAGCAGATAATGGACAGATGACCCAGTTAAAAGAAGCACAAAACTTAAATTTTACAGGGCCTTTGAGAGCTGCACCTCAGATGGCTTCACCTTCCAACAGCAACAAGTTAGATTAGGAACACTGAAGCACTCCAGAAGCTGTGTTTCTTCTCTTAAGAAGCAATGTACAATAGGCCTTAGGAACTATATGTGAAAAACAAGGACAGCTCTGTCTGTAGGTTGTTAGCTCACCTTTCAATTCTCTGTTCCTACACAGAATCACAACCTGAGTTTCTGATAGGGCTAATCATCAGGTCCTAGCTTGAACTGAAATAGTAACCTGCTAAATCAGGCCAGGCTTCAGATCTGCCTTGCATGGACTGAGAAGGTCATAAACACACTGTCAAAAATTAGGAAGGGATTGGGAAATGCAGTCAGGGAGCTTTTCCACAGAAGGTGAACCAAACAGGCAGTAAAGCCTGGAGCACTGCAAAAGGCAAAGAGAAGGTCAAATATCAGATCTGCTGGAGAGCTCGCTCTCCTCCCATTCACCTGGCACAATGCAGTTGTGAGTGCCCAAATAAATTCCTGAACTCAGGGCAGGCTTATGTGCGATCACACACAAAGGAGTGCTGCCTTCTGCAAGATTTTAGAAGTCACACAGAGAAGACCCAGCACTAATGCTGGAGATGTGATTTGCAAGTTCTCAAATGCTGACAGCATGCGATAATGTAGGATCGCTCTTCCATAGTTGCTGAAGAACTCTATATCTATCTGGCAAATGTGCAGTTTAGCTGATGTTCAACAGCTTTTGTAAATTAAAATCAGATCTAGAATTTTCCTGTGAAAATCTAAGAAGTTTTGCATAGTATTTTCATTAAATAGAATTACCGTGCTTTTCATTTTTAATAACTAGAATTACAATGCTTCAGTACGTGCCTGTCTTCAGACTATGTCCTGCTAGGACAAAGGACCTTTTTTTAGAAAGATGCGTAAGTCACATCTATTGAGTACTCTTCCTACCAAGTATTTTATCATCACGGCATGATATGTAGACATCCAGGTCACATTCTTCTCATAGCACAACCTGTCTGTTCTGCAACAGATCTTGTAAAACTGCATTAAATTCATGAGTTCTATGTACCATTCAGAAATACTCCTGATACCAGTTTTATTTGTCAAAAAAACCAGCTTAAGTTATGACTGCTTAATTTTTCAGATTCCTGAGTCAGATCCAGACAGACTTCCCCCACTGGATCCACCAGATTTTGGCCAGATTTATCCAGTTCCAGCTAACATCCGACCTGTTTTAAGCAAGTACAGAGTAGAGGTGAGTTTCTTAGAATATTTCCATTTCCAGACAGCCTCTCCTTTTTTTCTCTTTCTGAATTGTAACAGTAAGAGGTGATGTAAGTAAGAGTTGATTAAAAAACTTCTTCAATAGGAATCATATTAAAATAACATATGGATACCAAAATATACATGGTAAGCTCAGATCAGACTGATTCTCTGAGGTTGGACATGCGAGGCAGTGATTCCACCTGAGGTCAGCAAAGGCTACATCTCAGTCCTGACCTCCTGGGAAGGAACTGCTCCTACAGCAGAGTGTGGCTGATGGACCTGTGCTCTGTGCAGTCCAGGAAAGTGTCTGCAGGAGTTGGAAAGCTTGCAGCTGACCTCACAGGAGGCGAAGCTCTACATCAGTCACTACATCAGTCATCTCCTAGGCTTTTTCTGGGTCCCTAACTTCAGCCAAGTGATGTGACCTGCCTGCATACAAACGTTTGCACCTTCCCTCCCATGCTTTTTTGCACTTGTGAACTGTCAGCTCCCATTAGGGCCCAAAGTCCCCTTAAGAGAGAAAGCAGGGAAGTGTGGCAGTTTTTCATGTCAATGCAATGCCTGCAGGCTGTGGAGCCTCACTACTTCCTGCCACTTAACTGTCAGCCTTTACACCAGCTGCTTATTTGCCGATTTTGCTGTGCCAGGTCAGACCCTGCTTGCATAACCTGGTAGCCCTTCCCCAGAAATACCCATTCAGCAGCACAGAAGCAGTCCCAGCTTTGTTTTCAAAGATCAAGCAACAGAGCTGTTGAAAAGGAGAGAACAATTGTTAGAGAACAATTATCCGCTGTATAATTTACCCAAACTCCTGTTCTCTGTATGTAAGAAAGTTTTGTTACCAGTATTTTATATCAAACCCTGCAAGGTAAATAAAGCTGTGAACTACTCTGTTGATTCTAGAGGGACAATTTAAACCTTAAACTTCTGTGTCCCTCTAAGTTTTGTGCTATGATGGCCTTCCCAGTGCCCCTGCAGTATGATTGCTTTGTGCTGCTTGTATATTTTGTATTTTACACTGCTGTGACATTTATCCCTACTGGCTTTCAGACATCCAGCCCCGAAGCATCCTCACTGTAGTCTTCTTGTTTCAATAACTAAGCAAAGAAGTCACCCACAGAGAGTAATTCAGATCTTAGATAGATGAAATGATTTGGAAGTGCACATCTGTCTCCCTTCATTCTGGAAGGAGCCCAGGACAACTCCACTCCTCATTCTGATACCTTGGGCAACTAAAAATCAGGGAAATTGCATCCAGATCTAGTCAGTTAAATTACTGTGAGAACAGGTTTATGGTTGAAGTATGTGCACTGAAACATGAACTCTGGAAACATCCAGCAAGGAAATAACACAGAATAAATGTAACACAACTATATTTGTTAAGGTATTATAACATATATCTCGCATTGGTGGAAAAGGCCATGGAGCCATTGTAACTACAGAATTGTGCCCCAATTTTAACCAGAAACCTCTGGCAACAAAGCAGGATCTCACTGATTCTCACTCCCCTCCAAAGCCCCTTGGTACTCTCTGACTCACACAAATCCTCAGTCCTGCTAGCATTCAAATTGTCCAAAAGCCCCTCATGCTCCCTTTTGTTTCCAGACTTCATTTCAGTTTCATGAGACTCAACTTCCCTCTCTGACCATAATATAACCATCCTTTGCCATCCCAGACCTCCCGCCCTGGGTCCCCCAGCATGTGTTGTATAAAGTCCCTTTTTTTCCCCTGCAGACTCTTATTTTACAGACCCAGTCTCATTCTGGTCCTCCAGACCAGGGAGATGGTTCTTTGAAGAAAATCTGCTTGGAGAGATTCCACCACCCATTGCAGACCTGAGGGTTAGCTCAGCTGGCAAACTTCTGCTTACACCTGTCTGTATGGGATTTGTTTGCCCCTTCAACAGGTCTGACACTTCAAACAAACCAAGCCCCTGCTACACAGATGAATTACTCAGCTAAAAAACAACTTTAGAAAACATGATTATTGTGCTTTGCTGTTGGCAATAACTCCTTGATAGTAGTTGGATGTTATTAATTGCTTTAACTTCCACCATTAATCTTCATGGTATTTTGATACCAGATTTAAGTTGTTTGGGTTTTTTTTCTGGGAGTTCTGCATTTCCAAAGGGATATAAGCAGAAGCTTCCCTCAGACTGTGAGGTGTCTACAGGACACCATTGTTTCTCTCTGCCCACCACAGGTCCTGTTCTGGGGTCTTCGAGAGCTGAAGAAAGTCCAGCTCCTCTCTGTAGATCGCCCCCAGGTTCTCATTGAATGTGCGGGGAAAGGAGTGAAGTCCTCTGTCATCCAGAGCTACAAGAAAAACCCTAATTTCAGTGGCCTTGCAGATTGTTTTGAAGTGGTGCGTACAACATACTGCTCCTTGCCTGTCCATTCTCTGCTTAGGCAAAGTGTTAATTAAAAATTTGCTTGCTTTCTTGTCAAATAATTGCCTCTATGTGTTGATTAAATACTAAGGGACATCAGTTCTCCTACAAAAGCTACTGATTTGAAGAGGCTATGAAAAATTCTACTACAACAGTCTGATAAAATAAGATGATGTTCCTCCTGTAATGTCCCAAGTACACAGGGAAGTATTTCACAATCAGACTTTTACTAATGGGTTGGAATTTGTTGGCAGATAATGGATGGTTCTGGCAGAGTTTTTTCCTCTCCTTTCCCATATTGTGGAGTAGAGCTCAGTTCCCTTTACTTTCTTTCAGTTCTTTTAATCTTCTTTTGTGTGTTACTGGACTATTGATCATTTCCGGCTCATGAGCTCTGGACCTTTTCATATTGTAATGCTTGTGGTTATGGACTGGAAATTTAATTATCACCTGTTGTCTGAGTTATTAGAACTAGCTAGTATTTCAATGAACAAAGGTCAATAACAGAAATAAAACAGTCTATTTGTTTTTCTCTAGCTGCTAGCATCAAGAGACTTGTTTGTTTATAAAGCAAAAAGATTTCAAAAGACTCAGTTGGATACTGAATTATGGTTGCTACAGAATTTTTAGCTTCCATTGTGTGTCGCATGCCCAAAGAGAATTTTTTCTTTCATAATTCATCCTGAAAGGCATATAACCACTCAATGTCCACATATCAAGGCTGGACAAATTGAGGTAGATAGGGTTAGTAGCATTCAACAAAGCAACAGTGGCCCAAGACTCACAACTTCACACGCAGTCTTCATTCCACCTGAATGTTCCTTATTTTCCCAATTTATTCTAACAAGATACATAGTATGCTTTTATATTACAGCATGAGACTCAACTCAGCAGCACAGTCCATATGGTCCACTCTGTATTCTTAAGTACAAGGCTTTGTCTAGGGTTTGCAGAAAACTGCAGGTAGAATTGTATTGCCTATAGTGAATGTATTCTGTGCATTGAGTGTGTTAATAGCTGGAGAGAAGAAGGGAGGGAAGTGTAACAGTCCTTACTACTGTGCACAGCAAATATTCTATGCATATTCTATATTTGTTAGTAATTTTCATGCAGTTGTCTGTTCTCCTCCACCAGGAGCTGCCTGAAAATGAAGTCCTGCATCCGCCACTAAGCATCTGTGTTGTCGACTGGAGAGCATTTGGGAGGAGCACTCTTGTTGGAACACACACCATCAACTGCCTTAAGCAATTCCTACGTAAGACCCAGTTGGGTCCTCAAGCTGCACCAAGCAGACTAGACATTGTAGAAATTGAGAGAGGTAAATGTCCAATCCTGACCCTAAATAAAAAGACAAAGGAACTCTTCAGAAGCTAGGCATGTGCTTTACTGTGTTAAATGTAGGGTCAAACCCTTAATGATATGGTCATTTGATGATCAACAAATAGGATGGTGGCATTTCTGATAAAATCTTAAGTAACTTGAAAAGTTTCAATTTCAGCTTCAACTGAGTCATCCCAGCATACTGAGTTGTCCCGAGAAGAACCATTTTTAGCTGATCACGTTTATGCTGATGTGGAGCAGGGTAAATGT
Organism: Coccyzus lansbergi; assembly: GCA_033558105.1. Taxonomy (NCBI): domain Eukaryota; kingdom Metazoa; phylum Chordata; class Aves; order Cuculiformes; family Coccyzidae; genus Coccyzus; species Coccyzus lansbergi. The sequence goes on along the minus strand of JAUMJK010000026.1, from coordinate 3,626,205 downwards.
ACAGTGGTAGAACAACTTTCGGATATCACAACGCTTCCTAACCCTGAACCAGAGCACTCTGATCCAGGGAAAGAGAGAAAACAGAAGGTGGGTATAGCTGAAGCTGCCAGGAACTTTCTGTTGCAGTCCTGTAGACTTCAATTCTTCCTTGTAAAATGGTATTCTCTTACCTAAATCAGCATTAAAGTTTCTGGGTACCGATGTTAACAGCCGTACTATCTTGCTGGTCCTTGAGAGAACTAATCAGCAATGCTGCTTTGACCCTATGTGATTTCATCTCTTCCTTTAATACATATTGCCTCTCTTTTGTACTGGATGATCATTGCATGGGCAAACGCTCCTAGAGTGGTAGGATTTCTGTTTTTTCTGGCCTTGTATTATGTACTTAATCGCAAACCTCTCACCATGAATAATTGTTCCTGTGTTCACTGCATTTAGGCAGGAATCAAGGCTTGTGTTATATTCTGTGCAAATGTGGAACAGAAAGTCTGTTTCCAAAAATTGTTATGGCCAAAATATAAAGCTGATATCAGTCTGTGCATAGAAGAGACAAGAAAGTACAGGAAAAGAAAGCAGTTCTGGTCAGCACGGTGCTTACAGTACAGTGTACACTCTAGATTTTGCACGTTATTTTTTGTTCAGATGCATGTGCTCCTCCTTTCTTTATAGCTTCTCCCATCAAAATCACTCTTTTATTAGCAGCAATAAAAGCAGAGGACACAGGACTGAGTTTTATTTCAGAAGTTTCTGCAGTATGCGACGTGTGTTTCTTTAACCTTTGATGTCTCAGTGGTCAAATGTTCCCAGCATCCTTCAAAATTAGGAGGTCAAAGAAACTAGAGGGATGTTCCCTAGGTATAAACACCAGTCTGGATCTTTCATCAGTTACAGAACATATTTAATGTACAACAACAAAGTATAGTAAGAAATTATTCCTAGAGGGAAACTGTAATTTAACTGTCTGTGTTGTGTCCTATTAATTATCATTCCCATCCTTCTATATGTATCTTTTCTTCAACCCGCATCCCTCACACCCCCTCGCCATACTGAAAACTCCTTGTAAGGGCACAGGATGAAACTATCCATTTAACAAAGGCCAATTATTCTTGGGCAAGAATGAAGCTAATAAGATTTGCTACAGGAGCAGGAGATCTTCAGGATCAGATTTTAGCTTTGTGTGAGAGGAAATCAGCTGAACTGCAGCAACTGTTGGGACTCCTTCTTCTTCCAGAAAGCAATAAAGTAGTAGTGTGAGTTCTTAAAACACTTGTGGAGTTAAGTGGGAGAAGTCAATATGTGTTTGACTATTCACATCCATTAAAACATCTTGTTTATCTCTGTAGATTTGCTTGTTGCATGAGTTGATCCTGTAACAATGTCTCAAACATTCAAAATTATAGCATCGTCAGTAGACAAAGACTCTAATTCATATTGCATTTTATTTAGGTCTTGGAGGTTGAACTTTTTCAGTGTGCATCTTTTCAAGTTTGAGGTCATGAGTCATGACGATGATTAGTTTTAATCAATTCTAGAGTTTACAGTGTTTTTCCCCATGTGTTGGTAGGATATGAAAAAATCCATCCGACGGTCAACAAAGAGGAAAAAAAGAACACTTGTAGATGAATCAGCTGAAAATGTTATTGACTGGTGGTCAAAATATTATGCTTCTATACTCAAACTGCAAAAGGTAAGTCACCCTGAATGCCCAAAACTCTCATGGATGAGCAATATCACAAAAGTAGACTTACTGCTGAATGATTCCTTTTCAGTATTGCATTCATAATGAGGAGTTTGTACATCTTTTTCTTTTGAAAGGTAAAAGGAATTCTTTCAAGTGAGGGAAAATCTGAAGATGGTAAGTAAATTATTTACATTTTCAATTATTTTGTGGAAGTAATACTTTGCTTCTCTACTATTTTGCTGTCAACTATTAATAACTGATGACAGAGTTCTGCTGGTAAAAGCGGTCCTTTCCTCTACAGCTAATCAAAGGATGGGTAGGTTAAAACTTAACAGGCAGTGTTCCATTAACATGAGTTTCCTGTCACTCAAATCTCTTGCACAAAAATTCATAAAATCAAAGTCCTAAATGATAGAAGATGGAGATTATCCTAATCTTAAGTGCATTTATAACAGGTTCAGAAAAAGAAACCTCTCTCAGTTTTGAATCCAGACATTAAGATTTGTAACTTTACGTCTAAGAGGACTCATAAAGGAAGGTAAAAGGCGTTCAGGGAGATGACCAGTAGGGAAGGAGTGATAATAGGACACCATTGCACCTAATCCACAAAGCTCATTATGAATATTTTAGCCACAGAGAGGATAAAATGCCACCTCTTTGCCTAAGATAGCAGTGGGAAGAGAGTAGACCTTATGTGTAGCAGTAGAAGAATGAACGGAGAAAGAGTGAAGGAGAATCCTCAAAATGTATTTTGCATTTTTGTCTGAAATATTTGACGTGCTTTGCTCATTAAAACCTGCATGATGTCATGAAATCTCTGCAGATCAGACTCCTGACCACATTGCATTGATCATAGAAGAGGAGCCAGATAAAAAGAAGAAGGATAAGACATTAAAAAAGAAACAGAAAGAAATTCCAAACCTAGCAACATTGCAGGTAAAAGAGAAATAAGACTGAAGTGTAAGGCCGTTATCGACTGTCTCCCCAAAGCTGGACATCAGAGTCTGAGTTTAGCAATACTTTCTTTACATTTATTAAAGATACCTTGAAATGGATAAAGCACAAAAATTTATAGTCACATAGCACATCAGCATGTGGGGCCCAGAGGATATCAGAGTCTAGGAGGGTGGATTTGATCCGCTTGGCCTTAGACCTTCAGTTTAACAGTACAGACGTATTCAGAGACTTAAGTGAAAATTCAGTTTTGTTGCTCATCTGTAAAACATTGAATATGGAAATTCCAAATTCCATGTTGGAAATATTACAGCTTACTACGTATGACTTCAAAAGAGTATGGAAAGCATTGCTGCAATTACTAGTCCATCCTGCTGATGGGAAAGAAATATGCAACTCACGTTAGATTCAATTGCACAATGATGGAAGGAATTAGAAGAAAACTTTATGGGTCATGCAAAATAACTGGAGAGATGAGGAGCTTTGAAAAGATTAGGACTGCTTGGATTAGAATGTAGTTGAATTTGAAACTGCTGTTTCCATTTTTTAAGAGAAGGTACTAGCCTAAGCCCTTCTATTTGACACTGAATAACACCTGATAAATTACATGGAAGCACGTTGAAAAAAACCCCATCCTTATAAAAATGATTGGTCTTTTTACTGATCCTAAAGTTCTGTCCCCATAGCACTTTATTATTTTCTGCTTTGCTTTTATGTTATGACACATTAACATAACAGAATGGGTCAGTACATCAAAGACACTGCAGAGATGGAGAAGAATCGGAGAGCAGCACATCCATACCGTTTTTCACCCACACCATCATTCTGGCCCTTCTAAACCCACTTGTACCTGCTGATTTAATATGTTATTCCAGTAGTTGGAAAGGACTTTGGTTAAGGACAAAACCGTTCCTGTTTTAAGTAGAGAATTAACTTCTTTTCCTGAAGGACTTTAGTTTTATTAAAATCTGTATTTTGATTCAAAAGGTATTTCTAGTTATCCTGTAATAAAAGAAGTTACTATAAATACATTCACCGTATCGATAAAAAGCACATTCTCTTGTTTTCAAAGATTTATGAAGGAGACTTGGAGAGTGAATTTAATAACTTTGAGGACTGGGTGAAAACTTTCCAGCTTTTAAGGGGAAAATCTAATGATGAAGTTCATGCTGACTCTGAAGATAGAATAATAGGAAAATTTAAGGTGAGATCTGATATTGATTAAATGGGTAATGATGCTGATTAATGGGTAATAATTTAAAGACTTCATGTTTTCATGTATATTTCAGGTGTACTAAAGATGAAAGCAAAAGACACTGACACCCTATTGCCCTTTATTGGATCTAGAGTCCCCTTTCCCGTTATTTGATAGATGAATGCAACATTCATCAAGAGGTGTTCACTCTTGGTTTGAAACAAAAAAAAGTTTTTAAAAAAGAAATACAAAAAAAGGTTTAAATCACAAGCAGGGAAGAAAAGATATATTGCATAGTCCAACTTCTGCTCATGCAATTTTATTACTGCACTGTCGGTTACAGCACCTTACATGTAATTTTCAGTAATTTAAATAGAGGCCCTTACAGCTACTGCAGTTGGAAACGATTGTACATCTTGATCCAGGACATCATTAAGCAATATGAAAACATAGTTCAAAACATGAATAATGTTAGTAGGGTTTCAAGCATTCTGTAGTGTATAAGAACTGATTAAAGTCATTGATACTTCAAGTAGTTTGCAACGCAAATTGCTTGCAGGTAGTATGATCTACTTAACAGCTTTAGTCAATATAGATTTGAGAGCTCTATGGTGGCTGCAAAAATACAGTTAGATTCTAGTCACACTGTGGGGAAACTAACCCAGTGGAATTATCAATTTGCAAACATACAGTTAAGGGCAAAATATTATTTATAGAATATTAACATCAAGAAAACTAGATTCAGCGAACCTGAATGCATTAGTCCTTTAAATACTAGAGAGCTATGAGCATGCAAGTACTTCTTGTAATCATCTAGATGTGATGATAGTACAATGCTATAGAGCCAAGACACTTTAAAAGATGATATTTAGTGCACTGCATCTTGTGTTCCCTTTGAGTGGTACCACAAAATGTGTTTTGGTTATGTATGGGCTGGAGCACAGGCTGCATGAATGATGTTTTGTTTGCATTCAAAGAGTTGGTTTTGTACTACACTTGTTCTGTTTTCGAGAGAGATAAAAGATAGTGTATTACCAGGGCTCCTTCTGCATATACCCGAGTCCTGAGGATGGCAGCTTGCTGGATGGAGGGCAGCTCCGCATCCTACAGGGGATACCACCAAACCACTCTGTCAAAGTCCTCATCAGGGTTTATATTGTGGCAGTAAGTATACAGATGTCCTTTTAGTCTTGGCCATTTCTTTTCAACTCAGTTGACCTCCAATATCTTTGCAGTGAAGCTTCTGAAAATGCTTATTCATGCTGTAGAATTTTTTTGGTCATATTTCAGACAATGTTTCATGTTGCAGAAATAGGTGTTCAGGGTAGAAAATGTTATATATTCCTCATGATAAATCACAAGACTGGAGAATCACTTTACTTGTTGAAACTGACGGGGCTAAAGATGTTAGCATAGTATAGACAAGCTGTTATAGCTACATTATGCAAATACAACCAGTTTTAGCCAATAGAGTTGTTTCAGATTAACACATACATAAACCAAACCTCATTTAGAGAGAAAAGAGAGAATATGTTTTGAGGGTTGTGAATTACATGTAAACAAAGTGGTAGGTGTTGTTAAGAAGTTATGGGGAGAAGAAAGAGGCAGAAGTACAGAAGGAAAGGTGATGAGAGTGAGCATGATGTGAGAAGTAAAAGGGGCAGAAAGAGCTTGTATTTCAGAGAAATAAGAGAGTTACAGGTGATCTGAGAGGAGAAGAATGGCACACAAAGAGATGATGGTAGACAAAACTGAAGAGAAGGGGGTGAAGAGGGTGATTTATTTCCTGAATATAAAGTCTTCCAAACTATCTCATAATACAGTCTGAAGAAATGTTTTTCACTGTTCAAGGATCTACACCAATATTTTGGGGAAAGTTTTACTGAATTCTGCATGTACTCATGCAACCAGCTTCTTTCTCATTACTGCCTTTCCAGCTCACCTCTTTTTCCATCTTAATGGTAGGAGAGCATTTACATCTGCTCCACCTTTGCAAACTCTTTTCTACTCTAGGTCATCTTTTCCCAGTAGCATACCAATCTAAATGCCAGATTTTATATTACATGAGGCAAGCAACATCCCGGCATTTCCAGGACACCCAGGAATGAACAGGAAACCCACAGTCCTGTGTTGTGACCGTAGTTTCTTCCTAACAGGCATTTAACCTCAGCCCAGCTGATCCAGATGGGAAGTCAGATCCCTACATTGTGCTGAGACTGGGCAACACAGAAATTAAAGACAGGGAAAACTACATCCCCAAGCAGCTAAACCCAGTATTTGGAAGGTCAGTGATGGCTTATTTCCTTTTTCAGGACTGATTTCTGCTTTATCATTTCCCACCATTATTGCTATTAGTATTATAAAGTGTTTGTTATACACCGATTTCTGCCTGTTTGGAAGTTTTGTAATTCTACTGATTAAAATACTGAGAACTGGTGTCATCCTGTATGATTATAAATTTTTTCATTTTCATATCCGTCAAAACAAATCATGGAATGCAGTAGGAGAGAGATTTCACAAAATGATGCATGAGAGGAAATGAGGCAACAAATGATCTTGTCTGTGCAAATTAATGCAACTGTTGACTTTAAAGTGAAACAAATAGCAGCACAGTGGTTTCACAATCTTTGTTGCTATTTCAGTTGAATAGAGTGCCAAATGCATATAATAATTTTAACGCTAGGACAATAAACTTCGGTTTTTGAACTCATACAGCCTCCTGAAGGGGGGAGCCAGTGGCTAGTTGTCAGTAGACATCAACTTTGTATTATCAATACTTTGTACTAATTTATGTTGTTAATGCTAATAGCTGTGATATTTTTTTGCCAGTAAATCTTCCTGTCTCAAAAGGGTTGAAAACTTTTTGAATTGGGAAGGAATTAATCTATATGATCATTAAGACAGAGAAATTATACTACATTGAACTGAAAGCTCCTTGGGCCAGGGTCCTGTCTGCAAAGAGAGACCTAAAGAAATTAAAATTTAATGATAAAAGACAAGAATAGGATGGTCCTTACATAGCATGTCACATCAGTTTCTGTGATTTTTTTTCCTTAGGAGAGGTTGCAAGTGAACCATCATTATGATAAGCTATAAAGCACAGCCATTACAGATGCACATAGATGGAATGGGAACTAGCCAGTGTGTTTGCTTTAGAAAAGGGTAGAAATGGACTGTTCATTTAGATAGTCCTCCCTCTTGCTGCCAGCAGCAATACTGAGGTGACAGGATTAGGAACTCCTTTGCAGCAATAGCATCAGTCCTGGTAACCATTTCTTGCCACCCTGCAAGCCCTGGGCAATACAGGACCATCAGCCTCTAGCAATCTCAGACTGTTCCCAAACATCTCTCTCCTCTAAACCATGCTCTACTGCTGTTTCAGAATTTACTTTGGTCACTTTCAGAAAAAGGACAAAACTTGTCCTTCAGGAGGTGAAGCTTAGCATTTGGAGAAATCTGGAGCCAGTGTTGTGTTGATGAGGACGTCCTATCTTCCACTAGTTTGTCAAATACCTTTTAAAATCACTTTTATATTTTCAACTTCCCTAAACATCTCAAGGAAAACAGTTCCTATCTCCAAAAAATGCACTCTGTGATAAAGGAGTTCTGATATTTGCTTTTCTGAAACTTGTTATCAAGCTCTTGCCTGATCATTTTGTTATGTTTCACCAGATTTCTATATTCATTATTTAATATGGAGCTTTTTGAGGAAAACAGAAAAGACTCACACGCTCCTTTTGGGGGTTTTGAAAACCACGTGAGAACTCATACTTACAGTTTCATTAGCCTTGTGTAATAGTTTCCACACTTCCACCCCAATTAGATTTGGGATAAATCATTGTAGTTGGCCACCTCAGTCCAATATTTCTGCCTACTCTAGGTAGGAACAATCTTGGGACTGTACAGGGGGTGTAGGGAAGCAAGGGAAATAAAATACTTATGCACTTTTTGTTTCCAGTATATTTAGGTATTATATTGAAACAAACAACACTACCACAAACCCTCATGGGTTTTTAGAAGAGACACTGTCCATGCATTGTTTGCACAGTATTAACTAACTTAGACTTTTAAGCTTCAAAATTGATTTGACACCATGTAGTTCTCATTTTTTTTTGCTGTAGATCATTTGAAATCCAAGGTACATTCCCCAAGGATTCCTTGCTCACTGTCTTGATCTATGACCATGACTTTGTGGGAACAGATGATCTCATTGGAGAGACTAAAATTGATTTGGAAAATCGTTTCTACAGCAGGCATCGAGCTACCTGTGGGTTACAAAGTCAATATGAAATGTAAGTACCTCTTTAGACAACAACAGAAGGTAGCAACAGTGAGTGACTTGTATTGATGAAGAAATTCCAGGTGTGGCTATGTATTATGCTTTCTCCAGCACAGAAGTGTCACAGGAGGTATTTTAACTAAATTTCACCAAGGAGCTTAGCAGTGCCTTTGGGTAGCTGCCAGTCTCAATAGGAAGTGGATATTTTAAAATTAACATCATTGCTTGTTCACCAAGTACTTCAGATAGTGAACTAATCTATGTATAACACACATGCTTGACAAACTGCCCTTGGAGAGATGTAATTGGCAAATGGAAAAAATTCTGCAAGAAAAGTTAAGACAGGGCTCAAATCTGCCCTTCATTATCCAACTGCTACTGGAGTGATTGCACCAGCAGTGATGGAACTGGCACAGCACTGAGGGGAGTGGGAGCAGAGCAGGGTTGCTGGCATGGCCTCTGTTATGAGGGTGGGTCATGGGGTGGTGGTTCTGAGCTCCTGCTTCCTGTCATGTGGCTGCACCTGCAAGGATGTTGTGTACAAAGATTAATTAATGCAGAGAAAGTCACACTAAAATAAGGTCATTGCCATGGAGCGGGGCACCTAGTCTATGTAGGTTTGGGGTTCTTCTCCTGTGATTGTTTCTCTGTTTTCTCTACAAAAACAAGTGGACAATGTAGGAAAGTAATCCAGGTGTACAAACTCCCAAGACTTCCCTTGCCATATTAGTCTCCAGAGTGAGGTATTTCTTTATGTGCTTGATCCAGATCCCAGACAATCTCAGCTTCTCTGCATGTAGGAGCTGCAGAACACTTCTTAAATGGAGGTAAAAATGTATAGATTTGAAACCTTTAGGTAGAACAGGGGATGAGCGCTAGTTCTTTTTCTCTTGGGAAGCATGCCAGTGCCTGGGTTACTTTATCAAAGCTGTGAGTAAGTCTGCCTCAGCTTCTTGTATGCTTTAAGAGAAAAGAGTAGTTGGTCCCAGGAACTGAGAGGACAGAGAAGATATTTCAATTAAGAAGTAGTGCTGGACAATTCAAAGGAAAAGTTTAACTCAACAAATGTCAGAGGCACTGATCATGAAGCAGACCTCTGCATGGGAAGTGCTGATTTGCCAATGGACTTTCCTGGTGGAAAACCTCAACCATTTTTCTTCACTCTGTTCTCTTCTCGCAGAGAAGGGTATAATGCGTGGCGAGATGCAACCAAGCCAAGCGAGATCCTCACTAAGCTGTGTAAGGACTACAGAATAAGTGGACCTTTCATGCGGCCAGGGGAGATACAAGTAGGAACAAAAGTCTTTAAGGGGCAAACAGTCTTCACAGAAGATGAGAATGGTAATGCAGTGGTTCATCATTTTTCAGCTGCATTGCAATAGTAACAAGAGGAACCTGTCTCTGTCTTGAAACACTCCTAACTGTGGCGATAAATGTTGAGTCTGCACTAGCTATCACTGTAGCTTAACTGCAGAGAATCTGTAAGCTGTGACAGTTGTCGCAGATGACCTGACATCCTCATGGTATAGATTGGGGAACACTTTGGATTAGTGCCTGTCTGACCCCAAGGCCTAGGTTTTGCAGGCGACCCTCTTGGATCATATGTTCTGGCTTACTTTCTTCCAAAGGAGTGTAGCTTGCATACTTTGAGATCCTTCCATGCAGCATGGGAAGTTACTGAGAGTTTTTTCATCTAGTCCAAATACCTGACCACTACCCGTAGCCAATGGAAAGAAATAAGTATCTTCAGGAGGTGAAAACAGTCTTTAGAAAGTTGCCTGTGGGAGGATATGGGTTATCATGGGGCAATCCGTTCTTGCTGTTGAGGCTGCCTGCCTGAGAAGTTCAGGTTAAAGACCTTGCTTCCAGTTGGCTAAAATTAGATGAAATACATTTCATCTCAAAAACATGTCAATACATATGAGGCAACTAGGAGTTGTAATCACAAGGTCATTCTTCCTCCCTCTCTGAGCCATCAGGAAGGATAATACCTACAATTTAAATTCCAAACAAATCTTTTGTGTCCTACCAGCATCTCAGACATAGCAACAGTGTAGGGAAACATGGTAAGAGCTGGCAGAAAGATGCCTTAACTTCCTTTTCACTTGGGCATTCCTCTCCTAATGTAGGAGATGTCCCTTTTAAAAAATCTTAGTTCCTTTTGTGTGCTGAACACACAAGAAGGGAGGAAAGAGAAGCTCAAGAGGTCAAGCAGCTTTTTCTGCTTTCCAGTATCCACTTTATCTTCTATATTAGCACTGATCCTTCACTGAGGTGCAATTCTCTGGGGTCCTTCCTCCAGTGAACAAGCTGAGCTGGTCAGGAGGTGATATGTTTTTGCCCCATGGACTTCAACACTCTTCCTCTGAGGTGTGTTTCAGATCTCTAGGGGAGTCTTCGCTGTTGCTGTTACAAGGCAAAATGAGGCATAGCACCTCTTTACTGTCAGCTCTATCAAAATCCAAGTCTCCTTGTCTTTCGTGTACGATAAAAAAGCATCACATTGTCAATGTTCTGTAAACAGACTAGTTCACTGGTTTCTAACATCTTCCTATTAGAAACTGCTGCTGTAACAGTGAAATGATGCACTGTGCTTTATAGATAAGTTATTGTCTAAATGCTGATCTTCTAGTTGCCCTTATTGGGTACCCTTATTTACACAAATTAAATGAATTTCAAGAACCTTGTTTACTTAGCTGGGGTACATAAAATCTACCTTTTAACTCAAGAAAATTTTTAATTAATGTCTTTAATAATTAATAGAATATATTACCAAGGGATTCAAAATTATAATTCAGCTCTCTTTGTTCTTTTTCCTTTACTTTTTCCTATAGAAGAGACAGTTGAATCGTATGAACATCTCTCCTTAAAGGTTTTACGTGCTTGGGAAGAAATCCCTGGAGCTGGATACAAGCTAGTCCCAGAGCACATTGAGACTCGACCTCTCTACCATAAAGATAAACCAGGCATGGAACAGGTAGAGCCGCTCAGAGATGGTGGTGGTGGTAGACTATGATCAGTTATCCTTTTGTGCAGTTACTTTGGTTTCTCTTTCTACCTGCAAACTTCGAGACAGCATTGAAGTGTTGTGAGAGACATTATACAAAGCCAAATTGGAAATTGTCACATATGAATATATACAGCAAGTTATCTAAACATACAGTAATCACACAGGGCGCAACTACATATTTTCATTATTTTAAATGCTTTATTTTATTAAGTTAACCCAAACTCTGCTTATATTTGGGCTATGGTTCTTTTTTTTTTAATGTGGATTTTATCCAAGTTGCCAGTGTTTGATCTCTGTTCTAACTTCACCAAATTCCTGAAAGACTGATAGAATATATGTATTTTGTCTAGTAAGTTTACAGATGAAATCATAGTTCCAGGATAGTGAGGTGGTTGGTGCTTATATAGGAAGTGGTGGGTTTGGATATCAGAATTATATTTAAAGCCTTTTGGAAGTCTCTTTAAAATGGATTACAGAGATGTTTATCTCTTTGTTTTGAAGGGCCGTGTACAGATGTGGATCGACATGTTTCCTAAAGATATGCCTCTGCCAGGGCCCCCAGTGGATATTTCACCAAGAAAACCCAAAGGGTAATACCCTATGCTTTCCTCTCAGCACAGTGACTAAAGTTTTCAAAGACTGAATCTTTCTTAAGTGTCTGGAAAAAACTATAACAAGAACTATCATGACAATCTTCTGAGAGCCTGAGAAAAGTTTTCTTAAGTTCACTCAACTTAACTTGACTTCAGGTCAAAAGAGAGCATCTAGTTTGCTCTCTTACATTAAATGCCTCAAAAACTGTTGGTGATTTTTCATCAAGGGCCATGACACACCTCTTTTAGAAAGATAACCCTTTTTCACACAGAGATTGCAGATGGTTAGAGGCAATATGTTATCCACTTGTTGCACTGAAAGAAGTAATTCTGATTTCACTACCTCTTTCAGGTAGATAACTTACTTAAACTTGGTTCAGATCTTTAATGTGATGCAATAGTATTGCACCTATTGGATTTCCATTACTTCATTCAGAGATAATACCAAGAAACACTTAAAGCAGCAGCAGATAGAAGACATATGTTTGGAATAACTTTCAGATTTCACACAGATACGTGCACTGCTTTATATTCAACACTACACATAGTTCTTCAAGCTAATCAAATGTTTGTAAATGAAACACAAATATTTCTCCTCTTTCAACTTAAAACATTTACCCCCTGTCCTATCACCAAACTCCCTGATAAAGAGCCTCTCCCTAGCCTTCCCGTAGGCCTGATTTAAGTACTGGAAGACTGCTATAAAGTCTTGCTAGAGCCTTCTTTTTTCTACGCTAAACAAGCCCAACTCTCTCAGCCTGACCTCATATGGATGATGTTCTATCCCTCTGATCATTTTTGTGGCCCTCCTCTGGACTTGGTGTAACAGATCCATATGTCTGTGTTCATATCATACATCAGTGTTCTCAAAAACAGCTTTTTATTTTGCAGTTCATACAAAGACATACCTACATTTTACAGTATGATTTTTTTATGTCACGTGCAACACCTGTATTTCAGTCCAAGTTTCTAGAACTTCGGATGACCACCATAAATGTCTGCATATAGGGAGTAGAAAGGATAGCAAAGCTTTAATTCCTTTTACTCTTGCTTCTAGAGATGATGGCACTTGCTTAAATCAAAATACCTCTAAACATTTCTTCTCTTCCCTTATAATGAACTGGTTTGCACAAAAGACCAAGCCTATAGGTATTTCTTCTGAAAAGCATCTTCCAAGGAGCTCAGGTTCTCATCATCAAGCTACTCACCGTTTTGGAGACTAGTCTGATGATGCTAATCTTTGAACAACTTTGCCTTGTTTCACTGCAGCATTTTCGTGAAAAAAGTTGCAGAGGAAAAGGTATATAAACAGCAAGGAATTTTCCACCCCTTCAAAGCTGTCAGTGATGACACTGTTGTCCAGCATGCTCCAAGGGCTGAGAGAAGCCACCATCTCCACTCTGCCACTAGTATCTTGTAAACAAAGAGGCCTGAAGCTGATGCCATTTTAAGAGTTTTGCACAAATACAACATTTGCCATTTTATAAACCTAGGATTTGATAGAGGTTTACATTAATGTCCAACCAGAGCTTGAGTACATGCAGGCCTACATTTTTTTTTTCAGCTATGAACTGAGGGTGATAATCTGGAATACAGAGGATGTAATTCTAGAAGATGAAAATATCTTTACGGGGCAAAAATCAAGTGACATCTATGTAAAAGGGTAAGTTCTTCACGATTTCTCTTTGAAAAAACATGTAATATTTCATTCAAAAATCAGACAAAATAATTATGTTGTGTGAATATCTGAGAAGCTATTTCTGTGACCTTGGCACTTTGCTCTAAATGCCTGCCAAAATTAATCATCTATATTAGATACTGCTTCTTTTTCGTCTCTTTTATTTTCTTCCCCCTCTTGAAATCAAGTTAACCAACTGTAAAATGACACTAGTTGTTACTTCCCACTCAGACAGAGATGGCACAAGAAGAGAACCAAGCAGTTTAGCAAACAGAGATCAAACACTTGTAGAATTTGACCTGTAAGAACTTACACAGATGCAGACAGGTTTGACATAAGAGAAAAGGTAATTCTGACTACATTAGAAACAAGAAACTAGATGTTTGCCAAGCTATTTCTATTGGAAGTACTTTATAACCTCATGTGGGAAGCATTTGTGGGTGAATGCCCATGGCCATGAAGGACAGAACATCGCGTGGACACTTTCTACTCTCCATCTCCTTTCTGCTGCAGATAAAATACCTGGCACATCTTCACAGATGATACTGGGATAAGCAGTAAAACATGTGACATGGATAAAATGAAAACAGAAAGAGTGAAAGGGGACCTTGACACACAAACCAGCTCTTCCCTGAGATTGTAGTAGGTTACTTCTTAAAATTACTTGCCTTTGCACTTTCTGCTTCTGAGATGGATTTGAATAGAAGCACCAGAGAGAGATGGGAAGGAAGTTGTGGTGTAAGCAGCAGTGGGAAGTACTAGAAATCTCAGGTGCAAGAGTGCTCTTAGAATTCTTGTTATGCTTCCACGACTAGTGAGTGAGATTAATATGCCGATAATAACTCTGTCATTGTGAAGTCCTGGAAAAATCTGAATTAGTAGAACACTAGACATATGAAAAAGTTAATCTCCCTAAAAAACTGTTGCAGTATTGTCAATGACCAAATGCAGAGAGCTGGAGATGATCTTTAAGGTCCTTTCCAACCCAAACTAGTCTATGATTAGAGTATTTCAGATGAGATCTTAGGAAGAAATATTGTCCTGTGAGGGTGGGGAGGCCCTGGTTGCCCAGAGCAGGGGTGGCTGCCCCATCCTTGGAGGGGTTCAAGGGCAGGTTGGATGGAGCTTGGAGCCCCTGATCCAGTGGGAGGTGTCCCTGCCCGTGGCAGGAGGTGGAACTGGATGGGCTTTAAGGTCCAACCCAATCCAACCCAAACCATTCTGTGTTTTCACAATTCTATGACTCAGTGCCTCAGTTTCCCTCCTTGGAAAACAAGGGTCACCATTGAGGGACTTGGTTTAGCATTTGATAGGAATGGTGGGACTAGAAGATCCAATGGGTCCCTTCCAACCTGGTTGTTCTATGATTCTATGATTCTATGACGAGGGAGCGCTGGGACTGATGGAACAGAGAAGGGAGGATGTTTTCCATTTTGCAGGTTCTGAAAATCACATGAACATAATAAGGAATCCAAAGTAAGCACAAGGAGAGGGCAGTCTGATAGCAGCTCATATACTGGTGCAGGGTGTGTGGCTCTGCCAAAGCTGTTTTGGACACCAGGATTGGTATGACTCCTTTGGAGCAGATGATATCAGGAGCACATAGTAATACAACCATATGGCCTCCACTGTGCTTGCAAGCATCAGTATTGCACCCACTGAAAGAGCCAACCTCCCCTTGCAGACTCCTGAGTGGAGCTACTCTGAAATAACTGATGTTCACAGAGATGTATTCAACTTACCAACGTCCTAATGTATTCAGAGCAGCAGCAGAGTAGTTCTGAGAGCACAAAATTGAGGAAAAAAATACGTAGTGAGCCTTTGTGCTGCTGAGCTGTGTGATAGCATGAGAACATAGCTATCAATGACAGAGCAGTTTTACAGGGAAAGCAGGAGTAGGTAAATTTTTGCTTCTGTGCCTAAATGATGAAGACACAAATCTGTTATATTCAGACACTGCACATGGATTCAATGCACTGAATCTGTCACCAGGCATGAATTTGCACTGAGGAAAGTGCTATGCTTGGGATTGTTGCTGGTTTTTCCAATTACTTTTTGAAATAATGGGTCTTACAGGGGAAAAGTCATTCTTTGGATGCAGCTCAAAAATTCTAATCTTTATTCAAGCTGTGATAAATCATCTTCAGAAATAAAACATACTTAGCTGGATCATTATGTCTTCAGAAGAGAAGATTATATTTAGGAAAGCATTGTCCTAACAATGCATTGTGCATACTGTAGCAGAAACCAAGAGGAAGACACAAGAAAAAGCAGGCAGGATAATTTATTGTTTTAGGGCATATCTATAGCCCACAGACTTCAACTGTAAGTGGTTTAGGCCATAATACTGGGCACTTAAATCACTCTTGGGACATTGACAGGGAATTTATTAGTGTGGAGCAAGACAAATGCAGGTGATTAGCAGTGGATAGATGAACAATCCTGTCTTAGCCAGTCCCAAAGAAGACAGGCATCTTGGCCAATAGTAAATGGCTAAGTGGTATTTTGGGGTCTGATCTTAAAAAAAATGGAGTTCTCATTCTTAAATTTTGATCATAACTGGACGTTGCTGCAGATTGTTCCATGTCTTGGAGGGAGCTGAGATCTCTTCGCTAGGGTTGTCACTGTGTATTGCAGTCCTGAACAGTGTGTTATCTTGTACTGCCTAGGGAATAATTAGTAAATGCTCATGCCTGTAACCAAATAACAACAAACACAGCTCCAGCTTCTCCAGTGACAGCAGTGTATTCAACTATGTGCTTGCCATAGGTGGATAAAGGGCCTGGAAGAGGACAAGCAGGAGACAGATGTACATTACAACTCCTTGACAGGAGAGGGCAACTTCAACTGGCGCTTTGTCTTCCCGTTCTACTATCTCCCAGCAGAAAAACAAATGGTGGTCAGTAAAAGAGAAAACATATTTTCCTTGGAAAAGACAGAGCGCAGAATACCTGCTGAGCTGGTGCTTCAGGTGTGGGACTTTGAAAGACTCTCTTCAGATGATTTCTTAGGTAAGTATGCAATAGATTTGTCTGAACGTCACTATGAACTGCTGCTTTGCTCCATGTATCTTACTTGGAAGCTGCTGTTTGGATGCATTAGTATCTGTCTGGTCTCTGAGTGTTGTCACATTACCTCTCCCTCCAGGCACTCTTGAATTGAACCTGAATGGTTTCCCTCGAGCAGCAAAGACAGCCAAGAGCTGTGACCTGGGCATGGTTGTGGAAGCAGGTGAAGAAAACAAGATCTCCATATTTCAGCAGAAGCGTGTCAGAGGCTGGTGGCCTTTCATCAAGGCTGGAGAGCTTACGGTAGGGAGCTCACTATATGCAAATGGCTTTTATCTGGGTCTGTTGAGATTCTGAGACAGACAGATGTTAATTTTGAATATGGCATCTGAAGAACCACCACTACTGGCAAAGAACAGGACTCCTCCAAATGCTTCAGTGGTCCACCCTAGATTTTGTTCAGATAACCCCAGGCAATCAGAGCATGTTGTACTTTTTCTTTACTTTCTTCCACTGTTTGTCTCCCAGCACATAGGATGGGTAGAATGGGAAATCAGGGGTTTCCAACCAAATTTAAATCAGTTAAGGAAATCCTTGGAAGAATCTCACCTTCTTCTTGATTTACTTTGGGTTTTTTTTTCCTTGTTTCAATCAGGATGAAGGAACTGGTTTTGGAGTCAATCATTATTCTCCTTGCTAGTAACACATCTCATGTAGAAAGAGTAGAGTCCCTTCTTCCAGCTAAATTGTGCTGACTAGTCAAATATTTATTGTTTAATGACAGGATAAAACTGGTATAAAAGAATGCAAAGGGCAATGAGAGCTTCCTCAAAACTCTACAAGATTTGTTATATTAGCAGTATTCTCCTAAGAAAAATATAAATGCTACCAAAAAACTTCCATTAACCTGAAGCATCTAGTGCAATAAGGCTTGCCAGCAGGGTATAAATCTCACATAGCATGAGTCTAGCCATTTATCTCAGAGTTTTCTGCTGCAGCTTCTTTTTGTAATGTTGTAGATTATTTGTGTATAATCTGGGGCTACACAGAAATTCTCCATGTTTAACACAACTTCTGAATTGTCCCTTTCTTAAGAGCTCCTTAATGCTGTTACAGCTGTATAGGGATTCTCAATGTAAATGAAACAGTTCAGCTCTTCTGTTTCCTAGGTGGAGTGCCTGTACCTAGGCATGAAAAGCACCCTGATAGTTAACCCTGCATGTGGTCTTTGGGGCATGTCTACATGAAACAGAGCATGAAGCAGAGCTGTGTGAGCTAGTGAAGGAAAACCCAAACTAATGTGCTCACATGTCTACAGAGCACTTTAGGGACTTGGACCCAAACCTGGGCATCCCTGCAGCCCAGTTCTGGGATAAGTATGGTTTGAGCCTTTTTAGGTCGATCCAGATCTGCATGGGGACACAGACCAAGAACAACAAGCTATCTTCCTGCAGCATAGCCCCATACAAATTCACCTGTTTTGGCCCTTTTTCAGGGGATTTCCTGCCGTTCTAGACTTTCATTGAGTCTTCAGGAGTTTTTCTAAAGTTCACCATTCCTTCGTATTTCTGTCTTTTCAACAAGAATGCTTTAATAAAAAGTGCCATCTTCAAGTTCATTGCTTTCTTCAGACTGAACGTGCCTGCTTCATTTCCATGGATTTAGTGGGCAGATGCCACTTGCATATCCCTTTTTTTAATCTTAATTTTATCAGCTTGATTCTCTTTCAATTGATTCTCTTTCTCCCAGTATATTTTCATCTCTTGATCCAATTGTCTTCCACATTGAACCCTTTTATCTGCATCCTTCTTTCAGCCAAGTTCTGTGCTGAATCCCTGACACTAGCCATAAACACTTTAGGTTTTGATATCAACCAAATTATGGGATAGAAAGACAACAAATACATGAAAAACCATTTGTTTTTCACCCATCACATATTATACAGAGCTATTTGATTCACCCACTCTTAAATGTTACTAGATTTTTTAAATGTCTGGAATTGTTTTTTTTTTCCTTCGGCCTATTTAAATCTATACAGGCAATACTACTTAAGAGCGTAACAGAGTGAACAAGGAGAAGAGCAAACATACAAAATTTGTGACATACACAGATAGAATTATCAACAGGTTTGTTACAGTGAGGGCAAAGATTTCACCCATATTTAGGAAGATTTAACCTCCATAGCAGAAGTTATAGTTGATACTAAGAATCTAATAACTCAGGTGACTTGTTTCCACTGCAGAGCTTAGCAAGTGCAATCTTTTATAAGTGCAAATATTGTATTGGTCACTCAGTAAGTTTCAATGGTTTTTCACAAAAAAATACCCATTAAACCAGCAGTTATATTCCCTTATGACTTTTCTGAATTCCAGAAATTATTGGTAAGTTGATGCTGAACAAAGTTTTCTTTCTGCACAGCTGAGTATGATCTTCTCTCCATCTGTCAAGAAAATTGACTCCACCTTCCAGATTGCTTTTTATTTAGCCTGAACAGAGCTCCAGGACTGCATGATATTTTCTGCACATAGATCTCTTTTCTATCCATCTTCCTTTTGTGAGCCTAGACCCCACAGCTCAACTGCTGCAGCACTTGTGACTGGCTGAATTTCTCTGCATTGGAACTAGATTATGTCCATGTCAGCAATGCAGCTTCCAGCTCAGACATTCAGTCCTGCCAGAATATGTGATTGATAGTAAGACATGTCTTCTCAGATGAATTATGTTATAATGCAGGATGCAGAAATATATTTACAGGTCTGGAAGAAAACATCCTGCCTCTCTTTCCTCAATTCTATGGAAATAAGTCAGGAATTTGGATCATGGGCTTTCTTTTGTGCTTTCTCTTCAGCTGCAAAGACTTATCTTATTTTTCTTAATCCATTTCCTTCACCCTCAGCTGACTGTAATTTCTTCACAAGCTGAATCCTGCTGTGATTTAATGATAATAACCCAGGACTGGATGCTTACATCTTGTTTTTCTGACCCAGGGAAAGGTGGAAGCTGAGTTTCACTTAGTCACAGCAGAAGAAGCTGAGAAGAATCCAGTAGGCAAAGCTCGAAAGGAGCCTGAGCCCTTGGAAAAACCCAAGTGAGTAGGACTGTATTCATTAAACAAGCTGGAGCAGGGGCTTTCAGCAGGAGACAGGGAAAAGCAGATAACCTTGCTTCTCTCTTGACTTCTCTGCTCTTCTCTGCCCTAACCTTGAGCAAGGCATTTGACCAACTTCTCCATCCGCTGCCTGCCTGCGCTAATAGCTAGCAACACTTTCCAGGTCATCTGAAAAGCCTTCCTCTGGAAGCCAAAACAAATTGTATTGCTGCACATTTGTCCTCAGCTAGAGTTCACATGCACACTCATTTCATAGCTGACCTGGCACATGATAAGCTCTTAAACAGTCATAACTTAAGTGTACAGCCAATGCCTCAGTCTGCTTACCTGTAAAGATCAGGTGGATTATATTTATTATATTAAGAGTCATTATGCAAGTCAAGAGTTATTATGTTAAGAGTCATTAATGTTTTAGTGCTTGAAAATGACTGTATGAAATATTTCCTAAGCCCATTTTTTTAATATGACCATTAGGAGACAGAGTCTTGATATTGGGAAACAAGAATTTTGGACATGAGGAAAACATTTTTCACCAGAAGAGTTGTCAGGCACTGGAAGAGTCTGCGCAGGGAAGTGGTTGAGTCCCCATCCCTGGAGGCATTTAAAAGATGTATAGATATGGTGCTGAGGTACATGGTTTAGTTGTAGACTTAGCAGTGTGAGGTTTAAGGTTTGGACTCAATGATCTTAAAAGGTCTTTCCCAGCCTAAAGAATTCTGTGATTCTATGTTTCTATGATTTTAAGAATTGTCTGCAAACATTTAAAGGTGTCTTAGTTGCTACTTATCATTGGAAAACTGACCTCTGCATCTATCTAGTTATTTGTGCATAAATTAATAACTTGTAGACAAAGACACATAGAACATGAAAATCAGGTTAAACAGCAATGATATAACTTTAACAAACCTATCTCTAAATATTTGTACTCCATAATCAAGGAATGAAAAATTCTTTTTCATCATAAGACTTTTCAATGAGGACATTTAAAGTGGTTTAACAAACACAGATGATCTAGAAGGAACATTTTATCTTTCAATGTTTGTCACATTAAAAAATATCAGTTGACATTTTCGCATACATAAAAAATGTACTTCTAATCTATTATAGTTCAAGTACTTTGTTCTACTAAAATAATGAGCTAGATTTAAAAAAAAAAAAATGTTAAATTTCCTGCTACCAAAGCTTCTAAAAATTAAATGGTAATCATAATGGTAATCATTATATATTCTGTTTAGTTTTTTTGGTTTTATATATATCTCAAGATAAACATGGAAAAGCAGAAAACAGCATAAAGTGGAATTGCCAATACTATTATGAACAGTACATATTTAGCCTGAAAATTAAAGGTATCGGAGACTTGTTGAAAATTAGCCTTGGAAAGATTTTAATCAATCATTTCACCCAGCCTTTTTACCCAAAGGCAGGATGAGCTACACCTGGCAGATATAGTTTCCCAGTAATGGGAACTGAAGCACCATCTTACAGAAGAGAGAGGACTGAGGTAGCTCTGAATAACGTGTGTCATAGTCATATAGGCTCACACAGAGAAGCAGGGAAATTTTCAGATTGTTTTGTGTAATTAAGATTTTTTTAATTAAGACACAAAATAATTTAAAAACTATAACTATCTTTGAGGAGCTGCTAAACTGTAGCAGACTCTTTGACATAACACAGCAAAAGTTGACAAAGATTAAATGTCTTGGAACTAAAAAGAGTAATGCAAATAAGAAATAAGTTACTGTGAGTGTCATTTCCTGCACCATGAGGTTATCCATCTCTTAGCCTCTGTTAATCAAGAGAGGATGCTTTTCCGAATGCAGTCTATTATAACTGGTACTGAATATTATTGCCTGTGTTGCAAAGAAAACAAATTAAATGAGCAACACTCTGGGGTTTTTTTCCCACTATCTTTAAAGGTTATGACAAGCCATTAAGCAGCTGGAAAATGCAGGTTTGTTACTCAGGTCATAGGGATCAATATTTTAAAAATTCTTTTTAACCTGGAAAACTTTTTTGTTGATTTATTTCTGAGTCATTTCCACCTCAGCATAAAAGACAGTCTTTAATCAAAAGATATTCAGCTCTCCTTTTAGATTTACAAACCTTCTATCAATTGGCATTCACTTCCACATGGTAAATGCTAAATTCTCCTGATGACTAAGACATTGCTTAAATTCCTTTATCTGCTTTCCTCTGTGAGATTCAGCTACTGTTTTTGCGAACCTCAGTTTTATTTTCATACTCCTTCCTACTGTGTAATCTGCACAATTACAATGATAGTAGATAAGAAAGATGATGTGCACCCAGTTTTGCTGGTGTTAGTGTTGCTCCACACCACAATGTTCTATGGATCTTCCTACCATGCAAGCCTGACAGTTGTCTCAGGTTCTTGTAGGGGTAGGGTTGTTGGAGTCAGAGGCAGAATGAGCTCCCAAGCTGGGTAGCATGCCCGAGGAGAGACCTTAGCAATATTTTTTTCCTAAGGAGAACATGGTTTTCCTTTCTCTGTATGCAGCCAGCTTTGTCATACAGTGTGAAGAAACTCCTGGTTTGTAGACACCACGACATGGGGCAATAATTAGAAAAAAATTAGGAGTATGATAGTCCCCAGCAGGAGAAGGTGGCTCTTCTTCCCTCTGTGTCCTCAGGCAAACTTTGCAGATTTTGGGCTTCATGTCATTTCAGATGGCATCTTTTCAAACTCCTGAAAACAAAGCCGTTTTATGCCACATGTCAGGCCTGAGCTGGCTCTACCTCTCATGTTACCATGACTATCAGAGAGCAATTAGATTTCTCAAAGTGGCTCATGACTCCTTTTGTGATGCTAAATTATATGCAACAGTTAGAAAGCTTTCCTGCTCAGGTTAAGTATGTCCACAT
The DNA here is from genome assembly GCA_033558105.1 of Coccyzus lansbergi. NCBI lineage: Eukaryota > Metazoa > Chordata > Aves > Cuculiformes > Coccyzidae > Coccyzus > Coccyzus lansbergi. Next base: position 3,603,818 of record JAUMJK010000026.1, on the reverse strand, counting down.
TTATTCTTTAAGATTTATCATGATCTTGGCCATAATTTTGAAACTGTATCTTGTTTTAAATTGGAGTACTTATGAAGTATGAACTGGAGTTTCATTCCTGGTGGTGTGTGGATCTTCGGCTCAGGAATGGATGGAAGAAGAGTGACCCTCATCTTACTTGAAGCTCATAGCCCTCTAAACTCTTTAGTTGATTCCCAGGAGTTAAAGGTCCTTTTCAGTCTTAAATATGTATTTTGCAGTGGTATACCTTTGGAAATATCTGAATCTGACTTTAAAGAAGTTTTTCTTTTTTGTTTTCTTCCCCTTTAGCCGACCAGACACATCCTTCTCTTGGTTTGTAAATCCTTTCAAGTGTTTATATCATCTGATCTGGAGAAATTACAAGAAGTACATCATCATCGGCATAATTTTGCTTATTCTCATTATCTTCCTGGTGCTCTTCATCTACACACTGCCAGGTGCAATCAGTAATAGGATAGTTGTAGGATGAGCATAGATTATGGCTCTCAATGTAACCAATCATATACAAACACTCCAGTTAAAATAAAAGTCAGACATACAGAATTAACCAACCTGAAACACATCTCATTCTTTATAAAATGAAAACAAAACTATTCACATCAGAAACTGGAGCTCTCTCAGAATATTTTAAGGTCGTCTTTGTCTGCTCTTTCAGACTCAGCCTTAATGTACATTACCATTAACAGAACGCTTTATTGACAATGGAAGTTTCATTCTGCACATAAATCTGAGTTTGAAAGTAAATTCTTTAATGATATGCACAAACTGATTTGTCAGTTGAGTATTTGTTATTACAGACAAATGACTAAATATTAACTGAAAAATCTTCACCAAGATAACTGTATAGTTCAGTCTTTCCATAGTCTTGTAATTAATTATTTGAACTGTTTCTAAATGACATTATAATGGCATGATTACTTTGAGAGAAAAGCTTTATTAAAAAAAATCTAAGGTTAAATTGTCTCACTTGGTGTCAAGGGCATAATTCATCCTTCACCTCTCACTAAGAGCTCTGCGCTCTACAAAGACATTTCATGAGGTGTCAGTTATGGAGGAGTCAGAAGCAGAGATGGAAAGAACTTTTTTCAGCTGCAGCTCTAAGGTGCTGGAGGTCACTGGAGGAGAGGGATCAGGAATATGAAGACTCAGCCACAGGCACCACAGTGACAAATGATCCTTGTAAAGGAGAGGAAACATGCAGAATCCTGCTGCTTGACGGGCAGAGGGAAAGAGGGATGGAAAAGAGAAGGGCTGCAGAGAGGCACAAATCACAGAGGACTAACGAAAACAAGGAATAAAGACTTACACAATTGTCAATGTGAAAATCTTCATCCTACACAGAAAATGCTGCAGCCCGTGACATGCACAGAGCAAGGCTTGATAACTTAATGACCCCACCTGGCCTTCAAATGCATGATTATGGATTTGAAGTAGCTATAGAAATCTCCTCTAGTCTCATTCATGGTTAGATATATAGCAAAGGTGACCTCTGAGAAAATACTTTCCTTTGTGTTCCACTCATAGGAAGTGTGAGTGACATTGCAAATTTTAAAGTAACAAGGGGCAAGAAAAAGATGTCCTAGAAATGCTGATAATTCTACCAAGCTCGGGGTGCAGGAACAGAAATGTAGGCATCTGCATCATTCTCAGAGGCCGCTTCTATGGGAAGCTTGTGTGTTACTACTTGTAGCTGGCCTGTTAAGGCTGGGAAATGAGATTGTGTGTTCCCCTCTGGCCTACAACATAGCTAATTAATTGCATTATTCTGAAAAATTGATGTCAGCAAAACTTCCACAGTAATAATATTTTATATTTAAAAGGCAGTCTTATTTTGGATGGAATGAATTCCTCTAAAAGTGTCTCTTCATCACACACTGATGGAAGAGGCAGATGGCTAAAGTCAGGCTGAAAGTCTCCCGTCCCCACTCCATCCAGCAGACTGTGACCCAGTATTTCTTCTAAATTTCATCCTCTAAGTCTATGACAAGTATAACTAAATTATTTAGGTATGTGAATAACTACATTACAACTAGATGTATGGCAAAGGACCACACTGGATGGGTTTTACTGTTGGGCTGTTTTCCTTTAGAAGTGCTACTGGTTAAACGTAGCATGCAGGACAGTGATGTGGAAAAGTGATGATTACCCTCAAGTCCCTTGTCATCTCAAATCCCGCTGCACTGGGTCCTTGTCTGGTGCAGTCTCTACTTACACATTATGTGATATGCATTCCTCTGAAACAACTTGGGTTTGATTTTGTGCTATTTTACAATTGAGCCTATATGAAATAGAAAAGGAAATGTTATTTCTTTTATTATGTCTCACCATGTCACAAATTACAGAAATGGAATTTAAAAGCTCAATTAAGAGCAAATAAAATTATTTTGTTGTAAAAGATGGGAGATGAATCATGACAACCCGAGTACGTTATAGTGGCTATAAAGGCAATGGTTCTGCTTTTTTTCCAGTGTGTCAGGGCAGTAGGTCTGATCCTGCATGGCAGCTGCTGTGTCCTTCTGTCCTCACTCGGCTTGTTTGCCCTTGCTGCTATGGACTGTGTAAAGCACAGGACTGTGACTTGAGTGCCCTGCCCTTGATGGAGGGTTTTCCTGAATAGCTCCAGGACTGAGCCTTGGCTCTGGACCCCAGCAGCAAGCACAGAGTGTGTAAAGACCTGTTAGCACAAGATGGTAAGAATCATATTCCCCCAAATTCCTGATCTTAGTTTGGATGAGCAGGGACCCTACAAAGATCCTGTCTCCTTCGTCCCTTGCATCCCAGAGCAAATAGCTATCTCCTTCACCCCTGCTGACTGTGCGGTCTTCAATTCCTTGCAGCACAATCATTCCTCAACCCTTGGTATTGCTGAACACTGAAATCCTTTTACCCCTGTATAATCCTGTAGTCTGGGCTAAAACAGGTATCACACAGCCAAAAAGCTAGCAAGTTAACTCTTCTACATCTCTTAAATTGCCTGTCACTACACTCAACATATGTAGGCTGAGCTGGATTGTGTTGTCTCCTGGGACAAAGCTAAATCAAATACCTTTTTGTGATCTTCCAGATGGCTCCAAAGTAGCTGGAGAGGCAGAGCTGTCAGTAAGTATTAGAGACAAAATATGGAAGCTCTCAATGATGGGCTACTCATAGAGATGCCAGATGTTATGGTTTTGTGTCTTAAGTGAATGTATTGAGACATGGGCTTTTTGTCTAACAGGGAGCAAAGTTTATACCAAGGATTGCTGTTATGTCAAGGGCTCCTATGTATTTCATACAAAAAGAAGAGATCCTTGTCCTGAGCAGTTATCTCAGCATTAGTCTGCACTCATGCTGGCTCAATTTTGAGGTCACTTGCTACAACTTGGAGTTTTATCAACTGGTTTCTGACTAGAACTATTTCATTAAACAGCTCTGTGGTACCATAGGAAAACACAAGATCTCTGTATACAAAATTGTGCTCTTGGAATGGGAAGGCTAGCCAGGAATACGAAAAATATTTCAAAATAATAGCCTGCCACTCAGATGGGAGCAGATGTTACCCTTCTGAGGGGAAAACTTGAACAATGGAGGGACCTATGTCTGAACTCTTGTTGAAGACAGTCAGGTCTGCAGTATAATGATTTCTGAGTGCCCAATTTCCAAGTACCTTGTGTCATATTTTTAGACACAAACTTGCCTCCTACTGGCACTTAAAGGAAGGAGTTGGAACAAAGTCCTACAATTTAGTGTTGTGGAGGAAGCTAAGCACTGATCACTTCTTGCTTTAGGCTCCGTTTGTTGCTGATTCGACCTATGAGCACATCAGGATTGATGACTGGGGACAGACAGGTCAGAGGGTTGTGCTGACCAGACGGAAGCCAGTTCTAGACTGGAAACATGTATTGGTGCCAAAGCCCTGCTGCTTTCAACAGGACACATCAGGACATGGAGCAAGTAGTGGCCTGGTGTCATGCACACCTGGGGCCGTTGTTGTAGGTGGATGTGCTGCATTTTCAATCACTAAGCAAAACTTTACATCAGTAGAAATTGTTCAGGTTTACAAATGCTGCCAGCAGATGTCCAAAAGCACAGTGCAGGGATGGGACAAAAGGAGAAGATGGACCTCTGTGTTGTTCAGGTGACAGCTGAAGGACATCCATGGAATGGAAATGGAAAATCTATTTTTAAGTGGAAAGTTTACAGCTGCCTCTAGTACAATTTCAACATTCAAAACCAAATCATTTAAGGAAAACCATCTGAGTAGCAATAGTTCAGTCTCTGACATTCAGTCAGCTGCGGTTGCATAGGTGTGTGGTTACACAGCTGAGGCTGCACTACAGTGGTTGCACAGTCCTGTCTGCAGCATAGCAGCTGGAACCTCTAGAGCTGTTCCAAAATGCCAGAAACTTCATAAACCAGACAGCTCAGCAGGTCAATCCAGGGGAATTGTGACTGAGAACAACCTATCAGCTTGCACCCCTGAAATGTTTCAGGGAGATTAGGTTTTTAGGATAAACTAGACTTTACCTAAGAAGCAGAGTAGTTCTTTCCTACACAGGAACGTAACCACATGTCAGGCCAGGTGCTTGTGTTAGACTTCTCTGTGTAGAAAAGCACTGCAGAGAGATCTGACACTTTTTCCTGGCTCGGTTGCGGACACCTTCTTCTTTTTGAGAGGGCACAGAGTTCTCATGCAAACCATAAAAAGCATCAATAACATCAATAACTGATTAAATATGTAAAAATCCTTATACAGAGACACCTAACTAACACATTGTAACAAAGGTGAAAGGACAGCTTCTGAAAATACATCCTCCAATTATCACTTGGTAAGGAAGGGATGCCTTTTTTTTCTGAAAGCCTAAGTCTTTTTAATATTTTAGTTTCTTGCACAGAATTTTAAAAAGGAAGACAGCAATGTGGCTGGCAGAAATTGTGGATAGAATACTCAATTAGTTTTGGTGGGATTACCATACTAAGTAGCCATTCATAACTAGACTGCATTAATGTTGTACTGAATATTGAATTGGTAGATTGCAGAACAATTTATCCTGCAAATGAAAACAAAAGGAAAAGCTAAGCTCTGATATAGATCATATATGTTTTTACCTTGCAGTTATCATTATTCTGAGACAGCAAATTCAATAGCTCTGTGCCTTCTGACAGACTTAGGTCTTTGTAGTTTGTTTTGTGGTTTGTTTCTTTGTTTGTTTGTTTGTTTGTTTGTTTGTTTGTTTTTTAAAGCTGAATCAGAAATAGCCTGGATATCCTGTGTATGGGGAGTGGGGCATTTTTCCTTCAGTTTGGGGGGTCTGTTTTGTTGGGGTTTAGTTTTACTTTTTCCCACAAGATTTTCTTGAAAGTTAAGATTCTGGACAAACTGAGGAGATTTCACCTGTAAAGAGATTTCTTTCCCACTCTGAAAAGTTTTGAAGGTACTATGGTAGATATTTGTGTGATCATAGCTCCAGAAGTTAGTTTGTCTGAAGGTTCAACACATTGGGGTCTCCTTGCCGTTACACCTACCTTTTTACACTGCATGTATTATATCACCTCAAGATAGCCCTGGCTCCTTGCATTAGGGGCAAGGTGTCCTCCATTTCCATTCTGATTTCAGTACAAAGAAATGTGATGACCACTGCCCAGGATAAATTAAGGACATAGCAGAAAAAAAAGAAGGCTTTACCCAGATCTTTGAATCTTTTTTCTTCATCTGAAGTTGCTCTAGAGTCTTTAATGTTTAACTATCACCACTCTGCTATCTGCATAGCTAAGAGGCAGCTGTATCCATCCTACATAGAATATTATGAATCAACTCTCCATTACAGTGCACCGAATTGTTCCAAAAAACACAGAGATATCTTGTAACATTGCAGCAGCTGCTGTGTCTGAGGTGTTTGTTGGGAAGATGGTTTGCTTGGGGTCATGAAGTCGGCGGGGCTGGGAGGAGTCTGACCTCTCCTGCTTTCTGAAGAATGTTCCATGCGTTGCTCCCAGCCCACAAACTGCACTGCAGCCATCAGGTTGGTCTCATAGTGAATGATGACGATGTTAAAGTGACTTTAACATTTGGAAGAAACAAATGCCCTCATGAGGTGATACTAGAATTTGTTTCCTCCACACATTAGTCATAGAAACAGCTTTTGATTGCCAGGAGGAGCTCCTCATTGCTATGTGTGCCAGCTGAGAGATCCAAAAGGGATATTCATGAAGTTGGCTAGATAGCCTGTTTGCCTTCAGCTCTGAAAGGCAGAGTACTGGCTTCTTCCAGACTAGTTTATACCTTTTCTATCAGTGATTTGTGACTGGGAAAAAGCTCAACCCAAGGTCTGGTTTCAGGCTCCCAGACATTTTGTATATGAAAACTACATCTCTCTTCTACTTTCTAATTAAGTCTCCATCTCAAAAGCAAACAAATAACAACTTTTCACATATTTCTGATGGAGAAATGATGATTTATAAAAATATTGCAGACTGCATCTCTTAATCCCTTCTGCAAGCAGGTATGGAGACTAATGAAAGCTACATTAATTAGCAGAAACTATGCGTCTTCTTCCTGGATTCCTCCACCTCTCTGCAGTTGTAACAGAGGACATTTCACTAATAGCAAGCTAGAAAGATCTCTGGCTGTTCCCTCTCTCCTGGTGATTAAAGAATGGCCCTGCATAAACTCTGTCTGATGACACTGACAGCTAATTAACAGCAACACTCTCCTCTTTTAGTTACCTCCTCATCACAGCACAGAACTTTTCTCATATTGCAGCTCCTCAAAAGGGCTGTGCTTGACCTGTTAGCACTGGAGGACACCATACCTGCCATACCTGCCAACTTCCTCCAGTAGTTTCCTTCTACTTTAATTCATTTTTGTTCTCTCTAATTCTCACCCAGAATCATCTCTGTGAGCCCTCAGTCCTGAACCAGGGCCCCTGGCCACCCCAGAGTACAACACCTCAGAAGCTTCCTTCACCCACTTCTGCTAGCTGCAGCCTAAGTGGCTATAGTTGGTCCAGTTGCCTCTTTTGGAAGCCCTGCCTCACCAATATTCATCCTCAAAGGACCTTGCACCCACAATCAATGGTTACAAGAAACAAGCCCCTGCTGGGCTAAGGAACAGGTTTTAGGCAAAGAAAACCCAGACAGGTTTGCCATGCTCAGAGCGTTTGGGTCTGCACTGTAACTTACATGCCAGATTTCAGGAAAGCATTAGCAAAAGAGCCAAATGCAAAAGCAAATCCAAAGGCTGTTGGCATGTTTACTTAATTGTCAACGTTTCTTTTTTCTTACTGATAAGTAATAGTTAATCCACTCCAGGAACAAGCACACAGTTCTGATATACCAGCGAAGCATGGACCAGTCAATATGACTGTACAGCAAATAAACATTAGCTGTGTTTAGTGCATGTAATGAATATTTAATTAGCCATTGCAATAAAATCCCATTGAAATACTAAACAAAGGAACTAAACAAAGGGCTTTTCAAATGTCTGCAGCCTTATGACACCATCGTTATGCTCTTGGGTCTTGGGGTGTGAATAGTTCACCCATAAGAGGACCTCTGCCTTTGATTGATGGCTCTTAAGAGCTGGTACCCACAGTGCAGATGTTTGCACACAGTTTGTGCAGAAGTGCTACACTATAGCATCTTCAAAGGTTATTTTAGAACATTGGAACAAAACTGCAGTATCATACAATGAAGTCAATATATTAAGCAGACAGTAATAGTAAGAGCAATGTAATAACCAGAGAATTAGTGAGAGTGACCTTGTTCTGCTCAGTTCACACATTTTTCCTCCTTCAACATCTTTGAAAATGGATTGCATGTCCCAGGCTCCATTTTGGCTGATTCTTGATTTCTGCTCATGCAGATGTCCCATAAGCAGCTATGACCACAAAGAGAACTCCCTCGTGGCTCTAGGGGCATGAGTGGATTTGATACAACAAGGCAAGGTCTTCCTGCTCTTGGAAGCTTGAGTAGTTATTTGTGGAAAGCACTCATGAACTGAATGTGACAATAAGGAGAGTGGATTTCAAAGCCAAGCACTGTGATTTTCCCTCCCAGGAGCATGGCAGACCCTTAACAGAGTTGGATATCTGCATTCTCCAATGCTGTCCATGTGATCCAGGTAAAAATCTGTTACTGGTGTCTGCCTACCAGGAAAGACCTTTGGAGTGTGGGGCAGCACATGTGCTCAAGAAATAGCAACTTATTTCATAAAAATTGATGGAGTTTTGTACATGAAAGGTTTTTCTGTCTGAAAAGTGAAGCTAGGATGCTTTGCCAGCACTTGTTTTTCTCCCTGTAAACTCTGCAATGGGAAGAGAGAAGATGGACTGGTCAGATCCTTGATATTGACTCCACAGGCTTTGGTCAGGGCCTTTATGGTTTGTAAAACCAAAGATTGTGCAGGCAGCTAAAAAGGGAAAGCTTGGGAACAAAAACATTTGTAGTCCAAATTCCAATATAGCCCTCTAAAACTCCAGTGACTCTAGAACCACTGTAGACCTTTGGGTCAAGAGCCAAAACATCCTTATTTCCAAGAACCTCGCTTTCCCCCAAATCACCTTTGATTTTGGAGCTATAGACTGGCTCTAGTGTTTCCATTCCTGGTTAGAGAAGTAAACCAGATTTAGGAAAAGGGAAATGCAGGCTGACCGGAACTTGAGGCTGCTGCATCAATTTGGACCATGAGCCATTGAACCCATCTGTCCACCCAGCAGTAGCTGGCAAGGATATGGCAGCAGAACTGTGCACAAAGCCATGTGAAGGGCACAGTCCAGGCTAAGTTCTTGCATCAGTCCTTGGGGGCCTGTACTACAAACATGCTCTGGACTGTAAGATCTTGCTCTGCTTCATGCTCCCTTGCCAAAACTATTCCTTGCTGAATCAGGCAAATTATCTCTCAGCAGGTGTTGGGTTATACATTGTACCCAAAAGGGGAAGTCACACCTGTAAATCACTTGCACCTGTAGTCACTAGGCTGCTGACTGTCAGCATCCAGGTGTGTGTCAGACCCCAGATGCTCCACTGCTTATGCCTTTTCTAAGAACAGGGAAAAAAAAAAGTCTGACATCTGCCTGAAAAGTTACTTCACTTGGTTAGTATTAAAATATGCTAATTTATTCATGGCAAGGAAATTATCTTGCAGTGCACAAAACTAAACACTGGTTGCTGCCATCACTTACATTTCAGTAGCTTCAAAAAAAACCGATGGGTTTGACTCTGAATTTACTCTCATTCATTCTGCTCCCCTTGTGAAGAAGATCCTGGGAGTCACCGTGTGCATTCTGAGGACCTCCCAGACAGACTGGGGTACTGACACCTGAGGAGGGAAATATCAGCTCACTATTTGAGTCTGGTCTTGGAAAAGCTGTAATATTTAACAAGCCCTGCTCATTATGACTTGTTTTGTTAAATGATCCCATCCAACAAGGATGAAGGACAAACTGAACACAGGATAAAAATCCTACCCACTTTTGTGTTACTCCCTGCTTTCAGATGTCTCCTCTGCGTCCTTCAAGACCACAAGACTTTCCTTGTGGTCCTTGATCACAGGATAGCAAGGTTCCTAAATCAGCTTTCACTCACTGCTAAAAATAAACATAGGACTTACTTTGCCAAGTAATCTGGCAAAACCCCTGTTTCTTTTACCCTGTACCACCTGTTCCCAACAGTTCAAGAGAAAACAAATAATTCCCTCTTTGGAAGAAAGCAGCTTCCTGGGTTCTTCTCTCATTTTAAATACTTATGCAGCAAGATCATTTTCTACCAGTGATGAAAAGTAGACTCACACCTGGTTTAACCAGGTTTATTTTTGCCTTATGTGGTGCAAAATACCCACAGCTTGTTATGTATTGAGCCTGTATTATGGACTTTTTACAGTTACTGGCTGTAAATAAAAGAATAAAAACAAGCAGATCACATCTCTGCAGTCACTGGAACTGGAAAATATGAAGCCTGCTTGGAAATAAGAGAAAGTGAGCTACAGAAAGTGTGTTTTACAAGAAAACCCAGAAGCACAAATCAGACCCAGAAATGGAACCCAGCCCCTACTCATCTGAACCCACAGCAGGAGCACAGAGCAGGAACCAGCTCCAAATTTCACAGCAGGTCCTGCTACCACCAGGATTCACAGCAGCTTGAGCCCAACAGGAGCCGAATTATCAGGCTGGACTGAGGTGTCCCATGGGATATGAGATGGAAGACAGGGTCTGATGCTGCTAAGGGTTCCCCAGTGTTGAACTTTGACAGATCTTTGACAGCACTAGCTCAACTCTACATGATCTGGTCTCATCTCAGTGCTGCAGGTCCAATGGCATTTCAGTACTCCTGCAGGTCTTTATTCAAGCTTCTCACACGCTACATTTGATTTAAAGCCACTGGCAGTTTCTCTTGGAACTGAGTTAAATAAACTATGATCACTGCCTCAGAAAAGCAGGCAGTATTGTTTTGTTGACGCTTTAGAAGGAGCAAGGCAAATTTGACCGTAAAAAATGCTCTTTTAACCTGGGGCAGCTTGCAAGTACTTCATATGAGAGAGCTCTTTGATTGCACTGCTTATAATTACACTAACTCAGAGCTTTCACCAGGCTTTTGACTTATGAATATGCATGACTGTGATTTCTATTTTAATCCATCAAATTGCTTTCATCCCTAGGTCGTAAGGGCTTTTACACAGGAACCTTTGTGAGATGGTTTTATTTGCTACTGCATACCCCACTGAAAGGGAAATAAACCGCGTATGGCTTGGAACAGCATATATGCAGTTGCAACTCATCTGTTGAGCTGCATGAAGCTGATGTGTGTCCTGCTTGCACCTTGCAAAGGTCTCATGGTGAGACCCACCATTAGAGCAGAGATCCTGAAACATTGGTGTGCCTGAGCATTCATGCTCAGCTAATAACCAAAGAGACAATATGGCTTGTGTAGTCAAGTCATTCCCAGCACAACTTAAACATTAATCCAAAATGACTCTCTACTGATATTCAGCTCCTGGTGTAGCAAAACATCACATGGGAAAGCAATTCTGCTTTCACTGAACATAGTGGGAATTTAATTTCTGATGCATGCAGGGCCTGAGATTGCTAAAATCCAAACTGTCAACAGACTGGAAGTACCTTCGCAGCTGAAGACTTTGGAAAAAACTCTGTTGCCTCTCATCACATGCACATGCTTCTTATAGTTTTGTGTGTTGGAGAAAAACGAACACACAGTAAGAAAAAGCCACTGTGACCAAATGCTCCATTCTAAAAAAGGCATCAGGAGTTTGAATATTTCACACTTTTAGGCTTTTCTTGTGCAGCACTCAAAATGACGATGTGGGAAAAGACAAAACAACCCACTCAAAGAAACCCCAAAAAACAACCCATCAAAAAACCCTTCTCTGAACTTCTGCAGTTTGATAGCAGCCCTGGAGATCAATTTCTCTCATTCAGTATTGCCAGATAGAGCTCTAGAGCAGTGAGTGGCCCTAGGAGACACCAAGGCAGGACCAACATAGCTCACTTCATTTGCACTGCTGTGGTGGTACAGGTGCTGTGGGACAGAGCAGAAGAGGGACAGTCAGCTGCTTGCACTCACTGCATCGCCCCGGGCTGCAGCATCTGATGTAAGGACCTCACCAGCCCATCCTCAGCAGGGCTGGTCCTGCTCTGAGCTGTTGATGCAGATAATACCTTAAGAGACCTATTGAGATGGGACAGATGTGGTATAGTAGACTTGCCAGGCCCTGTGGATGGCAAAGACCTTGTTTTTGCAGAGCAAAGCTGTTGGCAAGATGGAGTGACCAGCAATAGAAAACTGTGTCTAGAAAAACAGATGGATTGGGTGATGGTCTAACTCTCCTATCAGCTAAGTGACACCTGGGGTGAGATGGAGGCCTCGCATGCTGATCTTGCTTCAGCTGAGAGCAGATACAACCCCAAACCAAATAATGAGTTGCTTCCCTGAAGGCATTGCTGCAAGCTGCTGGCCACCCAGTTTGGGCTGCCATCCTCATGCATTAACCCTCTGCGTACCAGTCTCTAAGGAGCATCTCACAGGTAACCAGATTCTGACTTGTGGCAAAAACACATATAAGCACGAGCGCATAATCCTTTAGTTGTAAACCATAAACAAAGTCTGGGACTAGAGATCTGATCTAGGCACACCTAGGCGTCCTCTCTGAGGGGACCCTTAGAAAGCAAGGGGGGTCTATCTTAAACCTTGTGACTCGATGGGAGGGAATCCCTCAGCCATGTGTCAGAATCTCAGCTGTTTAATGTGATGATGGGTGATGCCAAGAAGAAGTCTTAGTGATCAGTGGCTGCCAAATTGAATCCTTGTAGTCAAAAGCATTTCAGTACTGGGAAAAAAGGAGCATGTAGCACACACCAGCACCATAGACAGTCATTCAAAATGATGGTGAAGAGAAATCTCCCGAGTTCTGATTGCTTTGCAGCAGAGACACAGAGCAAGTTGTTTCAGTAGACCTAGCAATCAAACCATCATGTTTATGAGATGGTGCCGGGTTAACAGGCAGTGAGTTCAGCCGAGCAAGGCTGGACAAACCTACTGCCTTCCTGTTTTGCTGATTTCAACCCTCTTATTGCAAAAGCTGGGAAGGCGTAGATGGAAATTCTAACATGTCTTAGTAGTGGCAAAAGAATGAGTAGCATTTCAGTTTGAAAATGAATAAAAATGGAGAATATGATCAAATGAAAAGGGGGAGAAGATTCTAGCACATCATTTGTGATTTCCTACTGCAACTAACAATCTTGTGACACTTATATTGGAATGTCGATTTTTACCCTTAATCTGTGCTGTGCTTCCACTGAGCACCTCTTCAGTGGCGCACAGTTGTGCCAGAAGCCTCTCATCTCTTCATAGCTCCCTGAAAGCTTATATATTCCCTTGCCATAACCCAATAAGTAAAGCATAAAGTGACTGGTTTCATTAAAGGATAAAATTTGAGTCATCTACCCAGAGTATTACCATCTGTTTGTTTTTTCCTCATTTCCTGTTTGTAGAATAAGTAATTCATAATTATATGCAGCTACATTTTTTAAGTAAGTCTTTTAGCAGGAAGGCTGTTACACCAGTGCAGTTACCGGGCTACAGGGACCTCTAAATCCACCCACCCTAATGAGGATGTTGGTGATGCAAAAGTGTCGCTCCCTACACTGCAGAAAAAAACGCAGCACCGAGCGCAGTCATTCTGGCATCCTTAAGAACATCACTATGTAAAAACTGTTTTAAGAAATACAAAATATGAAAAATATTAATTCAAGACAAAGTATATAAGTCAAGACACCATCTCTTTTTAGATCAGCTAGCACAAAAGGGAAAATTAGTGAAGTTTTTGGGCACACCAGAGTTTCTTCAGTTCTGCTGTAGAAGAAGAAGTATTCACAGGGATGTAACAGCAGAGAAGAGTTATCACAGTTTGATGAGCTGTGTATTATATCATCTCTGAAAGGAATGGCATTGGTACCTCTCAAGTGGAAAGATATTAACAGGATGGAGAGAAAGGCGCTGAGGTAAGAGGAGGCAGAGCAGTATACATTAGCAGAAATGTGTGTGTGTGTGTGTGTGTGTGTGTGTGCCCAATGACCCTTCCTGTGAATTTTCTTTTCCTGATATGTAGTCTGAATCTTCCCTGTGGCAGCTTGAGGCCATTCCTTCTTGTCCTGTCCCCTGTCACTTGGGAGAAAAGCCCAGCACACCCCTCTCCACAACCTCCTTTCAGGTGGTTGTAAGGCCTCCCCTCAGCCTTTTCTTCTCAAGGCTAAACAACTCCAGTTCCCTCAACCACTTCTCATAAGACTTATTCTCCAGCCCCTTTACTAGCTTCGTTGCTCTTCTCTGGACTTGCTCCAGAGCCTCCACATCCTTCTTGTGGTGAGGGGCCCACAACTGAACACAGGATGCAAGGTACAGTCTCACCAGTTTCAAGTACTGGAGGAGAATAACTTCCCTGGGCCTGCTGGTCACACCATTTCTGATACAAGCCAGGATGCCATTGGCCTTCTCGGCCACCTGGGCACACTGCTGGCTCATGTTCAGTCAGCTGTCAACCAACACCCTCAGGTTCTTCTTCTCTATGCAGCTTTCTAGACAGACTTCTAGTCTGTAGCACTGCACAGGGTTGTTGTGCCCCAAGTGCAGGTCCTGGCATTTGGCTGTGTTAAACCTCATGCCATTGTTCTCAGCCCAGCGGTCCAGCCTGTTTAGATCCCTTTGGAGCCTCCCTGCCCTCCAGCAGACTGACACTTCCACCCAGCTTAGTGTCGTCTGCAAACTTGCTAAGGATGCACTCGATATCTTCATCCAGGTCATTGATGAAGATGTTGAACAGGACTGCACCCAGCACTGACCCCTGGCGACACTACTTGTCACTGGCTTTCAGCGGGAGTTAAATCCATTTACCACCACTCTCTGGGCCCGGCCATCCAACAATTTTACACCTAGGAGAGTGTGCACCTGTCCAGGCCAGAAGCAGACAGTTTCCTAAGCAGAATGCTGTCAGAGTAAGCAGAATGCTGTGTAAAATATATGACACATACATATATCATGTATATTCAATCAACATCTTCCTATAACTCATCACATTGTCTTCAGAGAAGATTTGCATCCACCCTGATGTTCTGAAGAGGACATAGCCAGGACAGTGGCTTGTGCTCAGTGTCCCTGTGTGGCTCCGGGGAATGGAATTGACTGCTTTAAACTTGATTAAACCACATTAAAAACTACATCAAGTCTTTATCATTACACTATACTTGCAAGATCATTTCAGGCTAAGAACGTCTAAAGGTGCGAAATGTTACTCCCAATGTGCTGCCTGCCTGATGTGAGCATCGGGGATGGAGATAAGATTTTTAGGTGGTCAGTAATTTCAGGATGCACACTTGCTGCATGAAAATTTAATATTTGCAAAATAATTTTCAGAGAGGTTAAAATTTGACAGTGGGATATAGGTTTTTCAAGGAGAAGCATTCTCTAACTGCTGCACAGGAATGAGTTGCTCCCAGAGGCATGGGAACAATGACTGAGTGCACAGAGACTTCAGTGTCCTTCCTGCTCACTTCTCTCACTGTGTTTGCATTTGACTCTATGTGCCTCATTAAGCAGCTATTTGATGTGGGATGTTTGAAGCAGGCTTTAACCTGTGATTAGTATCTCTGTTCTTTGGACCTCCTTTGGTTACATGGAGGCTTTTCTTCACTTTGTGTTTTCTGAGCGCTTATGGATAGACAATCATAACCTACAATTCAGCAAAAAGTTGCACTGAGAACAAGAAAAAAAAGCACGATTTATTTGTACTGGAAGATGAAGCATGTAGTTGAGGTTGAGGGAGACTTGGAGGAAACCTGAAAGACACAGAACTGCTCCTGATACAACTGAAGTGCTATAACTCTCCCCTGTGACAATCCCGACCCTTTCTTACAGCTACTCGAAAGAGACTCACTTTGTTTCCTCCTCTCAGCACTCCCATTTGTTCTGCTTATTCACTGCAATAAAGGTTAGGATGGAAATAAAATTTTAGTACAGGGTCTCATTCAGCATGAAGTTGCTGCTGCTGCCTTCTCTAATGAACACAGAAAAAACTGGAAGCTTTCTGAGAAAATGAATTACAACTCTTGGCAGGCTGCCATTACAGTAAATTTCCTCCCATAAACAAAAATATCTACCAACCTATTTGCATGGTAATGGACTCATTCCTTGCCATCACCTGCCTCTCCTCAGGGTCTCTAATGAAAGCAAGTCTGGGATAATCTTATTTTTAGAGTATTTAAACTATTCTCAGTTGAGAAAGAACACACTGAGAAGGTGAGAGAGTCTCCAAGCACCACTCCAGGCAGCAGGAGGGGAAGCATAGACAGATATATCCACCTCTTGTAGGGTAGTTAAGGAGCAATTGAGTCCCATTAACAGGAAACCTGTCTTCCTATACAACATCAAGGAAAAAGTTTCTGTTAGTCCACAGAAGTTTCTTTTTTTCTATTTCCATTCTTTGACTTTGCAAGAACAGTGCTGTTAAAGCATGTTGTACATTCTTTTCTCAGTCTCATCTAAGGCTATGTTGTTGGGGTTTTTTTTAAAAAAAAACCCAACCAGTTGGACAGCCTTACAGCTCCTAAAGAGAGGCTGAATGCTACGAGATTGGACACTCAGGTGTGGCTCACAGCTGAGCAAAAAGACAGCTCTGAAGAAGCTGCAGTAGCTGTGGCAGGAGGCATCCAGTCCTTCTGTTGCTGACTTACAAATGGCTGCCTTTTGTAAACAAATAAACCATAATCTGCATAAATTAATTTACCACCTTTAGCAACTCTGATGCTTTCATTTGACTTGCTTTCATTTCCAGCTGTACCAGGGAAAGTTTCTGGAGGTGGGAGCTCAATGGCATATGTCTGAAAGAAAACAACAACTGTAGAATCCAATGCACTTATAAATTATTTCTAAAACCTGGCATTTTCTGAGAATTTTACAATAACTGTTCTGATCCTTCCAAGCAACAAGTTTGTTTTTCAGATCCCCATTAGAGAAGAGCTGCCAAATCTCACCTTTAATGAAGAGAAGTCAGAGCTCTGTTAGGAACAGCATTGTCTTTTTTGCCAGGAGTTGGGCTCTGCCAGTGCCAGACAGTGGGGCTCCAGATTGTGTGTTCTTGTCTTCAATAAAATTGCATTAATGAACCAATAGTCAGTGTGTGTCTGGTGTATGAAAATGGGCACACACTATACTGCCCAAATTAGAGACAAGTGAGGTCTGTGGCTTTGAGACTGCCCTCTTGCCTAAGTGCTCTTAATATGTTCTCTGAATGTCATGATCAGAATTTAAACTTTTCCTCACTGCACTGATCAGTTTGAATGGTGTACATAGCCTGATCTTCCTACATCATCCATGTCAGAGATTTCTACAGAAGCTCTGTACTCCTTTCCAGCACAGAAATATGATCCTGGGAATTATTACACTATTTTCAAAATATGCAATCAGACTTGAAAGTCATTTGTCCTGCCTCTGATGTGTCTGCAAATGAACACTTTTCATAACAATTTTGTTTACAGCTGAACTACTGTAGCTACAAAACTCTCCAAAGTTGATTGATTTTTCTTCTGACTGGATGCTCAGCATGGCTCAGTAGGGAGCGGATCATATTCAGAAAGGCTAACAGGATTGGAATCGTCCTCTCCCCTGAAAGTATCAGCAGCACACAGATGAAGGGGCAGGAGCTCTGTACAGCTGTACGGCAACAAAAGCGGCTGATCCAGTGAGCCTGGCAGATTGAAATCAAATATATGGCAGAGCCTTGATCTTCATCTCAATTTCCAAATTCAAGGAGAATATCTAAAGTTAGCAGAGGTAAGGGACTGAAATAGGTCCTGTACCAGTTCTTGGAGAGGTAGACACACTTGCATAACCTTCATTTTGTTTACAGGAGGGAAAGAAGCTACATGTGAGATATTAAAGGCATGTTGTGAGACTTCCACATACTGTGAAAAGTAGCAACAGAAGAAACTTTTCCAACTCATGATCAAACATCACTTGCTTCAAGAGCCAGTAAGGGCTGAACTTGATTCCCTGAACGCAGGGTCTTTCTGTTTGATAGCCTCAATATGGATGTCTCTATTGGATATGTACAGACAGAGGTTTTATTTTTTTTTTTTAAAGTAGCTCCTTCTGTTTGGACTGGATGATTGAGAACAGCAAAGACTGCAGTTTTCCCAAACCTCATCTTTCCAGTCAAACTCAGAAAAGGAGAAAAGAGAAGTGGTGGAAACTGAAACTGTCTTTGCATGGGCTGAAAGTTTTGTTAAGCCTCAGATCCAGGGGCATTTCCCAGGCTGTGGAACTTCAGCTCAAACAGTTACAGTTGAGTAAAACTGCAAGTAATGGAAGATGTGCTTATAAGGCAAATTGCAGCATTGGAAGGATCTTACTTTCAAGGCGGGCAAGTAGATCTTTCCTCATCTATTGACCTCACAGAAAGTGTTTTCTGGTCTCCAATTTGTACCTTCTTCCATGCTTCTTTGCTTCCTTCATATCCTGCCCATCATGAAATGGGGATTATTCCTTTCTCTCTTGCAGGAACTTGATGTGTATTTCAATACCTTTTAATGCTTTTATGTTACTGCTTCTGAACAAATGCAAGTGCTCCAGCTGAGAGGTCATCCATTCTGAAAAGTGCAGCAGGGAAACCTTGAGGGCCTTATGTATCAATTGCAAAAGTCACCTTAATAATTAGCCTGGTGTGACCTGCTGAGCTGTATTGCTTGAGGAAAGCTGGGGGAACCAGGCTGGTCCAGTCATTTAATCTGTTGTCCATATTTTGTAGGCATGTACTGCAGCCAGTCCAGGAGAAGGAAGAAAATGGTCAAAGAAAACTGTTTATTTCCCCATCATTAGTCTCAGTGTATTTATAAAGCTGTTCTTTTCAGCTGAAAGATGTTTGAGGTGCATAGGTACATAAAGGCATAAGGAAAGATATGCATCACGCATTGAATTGTGGAAAATACCTTATTGTACCAGGGTACTTCTGAATATTTTTTATTCCAATATGTCAATCATTATGCACAGAATCTGAGCAGAAGAGATAACAAGAAAAAATCTGCTCTAAGGATTCTTAGAAAATATGGGCACTTCCAAAATCAAATAAAGAGTAGATGTGGCTTATTTGCATGTCACCTGAATACTATGTCTTATCCTGACCTCTGATCAGATTGCAATTATTATGTGAACTTTGTAGATCAGATACAAAAACTACCACGTAACAGTATCCCCCAAAGAATGGCTCAAACATGAACTCAGCCTCCCACTTCTGTCAATAATGGATTAGTTGTGATACGCTAGGCAGAAGACTGATTATTGTTATAAATTATTTTATAATCCCTCTTCTGGTGCAATAAAAGACAGTGATTCAGCTATCCAAAGAGCAGTGAATGAAAAGAAATGAAGAACTTATTTAAGAGTAAATCTAGGTCAGAAGTCAGTCAAAAGAAGGCTGCTGAATCTGTTTAGAATTACATCCAGTTATTTTTTTTTTCCTGTAACTTAACTACATCCAAAGTAAACATGCTATAAAGCCTGTAGAACTACATGAGCATTCCATTGTGGGAGGCTGTACCTCAACTAATCATTGCCAGTGAAGTTTTTCTGACCAGTTTATTTCTATTTTAATGTATTCTTTTATTTAATAAGATGAATATTTCCCAATGTTTTTTACAGAGTACTGCAGTTTCTTTATCTGTGCCAATGCAGAATAACAATCTTGAGGCCAGAAGAGAGGAAATATGTAACAGAAACTGGTTTCTATTAGTTGAAGAAATTTAGGTACTAGATGTAAAATAGATACTGTGGTTTCTATAAGGAAATTCTCTTGTTACACTCATAAGTAAAAGCCACTTCTGTAAGCCTGAATATATCTAAAATAATGACATTTTGTGTATGCAGATGCTATGATGCTTAAATGAGCAGGCGACATATTACCTTGTCTCATTGTCATTTTTACACTTCCCATGCCAGTCCGACCCTGATTGCTATTGCTGGGATACTGTAAACACACAAGTGCAAGACAAGGCAAAATAAATGATGTAGTACTGCAATTAATAAGAAACAAATTATCACCGATGCAAAACTCCTCACTAAAGACTTAAAGGGTAGATAGAAATATTTTTTTAAGTATTTATTCATATCGAAGCATTTAAAGCTAGACAACTGGATGTTAATAATATTTTAAATGGAAGGGAAAACACAGTGAAAAGGGAGGTTTGGATCTAAAGCCTGAAAGACCATCAAGCATGTTATAGGAATTATCCTGTGGCTGGTGGCTTGGTCACTGAGGTCCTGAGCAAGAAGAGATGTCTCCTACATACAGTACATTTTTTCTTACTGTGTTTTTTCTAATTTGACAATAAATTAACTAAACCCATATGACAAAGTTCTAGGGTTTTCTTTGTTATCTCTGCCTGTCCAATTAAAACAGGTTAAGCAATTACTTACACATGTAAAAGATAAACCCTTTCAGCTGGGGACTGAATGATAGCATACATACAGTATCACGGAATAAGAACAACTCCCTAGGAATTGGAATGCTTTTCTCAGATAAAAATGTTATTTGAGTAATGATTGTTGTATTTACAGAAGTGATGGTCTTAAGGAAGGCTTCAAGTGGACTCGTAACATCACTTGGTGTTATGGATTGTGATATTACAACCTGAAACCACTTCCATTAAGTATTCTTCAGAAAGAAGAGAAATACATCTTCATACATCTGTATCTTATCTACCTAGTATAAGATCACAAGTACCTTTAGGTGCTGTAAAACCAATGCCAAGACTTTTGCCTCTGTCAGTCTCTGCCAAGGACTGTGGTGTTGTTAGTCTCTTTAGGTTGCTTTTATCAAACTGACCAACCATCCGTTGTTATATAAAAATTATATGTGTCTTATTAAATGATAAGGTCTTTCTCCAGCAGAGTGATCATAATTGGACATAAGGTATTAAATCAGTCGGAGAATTAAATTTAAAAAAAGAAAATTAAATAGAAAAAATCAATATGCTGAACTGAGTGATATTATTATAGGCTCTGTCATGAGAACTATTTAAATAATGAGAGAAGCCAAGTAGTCTTACAGACTGGATACGTTTGCACCTGCATATTGCTCCTCTAAAAGGTACGGCAAGAAGATATGACTGAAGAAGCTTTCCCAAGGTCTTTTATTTAGAACAGAGTAAGTACGTGGCCTCCAGGAAAGAGAGCCCTGGAAACTGCCGTCCTCCACATATCAGTCAAGGGTCATTCCATATTTAATCATGCAGCTGAGATTTCCACCTACCCGCCCATCACGGGACTGCAACACTGACTTTGAAGGCTCATTACTACGGTGAGGAAGCCATCACTTCACTCCCTGGGCTGTGGGCTTCACAGAGCAGAGTTGTGAACCTTTGACAGGGAGGAAAAGGACTAGAGCTGCTACTTGATATTCATTGCTGGGGAAGGATCAGACCTCATTACTAGAGTTACCTGGAAGTCCCATTCTTAGGGGACACAGTATGGGGAATATTCTCAGATAAAGAAAACTCCTCAGATGAGTATGATTTTATATAGAGAATGCAAGATTACACACTAAGAAACAAAATGTATTCAAGAGTATTCCAGACCCCAGTATTTTCTCACTAATTGCTTCTACCACTAGGAGCCTCCTGAAAAGCTGTAAAGACAGCCTTAGAAACTATTTCTTCAACAGCACTGAAATATGCCGAGGAATCTCTGCAACTTCCCCACATCATCCCAGCACAGTACTTTTTCAGGTCTTCCTTAGATTCCCTTTCTGAGCATGTAAAGATGATTTATCTCCCACTGACACCCTGCTGAATATCCACAATTTGCTCATACCTGTTTTGATCCTTGGTTGCAGCGCCTTGCAGGAGCAAACCCAATGATCTGTACAGACTTCCTCTAAATCACTGGCTCGGAAAACAAGCATGTCAGGATTCACATTGCAATAGACCTACGAGAGAAGATGAATCCCCAATATAAATCTTCATCACTGGCTTGCAAATGCTTCTGGCACTTCAGGGAGTCTCAGCTGATGCTGCTTGTATTTCCCTAGGGAATTTGTCATCCTCAAACTTTTCACTTAATGTTAAAATATTTTTTCTTTTTTTTTTTCCTTAGCTTGTAGTATGTAACGTCTGAAGTTCTGTTACAGCATCTGCAGCTCACAGGGGGAAAATGCTCCCTCAGTTAATTAGCATGTGGAAAATTGCAAACATCAGCCATCGTGTAAAGCAACTTTCAGTTCCAGTAAGTTTGTGGGTCAAAGCCTTTACCCCTCAGGGCCTGCTCTGGGCTTCCTGATCATGGCTTGAAAGCAGATCCTGCTCTTTGAGCCCTAAGCAGGCAAGGATCACTCACTGCTCCAGAGGGGATTCAGTCTTAGACCACTTTCTCTGATTCCCAGTACAGGGTTTCTTTCATTTGGTTCTCCAAGAGAAATCCTTACCTTCAGAAAATCAAAGAAGGACTGCTAGTTCCTCCTATATCAAACACTGTTCTGTGTTGGGAACATTCCATAAGGCACAGAAAACCTTGGCACCAAAAATTTTGCTGTTGGGATAAGGGTAGCAGCGCAACTTCCTTATCTTTACATTAGGCAGTTGGACATCACGGTCTTGAACACCACTACTATTCAGTGATACTGTGTTAGATCTCACTGTATTTCTCTTTCCTAGACCATTGTGTAAAGACATCCCCAGAGACTGCCCACTTGGGTTGCTAGCTGCCTTAAGACTTAAGCTAGAGTTCAGCTGATAGCTCCTCCAGCACTCTTGGCACATGAAATTATGCATGTCCAGTTTTCTTAAGTATTCCCTGACCTGATTTTCTTCCACCTAGGGCATATCTTCCTTTCTCAAGATTTTTCCCTATGATCTCTGGGATTCCTGAAGGCCAGAAAAGCATCAGGCTGTAAATAACACATGGAAAACAGCGTTCATGAACAGGCTCATCTGGCATTGAAGCAGAAAAAAAATAATAAGTGTTAAATTAAACTTACTTTTCTGTTTTCTGAGCATGTTTTAGGAGTGGCTCATAGGATGTGCTGTGCAGAAGGAGCCCTTTGAAGGGCACAAACTTCTCCCCAGCCCCACTCACCCTGAGAATGCTCTATGTATTCCTAAGTGCCATTTGCTGTCACCTCCGTCATAGCTCTAGTACATGCATCAGACAGTGCTCCTCAACCCTAAGCAGTCCCTAAGGACTGCACAGACTGGCCACAGCCCCCAGTGAGCCCTGTTTGCTCTGTCACCAGGTCAGAGGCAGCCCAGTCGGAGGTACATAAAAATCACAGGAGACCAAATCTTCAAAAGTATTTAAATCTGACTGCATTTAGTTTTGCCCTCCTGATCATCTCCTCAAAAGTTTTAGCCCTGAACCTAAATCTTTCCATTACAGGGAAGAAGATTCACGAATATAGCTGCTTAAGGGGTTCCAACCAGGTCCAAGACAGGACTTCACCCTTTTGTTTCCCTCCAGGTCACCTACTTGGGTCTCCTTTCTGTGACACTGTGTTGTCCCTCTCACCCCTTCTTTCTGTTCATACTCCTCCATCCTCCCACATTTATACAAATAAGTGCCTGCTACTTTTTGGAAAGAGCTTTGTTGCCTGTTTTTCTTGTCTGATGGCTTGATAGCAAGAAGAAGGTGCCAGCAGGATTTTCTGAAGCTGTCTGTTCAAGGCAAACACAAGGTGTGAGACTCCTACCCGCATCTTTGTGTCCCTTTAACAATAGGTATGTGGTCTGTCTATTTGTAAAAGCTCAATGGCAGAGAAATATAATGTTTGAGAGAAGTGGGTGGCAGGCTGGACCATGGAGGGAGCTGGCAGATACTGTGTGGTAGCCTGCCTCGCCTAAAGGGGTAGATGTGCATTAAATAACCTTGATAATTTGTGTGTGGATATAGAAGAAAATATCACCCCATGGAAGTGTTGCATTAAGGATTCAAATTCACGAAGCTCATTGACTGGAGAGTGCAGTAACAGATGCACCTTCTTGCAGTGTGCTTTCTTTTGCTAGTGAACAAATACTATAAAAGTGTAGAACAATGGGACAGAAATCAGGAGGGGAAAAAAGGAAACTATAGAACTGCAAAAAGGAAAACTTGTTCTTAACTGCAGCATCAGGACACAATATGAGAAAAAAAGATGACTGATTTTGGTTATAACAGGCCTAGGTGTCATGGTAGTTGAATAATACCAAAGAAAGATGGTACCTTTTTAACCTTTTTTTTAGTCTGTTTCTCCTCAGACCAACAGGTAGTGAGTTTCTTCTATTTTTACTGCAATTTCTAAAATCTGAACAGCTTTATCTAGTCTCTTGATCTGGGTACTTTTAGGTTGATAGGGACCATTGGAGATCATTGAGGCCATCTTCTCAGTCAAAGCATGGCTGACTTTGAACTTAGATCAGGATGTTCAAGGCCTTATACAGCTGAGTGCTCAAAATCTCAAGGGGCAGAGATTCTTCCATTTCTGTGGGCACCTGCTCCCGTGCTGAACTAACCAACATGCCACTGCACACTGCTGCCTCGCCTCTGCACAGAAACACAGGGACCAAATGTACTAGCACAGGAGATCCCCGTTTTTCTTCATATTCTCATAATGTTAATTTTTAAATGTTTACAGACTTGAATTAAGAATTATCATTGCAAATTAAGTAAATTGGCACCGTAAAGAAAACTTGCCCTGTCTCTTTTCGTTCTCGGCACTGGCTATTTCTAGAATATTTGAAAGCAGGTACAGCATAGTGCTTCATCTCTAAGGAAGCTCAAGGAGTATTTCAAAGGCACTGCCAAGGAGGCATCTTGAGGGAAACATACAACTTGTACTTATAGATTACACTAGTAAATCATTTAGTGTATTAGAGGAGCTTACCTAGGAATATTTTACACTGCTAATGACCTGTACCTGTGTGCAGAAATCCAGCATCGATGATGCAGGTGGTAGGCAGTATATATAAAATACATCAGTAGTCAGTTTGGATCCTCCATCATAATTCTGTGGGGCAAGGCACGATTCACCTGCTACTGAAGTCAACATGTCCAAATGCAGTGTCCAGCACTTGGGGCACAACAACCCTATGCAAAGCTACAGACTAGGAGAAGTCTGTATAGAAAGCTGCATGGAGGAGAGGGACCTGGGAGTGTTGGTTGACAGCCGACTGAACATGAGGCAGCAGTGTGCCCAGGTGGCCAAGAAGGCCAATAGCATCCTGGCTTGTATCAGAAATGGTGTGACCAGCAGGTCCAGGGAGGTGATTCTCCCTCTGTACTCAGCAATGGTGAGACTGCACCTGGAATCCTGTGTTCAGTTGTGGGCCCCTCACCACAAGAAGGATGTTGAGGCTCTGGAGTGAGTCTAGAGAAGAGCAACAAAGCTGCTGAAGGGGCTGGAGAACAGGCCTTATGAGGAGCGGCTGAGAGAGCTGGGGTTGTTTAGGCTGGAGAAGAGGAGGTTGAGAGGAGACCTCATTGCTCTCTACAACTATCTGGAAGGAAGTTGTAGAAAGGAGGGTGATGGCCTCTTCTCCCAAGTGACAGGGGACAGGACCACAGGGGAATGGCCTCAAGCTCCACCAGGGGAGGTTCAGGCTGGACATCAGAAAAAAGATTTTCACAGAAAGGGCCATTGGGCACTGGAACAGTTGAGTCACCTTCCCTGGGGATGTTCAAAGGATGGATGGATAGGGTGCTCAGGGGCATGGTTTTAGTGTTTGATAGGAATGGTTGGACTTGATGATCCTGGAGGTCTTTTCCAATGTAATGACACAGTGATTTGGTGATCCCTCTTCAAGGCAGCAGTGGGAAGAAGATGCTGGTTGAGCCTAGTATGGGGCAGAGCTTACCCTGCTGCACAGCTTTTGCTCATGGAGGAAATGTTAGAAGGCCAGGACAGAAAAGAGGTGAAGTGATGGCTGCACAGTTCCCATGGATCTGTCTGCCAGAGACTGATTTTTGTTATTTTCAAGCTGCAGCAAAAGCTGCATCCTTCAGCACCTTATCTCATTCTCACAAGTATCTCAGCTGCTTTTGCTGCCCAGAGAGTTCATGCTGCGGTCTTACAGGTAGGGAGAGGGTCCTGGAATAAGAATTCTCCCTCAAAACTCAGTTTCAGAACTTTCCTAAAAGAAACACTGCACAGGCCCACCAAAACAGCCATAAATAATACTCTGCCATTTGTGTGCCTGCCATCCTGGGAGGAGAAGACATGGACCAGAGCCCAGGTGGTGTCCTTGCACTATACTTTCTCTCTGCCTTTCCTCACTTTTCTCTCTTTCTTTCTTTTCCTTGACACAGTTTTAGCAAGCCAACGCCAATCTTATTGCTAAGAATGCCTACACAAATAACTTTCTCTTTGGACCAATTATTTGGCATTGTTTTGCCTTCATTTAACCTACTGGGTACAGAACCCATAAGTTTTATGGGGACTTTCAGGGTCTTACCCTGGAAACACATGGACGCTCCGGTTTAGGTCATGATACTGGCTTACTCAGCAGTGCTCCACTAGTTTTAGGTAGGATCCAGCAGGTACTGAATAAACTAATGTTCAATTGCCCATGAAATAACATAACCCTCTCCCCTCTATCCTGGGCATGCAAATACATGCACTCATATTGCTTTCTTGAGCATATTCACAAAGTGAAATCCATTTGTATCCCATTGTGCCCTTTCTAATGCTTCACACTCGTATTTCTATCTGCTGGAAAAAAATCTCTTCAGATTCACTTAATCAAATCTATCCCTTCATTAGGTGCACTGGTTTACACCAGAGATATATCTAGCATTTCCTACTCTTGTCATAGAAAAGGCAGCAACAAGAACAAAGACACTTCATTAGTATAAGAAGGAATACAGGGAAAATGTTCATCACCTGAATTTGCACATAAGGTCCTTACGGCATTGCAGCATGACATTTTTTAGACTGATTGTTTCTTTTTAATTGCATAAACACAGAAGGTGATTCCATCTTTTACAGCATAGCTTATGGCCAGAAGTCATTTGCCAAATAGACATCACAGTAGCAAATAAACGTAAACTTGCTTTGAAACTGGAAAGGTAGTCACAATATATATATGCTACTGCATATACCAGTTCCCCACGAGCTATCTAGGGAAAAGCTATCTGATTAAAATTAACAAATGTTACAGAAAAACATGCTGACAATAAGGCAAGATAATCTCTTCTAAGTCAGTATCCTGTCGAGTGAATTTAGTGAAGAAAATCAGAACTGAAGAAGGATATAGACTTCATTGAGTTGTGGCTGAAAATTGCCTGCCTAACAACTTTCATATTTGTTAAGTGGAATTCAAACTTTCCTCCTTAATTCCCTGGCACAAATGTCTGTGTTGGTATAAATTTGGAATTCCTTTTTTTTTTCTAGTTTGGAATGAAAGGTCAGAAATGCCAGAGTTTCCCATTGCCAGAAGCTGCTGTTCTTGAAGAGCTCAAAGGACAGAAAAAATCAGAAACATCAGACTCTCATTTCAGGCCTACTACATGCCTTTCAGATCCCCCTTGAACAGATTCAAAATTTCAAAATCAACAAAATCTACGGAAAAAAAACAAACAACAAAACGAAAACCCGAAGAAATAGCAAGAAGCTTCAGGAGAAAGACAAGGAGAGCAGAATATACTTGCACCAGATGCCAAGTGGAAATCATAGAATCATAGAATCACCAGGTTGGAAGAGACTCACCAGATCATTGAGTCCAACCATTCCTATGAAACACTAAACTATGCTGCTCAGGACCTCCTCCACTCGTGCCTTAAACACCTCTAGGGAAGGTGAATCAACCACCTTCCTGGGCAGCCAGTTCCAGTACCAAATGACCCTTTCCGTGAATTTTTTTTTCCTAATGCTCAGCCTAAACCTCCCCTGGCGGAGCTTGAGGCCATTCCCTCTTGTCCTGTCCCCTGTCACTTGGGAGAAGAGGCCAGGACCCTCCTCTCCACAACCTCCTTTCAGCTAGTTGTAGAATCACCTAAATACTAGAATATACCAGAGTGTGCTACTGAAGATGAAAGGATTTAGGGGGGCAACAACTATGCATCAGATTTTTGCAAGCTGATGAATTACTGTCAACACCTGTTTCAGCAGAGTGAGAAAAGATTAAACTACCTGTCCTCCTAACAATATGCTGTAATGTATTATGCAAAGTACAGTTCTTGCAGTCCTTATCATTGTTCAGAAGTGAAATGGGTAGTGCTCAAGCACCCCTGAAAATACAAAGACACTATAACTAAATCCAGAAAAGGGACCTGACTCAGACAGTGGTGCCCCAAAGACACAGGTCTGTTGCTAGCCTTAATCCCCCCAGTAGTTATTGCCTCTGCCTGGGGCTACCAGCTCTAGCAGATCTGAGATGTTGGTTCAGATGACTGCCAAACATGAAGGTTGAGATAAACCAGATTCTCTAGGTAAGGCAGAAAGCTACAGTTACTGGCTGCACCAGGGGTCTATGCAGGCCAAGCTGTTTTAGTATGAACTACTCCTTTGGTGGGATCAATGTAAACAAAGGTAGAGAAGAGTATGTCAGAGACATTCATCTGACTTCACTTAGTAGTGGTTACAACTAGGTATATCAGTGTCTATTACCTCACTCTAAAGTCAATGTCTAAAATACCCCATATAAATCATACTTAAAACTCCCTACTTTTTCTCTCCATTGACAGTGGCAAGAGTTTAGCATGAGAAGCTCAGATGGAGATAGATGCACTATAGCAAACCAAACTAAAGAATGTGGTATCTTCCCCTATCTAACCACAGCAGAGGTATTTTTGACACAAAAGTCTATGTCCAGTCTTTTTAAAATGAATTATCTGCAAAAGTTTGTACTTTGATGACTGGTTTATTGGTTTGTTTGTAGCATATAATCAATCAAACTGCTTTGTTCTTCTCGCAATGCATTGAGCTTTATTCATTTACACTGCCAGTAAATTCCTGTACTGAGAGTGCATGCAGGCTGCTTGCTAAGACCCCCTTGGGAAAGACTGATAAGATTGTTCTGGTCATTGTTTGTCTGTTTCTGCCTATTCCCATTTCTGACATAATTTGGTTACTTTAGGAATAGATCCCTTCCTTCCTTGCCAGAGGCAATTGGCTGCAAGCAGAAGCATGGATGCAGACAAGTGTTTCAGAGCCCTGGAGAAACTAAAAATAAATAAAGATCTGCTTTGACGTAGGCAGTAAATTACATTTGTTAGACTGTCTGGCCTCTAAGTAACTTTTTAGACAGTGGGAGGAAAAAGAACATCAATATACTAATTGGAGAAGAGGTAAGAGTTCATTTTGAACATTAACTTAGTTTCCCATGAAAAAGGACCGTCAGGGGGAAGACAAGAGATTTCTATGTGTTTTCCTAGTGTCTTCTGAGTCTCAAGAAACAGAAAGGCTGGATGAAGATGGTATTTTTCCTCCATCTTAACATTTAAAACAAATATATGCTGCAGCCACCTGCTTGTCTCCGGGACTCTCTGTTTTGCCTGACAACTTCTATATTTAAACTGGCTGAATTCCTTTCCCTAAGGAATTACCACAGCCACCATCACCCTTCTAGTCCTATCCTGCTTTGCTCTCTGGATTACATTTCCTCATATGTTGTGGTCTTGATGCTATTTTATTAATTTTGATGGGGCATTTCTCCAGTTCCTTCGCAATGCACGCTGCATGGAAGTAACTGGCATACGGAAACAAAAGGCAGAAATGTTTCTCAGTCCTTTCTGCCTGTCTCCAGACTACAGAGCACACTTCCTTTGGTTGCTTGCTAGTTTTAATGTTTTTTCCACTTCTTACCTCTGTCCTTATTTTAAATATGATCTTCATATTTGATTCCTGTGGTTTGTAATTGCCCTTGACTTAATAGTAGACAAACCACAGCTGTTCAGTGTGTTAGCTTGCAAATTTTGGTAGCTTTTGAAGTGATTTATTCCTCAAGCAATATGCCCCCGACACACTCAACAATAGTCAAATGAAAGGGCATTTGAATATTATCACTCATTCATTTACATGTCACTTGGCTCTGTGTGCCACACGCATGACCCAGGATCTCACAGTCCTATGTGTTAATCATGAATAAATGCAAGTGTTTTCAGCACAAGACAACAACTGATTTGTTTCTCATCTGAAATCTCTTAGTCATTTGCTTTTCCTCCAAGTCCTATGCATGAGTATGTATTTATCTTCCTAATGACTGAGAGGGGCAAGCAGCTAGGACAGGTCAATTGGACACAGGATCATGCCCTGGTGCAGAATCTCCTTAGTCAAACTGTGCATCACACAGTAAACAGAACAGCTCATGGAGCTTAATGAGATTTGGAAGTTGTTTTATTTTAGATGAAACCAGGACAGAAGTACTGTGTATAATTTCCCATTATAAGTGTATATATCTCCCATGAAACACTACCTCCTGTGTTCAAAGCATTAAAAACCTGTTTCTACTGTGCTACCTTTCTAATACTTCCCCTGCAAATGCACATTTGTGGTCCAGCTTTCAGAACTGGGCAATGCTGCCACTAAATGGTTTTATGATTCTGTCAAAAAGTTGAAATCAAACAGCTCTGGAAATACAGGTCAAAATCTAAAGATGGGTCAGAACCAAAACTTCAGCTCTGAACACAGGCACAAGAGAGCCTGCATCTGGCAAATACTTGGCCTCATTTATCTCCGGATGGAAAATTCATAGAGGCAGGGACTTTGTTCAGGGTTATTTTTTTGCCCATCACTTAGCACAGACTAGTCATAGAATTATAGAATCATAGAATAACCAGGTTGGAAGAGACCCACCAGATCATTGAGTCCAAACATTCCTATCAAACACTAAACCATGCCCCTCAGGACCTCATCCACTCATGCCTCAAACACCTCCAGGGAAGGTGACTCAACCACCTCCCAGGGTAGCCTTCCTTACCAGCTGTTCAATGCATCCCATTGTCTGAGATGTGGTTTATGTTTTGCATGTTAGACTTACGGTATCTTGGGAAAAGATACAATGCAGCCAATTTGTCTACAAAGGTCTTGGCTTCACAAAGTTGTTGGGCATCCTTGTCTTCATGGCAGGCCAAACCCAGCCTCAGAGCCAATACAGCTCTAACTGTGGCACCCAGAGAAGATGGCATGTGTTTACTATATAATTATTTGATTTGGTTTTTGCTTAGTCCAGAGAGGCTATTGAACAAGAGGAACAGCCCAACCTCTGCAACTGGACTTTCCCCTCCTCCAAGGCTTTTCTGGAGGCTGCCAACTGACAGCTGTGTAATTCCCTTGGGTCTGTACCAAGGTGGGGGCAGAGGACATCCCCCTTGGCACTCCGTCCCACTTCACTGTTACCAGATAGAGAGCTCAAAGTGCTTTCTGACTGCAAGTTGGCAGCTCTAACTGTGCCAGCGAGGGCATGTGGGTAGTATCAAATGTTTTCCCAAGATGTGTAGAGGTTATGTCCGTCCTGGCTCACAGTTTTGGGAGACTGCCCAAGGACACCTGGACATATGCTGCTTTCTGCTGGCACAGCATGGAGAGGAACAAACAAGTCAAATCCCATGGGAACAACAAACAGGGTATAAATACAGTTGGGAAAGGTCTGAAGTACTCTGTCCTGTACGTGGGGTGTTAAGGTCTTTTTCTTGCATGGTAAGTGGAATCTCTACAGGTCTGCAAACACTGAGAGCCACTCTGAAACACACTGCCCAGATGAGGAAGAAGGGAGGATGGTGCAACCCCTTCTATCAAATTATTCAAAGTTAACAGTTTCCCCACATTTCCTAAATAGCTGCCTCTTCCATACAGAGATTTTGAGGGGAAGGCAATGATTATTTACCCTGCATCTTCAGACTGTGTGAACACTCCTTACATAATTTAAAAACATAAACCCCACTGTGTAGTCTATTTGCTTGTCACTTGTCATCCTTTAATGAAGGGTCATAGGGTCACATGAAGCAGTCATTTAAAACAATTCAGTGCCTCTAACTCTTACTCATCCATACAAGTCCCTATCCTCATTGACTATTGAGAGACTGAGATGTTAGTATGTTCCGTGGGTATACAAAGTTGAAGGATTTTGATGAACATTAGTAAACTTGGCTACTGATAACTGTCAGTGGGAATGCTACTAGCTCTTACCAGTTGGAAAGTAATGATACAAACTTCTTTATCTGGTGCTTAATATAGATCTGTATTGTCTTTTACTGAATTTTTCACCTACTACCTCCCCTTTGAGGCATTACCTATTATTGTAGTGTCTTGGACAGGTACTGCAATTCAGCAGACCAGAGGTGACTTGTTCCACTTCCACTGTTTGGTTACTGTCTGAGCCAGACAGTGATTCCGAGAGGTCCAGTCCTCATCTGCAACAGCCATTTGAACATGTGGGGGTTTTTTTGCATATCTATAGACAGAAATTATTTACTCTGCATCCAGAAAATTAGGCAAGGTCTGCAAGGAACATAAATTTCTTAACAGGCTTACATCCATTTTTCCTAGTTTTCTGCCTCATCATAGCAAGACTATTATCAGTTATACAACTTAGCATGAAAGATCAATTTTAAATTCCACTTCTAGTACAGGTTTTGATTGATTGCACTGCCATGTGAAGCCTGAAGGAATGTGTTGGCCAGAGACAAATACACATATGTGAAGAAAACCATACTATTCCCGACTTTTTAAGATATCGTGAAGGCACAGGACTGTAAAATTGAAAATATATTTGAATAATGAGATAAGAATTCACTTCCCAGTGAGAATATGCTGTCAACTTGTTCTTCCACACTATAGATTAGCAGAAAGGTGTTGGGGAGTGATTTTTTATGGCACTGGTAAACCAAAGATCAACCAGTAGACACAGCCATGCGGCATAACTCAGTTTGTAATCTGTGTGTGTTCTAAACCAGACCAGTGAATATGAAGGCAAAAATATATGTGGTTTCAGCACTGGCTGAAGTAGTTCCTCACATACACATGCTTGCAATCTGCAGCACAGACCCACCAAAAATAAAATAGACAGTATTTACTAAGCACTCTCCACACAGTACTGTCTTTTCATTCTTTCAGTTCTCTTTGCATGGGACCCAATATTTGTCACATACCATGCTGGTCCGTGCCCAATTAGGTACCACAGTCATGCAGTCAGCTAGTTCAGAGGGGGAAAATGTGTAGGTACTTCTTGCCTTCTCTGCTTTCAAGTGCTGGATCAGGAACAACCATGCAATGGGTCAAGAAGGTGTACAGCTCACACAGTGATGTTCAGTGAGCTACAGTAAACAAAAAATGGTGCTTTGTTAACATACAAAATAATAGATCAGAATTGTGAATTAGAAATATGAGGTATGACCTCCCTCCAAATCAGGAGACCTCTGATTTGAGGGGAGTATTTCTGTGTCAAAGCACTTGTTCACGTGTTGTCCAACTACCCTTACGTTGAGGCTGTACCAGAGGTGGGAATGAGGCAGAAAGGTCATCTTCATCTGCACCAGCATAGTACAGCATAAGTTAGAAAAATGACAGGTATATATTCAATTTCTGTTAGGATATAGTGCTAATTACTGTTCCCAAACCTCATCCCTTATACACATCCTATGTTGAGGATGTGGGTTGTTTTCATAAACTAAGGGCAACCCCCCCCAAGACTGCTATTAAAAAGGGCCAGAAAGTGATGGGGGGTGAGTTCTTGGTGTTACTCCAAGCACACTGGCTGGGTTATATGCTCCCTGTCAGAGGAGAGCATAAGTGCAAAGTGTCAGAAGTAAAACTGGAAAGCCTTCACAAATTTAGAAGTACAAACATGCAATCATAGAATAGTTTGGGTTGGAAGGGAACTTAAAGATCACCTAGTTCCAACCCCCCTGCCATGGGCAGGGACATCCCACTGTATCAGGTTACCCAAAGACCCATCCAACCTGACCTTAAAAACCTCCAGGGATGGAGCATCCACAACTTCCCTTGGGAACCTATTCCAGTGTCTCACTACTCTCATGGTGAAGAAATTCTGCTTAATGGTTCATAAGCAAGCTAGAAATGAGCATCAGTGACTTAAAATTCCTGTAGCTACCAGCTCTTGTAGCTTTATAAACTATTTTTCTGAAATCCCCTGATGCTGAGGTAGGTCATATTAGGCAATGAAAAATATAGCAATTTTTCTTTAAGCTGTTTCCATTCTAAACCTTAGTGTGGACTTGAGACTCGTTTGCTTCTCTGGAAATCTTAACAGAACTACATTTGTTTCTGGAAGGTTTGCTCTACTCAAACACATGCTGCTAGGCTTCATCCAAGAGTCCCAAGTTGGAATTCTACGCTCCTTCCTTCCAACTGTCACAACAAATTATTTAACAGTCTTTGCAGTCTTTAGTATTTATGCATTTAAATAACAAAAACCAGATGGCAAATGAAATTCATTGTTGTTTTTTAAAATAATCTCTTGGGGTTTCATCACCTTCCTGCTTATGGAATACTTGGCAAACTTGATATTAGCTTCACTTTTAGCCTGAAAAATATTTTTCCATTTGGTTTATATCTAACACCAGCAATGCAAAGAGATCAGATAAAACAGTCAGTGGGATAGATCCACTGATGAATATTCAAAGACAGTTGCCCTAAACTGTATCTTTTAATGAGAGCCAGGCTTCAGGACTTCAGGGACAGGACAAGAGGGAATGGCCTCAAGCTCAGCCAGGGGAGATTTAGGCTGGAGATTAGGAGGAGGTTTTTCACAGAAAGGGTCATTGGGCATTGGAATAGGCTGCCCAGGGAGGTAGTTGAGTCACCTTCCCTGGAGGTGTTTAAGGCACGGGTGGATGAGGTCTTGAGGGACTTGGTTTAGTGTTAGATAGGAATGGTTGGACTAGAAGATCCGATGGGTCCCTTCCAACCTGGTTCTGTGATTCTGTGATTCTGTGATTTAGCCTCACAACATAGGCTGTTAGTTTTAGTGTTACTATTTTGGATTTACAGCTGGGAAAAAACAGTAGTAAGAGGTAATACAACATCATTGTGGTCATTCAGACTTTTGTACAGCTGTGAATTGATGTGGTTTTGAAAACAAAGACATTTGCAGCCATTTCATAGCCAATATTAGCAATGCTTGCACTAGCAAACAGGTTGGTAAATCAGACTATTTGGTGCAAGGTTTTTTCCTCTATGCTGTATGTGGCTGCAGGAGTTTCCAGCTGGTCCCCAGACTACAAGTCTGTATTAATTGTGTTGCCCCAAGTTGCCCAAGGAAAGGTCTTCCACAAACCTCTGACCTTCCATATGCTGCCGCAAGAAGGATTTCACTGAGCTCACGTGTGCCATGCCAATATCAGGAACGAATAACTTTCCTGTTTTCACCACCCATGTAGGGCTTTGCACATAGAAGAAACCCTTGTTATTGCTGTTGCTCCTGCCTTATTTCAGTTAGAAGTCACCATTTATACAAAAATATCCCATATGGCCTTTGCACAAACAGCTGGTTTCATCACTTTGGAGGGTGTTAGGTTTCATTACGGAAACAAGCCAGGCTGTAAACTGACACAAAGCCTTTCCTTTGCCAAAAATTCAGTTAAAAAAGGAGAGCAGGTGTCTCCCCCGGCTAGGACACATCTCCACTATCTGCCTGTTCATAGATCCTCATCAAGTGGAATGCAGCAGGACGGAGGATCACAGAGAGAACCACAGAGCAGATTCAATAACTTGGTCTCTTCCAGCAGGCTGTCTGCAGGAGTATCCCAGAGCTGCTCTGAGGCTGAGAATGCAACCCCTGTTGTGAGGGGAGGTTGTGCATTACCAGCAGTTTTGTAACTGTGCTCTGCTGTGCTGGTATTTTCTAGACAGCAGGATGAAAATTAGAAGTTTGTCAGAACTGATAAGCACTGTATACAGCAGTCTCTGGGTAAAGAGCTCTCAGCTGAATAATTCCCATATTAACTCTTCAGGAGCATCTTTTCTGAATGCTAACTCCAAAAGTTAAAAAAAAAAAATAGGATTCATGCAGAAACTTTGTCTTTCAATCTATCAGATCTACTAAAAACACCCTTTTCATCTGCTTTGGTTCTCACATTTGAGTAATGAAATCTA
Source organism: Coccyzus lansbergi (assembly GCA_033558105.1). NCBI lineage: Eukaryota > Metazoa > Chordata > Aves > Cuculiformes > Coccyzidae > Coccyzus > Coccyzus lansbergi. The sequence continues at coordinate 3,568,243 of JAUMJK010000026.1, read as the reverse complement.
TTTTTCAAGATTCTCTGCAAGCATAAGGAATGAGGAGCTCAGACTGTGTCAAATATGACACTAGAACTAGAGTTCTGTGAAAATGGAAAACAGAAGATGGGAGGTAGAAATCGTCAGTCTTTTCAGACACATTTCTGAATAATAATAATTGAAACCAAACATAAAATTTTGCAGTTACAGTAGATTCATGGTTCCCCATTGTTTTTTTCTACTGTTTTCTATTTCTTGTTATTATTTATCAATTCGAGACTCAAATCAACAGTGTGTTGTTTAGGGCTACTAGATACAATTATTCAGAGATAAGAATAATACTAGTGGAAACAAACGATAACGTAATTTAAATGTACAGTACTGGCTTCTCTTCTCCCCACATTTTACCCTTATTACATAAATCATGGCAACATCCCATTGCAGACTATCAGCAAATGAAAGGTTTTATAGCAACTCACAACCCACTGAGATCAAGCATTAAAGTTTTAATATCCTAAGAGGTGATGATTTACACTTCCCAAGAACTGTGAAACTCCAACAAATCCTGAATTATCAAATCTTTAATCTTTAGCACTATGTTTTACAGCTGCTATGAAAGAGTATATGGAACAATGATTTTAATGATGCTACATTATATTCAAACTAAATGTATCAGCTTCTGTTGAACTAATGAAGTGAACATGACTAACTTATGGAATTAATGGCCTATGATGGGTACACTTCCCAGCCACTCCATGCCAGCAAGAGTGAGCAACTTATAAGAATTAAAGTTCCCCAAATCCTTTACTGAGACAGAAAAAAGTGTCCCAAGAATTTTCATCGTAAAGCCATTTAGCATTTCTATCTGATTTCAGAATCAGATACATAGAAATGTTTCTCAGACCTCCAAAGTATGCCTGTGCTTCAGATTAGAAGTGTAGGGATAGAGAAGGAGGTTTCATTATCAGAGGTACTAAATGTGGTTTTGACATGGATTAATTACATATACCAGCTGCCACTTTTAACTATCGCGTAGGTTTGCATCTTTTTTCCTGGGTTTTGCAGTCACTTTTTGGCTTGGATCAATTATTTGATTATAATAATAATACTTATAATAATAATCAAATAATTAACAGTCATTAAGTCTTTCTTTACAGTCTGCCTGGCAAGTTATAGCACTAAGGCAGTAACTGTGGGAGTGAATGCTCAATAGCAGATCAGAATCTTTCAACATGAGAAAATCTGTTTCTTTGGCTCCTGCTTAGAAGCGTTGGATATCCCACAGAGGATATATTTATACAGGCAATGAATTAAAATGCCATGACAACAGGTTGGAGCCTTTTTTCCTGCATGAAGCCAAAATGGTAGAAATACAGGGTAACACTATGTGTTTCTTCCTGTTAACGCCAGTTATGTTTGTAGGGTTGAATGTACTCACACAGTTGACGAGAATAAAATTGTCGAGAGCTGTAACAATCCCAGGTGTGAAATGGAGAGGGTGAAATTTCAGAACGACCCTTTTTCCATCTCTGATGCACTTACTCTTGGTTTTGAGTAGACTCAGAAACTCTCAGTTAAGACAAAGTGGTCTCTTGCTCCTCCCACATTTACCTTTAAAGGGGGTGAGCTGGTTTTCTGCTTTCGGGAGACTATTCTTGAAAATTTCCTAGCCCTTGTTAGTTCCTTTATCCTCCATGGAAGCTTCCCATGGAATCCCTCCCAAGTGACCTCTAAGTGAACTGCGATTTTGCTCTTCTGAAATCTAAATCTTTTGTCTCAATGCTAACCCTTCAGTATGTTCAGTAGGATCCCAGACCCCATCATATTGTGATCACTGCAGCCAAGGCTATCACTAACTGATATGCTACAAAACAGGTTTTTCTTGGTTAGTGAGCATCAAACTCAGGTGACCCTCATTCCTGCTTGTCACATCTAACGACTGTATGAGGAAGCATTCCTCTATGCATTCCAGGAACTCGATGGATGACATATTAGTTGCTGTATTGTCCTTCCAACAAATGTGTGGGTAGTTGAAGGCAGTTGTGAGAACCAGGTTCTGTTGATCCAAAGTTCGCTTAAGTGACCCAGATATTGCTTTGTTTGTCTTGTCTTGTTTTGGAGGTTAGTGGCAAATGTGTACTGTAAGATTCCCCTTTAAGACAACCCCTCTGTTGTTGGTCCAGAGGCATTTGATAGAGCTTCCACAAATGCCATATTTGACCTCTGTACACTCAAGATTCTTCTTAACATAGAATGTGATTCCTTCTCCTCTTCTCCCCTGCCTGTCTTTACAAAACAGCCTATAGCCATTCATTGTGATCCTCTAGTCGTATTAGTTTTCTCACCATGTTTCAGTTATTCCTATGCCAGCATAACTTTTTGACTGGGCATGGACCCCCCAGTTCCTCCTGTTTGTTTTCCAAGATGTGTACATTGGTACACATACACTTGATGTGGCCAGTCTTCTAGTTCTTATCTTGGGAGGCAGCAAAGGAGCATTTGTGGCTGCTCTGATGCACCAGTTGGATGCAATGGTATGAATATTGCCATTTTGAGCCCCACATCCCGAGTCCTGCAGTTTAAAACCTGCCTCATCAAGAAGGCCAACCTGCTGCCAGAGATTCCCTTGCCTCTTTTAGACTGGTGGATCCCATCCCTCCATAACAGGAAATAGCCATCGAAGAATGTCCCAGTGACAAAAATACCAAAACTCTTGTGATGGCATGAGCCATGAAGACAGAAGTTTCTTTGCACTATACATCTATTTCTAGCTGCCCTCTTTCCTCTAACTGGCAAACTGTAAGAAAAGATAACAAGCACCAATAGTTTCCCACTTGCCCCCCTAAAGCTTTGTAGTCTTCTTTGATTCTGCCCAGGTTCCAGCTTGCAGTGTCACTCATGGCCATATGAAAGAGCTGGAGTGGGTAGTAGTCTGCACTCTTGACAAATTGTGGTATCCTCTTAGCAACACCTCAGGCCTGATCCACCAAAAGGTAGCAGTTCAAATCAGGAAAGCATCTGAGTTAGGATCATACACAATCAAACTACATATTTGCCATAGGATCCAAAGTATGAAAAAGGATCCTGGGTCTACTGAAAGAGTAACTTGATTATGAGGCTAAGTCCTTCAAGTGCCTGTGCCATAGCTACCCAGGTACAAAATGTCAATGATGATGGTTCTTTCACTGGTAGGGGCTTGCAAAAACACATTCATAAGAACCTTGAAAAGTACCTGAAGCTTTGAAGGAGTTATTACAGAATTCAGTTGGTATATATGCTAAGCTTAGTACTTGTCTATCTCTAGACAGACATATATAGAAACTTAATAGTCACTGCTGACTCCCAGAGATGGAAGTGAACTAAGTGCGACCTGTTGATCTGAACATCTCTGTCCCCATGAAATTAATACTGATGCTTTTCTTCCGTCCAGACTATGCTAAAATTTGTGATTAGTTTTGACAAAAGTACAAAACTGAAGTCACTATTTTTACAAACCAGTTATTTGTCTGAATATTGCATCTCATCAATAACCTTTAATATATATTTTGACTAATTGCTTAAGAAGCAGATCAGTCTTGCAAGTCTGTCTTGTGATCTGTTTCTGATTTGGTTTTAGTTATTTTATTACCCCAAACTAGATGCTTAAATTATAATTCTGAATCTTAAGAGACTGCATGTATTTTTTTAAACCTGTTGTTCATACATTATATCCAGGTCTTAACATTTCTCCAGGAACACAATCAACATAATGTAAAATTATGAGTTGTAATCAACAGAATTATACTAGCATGCTATTAGCATATGTTTTTCATGCTAAGTGATCAGTGAATTAAGAGGTGATTCAATAAGACTCCTGTGAAAATTCATGTTTCTCAGAAATGCATGATGCCAAAAACATTCCCAGGTAAAGTGGAAGTGTATGGCTGCATTTAAATAATCTTTGTTCTGGTCACAATAATTCAGCCACTGATGTAATCTTTTCAAGGCTTTACATAAATATTTTACTATCTTCTTTGCTCTCAGTTGCTTAAGCCTGTACATTTTGCTCTGGTCGTGTTTTCGATTTGTCATGGAATCATGGAACAAAAAGACTTCTAAAAACAGAAAGGGTGAAATTTTATTTTAAATATACTAGACTTACAAAATAAAATTTTCTGAATAACGCCACCTGCAAAACATGATCAAGACTATGAGAATCAACAGATCCTTGACATGTCAAACCATGAGATTTACCCTTTCGAGATGAGGGTGGCAGCCAAAGATAAATAAATTTTTATCGACTAACACATGTCATTGTAGCCCTTAGAAAAACAGAAAGGCAGAACAGGTTGGGAAAAATTAATAACTTTAGACCTACACTATTGCTGTGATACTTGGAGCCAGTTAGTGGAGGGAAACATTGTTTCGTATATATATTCTGAATTTAAAAACTCAAAACATTTTTTAATATGCCTCTAGGAAAAAAAAAGATAAAATAACTGTGAACAATAGCAGCATATCTTCACAGCAAAAGGATCAAAATTCACAATTTCCATGGTTTTTCTGTTTTCCTTCTCCTTTTGTTCATCAAAGCAAGGCAGCTTTTATGCACTGCATTGCTTAGAAACATGAGAAATTCAAAACCTGAATCTAATCCTCAGTCACATGTAAACCAGTGAATACTTACATATGACCCTTAAGATTTCTGCTGTTGCATCAGGAGGAGAGGACATATATCATGAGAACAGGTCCCTGTAGGAACAACATACTACAGCAGTCATGAAAACCTATTTTCCACCCATGAAAGCCAAACCCCTTTTCCACCCAAAGACCTTTTCCCTCATCATCACCATCATCACCTTGCTTGCTTCATGGTGTCACTACACATTTAGGCCATTTCATATATTCAGATGTGCTAAACGCATCTCAAGTTTCTATCCCATTCACATACTAACAGGAAGAGATAATCCATCTCCAACTCTCCTCTTTTAAAGAAAATTAATCCACTGAAGTCAAGTTGCTTTGTGAGCCTTTATGTGTGCTGCAGTTCATATAAAGAGTTAGCGTTTCAGAAATCAATCTCTTGATTATCTTGACTTACAGTACTTCAGTCTTTGTCCCAGAGTGTTGCTGGGCAGGGCCTGGGCTTCTCTCACCTGAAATAAAATCTGAGTTGAACTCCGGGAGCACCCAAGCTTCTGGTGGGTGTTCATTTCTCAGATTAAGACTGGAGCTAGTCCAAAGTAACAACCCTGAAATAATTATGACGTGTTTTAATTAGTATTTGAATGATCTCTTTGACAGAAGATTCACTCAGATATCTAATACCTACTGATAATCAATTACTGTATGTTTTTTTTAATTCCCCTTTGGAGCCTGTTTGTACTTGTGATCTTTTTTTAAGAAGCCCAGCTGTGAATTTGAACTTCCTATTAACCGTTATGTGCTTTTATTTAAAACCCATTACCTAGTAATTTGGGTTCTACCTCGGGCTTTTATTGTAAAAAGTAATGACTACCTTTCCACTTTCTTCTGAATGGTCATAAATTTAGACTTCTGTTGTTCTCAGTCAAGACTGAGGTCCCTTATAAAGTCTTTCCTCATATTTAAAAAATGAGATCGGCCTTATTGCCCTTCTCCATTCTGTTTCAAGTTGTACTGTCTCCTTTTGGAGATAGGGTGACCTGATGCACATACACTATTCCACATATTGATGTACTAAAGATAAGCATGATCAACCAGCAAGTCCTTTGGAGAAAACCTCCCTCAATATTTACTTGCTGCATTGATAACTCTGGCAGTGCCCCAGCACTTTGAAATTGGATTCTCTCTCTTGAGAGAATACAAGGAAAAAAAGGACTCAAATTCTGAAACAGAGAGACAGAGGCACAAAAGGGTTGTCTGTACCATCTGATGTTAGATTAACTGAGCTAGAGAAAGCCGCAAAAGAGCTGGAAGGTGAAGTGTTGATTTGCAGTCTTTCTGGAATCATCTCAATTCAAGTAACAACTCAATGCCCAAGTTACAAGTGACTGAATTTGTTTATTAAGGAAAAAAATAATATCTGATTAATAAGCTTTCTATGCCATGTAAATAACTTCTAATAAGGGCAAGCCTCAGCTCTGAAACACCAGATTCTGTGTTGGAGAAAGAGACAAGCATTAAATCTGCTGTTCAACCTTACAAAGATGCTTCACACCAACATGTTACAGCAGCGAAAATATTATGGAACGGAGCAGAAATTATCCTTTCCACATGGTGTTTTTTTATAAAGTGCATGAATCTGCCACTTTATAGTATAAACAATCTTTGCCATTACATTCAATACAGTCAAGGACAAAAATAGTTTTTTAGGACTATTTTCAAATCATAATTTCTTATGGAATAGAAGTTTATGATTCAGCAGTATAAAATAGTCAAAATGCATTCCTGTGCTTTCTTTTGCTCTGCCACAAGTCACTGAACCTTCTTGCTTTGTGGTGGATACAAGTGTATTTTCAGGCATTATCACAAGCACCCTGAAGCTGCTTCAGAAGTTGCTATATTAGGCTGACTATAAACAAATTCAGGCTAAATTTACAGCCATTCCAGCATTAGTTCTGAAGTGTCATTTCAGAGCTAAGAATAATAATCATTCATCAAAACTTTCTGAGGGATTATGTGCTGCTTGCTGAATACTTTCCCAATTCCGCAGACTTTCCAAATTTCTACAAATGAACCTCTTTTGAAATGTCCATGTCCATTTCCATTTCTGGTGTGGTCTGTGTATGAAAAGTTGGATAATGATATTAATGTCAGATGAGGATAACAGAAACTATAAGGACAATAGTTACATATGAACCTGTGCTTGGGGATCATTTACCTGATCAAATGCTGGAGAACCTGCCTTACGAGACAAAACTGAAGGAGTGAAGGTTTTTCACCTTGCAGAACAGAAGGCTCTAGGGTGGGGGAACCTCATTGCTCTATTCCAGTGCTTAAAGAGAAGTTACAAAGAGGATGGATGCTCTCTCTTCACAAGGAGCCATATGGAGAAGACAAGAGGAAATGAGTATCAGCTGCAGCAGGAGTGTATTCATCTCGATATAAGAAATACATTTTTTTACATTGAGAACAATCATACAATGGAATGACCTCCTTATGGATGTGGCAGAGTTCCCATCACGGGACGTTTTCAATATGTGATTGGACAGGATGCTAGACAATCTTGTCTAGCTTCTATCTTCCATGAAATGTTCAACCAGAAGACCTTCTAAGATCCCTTCCAACCTGGGCTGTTCTCCTATGATCATCAGCAGGGGCTTGCTGTGTGACTAGAGCAACACCAGGAGTTGGCATGTCCCTGCTTGCGCTTAATATGATCATCAGGTCACAGGAGAGGGCCACTCAAAGCCAAATACAGGTACTTGGGCAGGGATGTATGGTAGTTACATATGCCTGTTGCTTTCACTGTAGGCTCTCTGGGAGGAGAGAGGGAGTTAGACAGTAGTGCTATGAAGATGCATTTCCTCTTTAAGGCTGGCTGAAATTTTTCTGTTGTTTTTCCAAGTGGAAACTGAGGTTTCAGGAGAAGTCATTAAACCTTCTTTCTTTAGATGTATGCCAGGATGTCAGCTGAGGGCTAACTCATCATGGAAATGATCTCTTCTTTTATTTCCATGCTGCAGCCTCACAGAACCCTGCTCCTCATGACATATCAAGCTAAGACACACGTAACGATGCTGTGCTTGTGCATAAGAGACAATCTGTCAATATCAAAGTTCAGTCCAGAAGCCTTTGGGCTTCTTTCACCTCTCCAGCTGCTTTCTTGTGTCAGTGGCTGGATAACCAAGCACCAGCTGAAACTCCAAAACGTTACTGAAGCTTCAAACATGGAAATATCATAGCTGATTGGAGGTGGGTGTTACAAATTAGGAAGAATCCTAGTAGGAAGCAAACCTACAGACACTGAAATCTGATCATCTCTGGTACAGAGAAAGAGAAATTGAGCCTCCCTTCTACAACTCAGCTCTTGATAATTTTAGACATATTAAAATGCAATGAAATTGATCTGCTTTTTTGTATAACAATGTTACAGAGGTTAGCACTAAATTTAACTTGCAGGCTGGCCAACAAGAGGAGTGGTGATGCACCAGTACATTACTTCAATAGCCCAGGTCAGGTAATCCAGCAGCACCAAATTCATTATGTCTAACTGCTCACTTTGGTTTGTCAGCTTGTTATTCCCGCCTTGAAAGTAATCTAATGTAATATACTGTCACGTTTTCCTTCTACAAGACTTTGTTTGAAAGGACTGCTATAATGCAAGAAACACAATCTACTTTCATGTTCTTCTACTGGGATTTGATAAGAAATGGCAGCAAACGTTCTCTCCTCTCTATCTAGCCCATAGGATTATACACTTCTACTACAGCTTAAAGTCCTTCTAGGATAACAAGAGAAGCAGAAATGTAAATTGAATAAATGTTATCGCATTTATCGTACTACCAACCTCAAAACATGTCAACTGTTTCACTGTAAGGTTTCTCTTATTTTCTGCTACTTTAGCATTTTAGAAATTTGAACACAAGCATGTGCATACATGTACACACACTTAGGCAAATGCAACTTAACACTACTCAAAGCTATGCTCCTCTAAATCTCACCTTTGTATTTTGCAAGCCTAGGCACTCAAAAGCATTGCATCTGACAGTAACACATCTATTCTGATGTGCTACCATTTTTTCTGCTTGTAACACTTCTTTGAAGATGAAGATTCACATTACTTTCGAGGTCTCATTTTTCATCACTTGTCTATAAACAGCAGTTTCAGACTGATCAGGATTAAAAGGCAGGAAGAGAGGACAACCTGTACTCATGCTGGGAGGATGTTGGGTTGTTTTAGTGGGCTGTTGAAGCTTAAATGATCCACAGCCTGGAGCCCTAGTCTGGACATATATTGATTTGGAGGCAGTGGTCACATGGCTGCCTGTCAGTTCTGAGCTGGATAAAGCCCTCACAGGCTGTTGCCAGTCAATACGCATCAAAGTATTTCTTCTGGCTGCTCCAATAAACCATAAGGGGTTTCCAGATGGCCTCTTGGGAGGCCAAGAGCCTCCCATCTCTGTGCCACTTTATAATGCTCAGAAAACTCTTGTACTACATAGAACAAGGTACTTAAAGACAGTTTGATGTCCACCAAACTATTTGGTTCCAAATTTTAGAAGATTGAAATTAACATTTCCATGAGGATATATTTGCCATTTCTCTCCTAAGCATTTTGCAGAAAATAATATTCTAGGCATGGGGAAGTACTGGACGCTCTCTTATCCACTGCATCTCAACTGAACAGAATCTGTTGTGGAAGGCAGAGAAAGGAGATACTAATGCCAGCATATTGCTATTCCTGCAGCTGTAACTACTATTGGAAGATTCTCAGTGCGCTTGGCAGATGTATCTCCTGATGAGTGGATGAAGTGTAGGAACAAGACAGCTCAGAGGACCACCACACTGCTCAACCCCTTTCTTACAGAGTCCTGCAAAACTATTCACCAGTCTGACTAAACTAAACTCTCTCCCTCTTGCTCTCTAGCCTGAGTCAGAGACAGCCGCTGACCTGAGTAGCTAAAAGGAGTCAGCTGCTGTTCCTCTGCACTAAAAAATATGTCACTACAGCATCCCAATGCTTGCTTATTAATGTCTGGGTGCCATTAAGACCTAAGGGATGCCTCCCAGTTGGCAGTTTTGTGGCATGGCAGTATCTCAAGGGAAACCAATATCTCAAGAGAAATTCTGCTGTGTTTGTGCCTGAACTGTATATCTTCTTCTTATTATCAACTTTACTATTATATATTATTATAACCTGATAGAGTGAAATGAGCTTTCCCTCCAGGTTTGTGTCATGGATTAATATGGATAATATTCAGAGTGGCAATAACAGCTATTCTGTATCCCTAATGCTGAAATATTAGAAAATTTCAGTGAGGGTACTCAACCTCTTACCATCAATAAAGGCTTTAAATGGCAACTTTGGGCATTAATTTAAGATCTGTGCTTCTAAAAGAACAGAAAATAAGAGGTATTATCAGCTTATTTTTCCTCCCTCTGCAGCTTAGTCTCAAACTAGCACTGCTCTCAGAAAACTGCAGAGAAGGTGGGGAAAATGGGAGCAAGAACTGCAGCCATGGTGCAAAGGCAACCTCATTCCCATGGGTTTGATGATGGTGCTTATGCCTTCAGGGCTCTCTGATCCTTTCACCTCTCCCTTGTTTCATTTTTCACCACTTAAATATCAGAAGCAGTATGAATCTTGCCTTAAGTTTTTCCTAGTCTGAGCAAACCAAGAGCAGACACTACCTGGGAGAAAAAAAATCTGGGGATAGATTTGTTGTGAAAGTACACCTCTTCCCCTGCCCTCCCCTCCCAATAATTCAGTAACGATGGTTTCCTCCATAAGGACTTGAACGGATTCATTTGTAGAAAATACAGTCTGTGGCATTGTGTGAAAAAACACATTCTTATTGCCTTTTAAAATTCAGTGCATTCCCAAGATACTCCCTCCTCTACTAGTAGTGATATATTTCCAGTATCCTCATTAGCAAGATGGGGGGAAAAAAAAGGTAAAAAATCTTCAGGAGATGTAAGGGAGAGAAGACAGAGGAGAACAGAAGGAGCTCCTGACAAACAGCTAAGAATACCAGCACTTCAGCTCAGGCTAAAAATATCTTCATTTCTAGTGATGGGATCCAGACGTGGAACAAACGCCAGTTCATGCCTCTCAGCTCTGACCCAAGCACATGTGGTAAGAGTGTAAGCAAAGAAATGACAATTAAACAGAGTTGCAAAACAGTGACTCATGGGATCAAAAAGCAGCAGCACTCCAGTTCCTATGACAAAAACCCCAGCTAGCTGGGCTCACTCATAAAATAATAAAACAGTCCAGTGCTTTTTATATCTGATAGCTTTAATAGCATGGGAATGTCAAATGCCTTTGCTAGAGATTAATCTCTGCTTTCCAAGCTCCCTTCAGCTCTCCATGTCAACTGTGAGCTTCTGAACTCACTGTAGGTTTCCTGCTTTGCTTTTGGTGGAGAGCAGAGCTGGAGAGATGACAGCATTTTTGGTTGACTGGCTGCCTCACCAACCCAGCCAGCTTGGAGGAGTGCTGGGGAGGGTTTGAGAGGGCAGAAGAGCAAGGGAAAATTTCTTTTCCTGGAAATATATTTGCTGACTTCTACCTTCCCTGCTCTGGTGTCACTATTTCCAGCACAGCCATGGGCCTGATGAATACGGGCCAGGAATGATTATGGTGGGTCATAATTGCAGGGTACACATCACATTAAGTAGTGCTGAAAGAGATGGGCAGGAAAGGAATATAGCCTTGCTAAGCTCACCCTTGGAAAGATGAGACAGGATGAGAGAGAATGGCCTCAAGCTCCACCGGGTGAGGTTTAGGTTGAGCATTAGGAAAAAATTTTTCATGGAAAGGGTCATTGGGCACTGGAACAGGCTGCCCAGGATGGTGGTTGAGTCACCTTCCCTAAAGATGTTTAAGGGATGGGTGGACGGGGTGCTGAGGTGCATGGTTTAGTGATTGATGGGAACGGTTGGACTCAATGATGCAGTGAGTCTTTTCCAACCTGGTGATTCTATAATTCTATGTATAAGTGAAATCAAAATTCTTTAGCTGCATAACTTGCGTGGGTACACTCATGTATGCCCTGACAAGACCTAACACCATAACTTTAATAGAGCTTTGCTTTAGTAACTGTGCTGGGTGATATTGGAGCAGAATACTTGGAAGAGCAGATAACTTGGACTACAGTGGAGAGGAGAGAGGGCTCAACTGTACAGAAGGGATCTGGTTGTTTTTTCTTCCCTACTGCAATAGGAAAAAAAGATGAGGTAAAAGCTCCCACTTCTGTGCTCTGTCCCTGAACCCATAAATCTGAAAATAAACAGAGATAGAATAAAAAGCTGTCCTACAGATACAGATCTAAGGAAGGAGAGAGGACCTTCTTGTCACTCCCCTTAGGCCTTGGAGAAAAACTTCTGGGGCTGGCACACTTTGATCAGGGGAACAAAGGAACATGAATCTCCTTTGCTGAAATGAGCCATGCTGGGAGGTGACCCTGGCACCCTCATCCAAATTGCTGAAACTGGACTCAGCTAAATTACGTGGTGAGAACTGTAGCTGTGGGACTCAAACTCTTTTGGGTTGACATACACTGGAGGCCTGACAGCACCGCAAACACCTCAGCCTGCAAACACTAGAGAGAAAAAGATGGACAAAGAGATACTTAAGTACCACTTTAGAAATACTTAGCAACACTTTATGGGGTTTTTGGTGTCCTTTTTTTGGTTTGTGAGCTTTTGGGGGCTTACAGCATACTGGAAGAAATGGAAGCCCCTATGCTTATGGTGAATGGGCAGCAGGCATGACGTTCAGTGTAGTCCACTGTTTTGCAGACTAAGGATGATAACCCCAAAGTGCGACGGAGCTGTCACTAATACAGCCATGAGTCCAATTCAGTCATGTGGCTGTTCAAGGCACACTAAATTGCCAGTCTGCAAGCAGAATGATGCCAATAAAAGCTTGAGTTTGTCAATAAAGTCATCCTGTATCACAGGTAACAGGGAATTAATCTGGTACATAGTTTCTTGCTTGTGGAACGAGTTGCCTCTTTACTGCATGCTTTGGCATTTGTCTTGCAGAATGTACTGGATTTCCTGCAACTGTGTAATAATTTGCCATTCATTTCATATCAACCATCAGCTCAGACCTTTCTTTTCTCCCGTGTACAGCCTAGCTGAAATCAGAATTGACAGAATCAATATCTAGGAGAAAACCAGAGAAGTTAATAAAAGAGTCAAAAGTGCAAGGATTTTGAAGGTAGCACACAACTGTTCTGTTTCCCAGCCAGTTAACTTAATTTTCCACAGTATTTGAGTTATATTCCTAAAAAAAAATCTACAAAAACTTCCAAGTACATTTTGTTCCTGACTTTTTTGGCCGTGTAAGGAAAAGTGACCAAGTGGCTTTGAAATAATAGCTCCAAATATATCATTTCTGACATATATGCCTGGCTTAAGCAGAAACCAGATCTCCAAGTATTGACTGAAAGGTGATTAAATTGCATCTGCTCTAGAAATAATGCTAAACCCTCAAACAATGGGAAGCTGCCTGAAGTCTCTCTGCATTCTATCACTCTCAAGACAGATTCCTGCTCTCCGTTCAGCTAGGGATGAGTTGTAGGTTAAGATTTGGATGCTGACCGAGGAGGCCTACTCCCAGGGTGTTCCTCCCAGCTCCCTGTGCCTCCCATAGGAAACACCTATCCCAAGGTACGTGGAGATCCAAATGCATCGGGATTTTTACCACACAGCTAGTAGATTCCCAAGCCACAGGCAAAGGTGTGCTGGTAGGAGCATTTTAAGAAGTTAATGAAATTAATGTGACTTTGCTACAGTTATAAAGTTAGAATCTAACTTGTAGGGCAGTGCACTGGGATTGTCTCTTGCACTGGTATCTAACTATTATGTTTCTTCAGCTGTTGCTTGTATTGCTTCTACTGGGATTTTTCTTTACAAATAATATTCTTGAATGCTTTACTGAAAGCTTTAACAGCTCATTTCGTCAGTTAGCCTTACAGTCAGTGCTGGATGCCTGACTGCCTGTGGCTGGGTGTGGTGTTTGCGATGATCTTACGCACAAGTCTTGTCTCAGCAATGTTACAGAAGCAAAATACGCAGGAATGACATTAAGCACAAGTCATTTTAGAGAGTATGATTTTCATTATCTGCAAGGATGAGTCACATCTTACCAAACAATGGGCAGTAAAATGTGTGCTCCAAGGTAGTTGCCGATACACACACAAAATAGGCAAGTGCTCAATACTGCAGGGAGCATATTTATTTTGTCAGATAGCAAAAAGAAGAAAAATGATCCAAACTGAACAGAAAACAGCAAAGAAAACAGCAGGCATCACTCTCCAGGTTTTTTTAAACTGTCTACTTCTGCTGTTGAATCAGGAGACAGAAGGGACCCTTCATAATTTTGAAACTCATTCCTTGATCTTCCTGCTGTGTAAAAGGGAAAGCAGAAGGGTGGCATGATTAGATTAAGTCATAACAATATATCACACTCAGATACAAAGAGCCCTCAAGGGCTTTTAATGTTGGAAAAGGCACAGTTTGCCTACAGCAAATTCCAAATGAAACTATATCCTCACCTGAGGAGGGAAAAAACCTACCGTGTATATGTAGACAGTATATAATAATTATATAACAAACTCATTAACAGAAATCATTAGAAGCTATTTCTAATTTAGGTGGAAATTGTTGAATAGACTATCATTAGTTTAATTTGCAATGTATCCAGCAAGTATTGGGACACGGTTACTTAGATCTGGATAAAATCCTGAAGGATACTGTATCCTTAATAAACATGTTTTAAATCTCTTTTCAGACAGAGTTTCATGCTTCTTCTTAGTTTACCAATGAATACTCAAAAATGCGTCATTCTGCTATCTCATTCATACTTTCAGTTTTTTGAACTTCTGTGCCATTGGGATGAGATAGTTATAAGAAATTGAGAACTACTAAAGCCTTGCTTACAGTGAGACTAGAAAGGTGATCTTTACTTAAAACTTATTCATGACACCTTCACTTTTTATAACAGTGTCACAACCCATTCAGAATCTGCTTTCACTGTTTTTTATGTAAGAATACAGTATTACTTTTATTACCCTTTTCAAGTTATTTTATAGCAACTCTTATTTCTTTAGAATCCCTGTTGATGCATGAAGAAAATATTGTACAACACTTGCTTTAAAAATCAATAAACATTTTTTCCTAATTTTTGTGAGTTCTCGTCACTTTATCATAAAACTCTTAGTACTTGTTGTTTTACTTTAAACCAGTGCTTCTGAAATCACATGGTGAAGTGAACAGTTCTGCTTTTAAAAAAAAGGTTAAAGCATATGGTTGCAGAATAAAGCATTGAGGACATTCATATGACAGGGTTTGGAACTTGATTTACATTAGGCATTTTAAGAAGGAGATACTTTCCCCAGCTAGGTAAATAAACATTTGTATAAATAGAAATAAATAAAACATCATCTTTTCCTCAGCGGCATTTTAAAAAGAAACTACCGCTGTTGTCTTTGTAAACCATAACAACTTTTACTTTGACCTTAGTATTTGACTGCCCATCCTGTTCATATTATTCCAGCCCCTGATACTAGTGATCATAGGGAAGTCTACAATAGAAACTTATTAGCATGCTTGAGAGTATTTTCAGCTCAGCATGAAGGAGGATGTCTCAGTACTCATTACAGTAACACCCTGCTGAGTTTGAGTCTTAATTAGTGGTTGATAAAGTACTTTTAAATCTTGAGGTGAAAGATGACATGCACTTCCTAAATATTATTACTGATTTGCTTACTTTTCCATTCCCTGATGATCATCTTTTACATCATCATTTCTTATTTAAAAAGAAAAAGCATGAAAAAAACTGCTTAATGAGCAAGCTGAACTCATATTTTACAGATACTCGTTGGTTTACTCCTCACAGCATTTTATAGTAGCACCAGGCACACACATCTCTGTAACAACTATGTAGAAATACTGACTGTTCATACATTGATTTGAATAATCAGTTTATAAAAATAACTGTAGAGGCAAAAAAGAAAAAAAAAACAATAAAGTGCCTGCATGCTTCTTACATCAAATGCTCAGTCTATAAGCCAAAGGAAATCAGTCTAACAAGACAGTGTTTAATAGGGTCAAAACAAGAACTGCAGCTACAATGGTAAATAAAAGCCAAGTTAGTTTTGATTCATTTCCCTATACCCTAAATAAATTCAGGTTGTAAATAAAAGAAGGCAGGGAAGAAAGATCTAAAGTATTGTCTCTACCCATGAGTTTATGTCCGTAGTCTGGCATAAAAAAAGGTCACATTACCTAGAGTCCTTACATGTGCTACTGCTTGTGTCCTCCTGCTGCTAAGAGCCTGAATGCACACCAATAACCACATAATCTAACCTTCCTTAGTGAGTACCTAGGTACGGTACAACAAGGCTCAGCATACTCAGACAATGGGCCTATCGAGGCAAACTAAGGCACTAGCATTCCATTTGATATCAACAGGAGCAGGCACAGTCAAACCAAAGAGGTTATCTGCAGTAAACTGTTGAAATGCCCCCAACAGGTAGCTTTCAGCATTCTTTTCCTGATGGAGTGCTTCCCATTTGATTTCTGGTTGTATGGGCAACCCATCCTTCTAGGACACAGTGGGAATCCCAGAGTGAAGGGTCTCAAAGGATGCTGGAGATTCCTCAGGTCTTCAGGATGGGGAAGCCATGTTGCTCCACAGTGTGTCCAGCTCGTCCCACTAGACTCCAGGTAGTGAAATGACAGGTATTTCTGCTCCAGAAGTTACCTGCAGTGGTTTGCTGTTTGAGGACAACTCTCCAATGAGTGCAAAAATCAATAGACATGCAGAACCATGCACTATGTCTGGCTGCACTGCATCATGATTTTGGGCAGCACAGAGGAGAGAACAGGCCAGGTCCATGAAGTGGGTCTCTCTTTCCATTGGAGATTGATAAATTAAATCTCTCCTGATCCTGCCTTCTTGCCTCTCCTCTTGGTGTACATCCCCAGGGCAGTTCAGCACTAATGGGTGAGAATGGGTACAGTGTGTGAAGCTAAAGCTTCTTACTCCATCTCTGATAATGATCAACATCAGGTGATTTTGGAAGAAGTACAAGGAACCAGAGCAAAACACTGTCCTGGAGAACTTCAGCCAATTGCCACTCGGGGACTTTAGGAGTTGAGAATAAGTTTGGGGGTCTTAGTAGTCTTTGATTCATTTTTCTTCCATCTTCATAGAAAAACTTGTGCACTTCCATGTAAAATCTTAGTATTCATCATATTCTGCAGTGAATGTCCTATCATCTACCCGTCGGCTGCAGGAAGAAGTCTCTTTCATGTTTCCTTTGAACTTGCTACGTGTTTTTCCTCATTCATGCTGTGAAGACACACTCACCTTTTGTTCCTTACTTACTTCCTCTGTTTGACCTATGATTTTACAGACTTCTGTTGGACAATCCAGCAGACTTACAGATAATCAGGGATGCATCACTAACACCAGTAATCACAGCACCACAAAATGTTTTCAAAAGCTGCAGGAAAGGACATTTTCCTCCAAATCAACATACCCATACTAGCAGTGTCACTGTGCTAGTTGTATTTCTGAATTGCTACCATACTTCTACTTCCTTGAAAAATGAAGAAATATATATAAAAAATAACAATCTGTCCTATAGCAAGGCAATAATTATTATTAAAGGAGTGTGGTGGGTTGACCTTGTCTGGATGTCAGGTGCCCACTAAGCTGATCTATCACTCCCCTCCTCAGCAGGACAGGGCAGGAAAAAAAAAAAAAGAAGATGGAAAAAACCTCATGGGTTAAGGTAAAGGCAGTTTAATAAACCAAAAGCAAAGCTTGCTCACAGAAGTAAAGGAAAATGGCGGACTTCTCTACTTCCCATCAGCAGGCAATGTCCAGGGATGTAGCATTTCAGAATGTGTCGTGGTTGTAAATGTCATAATAAGGAATGTCCCATGCTCCTCCTCCTTTCTCTTAGCTTTTGTTGCTGAGCAGACAGTTTGGGTCAGCTGTCCTGGTTATGGCCTCTCCCAAGATCTTGCCCATCCCAGCCTACTGGTGAGGGGGCAAAATCAGAGAGACACTCTTGATGCTGTGAGAGCACTGCTCAGCAGTAGCTGAAACATTGGTGTGTTTGGTGTGTTATCAGCACCTTTCTAGCTACCAATATAAAGCACAGCACTGTGAGGGCTGCTGTGAGGAAAATTAATTCCATCCCATCCCAATCAAATATAAGGACCAGATGCTGGATTGTCATGGTGTGAGACTTTGACAATTGAAATGAACAACAAAGAGGTGGTATGAAAAGGCTGGAAGCTACCCAGTAAATATTTCTGTTATAAGTGCACACTGTGTTTTGTGCACTCTTTGAGAAGCCAAGAGAGACTTGCAATTGTTGGGGATGATGCAGGGCAGGTACAAGAACCATTCAAGGCACTGGGAGAGACTAAGGCGAGAAGAGCCTAAACTGCACAGCCTGAGAGTTGTTTGTGGCAAATATTACAGTGTAAGAATTTGTGCCAATGGGGTCAGAAGCTGATTGGGTTTTTTTCCTTCAAAAAGATCTTCACATCAGAAGGAAGGAGTTATACTGTGCACCTGCATCAGAAAAGAGAACTTGGCTTTTCACACAACAGGGATCCACACAACAACAGTACACAAACTGCTCAAAAAAAGAAAACAAAGTGCCGCCTGAGAGCCTGTGAAAGTGTGGATGTGTTCAGTCGTCCTTCTTTCCACTGAAGAAGTGGTTTTGCCAAGCACTACTTGATGCATCACATCAAGAAGGGAAAGCATATGGAGGAGGACACGACTGTACCCAGTACAACACCTCCTGAGAAGCCTCCTCAGTTCTTTGCTCTCTATCTCTTTGAAGGGCTCCAGTTTGCTGTGGAGGGATCCAGAGGGCAACTTCATACACCTCTAAGGGCTCTTCTTTCTTTCAGCTGTATTTTCAGAGTTTGAAGCTCCGTACTTTTCTATGAATGTCTCATATATTTTCTCACTTCCTTGTAGAAGGTCTCAGCAGGTGTAGCAAGAACCACATTTCAAGACACTATGAGCTCCAGGGTAAGGCACTGAGATTTGCACAGGAAAGCTCCCTGAAGCAGTGAGAGGAACAGGACAGCTCTGCCTATGAACATCCAGGCTGTGAGCAAACACCAGCTGGGTGAAAAGTTCAGTAAAGTTTTTCCAAAGGAGCTAAAAATTGTGTGAGCAGAGATAAACCACAACCTCTACAAATGTCAAAAATCTGTGAGCCTGGCCAAGTTACACCCCTTCAGCAACCAGGCATGTACTGTTTTGTCTGTTTTCAGAATCTTACTGCAATATACAAATATTGTAAAAGCTTATGTTCAAGAATTTTACAACCCCTTTTTCTACAAACTCTTATGGTCTGGATGCACAGTTATTGGTTGTTTACAAATCCTTTTCTAATTCTAGCGTATTTCTTTGTTAGGAGGAAGATACTGTCACCATAGCTACCCTGAATGCTTCAGTACCACTCTGCACATAAGTTACGATCAGGGAAAGCCGATTTATTCATAAGAAATGTGTTTTGTTGGATTACATTCCCACAAACCCCTAAGTTTTTATGCAACAAAGCTGATTACAGAGTATTGACGTAGGAAGACATTTTGGCTACTCTCTCTTGGTTTTACTTTGTTGGCCCTAGATTGTGATGCCAGGTCATTAGTGAGTTATTTCAACAGCAGAATTCCTTTCATTCCTGCCAATGCACTATCATCTACCATCTGAGGGGGGAAACAAGGTGACTTCTTGGAGTCTCTGAAAAACACAAAAAAATTAATGGATTCAGTGAACCCTGACCCTGCCTGTAAAGATAATTTGTCAGTCTGTTCATCGGAGTATCAGCAAGGTCTTGGCTCTCTAATGGTTTCTATCACTTCCTTCCAGCCAATTCTGACAGCTCTGCCTGGTCTTCCTGGAAAGCAATAGTGTCACTGAAGCACTGTTCTGCTCCTGAGTGCACACAGAGGTGATCTAGTCACTATCTGCAAAAAGCAGGAGACAATGTGAGGGATTGAACACTTCCAGGTGTGACACCCTATTACACTTAAAACATCCCAAACGTTTTTGGTTTGTGTTGGCTTGAGTGTTCTAAATATTATGTTCCATGGTTTGGTTGCTGTGACAATGTGAACTGCACCTGAGAACAAAGTGTGATGAAAGTCAGGCTTTATTCCCAGAACCGAGTTTCTGAAAATCAGCCAATCAGAGCAGATGAGAAGCTGTGCTTGACTGGTTCATTAACACTTTATCTAGTATTTTGCAGATAATTAATGCAAAAGCCCCTCATGGACCTTCAGACATCCATGTCCAACATGCGCAGAGAGAGACCATACCTACTCTCACCTCCATTACTAATAAGGTTACCTCTTACCTCCAGGGTTAATGAGGAGAAAGAGGCATGGGAAGTGGCATAAAAAGTGTCTCCCCAGGTGATGTGGAAGAACCTTGGTCACTGTTCTTGGGAGGATGAGGACATCTTGAGGACCTCTATGACAGACATCTCAGAGGACTGTCATGGGAATGAAGTGTGGTGAACTCTCTCTCTCTCCTCCTCTTTTTTTTTTCTCTCTCTTTTTGCCATTTTTCTCCTACATAGCAACACATTTTTTCCAATAGCCACTGCCGTAGCCTAAGACAATATACACATCAAATAAAATCAATTGCTGAAAAGAATGAAATGGGGCTTATGAAACTTTCAGGACCTTTTCAGAGAAATGTAACATCAGGCACCACAACTTATGGGCAGGAGGGTTCAAGAATGAACAAAAATGTAGAGTACAAGGACTGTGGGTTTCTTTCCAGAGGAAGGCAAACGTGTACTTCAGCAAACAAACAGTCATGCTTGAGGCTAATAAAAGGTACATTTCACCAAGCAAATGGATTTAACACTCCTTCACAGTGTTTCAGTGTACTGTCAGCATGACTCAAGTTGTGTCTGGCAGCCTTTAGGGACACTAGTGAGGCTGGTGTAACTTTGCAGGGCAGGACAAATTTGGGTAGGGATATTACTCAGATTCCTGCAAAGCACGTGCCACATGGTACCTCTGATGGTACATCAAACACCTTTTAATAGAGCACTCTAGATAGGAGGCATGATTCCACAACCTTTATACACAAGAGTAAAGCAAACAGGAATATCCATCTACTTAAGCTATATTCACAGACTGAACCATGGCAGATATTCAATAAAAGAGCCAGCAGCAGAGCTACTGTGAGTCCATGAATATTGGCATCACTGAGATGAGTGTACTCGACCTATTGGCTATACTGATACCTCTGCAAGAATGATGAAGAGTCTAACAGGGACTGAAAGAAAGAAAGAAAACCAGCTACATAAAGTCCTACATAAAGCCAGGTTTCCAAGAAACTTAAGATGGGTAAAATTACATCCTGAATTTAAAGCTAATTGCAGTGGCTAAATCTGGACTTAAATATGGGCAGAAGCAGTGGTCAAATCAACTCTATTTGTAGTTAGAATCACAGAATCATAAAATGGTTTGGGTTGAAAGGGACCTTAAAGATCATCTACTTCCAACTTCCCTGCCATGGACAGGTACACCTTCCACTAGACCAGATTGCTCAAAGCCTCATCCAACCTCGAACACCTCCAAGCTGGGGGCATCCATGACTTCTCTGCGCAATCTACTTCACCACGTTCATAGTGAAGATTTTTTTCAGTTTAAAGCCATTACCCTTTGTCCAATCACTACAGGCCGTGCTAAAAGTCCCTCCCCAGCTTTCCTGTAGGCCCCTTTAAGTACTGAAAGGCTGCAACAGGACCTCCCCTGAGCCTTCCTTTCTCCAGGCTGAAGAGTCCCAACTCTCTCAGCCTATCCTCATAGCAGAAGTACTCCAGCCCATCGTCTTTTTGACTTACGAGATATTATCTGAGGGCTCCTGGCTAAGGGACATAGTCTGTACAAGGATGCAAACAGCATTTAGAGGTCTCTGAACAACTCATAAGGTGAATTGTCTGGCTAAAAATTAATTCATTGACACTCCCCTTGGAGGCAGTTACATTCTCTTGCTTATTAAGACAACATCTGATGAGATTATTTACCACCTCATTACATGGCTTTGTGTAACTCGGCTGCTTTGTTTTTCATAAGAAACTCTACTAGAACACACCTACTTTGTGGCATCAGCTGGCTAAATGAAATCCACAGGTTTTTTTTAAAAGGGTGGAAAGATGATAAAATGCTGAACACCAATTACACACAACTATCATGGTTCATAAGGCCGCATTTTTGTTAAGCACCACAGCCACTGCTAAACATCTGAGAATATTTATAAGAGACTCAACAATCCCCAAAAAGGATTCATCTTGCAAGGTGGTAGGGTGATGAACTCTGCAAACCACTGCTTTTTTGATCAATAAAAATCTTATCCTCATAATGTTGTTGAACATTTTGATGAATCACAATTTGTTCAAAGCTTATCAAAAATTAATTATATGCATTTCCTGAAAAATCTAGTAATCAATATTTATATTTTTATCTATTTCACGCTCATTTTGCATCAGCTAATTCATCTCTACTCAAGGATCTAGGGGACAGGGATTCATTAGTTTGTATGTGTATTTACAGAACAATGTGTTGATCCCTGGTTTTCATCAGGAGCTTTAAGCAAAACCACTGCCTTGAAAAAAATGCCAATCTGATTTTTAACTTCTAAGGATAAGAACTAATATTTGTGTAGTCAGAGGTGTTAAGTTTCATCCTGGCTCAGGAGGGATTTTGAAGGAATACATATTACTTTCCAGAGCTTGGTTGAGTTCTACATATATTTTTGAGACTGCAAGGCAAGAACATAATGCTGCAAATGATACATTGTTTTTTTCATGTTTAGGATGGAAAAGTTGTTTGGCATCTTAGATTGAGTAATTATATTAAGTCAGAGCTTCATTTGCATTTAAACCACTTTTTTATGGTTTGGGAATTTATTGCAAACCTACAGCAACTGAAATATCAACATTATTCTGCTTCCACTGAACTCCCTACCAAACTCCTGTCTCCAGCTTTGAGAATGATGTTCAGAGAGTTTGTCTCTGAGCTTTATAATTGTTCCAGGAAAATGCTCCTGGACAGATTTTTGACTAAAAAATAAAAAAAATTGTTCATAAGGTCACAAAAAGAATAGACTCTCCTTGCAGCTGAATAGTGGTCTCAAGGGTTAATCAAGGCTATGTTTGGACTCTGAAACATGTATAAAATGAGGTAAATCAGTGCAGCTCAGTTTTCCCTTTTTGTCTAGCAAATAGTCACTCCCTTTTTCATATACACTGTGAAGATGTGCTAAAGATTTTTTTGGCTTTAGTCAGAAGAAGCCCTAAGTATTGTTAAGGATTTTTGCCATAGTGCTATCAAATATCTTAAATTTCTTCTAAGTCTGGTCTAGCAAAGGCAGCCCAAGGCAGGATTCCAGGTATTCCTGAATTCAGAACCTAGTCATTAGAGCACCACATTATACTTAAACAACGTAGTTTTATCTGATTGCAGGGGGCATTAAGGCACTTCAGGAGGTAAATGACTGAAGCCAATATTAAAAAGAGACTGTGAAGTTACTCTGCTTGTCCTGAGCCAGAATGCACAGAGATTGAGGCATTTCAATTCCATACTTTGCGAAGCAGAACAAATGCAATCTATCCACTACAGGGAGAAATGAGAAATAATGAATGCAAAGTGTTTTGAGAGTATAAAGGAGATATAAAAACTATCTTCCCTTATTGTCATCACAGTTTTAAGGTGTAATACTTAAAGAGAATAGGCAATTCTTTGGCTGAGGCCACTTCTCTGGACTAACTGAGGCAAAACCTGAGAGAATTCAGGGCACAGACAGACAGAGAGAGAAAAATGCAAGGATTTCACAGGAGCTTTTTCTATCAGTGAGCATATGAAAGATATTTATTCTGCATCATCTAGGGGGATTATAGCAGCTGGAAACTTCCATAGTGACCATGGGTCCAGACCTTGTCTCTTTGGACAGTTTCAGATACCCCCTTGGAAAGGTGACAGTGAACAGCAACAGCCTGAGAAGCCCCAATCTCAAACGCAAAAAGCATGAATAGATAGACCAGGACACAATGAAACAGTATTCTCAAGTGACCCTAATGAAACCAGTTTTACTTATTCTTGAAAACTTTTACAGGGCAAGGTAATTGCCCAGTCAAAACTAAGCTTACACTCTTAAAAAAGAAAAATAACTTACTTTCTTTATTCTAACACTGAAGAGAGTTAGAGCTAACTTTCATGCTCCTTGGTCCATGGAAATGCCTTATGTATTACAAAATACATCCTGACTTGATAAAGGAGGAGATAATAAATTACTCTGTCTGCCTGGGGCAAGGTCAGATTGTTTAACAAAGTAAAAGACTATTATTTATGTGTGTTACAGCCTCTCTGATAGACATTGCACTGTGCAAAAAGTAATTTATAGACTCTATGCAAAGGGATGGCAGGCATCATTTGAAATGAGATAAATCAATGAACATGAGCAAACCAATTGTCCATATCGGCGTCAGTAAATTACTTTATTTCCTTGGCTTTGTTTTAATGAGATTATCTAATGAACAACATTTTTCTTTAATTGCCTACTAAGTAGCCAGATTATGAACAGACTTTTTAAAAAAACTTTAACTGGTTATTTCAAATTAAATGCTCCATTTCCTTGGTTTAAAAACATTGTGCTGCTTTGCACTGACATCTGTACCATGAATGACTGGATCAGCTTTGGGCCATGGTGCTACGTGTTTACCAGCCAGACCACTGTTTGAACTGGTCTCATAACAGTATGAAACTCAATAGCAGTTGTTATAAAATGTCAGTGTAATTTTAGGGAAAATACTGATTGCTCATGCAGCAATTTCTATCTGATTTAATTCAGTGCATTTCACGGGCATAAATAATATCCTACGTAATATTTCTCTTTCATCTTCCTAATAACCTCTGTCATCAGTTACACAGGGTCACGTGTAACTGGCAGCACTATCCCACTTTTCAAATAGCAAAAGTCATGCCAAACAGCTCTTGTCCTCCCTGTAGATGGGATCTATCCTCGTTGTAACAATGCTGCAGAAGCCCTAGCACACTCCATTATAATGCACTGAATTATTCCTCATGGGGTGCAGCAAAAGCCTTCAAGCTTCTCTTCAAGCTTCTTTTGAAAGGAATGGTTGGACTCAATGATCCGGTGGGTCTCTTCCAACCTGATTGTTCTATGGTTCTATGATTCTCGAAGACTTGCCAGCTGGAAGCGTCCCAGTACAGAGCATGCAGGCAAGAGAGAGGAGAATGCTACACTCATGCAACCACCCTGTCTGCTAGTGCAGACACTGGTGTTGGTGTGGAGACGTCCAGCAGGGTGCAGGGACCATCCCCACTGGCTCTGCAGCAATGCAGTTCTTTCTTCCCCTTCCAGCTACAGGGGCTTCCGGGAGCATGTACTGCTATTTTCTGTTCCTTTGCTTTGCAGCAGATAAAAAAAAAATTATATATATAGCCCATTTGCAGTAAAACCTTTGGCCTTCTGAAGCAACAGCAGGTGCTCCGTGAAAGGCAGTGCTTGGTAGTGGAACTTGTCACCACTTCTAAAGGGAGCATTTGAGAACTAGCCCCTTGAGAACTAGTCTGGTGACCCAAGAGCTGTAATTGCTGCTTCCTGAAGACCTAATAGATAACCCTATGCATAAATCACCACAGCAATACAAACATTAGAAAAGTGCTGCTTTTTTACCCACCCTCAAACAGTTCTCCCAGATTCTAAGCATGACATTAAGAGAGAATAAAGGTGAAGGGCAGGACAGGCTAGCAGAAAGAGAGGGGTTTTGCAGGGATTATGACCAGAAATGTTTTCATTACTAAGCTGTACAACAAAAAGGGAGAAGTACTTGTATTTTTAGAATGTTAAGTATCACAGCTGGAGTCTCACTGAGAGAAGTAAGAACTGCTGTTTTCCCTACTGTTGTTTAATATAAAATATCCCTTCACAAAGAGCCAGCAAGTTTATTTGATTGATGGAGAAAAGAGAAAAGTCTCTCCTGTGAGACAGAGGCAGGAATCACTCAATGCTGCAGTAGGAGTTGTTTGATCATGGTAGCAGCTGAAAAGGGATTAAAAACAGTGATAGTAGGCTAGGCCAATCACTGCACAGGTTTAAATTTGTTATTAGGAAAATCCCTCCTCAGTCATGCCTAAAACACCAGAAATCCCTTTTTCCGGGTCCTTGCAGTGCTCAGTGGCCGCTGTAGCCTCTGGGAAGCGATGGTGTTGGCATCTGTTACCACCACAATCACTTTTACTCAGTATCAGTTCACTGAGCTCAAGGAGTCCAAATGTACATTAGTTCACAGCTCCAAAATCCCTTCCAATGGGCACATAAATGCAGGATGCTCTGAAGTTTCAATCTGCTGTAGATTACATTATATTCAAGCTGCTGCAGGCTGATAAGGACGTCAATACTTGAGCAAATGTTCATGTAAAACAACAAATTCTGTTTTAAGCAATTATTTCCAGAACAATTCCGTGGTTTCTGAGTTGCCAGTAACATTAGAAGACTCCTGTACTTTAAAGCTTGTTTAAGACGAATTGCCAGTTTCCTAAGCATAAACCACCTGGATCAATTCTTAACCACATTCATTCCAAGAATAGGGAGCTAATTTGTTGATCAATTACTTTCCACAAGTGCAATTCATAAATAAGTGGTAAAAAGTGTTCCTAGCTACTTTGAAAAGGATGGAGGAGACAGATAGAGGCAAAACTGTAATTTTTTTTCATTTTGTGCCCTAGGGGTTTGTGTTTTGCATGGGAAGCGTATATTTACACTGATTACAAAGACAATTTGCTCAGAGTCCTGGAAATCATGTAGTACATGTAAACTTTAACTTTAACCTGAACAGACATTCATTCTAATCCAATGCACAGAGAAAATGCAAAGAATACAGTCAAGGCAGTAGCAGGAATATAGACAACATTTCCACACAAGGATATTATTTTTGGGGCTGTAAGGCAGTTTTCATGGCCAAGAGAAGTGTGAAGCAGGATCTATATTGAAAAATCAGCTGGTTAGCACTGTCCCTGGAAAGCTACCCTGACTTGACTCCATGACCTTGTCTCCTCTGCTGTCAGGCCACGTGCCTCATGTCTTTAAGCCAAACTAACAAAATGCCCAACTGCAGCGGATCCCACTGTCTTCCTTGCAGGGTGATCTCACTTCTGGGCAAAGCAAGAAGGCAATAAAGCTATGCAGATCACTGAAGAAAAAGAAAACTCTTGATCCATGCTCCTCCATGCTCTGATAGTGTCAATGTTCCCACATTCAGAGCTCTTTGGACACAGGCTGAGACTCAGAATACGTTGTTCACTTCCCTGCCCTTCCATAGACTTCACACCTGATTCTTGACAAATCCCTTTGAAAGATGCTTAGGCACCAAAATTGCATTTGCATCAACAACAGGGAAACATCAAAATAATTTGGGGTCATTACTGGGCTTCAGTTCCTGTTACAGATACAATTATACATCCTAACAGTGCAGAATGTCCACAGTAATATGGCAGAGCCAACCAATGACCGTGGGAGGTCCTTCCCTGCCAAGATTTGGGACCTATGACACTGTGACTTGGCCAGTTTACTCCAAATTCAGACTCAAGAGTGAGCTAACATTTATCACCTTGAATCGCCATGTTAACCAAGACCTTCTTCATAATTCAGAAACACTTTGAGGACTTCCTCAAGTCCAATGCCTTCCCCACACAGCTGCTTCTATCACACAGTTTGGAAGGCTTTCTGGTCAGAGTTGATTCTCTCTTTCCTTTGAGAAAACTGACAATATTTCACCATGGACAGGAAAATCATTTCATCCCGTCCTGCAGGACACTACCACAGGTTGCCACCCAAACCAGCCTCTGCCAGACAATCCACATCACAACCTGTCCCCAGCTTTGCCCAAACTGTCAGCAAGGTTCTCAAACACCATCTGAAAAGAAATGGTCAAGAGCAAGGAAACCCTTCCCTAACCACTGCAGGAATCCTCGGAAAACCATCATAAATCAAGACAACTCAGTATCTGCCCCCATATGCCACACTCCATTCTGAAATATTTGAAATATTCCTCTAGCACAGAATAAGAAGAGGCAGGTTTTACACCGCCTGCTCCTGACAAGTAATGGTCTCAGAGAGGAGGGAGTTTTGCCCACTCCAACTTTCACTGCAGCCTCACATAAAACACAGAAGTCTGGGTTTCACAGTCATCAGTCTCTGCTCTTGAGTTTGCCTGCTCTGACCTCCAAGAGTCAGCACCTCTTGTATACCAGTTCTTATCAGCATTTCTCCTTGAGGAGATTTCAGCAGGCTACGGACAGGATTTAAAAGAAGGAAAACAGTACAGTCATTCTTTTGATCTTTATCAGGTTGTGTCCAGCTTCATTTTTCTTCAGGGCTTTATACCCTCCTACTTGCCCCAATGACCATATCCCATTTTATGTGCAATGCACAATTTCCCTCATATTTTCATTCAAGCTTTTCCATTATCTTCTACACCTAACCTCTGCATGTAATTCCATCTCTTCACTGTAAATAAATCTACCACTGACCATAACTTCAGCTTTCCTCCTCTCACAGGTTCCAGTCTATTAAATGTGCAATACTGAGTGAAAACCACAGCTGCTAAATTGGGGGTTATTTTGGACAAAGGAGTATGAGGAGTCATAAACTCATAAATGAAATAATCGAACTATAGAAGTAGTTACAACTGCACTGACCATAGAATCACAGAATCATAGAATCATAGAATAGTTTGGATTGGAAAGGACCTTAAAGATCACCTAGTTCCAAACCCCCGTATCATGGGCAGGGACATCCCACTGGATCAGGTTGCCAAAGACCCCATCCAACCTCGCCTTGAACACCTCTGGAGATGCGGCATCCACAGCTTCCCTGGGCAACGTGTGCCAGTGCCTCACCACTCTCACTGTGAAGAAATTCGTCCTTATGTCTAGTCTAAATCTGCCCCTCTCCAGTTTTTACCCATTGTCCCTAGACCTATCACTACAAGCCTTTGTACAAAGTCCCTCCCCAGCTTTCTTGTAGGTTCTCTGATGTTCCATAACTCCCTTTCTTACGCCTGTTTTAGGGATTCTGTGTAGGAATCACTGCTTCTCTTGGTTGACCATGGGGGAAGGTAGCTGTATCCTTCTGCCTCCATCAGAGACATTGGTCGGATGAATGTTGCTCAACAGGTCTGCAGGGTCTCCCAGCTCTATTTGGCATAAAATCTATAGCCGACATCTTGCAGCCTGCTGCAGCAATAAATTGCCTCTTTCTCCCTCTCTTGCTACAGCTCATTCATTTGCTCTGTAGTTCCCATACATGCATGGCTTAGACTATTTATATTTTCCTGTCTTGGTTAAAAAAGAGAAGAGGCAGTCAGGATACTATTCTTCCCAATCAAGTCAGGAAAACATTCCCTCCCTTCAGGCAGTATTTAATGAAGTGCACACAAATGTCTGTAGCTCTGCTCCCAGTGTTTAAATTTACTGCAGTTTCCAGCTGTGCTCAGTGGGATTGCAATTCAGATGACCAAAAGAGTAGATCATAATTCTCTGTTTCCATCTCAGACTGATATCCCAGATTGTACCTTTGCTCCATGAAGACTACGTCTTCTTTATTTATTTTTAGTATGGTTAGGTATTTAATACGCAGACGAATACTAGGTCAGAAAATGCAGAGGCTGTTCTGAATTATGATGATGTTGTTATCATTAATAGCTCTTTGGTAATAGAAATCAACACAGTGCACTGGGTACCAGACAGATATGAAATGGAAAACTAAGACTGAACCCCAAGACCTTAGACAAATAGTTGTCACACCCTGTAAATCATCGCCTACCACTAATTATCTTTCACTACATAGCACATACAGGCCTGGGGAAACTGAAGGATTTTACCCTTTGCTAACCTTTATCAAGTTGTTCTAATTAGGAAGCCCCAGTTCTGTTTCTGCTTCTTCAATTAAGTGAGCATGGTCTGTGAGTTATTCACCCGTGCTTACCCACTGTGTGTAAACATGTGAACGCTCTGAGACCTCAGCCTGAAAGCTGCTATAAAGGTAGGTTCTGTTACTTTGATGCAAGACTTAAGAAAATACAAGGAGAGCATGGTATTTGAGCAAGGCTAATGACAGCATTGAATACAGATTTTTAAGTCTAATTACTAGCAGCAGATGAGATCTGGCTCTTGTCATTGTTTTCTGTCTTGAGTACTTCCAAGTAGCCCTCATCTCAGATAAAGCTGAATCTCTCCTTTCTGAAAGCCGTGTCAAGAAGGTCTTGGTATAACGAGAGTGCTGCCAAAATGACAAGAAGGGGACAGAATTCAAGCTTTGACAGAAGACAGGACGACTGGCTTATGACAGTTGACTAAAAGTCTGTGGAACAAGTAAAAGGAGAATCACTCCAAGGAAGAGTGACCAGCTTCCTCACACAAGCCAAAAGGCAAAAGCTTGTACAGGGAAGGTTTTACATGCTTATACCTAAAAGAAGTTTTCTAGATTTTAGGATAAGAGGTCTAGAGACTTTTACAGAGGCAAAGGACATTGAATAGATGTTTAGAAACAAGATTCCTGGCATACGCTGGGCACAGCACTTTGGAAATCACCAAGATGAGCATCCAGCACTGTATGGCTGCTCTGCTGCTCCTGTTCCTGGAAAATAAAGGAGTGTGAAAAGAGAAAATATTTCTGGGAATACAGAAGGAAAATCAAATTCTACTCAAATTCATATGAAAAAGGCCTTAAATCTGGGACAATGAATCACCATTCCTGGCAAGTAGCTTTCCTATAAGCTTTCTGAGTGCACTAACAGCTTTCACTGTTTGGATGTTTTGATTCCAATGACTCAGTAGCTAATCTTTCCTGCATTGCTGAGCTGCTGCCATCAAGCAGAAAGAAGAGGGGTACAAAAGACACAAGGGATTTTGCATGACAGAGGGTGCTTTGGTAGAAGAGTCCCTTGAATGTGATCTGCTACTGGGATAAGGTTGTGTTCATCTAGCCTTTCCTGAGTTTCTATAAATGTGTTTAAGATCCTCATTTCAGATTTTTGTCACCTAAAACAGACAAATGAGCCTGGAACGCCAACAGTGCTTCATGCTAACAAATCTGTAGTAAAAAAAATCATCAGGATCTCAAAGCAGGACACAGGCCCATTGAGATTCTTTTATTTTCCAACAGTGCTCTGGGAACAGGGTTGCCCTACAGAGCTCAGACAAACTTTGTTCTGGAACACTGTTATCTTAGAAAATATTACTGACTTCTTTTCTTGCGACAGTAAGGAGGTAAGAACAGCTAGAGGGTAAATTCATTTATAACGTCTTATGAAGGGTTTTTATTTCATGTGGCTTTTGACCTCGAGTCTAAAGGAAACATCCATCCACATTGTAATGTGGGGGCCAGTGAATGCAGACAAGCCAGATATTTATGTATCAGCATCGAGACCTTTAGAAATACAGGCAGACTAGCAGGGTGATCTCTACCACAGTGTGTCTTAAATATAAGCAATGGACAGATTGCTTGCCAGCAACAGTGGAGAGAAAATTTTACTGGCAACATTTTTCTTTCATCTGCCCAGGGCCAAGAGGTGAAGCATGAGCGTGCTGACACGTGAAGGAGAGGGAAACTGGGTAAGGGCATGGACTGGCATCACAAGGTGGGATATTTCAGCTTTGCCATGTGAATTCAGAGAAATCAGAATCTGTTTCAGTCTATCCAGTTCTCTTTGATGGTCTTACTTGTATAGGTAACTGCCTACCCCTGCAGGAAACTTCTGGGGCTGTGGCCTACAGCTTTCCATTGCTGCTAGGCTCAGTTCTTAATATGGCAATATTAATAAACTTCCTGGTAACAGATTGGGTCAATCCCTTAAAGGCAGACAGATTCTACCAAAAGCCTCTATCTTTCATCCAAATGCTTTTATATCCCTTCAGTTAGCGCTTCTGTGCCCCATGCACTGACCTTGTGGTGTTCAGCTCTTCAGATGCAAAACAAAACTCTGCACCACTACATCCTTGCAGAATAAGTTGATCATTAAGATCCAGACTGTATCCTTTGTGGAAAACAAGTTACCTGGGTTTTTTTGGTACTTTTTAAATGGATGGTTTGTATTGAACAATATTCTGAAGTCTCAGGTCCCTCTTACTGCAGCATTATCCTCTGATCTACAAGCTGTCTACTAATCTGCTTGCTGCTCTCAGAAAATTAAAAGACCATGTGTCTGGAGTCAGAGCAGTTCCCCTGCAGGGAGCTGGGTGACTAGTTTCAAGACAGCCATGTAATTAGCAGGCAGTCTACTGTCATCACACTGAAATCAAAGGATGCCAAAGAAAAGAGTTTTCATTCCAGGTCTTCAATGAACTGGACAGTCAGTAACTTTATTTTTTTTTAATGAGGCACCAAAGCGCTGGACATTCATGATTCAGAGAGGTAAACCATCTCAGACAATGTGAACTAAGTATTTTAGCAGCTCCTAAAGACAGAGCAGGGCTCTAGCTCCAAATACCATGCCTGTTTCCTCACTAGTATTACAGCTGAAGGAATTAAACAAGCAGGTAGCAATGTGAGGAAAGAAAGCAGAGGTTCTCCCTAAGGATCCCACACAAGTTTCTGGCTGCCAGGTGGTGTTGGTCCCTCTGCAATGGGGCTGCTGCAGATGGAAGATCCAGGTACAGCACAGGAAGGCTGGCCCTGCTCTTGACCCCTTTCTCATGACAGCGCAGCCAGGTACAAGAAAACAGCTCTGCAGAGCTGGCTCTAGAAAAAATTTACATGACAGTAACAAAAAAAAGACAAATTCCATAGCACACACAAAAAGATTCAATGGCAAGACAGCCTGTGAGATTCTCTGAATGCTAAATTAGTTCTGTTAAAAGGAAATTTAATCCTTGGCTGGGTTTTCTACAAGGATTTGTGAATGATGATAAAAATGAGGAAATAGGCTACCTCCCAAACACACAACTGTAGCAGAACCACCAAGATTTATTGTATGCAGGAAAAAGTACATCTCCTCCTCACCCGTTCTGGTTTATGACTTACCTTTCCCGTATAGCAGGGCTTTGTAAAGACTGACTGACCCTTACTACAGGACAGGATAGCAGGGTTAAGCCACTCTTTGAAATCTTGGCTGCAAATAGTATCTCTTCTCAGCATGCTCAGAATATAGACAGATTCAGTCTGTTGTCACCACCACAGACAAACAAATCCTTCCAGAAAGGAAAGGAAAGGAAAAGGCATTGTTTGAAACATAACCTAAAGCATGACTAGAAGGACCTACAGATATAAACTGGAGAAGGGCAGTTTTTTCCCTAGACATTATGAAGAATTTCTTCAGTATGAGAGTGGTGAGGCACTGGAACAGATTGACAAGGGATGCCCCATCCCCGGAGATGTTCAAGATCAGGTTGGATGGAGTAATATATTTCCCTACATTTAATTAGAATCTCCACTGTTTCCATTTCTGACTGCTGCCTCTCGACCATCTGCCATGCACCACATCAACAAGCCTGGCTCCATCTCCTTTATACCCACCCCATAGGTACTTGAAAGTGCCATTAGGTCTCACTGAAGCTGTCTCTTCTTCAGGTTGAACAATCCTAACTCCCTTAGCCTTTCCCCCGTACACACACTTTCCCCCTGCACACATCTGATAAATTAAAGTAAAAAGAGAGAGAACAAGAACAACCTTCTATGAGGACAAAATTTCACCAAACCCCCAAAGACATGTCAGTATGGCAGGAGACACCTTGCAAATGCTTTTCTGGGCATAAGGTGAGAGACCTCACCACTAATGTTGAGGTTGTCACGGGTATTATGTCATGATGTGAAACCTGCCTTGTTGGAATTAACAGTTTCTGTTGGTTCTGGGGGCTTCTGGTCCTACACACAGGCAGGAACAAGTGACTGCATGGATCCTCAATGCGGAATAGCTAGAGAAGATGGCTCAGGAATGCCTTGAGCTGGAAGAACGCTAAACATCCCACCAGGACATGAAAACATCTTGCAGGCATATGAAGTGGTCCTTGCACATGCTACTGTGCTGGTGGAAGGAAACAGCCTGCACTACAGATTCAGGATACATGAGGACCAAAATGAGCAGAAGACCCTTACCTGGCAGAAAGGACAATCTATGACCACTCTTAATCTGGTGCTCATGTGGAAATCATGAAAGGGAGCAGCATATGTGAACTTGAGGTATTTTTGCCAAAGCCTGAGTGATATGCTAGGGTGTTGCTTTGCTGAAGCTGTTTGGGCATAGTGTGGTCTCTGGGACAACTCTGGAGACGCTCCTGGCTGGAAACAGTGCTAACGCTACTGGAACTATGTCCTAAGCAAATCAGAATATCTTTTCCTCTTGTAAATTAACCCTTTGATGAACTGAAGCTCAGATCATCTTGCTCTTGCTCAATTTACATTGAAATAAGAGTACATTGATGCCATGTACTACATCATCCAAGAACTGATCTCTGCAGGCTCAGTTGCAGTAGGACTGGGGGACCCGACTGATAGGCTCGATGGTCAAGGTCTCAGCTTGATTGTTGCTGGCGGAGAACTGTTTCCATCTGACGTCAGAACCTTCCAGTAAATTTATAATAATTTATCATACCCTAAGCCTTATTTAGCAAAGAGCTGATTTAATTGGTAAGCTCCCCAAATAGGCAGGTGGTTGCTTACATGTTCATATATCTATCTGTGTGCATGCACAGGGATGCACATGTATACTTTCCCTGGATTTTTGCAGCTCAAATGGGTGCCTTATGTAAGGCTTGCCTCATTTGCTGAAATTTATTAGGAAAAGCTTTTTTTTTATTTCAACTGAAATAAAAAGGCAGTTTATCACTTTCAAATTTAATAGATGTCTGGAATATGATTACACAGTCATTAAGGTAATTTCTTGTGCTAGCAGATTTCACGTAAGAAAAACTACAAAAGAAAAATCAGATTATGGGTCCAGAGAAAATGTAAGTTGCCTTTCCCCATGTATAAGATTGTTCTCATCTTTATTTTTCATCCTTTCCGGTCTGCTCAAGGGTTACACTTTGACTGCTTGTTTCAAAAACTGAGGTCTCTGGTGCAAAATGAGACCCATTAAAACAGCATTCAGAGTCTAGTTGTACATAGGAATTCAGTTCACTGCTGAAAAACACTATTTTACAGGGGTTTTTTCCTTCTAGTGTGAGAAAGGACCTTGCTTTGCTTTGCAAAATGACAAAAAAAAAGCTGTTTCTGAGCAGCCCTTTATCTCTGCTGAGAATCTGTAAAAACACAGTGTGAATTGGGATTAATGATGATTTTATTGTTCTCCCTTTCTCCCACTCCTGTTCAGTCTTTACACCTCTCCTTCTCTGACTGCTTTGCCTTTCTTTCCTCCTACTCCTTCTTCATCCAACTCCACCTCCCTACCTGTCACCTGTATGGTAGAGGGTGTCCATATCATAGCCCTGTCTGGCCCATCAGCTATCAAGACTTCAATTTTAACTCCGTATTCCATGATTAATGGAGATTTGCTCACACAGTGCATTCGACATTATGCTTTCACTGCTTTTCTTCCCTTTCTGCTCTTCTCCACCGGAATCTATGCCCCCACAAAGGCTATCTGCTGCACCAAGTCCACCAAGCCACCTTTAATGGAGATTTCATCCCTTATAATTAGCTGACTCCATATTAAACACTTTGCTTGTTTAGTCCATCCTGTCAGTTTGTCTCAATGTCCAACTCACCAATAACGAGAGCTTTGACAGGAAGGTTTTTCTGGGCACCTGCCATTTACAGTAGGGACACACAGGCCTCTGGGGAATGTGCCAGGATGGGACATCTTAATACCAGTGTGGGATAATAAATGCCAACAGACTGGTCTCACTTGCCTCACCTCAATTCACAAGCGTTCTGGAAACAGTTATACGGCAATATGTGACAGCAACAAAGTCAGACTCAGTCCCAGACCCGTGCAATCACACTCATTTATTATCCAGCCTCCTCGATTATGTCTTCTTAGCTGAAGACAAAGCCCTAGAACAGAAATGATGCTTTATGAAGCTGACCTATATACAGATCAGCTAGTTGGTGAAAGCTGAAACACCATAAAGAAAATGAATGAACTCAATGTGCAGCTCTATGCAAACCCGAGCCTAAAGGGCCTCAAGAGATCACATTAAGATGGCAATTTAAATAAGATTTATGGCCTTCAGGTCTGTTCCTGAAGCACCAAGGCGTCTGCATACTAAAATCGCTCTAAATACCTTAGAGCTTCCTCTGTGTGGTCTGGCATAAAAGCAGCATCGGGGGAAGTGATTGGCAGCAGGGAGCTAGTTTATCAAATGAAGATAATGCCAACCAAGGAAGGATGAAAGGAAAAATGCATATTATAATTTATGCTGTTTTTTCATTCCATCTAGCAGAGAGGTATCCAGTGGGACCACAAACCCTCTGGGATGGCAAGTGTGGCCTAGATCTACAAATACTGAGAGATGTCAAATTCCCACTGGTATTTCTTTGAGCATTAGGGGCTTAAATACCTTTGCTGTAAGTCCAAACACCTAAAAAAAGTTTAAAAAAAGTGCCCCCAAGCACTGCTCAGGTAATCCCCAGGCATGGCTCAGGGGTGTGCACATCATTGCCAGCAGGCAGTCTGCATGTGGCGATGCTACACAATCTGAAAGTTTGCCTGGAAGACATGGGACACCCTGTGCCAGCTGGGCTCAGCAGCAGAAACAGGTACAGGCATATGCCTTCAGCCTCATCCAGCCACAGTCAGTGAGAAAACTGGCCAGAGATGCAGGAAAAAATCTGCTCTAGGAGACGAATGAACACAGGATTCAAGGAGCGGCCTCACCAGTGCTGAGTACAGAGGGAGAATAACCTCCCTGGACCTGCTGGTCACACTGTTTCTGATACAAGCCAAGATGCCATTGGCCTTCTTGACCACCTGGGCACACTGCTGGCTCATCTTCAGTCAGCTGTCAACCAACACCCCCAGATCCTTCTCCTCCAGGCAGCTTTCCAGCAACTCTCCCCCTAGTCTGTAGCTGCATAGGGTTGTTGCACCTCCGTATATAATAATGGCAGTAGGCTGGCAAGGTCCTTTGCAAAGTCTTCTCATTCATTCTGTAGCACAAACTGAGCTACTGAGCTACTGAGCAAGTTTTGCTGCAAAGCACTGTGCATGGCTTTGTGTTCAAAAGCCAATTTATTCACTGGGGGCAGATGGTTGGTTTGGGACTTTTCTTTAACTCAGCAATGGAGTAAAAACAAGTTCTTAGCAATAAACAACACCTGGTGCGGCAATAAAACCAGACTGATTTTCATTTCCTGATAAAGCTTTGCCCATTTTCTTTCCCTTCACTGCAAAGAACTTTCAGGATCTGCCTCTCTATGGATAATTTTAATTCTCTGATAATGTGACTGCCTTAGAAAAAGTGAAATGGTGCTGAAGAATATGTGCACAGGATTTGATGTGTGTGTCAGATTAGGGGGGAAATGTACTGCAGCTTTCTATCATTTGTCTGAGATGATGTGTGTTTACCCACATCCACACACCATTTTCCATATTTTATAGTCTGAGTGCTTACAGCTCCCATTAAATTTGTGAGAGTTATTGGTGTCCTTCACACCTGAAGTAAGTCAGCTCATTAAAGGAGACTCATTCCAGTACACAAAGACTTTCTGGCAGCACAGGATACTCATCAGCTCATTTCCCAGGAATCTTTTTGAGTACAGCAATCCAACACGGAGGAAGGTTAAAGTGCAGGGAGCTAGACTCTGTGCTCAGGAAGAGGCAGAAGCTGGTGGTGCAGCTCAGGTCATACAGATGACTTTTCTGAGATTAATCTCTTGCCTAAAAGGAAGTTTTCTAGGTAACATAACAAGAAGGCAGCACCTTGAAACTTCCCCTGAAATATTTGCCTTAATTTCTCTGAAGTCATGGTTGTTGCCTGACGTTCCACTTCTATATAAGGCAAACAAGTGGATCCTCACTGAAGAGTTTGCTACTGCTAAGCAGACCCCAGACTGATCCACTATCTTCACTGTCTCCCTTGCTTCTACTGAATCTGTAAGGTGCCTTAGTCTTCTGAGATATTTGCCTACTATATGAGAAATGAACAGACAAACCCTCACTGTAATTTTTTTGGAAGGGTACCAAAATGTGGATAGCGTGGAGAAGAGGAGGCTGAGGGGAGACTTCCATTGCTCTCTGCAACTACTTAGGAGGAGACTGTGGAGAGGAGGGAGCTGGCCTCTCCTCCCAAGTGACAGGAGACAGGAGAAGAGGGAATGACCTCAAGTTTCACCAGGGGAGGTTCAGGTTGGACATTAGGAAAAAAAAATTCATGGAAAGGGTCACTGGGCACTGGCACAGGCTGCCCAGGGAGGTGGTTGAGTCACCTTCCCTGGAGGTGTTTAAGGGACAAGTGGATGAGGTGCTGAGGGACATGGGTTAGTGATTGATGGGAAATGGTTGGCCCTGATGATCCAGTGGGTCTTTTCCAACCTGGTGATTCTATGATTCTATGAAAATTTGGACAAAACATTTTCAAAGAGACACCTTGCAAAACTTGGGCTCTCCTGCTGCCTTTACTCACGCATTTCCCTGACCGAGGTAACAAGCATCAAAAGAAAACCTTCATTTCTAATCATAACAGAAGTCCAGTCCGTAGCAGTCCAGCATGCAGCACCTTTTCAGTGAAATCCGGATGAAACAGCCTTGAGCTGTGAAGGAGCCAGTGCTCAGTCAATGTGTTGAACAAACGTCAATGCCAGCCTAACCACCAGCTTGCATCAGGCAACATCTGCTGCCCTGCCTGCCTGGCACCAGCTCCAGTCACTGCCAGGGAGGATGAGATTGCTCCACTGATTGCTGAAACACAGCACCATGCTGCAGAGGACCTGCCGCTCCCCTTATGCTTATCCAATATCAACACTGGGACCAAGCCTAGAACCATCAGCTGAATCACAGAGAGCTTTTCTCACTGAAGTGCCCACTTAGACATCCAAGAGAACCAAAATTTTCCATCTTCTGCCACTCCCCAGATACCACCAACATCTGTGAACCACACAGAAGACTGACATAGTCTAGTGCATTTACATTTACAAGTGTATAGAAAAGTACCTTTAGGAAATATATTTTCAGAAAAGTTTATCTGCATGAGGTCCAGATAGTATCAGATCTGAACTGCCAGATACTGGTGACTGAAATCAGCAAGTATTTATGTGGTGCTTGAGAAGAGGAGAAAACTCTGTGCATGATTTGCCCTGTGTCTTCTACAGCTTTATACCTATGAGAAGGCCTCACCACTTACACAGCTTCCCACAATGTGAAGTCCACCTCCAGCATCATGGTCTATGAGCTGAGTTTTTTCATTTGTCTGTAAGCAGGAAGTATTTATTAAATATGATACCAAGACTGACTCACCTCTCACCAGAAGTCTGACATTATCTTGCTACAGTGCTGGATCGCAGGGAACCAAAAGCTTTACTCAGCTTGACCTAGAAGATGGTGATGTTTTTCTCCATGGAAAGAGGGTAATGTATGATATAACTGCAGATGGAAGACAATTGCAGGAGGAAAACAGAAAGGCATAGGAACTTACAGGTAAAATGTATTATTTACCCAGCCAAGAAAAAATAACCTTCCCTTTAACTTACAACTGGTTTCAGTGGTGCCACAAACAGAGACTGAACCACATTAAGCAAAACACAGTTTTGCAAACAAGCCCATTTATTTTTTGCCTGGCTATTAGGTGGCAATAAGCACGAGGTCTCTTTTATACCTTTATTTGTTTAATGTTTCCTGTTTATTGACAATTCCCTCCCAAGAGCAGTTTAAAATCCCTGAAGGAAGTGCTGGGGGCTGCATATGAACCCCGAATCCTGCCTGGAACATCACTGGTGGTATTTTAATATGTTTTTCTATGGTGTGGGTAGATGACTGCTTTTACAGGAGAAACAGTGAGCTATTTCAGTTACAGGTCTTCATGGAGTACAAGCTCAGGGGATCACGATGACTGTCTGGAAAGTCAAAGCAATTTCATGGCTTCTTCACCTCACCACAAGCTGCTCTGGGTTCTGACCACAATCAGAGTTGGCCATTCCTCAGCAGACATGTAGTCAGAAAGAAAATCCTAGATACACCAGAACTGCAGTGTTTTGCACTAAACTATGTTCATTTGGGTGAAATTTTGACAAGAAAATCTTCAGATCAGCTCCCATCAGGTTTAGATGTGTAGGTTTAGACAGACAGTTGACAGGCTTGTTTTATAACTGCTCAGCTTTTCAATTCCCACATGACTGTGAAATATATTTTAAGTTAGTACTATTTCATGTCATGTAGGTACAGACTGTGCCACAGGTCCTGCTGTGGCAGATGAAGGCTGCCCACCTGTTTCGGCTGGAAGTTACGGTAAATGCATCACTGATGCTCAAGCAAGTCCTCCTGTGCCTTGAAGGGTGTGGAACCCACCCAGGACATTTCATAATTGGGACTGAAGCAAAGGGATATATTTAACCCATATGATGTTGGTGAATGTGGTGTTCAACCCACAGGAGGAACAGAAGAGGAGGTGAGGTGCCTTATGCTAAAATTTGCAGCCAAGAGCCTTAGATGGAGGAACCAGAGATATTTCAACATCTCTAGGGAAACTAGGGAAGTCACCACAGAACTAAAAAGCTGCTGAAGTGTGAAGCTTCCAAAGAAGAAGAAGAAGAAGAAAAATAAAGAAGAACAACACAGACTCATAGAATGATCTAGGTTGGAAAAGACCTTTAAGATTATCAAGTCCAACCATCAACCTAACACTGCCAAGTCCCTAAGCACCACATCTATACATCTTTTAAATACTTCTGGGGATGGTGACTCAATTGTTTCTCTAGGCAGCCTGTTTTAATGCTTGATAACTCTTTCAGTAAAGAAATTTTTCCTACTATCCAATCTAAATCTCCCTTTCAGGTAGTTGTAGAAAGCTATAGGGTCTCCCCTCTGCCTCCTTTTCTTCAAAATAAACAACCTAAACAACCCCTATTCCCTCAGCTGCTCCTCATAAGATTTGTGTTCCACTACCTTCACCAACTTCATTGCCTCTCTTTGCACACATTCCAGCAGTTGAATGTCTTTCTTGTAGTGAGGAGGGCAAAACTAAATGGAGTATATCATACTTTTCCAGCTGCACAACATCTTCCCCCTCCTCCTTTTTGTTGCCCATGTTGCATGCATTAGTATTGATGCAGTTCAGTTGAGACATTGATCCTGTTACCTTTTTTTGTGGGAGAAGCCCCAGTTCCTATATGACAGTTCTCAGGAGCTTTTTTAGTTTCCAAGACATCAACAACCCCTGAATCTTTGCTGCCATCCTCTGCTTCCACTAAGATAGCAAACCAAGTGACCTCATTAGCACAGTTTCCCTCAAAAGCTGGTGTGCCAACCCCAGGCTTCTCTCTAGTGAGTCTGGTTTTATGGTGGCCCAGGCACATATATGGTATAAAGGCTACCCCACTATAATAACCATTCAATTTAAGGTTTAGATCAGCATATCTGAGGGGCCACACTGTAACACTGCATAGCCTTGTGAAAGGAAGGCTTGGGCATTTTCCCAACAAGATGACAGACCTATATGTTACCCATATCCTTGAATTCTCTTGAGATACTTGACTGTTATCTGGTCTGCTGATCAGTCAGCACCCATAAGACAGCTGTAGGCATTAAAAGAAGCATTAGACACATTAAAGGTTACCTCACAGATGAGTCTTCAAGTGGAAAATGGGCTTACATCTGCTGAGTGTCAGAGAACAAAAGTTATGTCTATTAGAAATATTTCTCGGCATGTTGTAAACTTTACTCTTAAGGGCGAGATTTGCAGAGCTGACATGCTCCATCAGAGAGTGCTCCTTGACATTTCAGAGACAGCAAGAAGAAGCAGAGTACAGCCACCTGTCTTAATTCTCATTTGTGTAATTGCTCCAGCATTGCCAAAGAGATCTACAACTTTGAACACATCTACCCAAAGGATTTGTGATGAGTTTTATAACTGACACAACTATTAATACAGAGAATTAAGAGAATGAGAGCTATTAGAAGAGCAAAAACTATGTCCCAGTCAGAAAAGATACTCTGACTAATAAGAAAAAGCAACTTAGAACATGATATCAATATTTCAATTTGCAAAAGCCCCAAAGGCATGACATTAAATTGATACAAAAGGTCTTAAACCAGCAACATTTTTAACTTAATGGTGACTTAATCCATTTACTCTATCTATATTTCTAAGTATTGTTTCAGTCTAAAACAATAGAATTAAATGAATGTAACTCTGAAAGTGTCTAAACACCACATACACAAAATTACAGGCAGCACATCATTACCACCAGCACCAGCCAGCTCGGAGGCAACATAAAACCAGTCACAGCAGCTGTTCTGCTCTGCACAGAGAAACACCATCCCATTCACCTCCAGCAGATTGGAAGAAGATGCAGGAAAGTGCCACCACTAGCCTGGGCAGCCCCTTGGCAGGACTTCATGTTGTGTCTGCTTCACTAAGCTGCTAATGTTCCTGCACACCATCACCGGGTGTACTCACAAGAGGAAACACAACCTAGACAGTCTTCACACTACACATATTTTTAAGGATCTGCAAACATCTACTGCTGAGTTCCCAAGTCGGGCTTCCTCAGTAAACCTTCCTTTAACACTTCCTCAGCAACATTGAAGATAATGTCATCCCCAAGCAAATAATTCTCAGTGTTTCCTTGCTTCCATTTTCCTGCATTTTTGCCTTAGTTTAGTGTTACACTCACCTTCCCACACAGCGAGGAGAGCAGAATTGATGCCAGGTTATTTGAGGACAGCAGAAACTTTGTAAAAATCTTCAATGACACATCCAAAGGGATAAGAAAATGGTTTCTGTGATAACACATTAAAAATAACCATATCCTCTTCCATCTTTGCCCATGTAAAATGTGACTTTTACGCTACTTCTTTTTTTAACATGCTCCTTATACATTCCTAGGCGTGCAACAGCTCCTCCCAGCTTTTTAAGACTCAGGAAGTCACCCTATACGGCAAGCAACTTGCAAGCCTTGCTGCTTTTCTTGTATATTTTTCTATTTGAACAGCCCCTCAGGATGAGATTCCTTTAACTACAGTATACATAGCAGCTGGTGTCCCTGGGCTTTCTTTATAGACTATGAAGAGAAATAGTCACTTTGGGTGATGCTAAAGCAGAGATCTAACAGGGGACAGCCAGTCGCAGTATAAAAACTGCCTGAGCATCTCCACAGTCTGTGGAGGGAGTTGGGAGCCATTGTCTCATGTGCAGGCGAATGAAGATGTAAGATTGGCTCCACTTTGGGTTTTGGACAGCACCTGTGCCACACTACTAGCAGTTGTTTCCAGCATTCTGACTGTCCTGGTGTGGTTCTTCTTACCCTTGCACTCTGACACTGTTTTCCCCTGGAACCTAGAGGTGGCCCTGCAATCTCTCTACCAGTAAACCTGAGGACAGCTAATGAATTTTGGCTTCAGCCTGTCTCTAGCCCATGTTGGCCACATACCTTGTACCCATGCCATGACCATTACTACTCTGAGTGATATCACGGGCAACAAATAGTCCTACCATGGTGTCTCTATCAGTTATAAACATTCATCTGTGATTAGCACTCAGAAATGCAAAAAAAAAAAACCCCTCAAAAAAAGCCTCTTGTGCCAGGGGCTATACAAGCTTAGAACAGAGAAGACTTTGGATCTCTTAATAAGGAATGTCCCCTAAAATAAAATCAACAATTCATCTGACCTATTTATTTTTTAACAAAGATCACAGGCTTTTGACTTTCAGTACTCAGCATTTGAACCAAGCATTATTTGAACAAGAAAGTCTTCATCTCTGCTTACAAGAGATGTTCCAAAAACACAGAATGAAGTTATTCTTTAAGGACGTATATTCTTTATTAATAGTTTGCCATTAGCAAAGTCATTTCTACTATCATAACTGGGTTTACTCAAAATTTTCTATATAGTTCAAGGAAATGATGTAGTAATTGCTTATTGCTTCCTTGAGCATTTATTTTCATAGAGTAATCAGAATTACCTACATACACTATGATTTTTTTAATTTAATTCTGTCCTCTCTATCAGTTTGTTGAATATTCTTCTACACTAAAAATATCTTTCTTATCTACATTTTTCAATCCAAATCCTCTTGCCTGCATCCTAATACCATCTTACTTACAAACTCACAGAAAGCCTGTCCTTCCATTTTCTCTTCCTGCCCTGGGAGAATAAAAAAAGAGTAGCTCAGTTGTATGTCTTGAGTTCAAGAAAATGAACCGAGTGGAAATGAATACAAATTTAGGGTTCATCTTTATTTAGCATAAGAAATACTTCCTGCTCAGAGTTCAGAATACATTTCTGAAGATATTAATGTTTAAAACAGACCCACTTGGCAAGAATTTTAGAATTCCATTTTGCAATTGAATAAACAAATAATGAGAGAAATAGAAAAGATTACTGATTTACCATAAACAGTAGACACATTTTTCCCCCCTCAATGGAAGAAGACAACATACGTATTTAATTTTTAAGAGATCCCTAGCAGACTTGTAAGATAGCATTTACATGCAAATGTCTTTTGAGGCATATAGCTAC
The DNA here is from genome assembly GCA_033558105.1 of Coccyzus lansbergi. Lineage (NCBI taxonomy): Eukaryota > Metazoa > Chordata > Aves > Cuculiformes > Coccyzidae > Coccyzus > Coccyzus lansbergi. The sequence continues at coordinate 3,523,940 of JAUMJK010000026.1, read as the reverse complement.
TTTACTGTTCAGAGACAAGAAGTGAAAGGTCAGTTACAAACCATCACTCTTTCCTGAAACTCTTCTGGAAACTAGTGACATTCATTGCTGACTTAAAGAAAATCCCATAAAACTGCATACTAGTAAAGGTATGACAAAAAAACCCTGCTTTTTTCTAACAACCTGGCTTAATTTCCTCTTTAATGCTCACTTACTACCCAAATTAAAACACACTGCAATCAGTGAGAGTGTTCCCAGTGATGTGTGAGAAAACATATAGAGAAAATATATATTTTTGGGAATCATACTGAGCTGTTTTTATGGAGAAGAAAACAGAGGATGGGGCTACATGAGAGTGAAGTGTAGGCAGCCAAACATAGGGACAAGTTTTACATGAGTATAATATTTATAGAACCAAGGCCCAAACAAGATCTTTTCATTTAGTTTGCAAGGGTTTCTATGTCATAAGAGACTGAGCCATATTAAGCAAAATCAGCTTTCTCAGCAAGCAACTAAGCATGCATGTGCACTTCGGCAGTGCTGATGAACAGCTAGGTGAATGCCACAGGACATAATGGTTGGACTAGAAGGTCCCTTCCAACCTGGTTGTTCTGTGATTCTGTGACATCTAAGAACTCCAAAATATCTTTGTTTGCTTACTGTTTTCTGCTGAAGGCAACTTTTCCCCTGCCAACCTGCTACATTATGGGTGAGATGTTCCCCACCCCAACACCTCTGGCACAACTGTCTGCAAAGAAATGGCATTCACCAACTTCCACCTCACCTTTCAAACAGCAATGGCAGACACATTGCCTCGATCCACATAAACACATTGAGAACATATGAACTCAAGCCAAAGGTGTCTGACTACAGCAGTGTTCTTAGGGTAGTTACAAAAATAGTCTGTGACAATCTCAAAAACATCCAGGACCGTGTTTTTACTCCTGTCGAGTTCAAAGAAATCAGAGTTCCCTCAATCCAGATGAAGTTCTGCTTCAGAGAGGTTCATTTCAACCTGGTAAAATTCAGTTGCTTCCAATCTCTACCTGACAATTTTTTTCATCCTTTTCCATGTACAGGAACTGTTATTTGTACAGCAATGAGTAAATCAGAGCCTTAGAGTCAGGACACACAATACCACTATAAAACACAGCAAGGAGGACAAGTAATGATTATGTGGCTTATCAGAGACAGAATCAGTGCAGAACAAAAGAAATATCCAATCTTGAAGCCACTGTTACGTCAGTGATCATGATGAACAGGCCAACAGTTGAAGAAGAACTATTTCTTTCCTTCTCACACTCAGACAGTGGCTGCTTTTCAGACATTCAAGTCCATTTCTTCCTTTATGTCTGTGTTGACTGAGTTGACCCTGGAGATGGTAGGTTTCCACAGAAGATTTTTTTTCCCTTGGTACCTCTTCCTCACATGCACCAGTCTGTTATGGTACAAGATTACATAGTATAATCATCTATTATTTTCTGCTCATTTTTTTCAGTGATATCTTGGCTGCTGTACAAACAAGAACCATTTTTATTACTTCTAGGGAAGTCAATAAGAGAATTTTGCTGTTCTGCTGTTTGATGAAAAGGTTTCTCTTCTATTCATGTTTCCAGCCAACCCTGGAACATCTGTTTAAGGGGAGAATGATTTCTGGAGTAGAACTGAGAATTTAATTTGCTGTTTAGATCTAAACACTTTGCGGTGCTCTTGCAATGTTAGCACAGGTTCAGAAGATGAAATCACTATAGGAAAGCTAAAATCCTGATTTATATGGGGAAGGGAGATTTCAGTGAAAGCATCTACTAACTGAGTTTTACAGGCAGGCTGCTCCTTAGGGACAGGACCTATGTGCCTAAGCCTACATTGTCTCCCACGAAAACCCGAAGGAGGAGTCACATATTGTTAAAATGCTCTTAAACTTCAACTACAGGCTTATTTCTAATAACAGGTTTTAGGTTCCCAGCATTGCATACATGTTGCACAGTCTCCCACCCAGCAGCAGCCCCTCAAGATCCCCACAGGACTACACAAACTAAAGAATTTTCCCCATTAACCTCTGTCTGTAACTTCTTCACTGCAGCACATCCTACAGAAAATCTTTCAGTCCTGCCTCACACATTTCCAGTGAGGGAAAAAAAATTTAAAAATACAAATTTCGCAAAGAAAAAATACATCAATTTTTATAAAGGAAGTGAATCACGAGTGTCAGCAGCTATACTCAGAATTCACCCCTACACTCTGCTATTGTAATTGAAATTTGAAAACTATGAGGTCTTTTCTGCAGTTCTTTAATGATTAGTAATGACGGAGAAAACCCAAATCACTCCAACAAAATCTGCCAATACTTTTGGATGCCATAGTGTGGTGAAATGCACATGTTAAAAATGGTTAAAAAGAGGACTTCCCCTGCTGTCAGAGCCTGCCAGCGGCAGCAGCTCAAGAGGTAGGACCCATAGGAACCACTTGCCTGGCATGCAGAGGGGCAGGTGCTGGATGCTTCAGTGGCAATGCCTTCTTGTGTGACTTTTTAACCTTCTTCACCTCTCACCTCCAGCCTGGTGATATCAGCAGCTTCCTATCCTTCCCCTCCTCTTATTTCACTTATTCCCACTATGAACTTTTTGGAGCCACACTTCTCTTTTGATATGTAATTATACAGTGCCAACACCAGATAAGCCACACACATACTTCTGCATTGGTAACAAATCTCTGATACAAATCAGGGAGGATACAACATTGCTGAGAGCTGCCAGCTCACCTTCCCACCCTGTGCCTGCCTCTCTCTGCCTCCGCAACGCAGGCACCATGCAACAAAACACTCTTGGTCTTGAGTACGCAGCCCTGAGCAACTGTGAGGTTTCTCCTTCTACAAAGACTCTGCAGGGGACGGGAGGTTTTCACAGGCATTTAATTCAATTCAGATTTTAACTGAGCATCTCAAAATAATAGCAAGAAGGAAAAACTACATCTGTTATAATTAGATATGCCAGAAATAACCTCGCCTTTTTCCTGACACTGCTTAAGTCACTATTCAATGGGCATGAAATGTTGAATAAGCTAATGAAATGATTCATTTGTTCATTTGCCTATGCATGTTGATAATTATACACCAAGATCCCAATGACCTGTTAACTGTCTCATTTATTTCAAGGAAGCGACTGTCATTCATAAAGAATTGGCCAGCTGCCATGATCCCTTCACCTTTCCTGCCTACCTTCATAAATATCCAATTAATCTCTCAAGCATTTTAGGCATTTTTGTGAGGAAAACAACAGCATCTGCTTGAAGACAACTGCTGCTCATCTGTTCATCTTGCAAAGGTTTCTAGGTCCTTGCTCACTGCCCTGCCCATTGCAGCCTGCTGATGTAGCTCGTTTCTTCTAGCCTGCACGGGCATCTCTCATCATCATTTGGCACTTTGCCACCACTCTGTGTAGGAGGAGACAAATCCCTAGTTCCCCTGTCTATTAACCAGGCAGCTAAGCTTAGTCATAAACCAGAACATTTACTCTCAGTGTGATTTTGAATGAAGCTGTTAAAAGTTGCCATTATTCATTACTCTGCACAAGACACACACAAGAGCTGTCCCCCTGATTCTGAATTTGGCAGGGAGGCCACCAAATACCAGTGACTGGCAACTTTCCCATCCACAAGTACTGTCGGTGCTTATCCAGCCTCCCTGGATATTTCTGAGCACCCACATGAGATAAGCAAGCCAGTGCCATTATCTCATTTTATAAATGGGCACTTGAGGCACAGAGCTGAAATAGCCTGTTCAAGGTCACACATGAAGCCTAGTCAAGAAGGAGAGTATGTGTTTTCCCCTACCTTAAATTAGATCAAGGGGAAAGTGAGCATCTCAACCCAGCCTGCTCCTGGAGTCACAGGAGGTTCCAGCAAGAGATATAGAGATGGATCAGTCTTGGGTAAACCTCTCCTGCTTTTAAAGCAGGCATCTACAGTTTTCTTAGTCAAGCACAGGCTGAGGCTTCTAGGACATACCATTTTGGGGGTCAAAGGAGGCAACCACATAGTCCCATTAAACACAGAGAAGAGCACTTCTAGATCAGTTGCATAGGCACGTCCTCTTCTTCCCCCTATCACATAAGCCCCCTCACAGCCTACCTGCAACAGGACAGTGTGAATGAGTATGGTGGGCTCCGTTTTTGCCACAACTAAATGACATTGTCACCATCTGCCAATGCGTCACACAGTTAATGGTCTTATTTTGCATTGCAGTAGTTTTCAAACTATGGCCCAGGTGCCCCTTAAGGTCTGATTAGCAGTCTGTAGCTGGCAAATTTTACATAGTAAACTTGCAATCACTTGCAAACTCATCAATTAGAAGTTGGATGTTACGGACACCCGGCAGTCCGCCAAACACTGCAAGGGTAACAAATGGGGCAGCTCCAAAGTGGTTTGGGATTGTGTGGATCCTTATTACTAACTGGAAAAATATCCATATCCTAGCTTCTGCTCCAGGTCCATATGGCATGTTCTATCAAAATATTAATAAAGCAGAAGAAAGACACTGGGTTACCAAGAGAGGAGTTGAATACATTACAAGGAATGAAAAATACAGAGCAAGGGTAGAAAGGAGGCATAATGTTGGAAAAGCATGAGACACTTTTAGGGTGCAATTGTGACATCAGGTGAAGTGTTAGTTAAATTCTATATTAATGCTTATGGGAAGAAGAATAATCCTGGGTGTGCTCAGAAACATCCCTTGGCCTGGGTGATCTCAGGAAGTCACTTTACTCTTCTGGTCTTCAACATGAGCTCCAGGAGAAGTTCTGAAACTTTATCCTGCAGTGCTTGGTGCTGCAGACAATCCACACTTACAGTGGCTGCTGTGAGACCCAGCAGGAGTGGGTTCAGCAATGAGAAGCATCTTGTGAGTACAGCTCCCAGAGGCATCTTGTGAGTACACCTCCCCTGGTGGAGCTTGAGGCCATTACCCCTTGTCCTGTTCCCTGTCACTTGGGAGAAGAGGCCAGCTCATGAACAAGGGAGCATAGATGAGATTATCTAGCGTCCTGTACAGTTGCACCCTGAAAACCTCCAGTGTTGGGGACTCCTAGCACATCACTGGGCAGGTTGTTCCAGTGATTGATTGTTCTCATTGTAAAAAATCTCTTTCTAATATCAAGACATGGGGTTGCCCCACGACTCTCATTGACTGCCCATCAGAAATCCATTGCTCTGTTTATTTTTCCAGGGTGCTGTCCCTTCCTACTGACTTCTACCCTATCATGTCCGAGTACTTCATGGGTATTTGGAGTGCTGAAAGATGCTGATACCTGCTACTCCTGCAGCAAACTACTGACTTCCCTCTCCTACTGCTCCTACAACAGTCAGTTCCAGGACATGGTGAAAATAACTTTCTGGTGCTACACACCTGCATGAGATTTCTACAGCCACTTCAGCATGTTTACAGTCATTTTATTTTCAGATAAAAATGCTTTTGTTTATGAAAGGACTGGGACTGTCACTAACTGCAGTGCATCTACCCACAGACAAGATCTCACCTGAACTTATGCACACCTCATTGCAGCTGCTTCGTAAACATCTTCCTGCTGTGATGGTTCACCATATGCTCTGCAGTGTTAATGCTTTGAACACGAAAAGGGAGGAAAATCTCTTCCAACAACAGAGGCACCAGGTGCTTAATCACATCTGTCTTGTGCCTTGGACCACCCCTTTGTGTCATGTCCCCTCCATACAGATGATGACTCCTGCCTTTCACTAATCCGATTTCAAATAAGGTTGCTACGGCTCTTCAGGCATCCCTCCACTGCCCCAGCACTGACTCAAGGCTGACAAGGACTGCAGACATGTGTAGGTTACAGGCGTAAGTTGTAGCAATCAAGTTAATATGGCTAAATTAGGATCTTTCATCAAGTGGGCAATCAGGCAAGCCATAAAGATTACATTAATTAGTCTCCTCTACCTGTCTCAGTTGTGCTCATGGCTGGTTCCTGATGCTGAACTGACAAGAGGCTTACTGCAGCCCACATTCACTGAAATATAGAGGCTGTATCCTCCACCCAAGTTAAGCATTTCTGATTTACACAGAGGGATAGAGGTTATAGAAAGTCAGGTATCAGTTTTAATATTTTTAGGGCTCCTAGAAGTTTTCATTTCTATGTATTTTCCAATCAGAGCAGCTGGACTCATGCTACTAAGAAAACTAATTTCACAGCTGAAAGATACAAGAAAAAAGTACTCATAAGGCGGTTTATAGCCAATCCATTTTCCCATGAAAGTGTGATAAAAATAAAATGGACACATTAAGGGGACTAATAATTCATATCAATAAAATATTTATACAGCTACATATCTGAAAGAGAGAAACTAAACTTCTGCAGTTTTCTGAAATTTAATAGAATTCATTGGACAACCAGTTGAAGCGGATATCTGTGAATGGCTTTTATAAGTGATTCTAAATGAAATTTTGTTGTTCTGATAGCTAGAGATGCCTATAGGTAGGATTTATCTTGCTGAATTTCAGCTGTTCTGAAGGTCAAGTACAAGTTCAGTGGTTGTCTGGATTCCTCCTGCCAGAAGAGGAAAACAGGCTCCTCCAAAATCAAATGCTGCGCATCCTATGGAAAGACTCAGGTGGGTGTAGCACCCCCACTGCAGTGGGGCTGGGAGGTGGGTTAGGATTAGCACATGTGGATTGTCAACTATAAATACAATACCCTGTGCACAGGGGAGGCTTCAGCACATGAAAATGAACTACAAAAATAAACACCTCATGTTTAAACTGTTTGTGCAAACCAAAAATAGACTTAACTTTGACAAGTAAATTCCTGGAGATCTGGGCTCAGAGATACAGCTTCAGCTTGAATGTAAGATCTTCAAGAGTGGCTTTTTATCTCCAAATCACTGCTTCCAGCCTAATAAAAAAGTGTCATGATAATATGATGTGTTAAATAGATTAAGAACTTAGTATTTTAACAAGCTGGCCCGGGAATCCATCAATCAAACTTTGCCTTTGCAACACTGAAGTGATTAAATGTAATGTCTGCTCCTAATTTTTAATGACATAATAAACTGTAATGGAAAAAATTATTATTTAATCTGAAAGGGGTTGGAAAGAGAGATAAATCAAACTATTTAATAAGAATTCTTATCTGTATGGGTAACCACAGGAAAGCCAGCTCTGAAATTATTACCTACATGCATTTTTAACTTGAAAATGTAATTTGTGCAATGCATTTAACCTGTGTCTAACCTACAGGCATAAAAAGGTTTTTTTGCTTTGTTATTTAACAACTATTTTAGGGCCCACATGACACAGCTAGCAAAGGAAACTTAAAATTAAATACAGAAAATAGTTTCGACTACTTGGAATAGCTTTAGGGTATAACGTGCTTACCTAAGCTCAAAGCAAAAGTTTTCAGTCAATGCATATGAAGGCAAGAAGGGGTGAAAAAGGGGCCTTATGGAAACACCTTCCCCAAATGGCTGAGGATCTGCTGGGCAAGAAGCAACTGAAAAGCTGAGCAAGGAGATTTTGTTTAGGTGGCTGCCCAAGAGCTGTCAAGTAGACCTAAGCAACACACTGAGGAGTCTTGAATGAAGGCCGTTAGCAGAGCCATTTGAAATTCGGTTAAAAAGTATAGATTTAGCATTGTTTACTTCAACTGTGACAGGTATAACTGCAACACCTTATCAATGTGAGAAAGGCCAATTACCAGTGCTGGCCTCGGCCACACTGCATGCACTACAGAAATCTCCAGGAGCTTCCACAAATGCAGGAGTTTTCCTATGTGATGCTCATCACCAATTAGGAACTTGCCATTGCGGGTCTGAAAAGGTCTTGAATGAAATCCTCGATCATCTGGATTTAGTCAGATTTTTGCTGCACCTTTTTTCAGTGATCCCCAGGTAGCCCCCACTAACATTAGGGAGGGCTTCATGTCAGGAAAACACAACTAGTAGAGCTGGAGGTTTGTAGTGGTATCACAAGGAAAGGAAAAATGGATAAGCAACATTAGGATATTATCTTCTCCTCAAATGAACTACTAATGTGTAATGTTTTTTCTTGTTCTGCCAATTTTATTTTCTCACCCAGAAGTGATTTTCCTAAAGATGCCATTTCTCTCTGACTACCTCACCTGCAGTCTTCCTACTAGTTCCATGTCAAAGATCCATGACTTGCATACCAATGCCACTAAACACTGGCGAAGGGGTTACCTTTTAAATCAACCACCACTTCAAATGGCCACAAGCCTGGCCCAAAGTTGAGTATAACAATGCAAAGGCACCTAAGAAAGTATATAGATATTTTAATCTGTTTTCCTGATTTATTTTGTCTTTTAGTCAATGCCCTGTGTCTTCCCCTCTACAGGAAAATCCTTACAACTACGTAGGGAAAAAACAAGAAAACCCTTTCACAATGGATTTTAGGAAATTACATATGAGGTCAGATTGTCACTTAGCAAAGAGCATGTATACGCTTCACATTAATTGCACCATGTTTATGCCAAATTAAGATGTGGCCCAATCTCTAAGGCAAGCTTCAAAAATTCAGTAACCTTAGAAATACTATCTAAAATCTTCCTTTATTCATCCGGGCACGGAGCATCTCATTAAAATTCCATAAATCTCACTTGTAGAGTAGGCAAATTTCAGTCTTTGAACAAACACCAGATGTATCTTACAACCTCTGGAAACGGCAGCTTCTTACTGCTACACAAATTAAACCTCCAGCATGACTCATGCCACTGTCAGGAATTCCCTGTCTCGCAAGTATGGTTAGTGGTGACACACAAACCACATACACTGTACGCTCCTTGCTGACCATCTGTTCACATAGACCTGAACCATGGTCCCTGCAAGCAGTCTCTACTTTTCAAGTCACCTGTTTCTGGGGATGCTCTGCAGCAACACCTGCTTCTGCTTGCAACACCTACAAGGTTCAACCTGTCCAGCATGTAAAAATGAGGAAGCACTGAGCATGTGAGTACAGAGGTGGTCTTAGTGTTTTAGTCTTCTCAGGAGGAGAGGATTGAGACTTTTCCTCCTGCCATCTCAGCTGCCAGCACCTGACACACAATTTCCAGACACCTTCCTCTGAACTGCTGGGAATGGTAAAATTAGCTGTAATATACTATCATGCAGTCATTTATCAAGAAAAGCCACCGACGCATGATTAACATATTTTTATGCATCAAATATTTGGTTTTCCCTACCAAGTATGTAGAGAAAGAGCTGTAACAGGTCGAGGGCCTTTGCTTTGCAGGATGTGGTATGATGACAAAATATTAAGTTACTGTGGTTATTTGATGGAAATGAGTTTTGAACACTTGTTCAACAAGCCCTGAATAATTCCACAGTATCTTTGCTTCTTGTGAGTAATGTACTCAGCCTTGAACTAGGAACAATAGAAGCTTACACTGCATCATGGTGAGTTTTCTGCAGCACACAACACTATCAGTTAGTTTAGCTTAAAGATAAACATCTAATGGGGTCTGGGTGTGAATTTGCTCTGCATGTGCTTCATAACCTTATGAATAACACCTGCTAACCGTTACTGCAATGCTCATGTGACATATTTTACTATAACTTTCCATTCCTTGATATCCTGAGATGGCTCAAGAATCCTAGACTTTGCTGCTCCATCCTCTTCCTACTAATTCCTGAGCATCCCAGTTTAATTTTTTGAGAACTGTTGAGCAACTGAGCCAATGTCTACACAACACAAACTATCAGAGCCCCTGTACATCACCCCTGTGTGACAATAGTCAGCTCAGAGCCAAATATTTTGTACATGGAATTAGGATTGGTCTTCACCACATGTACACACATACTGAACAACATGTTTTTCTGCCCAGTCACTATTCCTCCAAGATCCTTCGGGGATTCTTCACATTTTGTCTGATTTTTTTACTGATCCCAGAAGTTTAGTGCTATCATTATTCATTTCTCTTTTCAGTCTGTCATGAAAAGACTGAAAAAAGTATTCGACTGCCTTAGCCACGAAAGTTATTCATTTCTCTCCTCCATGTAAGTTGAAAGAACTGAATTTTGGAGAAGGATGAAAGGCATAAGTCAAGGTGTACAAAATAAATGAGCAGAAAGAAGATAATGTGAAAAATGCAAACAGCTTGGAAAGGAGAAAGCTCTTGTCCCAGTCTTATATTGCCTACCTGGGACACACATGGGGCTACACCCATCCTACATATACACCTTCCCGTGCTGATGTGGGACTGCACAGGGCTGCTTCTCTGCAACTCAGCTCTACAAACATGCTCATGTGCACCTGCAAAGGGGACATTAGCATTTCAGTGTTCCCTTGAACAAAGGATTTGGTTTGCTTCAGCACTGAGAAGTGGCACTGCCATCAGCCCCTGCAGCAGTGCCCAGAAAGAGGATTATCTTCCTTGGCAGTAAGTGAATTATTTTAATAAATAAATCCACATCCTAAACACATCCAGATCCTGGCGTCTTTACAGAATGACAGAATCTGTTCAAAACTAATTGCTTGAGGCTTGTTGCTGAACATTGCCCCTTTGGCAAGGTCAGATTCCAAGTAGTCATGCCATGATTGCTTCCCGGTGGACCAGAGAAACACAGTCTGGGCGCCAAGAGCAGCTGCCTACAGGGCAGCCACCAGCAGCAGCTGCACCAAACCTCCATGGTAGAAAGCCTGAGGCACTCTAGTCATTCCCTCTGTGCCATGAAAAGGAAGGTGGAGGTAGAAGAAAGCGTGATGTGTGCCAGATTTCTTCTCCATGTCTTAGAAAAACATCAGCCTCCAAACCATCACCTTCCCCACCTCATTCAACTGTCTCCTGCCTCTGCGCCCAGGGTTTATCTGCCATTATAGTCCACTTCAAGCTATTCAAGCTCCAGCACCCGCGCAACGCATCAAGTGTCAGTTTAAGTGAGTAAAATGGAGGATTTAGAAGAGAATAATAATTAAAAGCAAAATATTCCAGAAGTCCATGAGATTCGACTATATAATCTTACAGCTACTCATTCCTTTATAATGAAGCCCCTAAAGCACCACATCTTAAGATCAAACATGATCACAGCCAAGGTATATTGTACTCATAATAAAATCTAAAAAAAATGTATTATTAACCAGCACAAATGCTGGTAGTGCATCTGACAAGAAACTTCAACATTTTAACTTTTAAATATGCATTTTTTATGGAACAAGCTGTTTCTGCTCATTCTGGCACTTCTCATTTGCATCTCTTCCACTCACTCAAATCAGAATATTGAATTACACTGAGGGGATTACAATGATCTCCTTGCAGATCTAGGTCCAAATGAAACTCTTCAGTACTTAAATGGAAGAAAAGAGGTCTTCCAGTTAGAGACCCATAACAATCAGAAGGTTGGCGCTGCCATTTTGATGGAACCACACTCTTCACTGCGAAACTATTCCACCTGCAGATTATATTTATTCTTACTTATAGTTAGAGATATTGGTGAATTGCTGCAAAATACAAAACCATTAAAAGTGCTCAGGTTTAAGTGACACACCTATCATTCGGTTCTGGTTATTCACCTATGTGGGATGGCTGGCTTGCAGCACAAATGTAGGAAACACCCGGATTATACCAATGAAAACAGCCCATTGCTCTCAAAAACATGGAAAAGACTCTCCACATCTGATTTGCAGGAGCACTGCAGTCTACTGGGTCTGTCCTGAGGGTTTGGCTGCAAAGCAGCTCTGGCACAAATAGTGTTGTACCCCAGAAGAACAAGCCACTGAGACCCAGGAGACTGTGCCCTCCTCCAAATGAATAAGTAATGGTACATGTGTTTTCATTTTGCCCTCCTATTTGCCATTGATTTTTTCAAATTTATTCCAAAACCTCAAAAGTGATGCCCAGGATATTACAGCAGTCCTTCAGCCCTTTTACAAAAAATAAGAATCAAATTTAATTGCTCACCAAGCTACAAATTCCTCATTCTGCCTCCAAATCATATTTGTTCTCCCATCCACCTTGCCTAAAAGGTAACAAACACCATGGGCATCTCTGGCAGGTTCAACTCAGCAACACATCTGTATTTGGTCTTACAGTGCATAGATGTTCCCTCTGCCAAAGACTCGATGCTCTAAAATGATCTCTGAAAGCCTTCACTTGAGTCCTTTTCCTTCCCTTGGCTTTCAAGACTAGCTGTAAAAAAGCCACCAGCAGATGGGCAAGAACATGCCTCCCTGCCACAGCTGCATGGCTCACTGGACACCAGTTTTCTCTCTCAAACGGGAATTAAGTTTCACTATTCTCTTTTCTAACTATCACAGGCACCTAAATATGTGGGAATATTTTACACAGAAGAAGGCCTTGAAACAGAGAACTGAAAGATAAACAAAGGCCAGTTTGGTGAGGAGAAAAGATAGCCTTCTGATAAACAGCTGGAAGGAATACAACAGCTAGTTCAGTGGGAATGAGTACCAGCTGAAAGAAAAACAATTAAAGATAACTATCAACATAGTTAATTTTAGTGTAAATTGGTTTTCTAGCATGTGCAGTAGTTTAGCCAATAATATATAATAGCTTTATGGACAGCTACCTTTAGCCAATAATACACTGTAGATACCCTCCTTATAACCCACCCAGTTATGTAACTAAAAAGGGTTTATAAAGAAACAGCTAAGCTCAGTAAAATGTCTTCAATCCGTCAGACTGAAGTCCATGTGATCAATCCCTTCATAAATATGTTTTATTTTTATCAGTGTCAAATATTATTATTAGGCACCTAAATACACTTTATTTTACCAACATTGATGATGATTATGTTTATTATAAACCAGGGAAGTATTTGTACAACTGAGACACTTGCTGGGCGGGTCCTTAATTTCTAGGGTTCAGGTACTGCCCCAAAGCACTTATAACACTTCATTGCAAGTTTGCATACAAAGCACTCTTTTCTCTGATAGGGATAAATCTGCAAGCATCAATGTTCAGGAGGTATTCTGCCCATTAGCTGCAGTTCCTCTGAGTTTCAAAAGTCTGGAATTCACTTTTCCTCTAAATTTCAGATTTTGGGTCATTTCAGATATCCAGATGTATTCAAGATCCAGCTCTGTCCCGTTTCAAAAGAGTCTCCCACCAGGCAAACTATAATTCATAGCAATCACTGTCTGCCTCGCCACAGGGCCCTGACTCTTCCCTTTTATTATCTCCAGTCCCAGCGCTTGGTGAAAACCTCACCCAGTGCCCAAACCTGAGTCCAGAGGCAACTGCTATCACCAGTTGTACATCAGCCTGAACTTTGTCTGAGGACTGAGATGGTGCCTTAACACTGAGCATCACCACAGCCTGAGGAAACACAGGGAAAGGAGCCCATCCTGAACTGCTTTCTGCCCCACTGGAGATACCTCTGCACCACTCTTCCCCTGGAGCTGCTGGGAAGCAAAATGCTAAGCAGTCTTTGCCGTGATTGCTGTCAAAGCCAGGAAGCAAAGGGCAAAAGAGTCTGTCTCCCTCTGGTCTATGAAAGAGGCAGCAGGATTATTTTCTTGATGAAGTAATCCAATCCTGCATCCTCAAGGGCAGCGATCAGCATAAAGTTTTTATCATTCACCTGGAAAATCCTGCAGAGCAAGCATCATTTTAAAGACTCCCAAGGTACAGGATTACTGCAGGATCCCTGCTTGGACTCAGGCTCTGGTATAGACATTTCACACTACTTCTAGAGGGGCCCAAAAGACTTTCCTGCAACAGAAACCTGAGATCTAGGAGCCTAACACAGGCAGCTGGAAAAAAAAAAAAAAGGTGTTTTCATTGTGTCACACTCCTCGTTGTCCAAGGTCACTTCGTAGCTCTGTGTCAGACAGTTTAACGAGAACTTGTCAGTGCAGCTGTCTGATGCTCTCTCCTATGTTGCACAGATACTGTAAAGCAGCAAAAGATTGAAAAGCAGAAATATTTGGGAATATCAGCATTGATCTGCAATTAAATAACAGCTTTTATGTTTTCTAATAATTTTATTCCAGCAGTTTTAAAATCTCATTGTGCACAAGACATGTCTCTTATCTAATATTCGCATAAAGGTGATCATGTGCAACAGTTTTTATAAAAAAAAAAAACCAAAAACCAAAAACCAAACTCACACTTCCCCTCCATTTTTTATTTGTAATGATATATTTAGAAAAAAAATTCTTCTCCAGCTGAAGTCCCACAGCCCACTCACACATTAATTACCCTAGTTGTGCCTAAAACCCAGTATTACTGTTCAGCAGATGGTATTTCAGAAGCTCCTACTACTACCATCCTTTGCACCTACACTACAACTAGTTTTTCCTCATGTCCATCACTAGTCAACTGCAGATTATATCCCCTCTTTAAACTATAAATTAATGCTGAGGATGGTTTAGAATAAGAGTTTTCTGTTTACTTCTCTCCTCTCCAGACAAAATGAAATGCCCACTCCCACTGCTGTCACCTCCAGTTCAGATAGAGACCTCAAAATCTGCAGTTATTCTCTTTCAGTGATCAATATTCTCCAGTGTTAATTAGAAAACAACTGCCTTCAGAAGGAGAACAGCCCAAAGCGTAGGGATAATGTTAAACAGTTGCAATGAGCTGTACTTGGCCTGTAGGAGAAGAGCTATTCCATGCCAAGGCCACAAGCTGCATTTCTCACGTGCACTCCAAGTACTTCATTCCAGAGAGATCAGACCCTGCAGCTGTTGTACACTCAGAATGCGCAGAGCCAACTGACCTGGAAAGCCAGCACCTCTGAGGATGCACACACAAAAAGGGAAAACAGATAGAAATAACCAGCAAATCAGAGTTACACTGAAAAAGTAAGAAATGTTCTGCTTACTGCCAGAAGGGAAGCACAGGAGAGCACAAGCTATTCTAGGAACTGCCTGGAGCTGTACCTCATGGTAACACCATGCACATGCTGTGCTGTTTCCAAGAGCTTCTTCCTGCTAAGAAATTCAAAGGCACCTTTTCCAAATCAGGCTTCAACCACCAAAACCTTTCCATGTAATGCAAGATACATATCTTTCCTTCTCTGATAAGAACTGAAAATCCTGCAAGAGGTAAAATGTGAACTTGACCATAGCAATGTTTCCAAGCTTTAACTACCAATGAAATTCCAGTTACATAGTGCTTGTTTTCTCTTATTTTTCACCAAAACCCTCAGAACAATTGCAGTTTCATTCCAGTGGACAATTTTATTTTTTTATTCACAGGACAACCAAAATATATCCTATCCACAGAATCTCATCATGGCTGAGGTGGGAAAGGTCTTCTACAGATGGCCTAGTCCAACAGCTTGCTTAAAGCAGGGTCACCTACTGCATGTTGCTCAGAGCTATATTCAGTTAGGTTTTCAGTAACACCAAGGATGGAGACTTCGAGGTGAGAGGAGTATGTTTAAGTGGAATTTCCTATCCCAACACTGGGAACCAGTGAGAACCATCTGGCTCTGTCTTTACTCCTCTCAGTCAAGCATTCACACATGGCTACGCTCTCTCAAGCCTTTCCACATGTGACAGATGCTCCAGTACCTCATCCATCTTTGTGGTCCTTTACTGGACTTGTTCCAGTATATCCACATCTCTCCTGTACTGAGAAGCCCAGCTCTGGACACAGCATCCAGAGGTGTCTCACAAGGGCTAAGCACAGTGGAAGGATCACCTTCCTCAACCTGCTGGCAATGTTCATGATAATACACACCAGGAGGCTGGTGGCCATGTCACCTTATGGGCATATTGTTGGCTCATGGTCAACGTGGTGTCCATCAGGATGCAAAGAGCATTTTCTGGGGTCAGCTCCAGCCTGTAGCAGTGCATGGAGCTACTCCAAGACTTGGCATATTCCTTTGTTCCATATACCCCATGATGCTCCAGTCAGCACATTTCTCCAGCCTGTCCAGGTCCCTCTGGATGGCAGTACAACCCTCTGGTGTATCAGCCACTCCTCCCAGTTTCATATCATCTGTAAATGTGCTGTCAGAGCACTCTGCCCAATCATCCAGGCTCAATAATGATGAAGTTACAGTCCCAGCCCCACTATCAACCCCTGGGTCACCACTACTGACTGACCTCCAGCTGGACATGGCTCTCAGGCACGTTCAGGAAGTTTTCAATGCACTTCACTGTCCACTTGCTAAAGGCAGAACAAACAACATCCATAGCCCTCCACTTGTCCACCATGCCCATTATCTCTGTAGAAGACTATCAAACGTTAATTAGAACTACTGAGAAATTATGCAAGTACCAGAGAATAAATGACGTTATTTTAAAATTCAAATAAAGGTGAGCCTTGAATTGTGATCCAGTTTATACACTCACCTCAAACAACACACATTCATGCTTTGCTTCAGAAGAACTAATATAACATCAGAGTGAGATTTTTATTATGAACAGTCAGGTGAGTAGTTGTTCCTCCCAGGAAAAGCAAATTTGCTGGAGCTCCAAGAATGTCATCAAGATAAATGTGCCTTTTGGTGAAAGGAAAACACCACAGCCATTCATACGCTGACTTAACCTTGTTGCCTCTTGACTCAAATCCATCATCTATGTTAAGATTAAACATGAAGATTAAGTATGTCTTCTGAAAGAGACGTAAATTAAAATGGCTTCATTTTAAGCCAGCTGAAAGGGAAATTTCTTTGATTTCTCTATGCTATTGAGATCACAAGGAATACCATGCAGAACCCAAACGTTTCAAGTAAGTTAGTCAAAGCAACAAAACACAGTCTCTCAAGCCCATCAACCAAAGCATCTCTGATTTTCACAGCAACACCCACAGAGCTCAGAGTACCTGCAAGGCATATTTTTGCACTTCTGCTGCCTGAATTAATATCCATAAAGGATCAAATACCCCCACAAGGTTTTAATATAATTGGTTCATTTGATGAGATCTTAAAGTTTTCTTCATTTCTTTCTTTCTTTCAGTATCTTAGAAGTTAATTTTCAGTCCTCTGTCACTTCCCCACCCTTTATCCTGCTGTCTCATCACTGTTCAAAACACCCATCAGCCCAGTCTTTAACACCCAAACACTATTTTCTCTCACACCTCCCTGTTTGACCCATCCATCCTTTGCACTCCCAGTAAAGCTCCACAGAAGCAAGCATCCCTCATAGGCATGTAACATCCCTGTTCAAAAACTTACATCCCATTTCAACCACCATGATGTTCAGTGCTACTTTTCATCCAGCTTCCTTTCTATTTTTGCCAGGTGTGAACTTCTGACAATTTTTAGGTCTCCCTCCCACGGCACCAAGTGTTCAGTATAAGGAGCTGGATTTAGCACAGTACTGCGATGACAGTTATTTTTGTGTCTGGTCTTAAACTGATTTATAAATCATCACAGCTCCCTGTTTCTGGTGTGAATTCAAATCTCTCGTGGTGTGAGACTCAGCTGGTATCAACCCTTTGCTATTGCTGATGCTGTCTGCCAGCAACTCCCTCAATGGATGAGTTTCTCCAGCAGAATTCTTCACCCATATGACTAGAGGCTAAACATCAGGTCACCAAGGGTGTCTGCAGATGTGAGAGGACAACTGAGTATATCAGACAGGCTGAGGACACACTGAGACAACAGGGGTGGACACTTTCCATGGTCTCAATGTCATGCCAGCATCTGTCATATTTGTAACAGAAAATCTCTTCTATCTTTTCCATGTCATAAGGACAAACCTTTATTATCATTTAGTCAAAATGATCCTGTGCCCCACAAAAGGAACATTCACACCTTACTCTGTGTTGATGCTGTACCTTGCACACCATGAACACTCTCTCCAGAACATTTTTGCAAGGAGACATTGAACAGCTGTTTCCCACACCCAAGTGACTCCAGCCTCAACAGCCTGCACCATTAGTGCTTACATATGTACTCTAATGTTAAAAACACAAGTGAATCAACAGAGTATAAGCCTACAGCATTGCAGAGGGCAGGAAAGCACTGTACCTATGGTTAGATGCTCTTTGTCTATGTACAGATCTTACAGGTCCTACCAAACTTTAGATAAAGGGCTAATCTCAAGAAGTAACTTGGTGTGCCCTCAGCACAGCACAAGTTTGTCCCAGCTAGACATGTCTTGGGCACACAATGGATGCTCATCCTGTGGCAGCTGCATCCTAGTCTCAAGTTTAACCAGGACTTACACTCCAGGATAAGGGGTCTCCCCACTCCCCCAGACACCCATCACGATCCCTACACAAACACTTCCCATTGCTAATAAAACCTATGCATCTCATATGGCAGAGAACCAGATCAGCAGCCTCTGGGCTGAGGCCCCATCATCTGCTCAATGAATTCCACAGAATTCTTAGCACATTTTCCATTTACTAGTGCATCCTGGATACAACCCTGCCAAATCTGCTTCAAACTGCCTGGAAGACCTGATACACCATAACTGGTATCTGTTCAGGTCCAGTTTCCCAGACTGTATAGACAACTAGAGACTGTAAAAGCAGTTTAGCAAAGAACCTGAGCTGCTTTTCCCAAAGTTACTTAAGACATTGAGGCGAGTCTTCAGTATGGATGAGGCACTGTATTTCTTCCAGGCCAAGAACCTAACAGCCTCCCTCTTTTTCCAGTGAAGCACAGAAGCTACTTTGTTGCTTGCCAACAGAAATATCAGTCTGCCAATCCTGTACCAGACCCAGAAATAATACCTTTATTTTCAGTTTAATAGCATCTAGTGCTGAAGGTGAAAGACTTTATTATAGTTTTGAGTTTGCTTCAAGATTGGAGTATGGCCACGATAAAATAAATTGTCTTACCCACCACTATTATTCCTCTCTCCATTTATACCAATTGCAAAAAGTCACTCATCTTCCAGACTCTACAAGTCATGTGTCAACATCATCCTACAGTCAAGAGTCACAAGAGTCAGAGAAGTGAACGTGGGAGAGCCCTAGGAGTTATTCTACAGATCTGCAAATGCCCGTTTCACTGGGCTGGGTTACTGCAGTGACTCAGATGTACAGCATTCTTTCCTGGCTCACCTTCTCCCAGGATTTAGGTGACTGAGCAGCAAACCTTTAAATCCAGCCTCACAGCCCACTGCATGACGTACCATGAGCCTAAGATTCAGTCCTGAGGAGCCAAAAAGCTGCATGCAGTTCAAGAGCCATATAGGGTGCTGACATTGGATTCACCTCATCTTCATCCAAAAACCTAAAGTTTGGGGCACAATGTACAGTTAGTTGACTAAGCTTCCTCTTTAGAAGCAGGGAGAGATAAGCATGCTCTTGAGATGTCTGTCTGAGTGGCTCGGAGGTATGTAAAACTTCTAGACAGGCCCAGTTAAGTGAGACAAATCCTACTCTCCAAACAGAATGATAAGCTGATATGCCTTAGGTTTCACTAAATGATAAAACTGCTGGTTTCCATAAATTAATTCACTGTTTCTAAGAGTAGCAAAACCCAAGAGTTTCCTCTTGAGCATTGAGCATGCTAACAGTTCTTGAAAATTATGCAAAATATGCCAGGAAAAGAGACAAAGATTGTGGAGAAACCAGAAAAAAAATATTGGTTCTGTCCTTAACATAGGTGGTCAGTAATGACAAGAATAAGGACAGTTTGACATAATTGGCATTTATAAGACAAATAGTAAAGTATTATTGATAATAAATAAATACACTTTTCTCATAAATACTGCTTGTATTTCTGCTAGCAACAAGATACTCTAAGAAGGATTCAAAGAAGTCAGAAGGAAATATAAAATTTTTTAATTCAAATCAGCAGAGCTAGAAATTTGTATGTAAAAGGAAGTGAAAGAATCACAAAGGTTGGAGAAGACCTCTAAGATCATCAACTATCAACTCAACACCACCATGCCTACTAAATCATGTCTCAAAGTGTCATATCTACACGCTTTTTGAACACCTCCTGGGATGGAGACACCACCACATCCCTGGACAGCCTGTTCTAATGCTTCACCACTCCTTCAGTAAAGAAATTTTTCCTAATATACAATCTAAAGATCCACCCTGAGTCCATTCCCTCTCAGCCTATTGTTAGTCACTTGAGAGAGATCAACATCCACTTTGCTAGGACATTTGCTTTGCGCAGTAATGTAGGCTGAAGCAGTTTTGACTGTAGAGATAATAAAATCTGGAGGAAGGAAACGTAATGACAGTAAAATTTTCCTATTTGTTATAGCTACCTTGTGGCAATTCCTGGAGTACACTCTTCTATGTTTATAAGCAGAGGAAAATAGAGCATATTCACTTGCAGATAAGAAAGTATTGTATGGGATTAAGAGACTGGCAGAACTGCTATACAGAAAAGTGCAGGGTTTCAACAGGGACCAAGAATGGTTAAAAGAAGGGACATCACATCAAACACAGGGAGGAATTACTTAGTCTGACACACTGTGGAGTACTAATTCAAGGCTGCAAAGTGAAGAACAGTTAAAAATGAAGGTTCAGGGGGAAAAGCAACAAATAAACAGCAACAATGACAAAACCCCCACCACTATTAAAAGCAAAATATACTGAAACTTAGATCATGATTTGCAAAAGAACTATGGCATCAACATGCCTACAACATTCCCAATGTGATACTGTGGCCAGAGCGCTAATTCACAGACAGCAGCATCAACAGTTAAGGGTGGGGTGATTGGGTTTTTTTCTCTAACATTTACACATCTCTACCACATCCACGCAACAAAAAAAAACATGTTTACAAAATGCAGAAACTTTCCTGTCTTTTATTCTAATCCTCTGTGCCACCACCATTCCCTCTGTATTCTCTTACAACCTGGAGGAAATACCAGCAATCACCTCATCACCAGCACATCAAAAGGAAGTTACCAGCAAACTTCATCTAGAATAAGATGTGATGAGGATGTGTGATAAACTATGCAAAACCCACAATGTGTACTGAGTCAAAGATGGTTACAAACATAGCAAGACCAGAGGACACATTCTAGTATGTCAGAAGACACCAACCTGTCGCTGCTTCCTCAAAAGGGAAGAAGGAGGAGCAGGTGCTAACCTCTTCTCTCTGGCAACTAGTGATAGGACCTGAGGAAATGGCAGGAAGATGTGATGTGGGAGGTTTATACTGGATATTCAGAACAGGTTCTTCACTCAGAAGGTGGTGGGGCACTGGAACAGGCTCCCCAGGGAAGCAGTAGTCATGTTCCCAAGCCTAACAATATTCAAGAAGCACTTGGACAACAGCCTCAAGACACATGGTGTTAATTTTGGGGTTGTCCTATGCAGGGACAGGAGTGGGACTTGCAGATCCCTTCCAACTCGGAACATTCAATAATTGTCCTTCGCTTTCTTAAAGCAGGTTCTTCATGGCAGCAAGAGCCCTGGACACCACATCTCCCGTGCAGCCCTGCTCAGGCTTTCTGACTATACATGGCTGTCATAGGCCCAGTCATTCCATTCAGAGCTGGATCAGACGACTTCCTAAACCCTCTGTAAACAAAACTACAGAAACTACAGAAACCAAAGCAGAGATTCATGACTCAACTAACCCAGATCACAAGAGCTCATGAGTCACAGAGTATCCTGGAGAGTTATATTTAAAGGGCTTTCATCAGAACATTTTTAACTTGATTTGCATGAACTGATGACAGAAGCCAGATTATTTTAACGGAATTATATGGAAATGCCTCTTCCACAACATTCAGGGCCATCTCACCAGGATGTATAGAAGATCAATGCCATAATAGAAAGGAAGAGAAGGCTGCATACATAGTTCAGAGAGCATGAAGCAAACAAAACCTATGAAACCAGTGTTGACCACATAGTGAACAAGTAGTTAATACTGTAACTTCCATCACAGTCTGAAAGGCCTTTTAAAGGAACTAGACAAACCATAAATAAATAAAGTGCACTAATAATTGCTATCACCTAATTGAAGTGAAACAGAGAATACCATTAAGGGGGAAATGAAAGTGCATCCTAATAACTTTTCCAATTTTTCATTAAGAGTAAGAAAAGGACTATTTGTTTACGGGAGAGATTGTCTTAACAGCATTAATCCAACTAGGAACCATATGATAATAGTTTTAAAATACGCTGAGTATTATATTACCATATAGGGGAAAAAACCTCTAGTCTCTTGTTCTTAATAATCATTTGCCATGGCAAGCACAAAACAGAAACAGCAACTCTTGCTCTTTCACATGCTGACTGCACACACACAGAAGGTGTCCTATTTACTGAACTAGAAAATAAAAGGATTAAAAAAAATACACGCAAAATCCATCATTTCTATTTACTATGGCTGTTAAGTAAGGGTTAAGTCAGTGCAGGACTTGTGCCAAAGTGGTTTTCATCAGATGGAGGTCAAAAACATTTCAGTTTCATAGCCATCAGGAGGCCTGCCAGAATGGAAGATGTTGGTTTAGACAGAAACACTGTTGCCATTTTTCAGATATTTTAATGAAATTAATAATGTGATCTTGCTTTTCTGAAGGGAGGCTTTATTTACTTTCCGAGTGCTCTTCTTTTACAATTATATTCCTTGGTGTTTTGTTGTACGTGGTGCCCCTCACTGGCATCAGAATCACAAGTGACTGAGGCCAACCCAAGTGACACAGGCCAACCCAGCACTGCAAGGGGGCAGCTACAGGATATTAATGAAAAATCATATTTTTTTTCTAGGCCACAATTCTCTTAATGATTTGTCAGTAACACTCCGCTACATTGCGCCATTAGCCTTTAATTGTCCTACCTTGCATTATACCAACTTTCAGCAACATCATGCTGACACCATTTAGCAGCATGGTAGTTGTGCTATTAAACTCCTTTTTGTTGGCAAATCTGTTTATTTTAACAAACTGCATTTTTCAAGCAAAGTAATTTACAATGGAGTACCCCACTGCTGTGGAACATGTGATATTTGCATCGTTTGTCACAGCAGCTGAAATGAAAAGAAACCACAATTTGCTACCCACATGGAGTGCCACAGGAACAGCCATCCAGAAGGGAGGAGCTCTTCCCTGCTGGAAAGTTTCTAAAGAAGTCATTTGTTTCCCTGTCACTCCCCTTTGCTACCAAGCTGCTTCACTTTCAGTTAAAGTACATTTGCTCTTGCGACACTGTGCTTCTCACCCGGCTCACTCTGACCTTTCCCAGTAACCCTACTCAAGAAATAACCAGTGGCAGTTGTGATGGATGCGTCTGGTCTGATAGCTGCATCCAGCTCAAGGTGGATTCAGGACAGACAGATACCACCACAACAGCCAAGGGCTGACTTATGGTAATGTGCCCATCTGGCCACAGTGCTGGTCCGTGCCTGACTCAAGGCAAATTTGGAAGAAACTGGCATCTGCGGTCAGGATGCAAATACAAGTCAATCTTGCTCCACAGTGAGCAGCCCAAGAGCTCTCTGACCTGTCCTGCATGCCTGCAGGCTGCATGCGAGGATCTCCCCTTGAATACTGATGCCTCTCGAGGTTACTCCATGAGGTTGAGAGAATCCTTATCACATCAGCTACTTGGCAAATTGACTTTGAATAAGTACACTGAAAACCCTGTAATCTTAGCTAAGCAACACAAGAGAATGATCACACATATATAATCCTTCAGGTATAAACTGCTGACCAATTCTTGGAGCAGGATTTGATCCAGCAGCAACTAGACTCCTTTCCACAAAGGAGTTTAGAAAGCAAGGGGGTCCTTTCTGAATGTCAAAATTTAACAAGAGAATGTCCCTGACAGCTTTGTCTTTGTTTTCCCTGCAGTAAATAATCAAGTGCACCTTGCCATCAAATTTTGTTAAACCACTGCCGTATTTAGTACCAAACTTCGTTAATTCACTGCCATATTTAGTACTAACTTTGTTAATTCACTGTTTTACATCACTAAACATTTTGTGGCTTCTCTCTTACAAGTGACATGCAACACCCCATTCATGACAGCTTTACAACAGTTTTGAACCGACGAGCTAGTTATTTCAGGTCAAAACAAACCTCTTCCGTTTCACGTACCAGCTATCTCACACAATTAACACAATTAACAATTGTTTTAACAATTTTACTGATCAAAAGCAATAACAGCACAGGTCAGGTTGATGAAAAACTGCGCAAACTCTGGGTAGAGCATAGGGCTGAAACTCCAATATGCTCCAAATAGCACGGGTTAGAGAACAACATAAGACAATAAGGATTAACTACACATTGTATTTTCTGTGCAGAGACTGTATGACGGTAACCTCCTGCCTGCATAGCATGACCTGGCATACTGAGCTGGCAACGTGTGAACACAGCAGGGAAAGCCAACAGTATTCTGGTCTGCATGAAAAGGAACATGGCAAGCAGGTCAAGGGAGGCTTTAGATTCACTCTAAATCTTCACATTAGTAGATGGAGACATCTCAAGCTTGGAATAAGGGCAGATCTTGAGAACGTCCTTAAGACTGTAAGCAGTGCAATTCACAAAAGGGAAATCCAAGTTTCCAAGCAAACTGTCTTCAGGTTCAAATCCCATGCTTTTGAACAGCTGTCATTTCTCATATGCAAAGCATCAAGCTTATAGGAGTAGAAAAGTGTAGGGGATATTACTGCAGCAGCGCAGCAGGAGAAGATTCAGTAATAATTTGCGTTCACACAAGTTCCAACACTCAGCATTGTTACTAGGCTGTAGGTGGCTGAGTTATTCTTCACTTGTGGAAAAAAAAAACCAAAACCAAAAACCAAACCCATCAACTTCAACCATTAGGCAGTGCAAAAATCTGTGCACTGTTCAACAAATTTCTTTCTGAAGACGTCTGCCTATTGTTTCTCCTCATATGCACACTAACAACTAGAAGGTATCACAATGTGATAAGGAAAAATATTTAAAATACAAATACTTGCAAGACCATTTAAACCAATGTAGCATGAAACAATTTCATTTTTATTCTTACTGCAACTGAAGTCAGTTAGACCAGTACCAGATTTCCAAAGATGCCCACTCTGTCCAACTCTTCCAGGTCAGATTAATCCAGTGAAATCAGTGAGCAGGAGCTATCTGCTGAGTGGGCATTAAGATGAACACCTGAGCAAATGCTAGCTCTACACTGGATTAGTTATTCACAAGACTATTTACTATGTGACATTTAGGAGAAAAACAGGGATGAGGGTAGAACAGGGAAAAGACTACACTTTGTAGATGTGAAATATTTCAGGAAGACTTGCCCAGGATTAAATAATGAATGCTTTTATGTTTACAAGTCCCAGAGGGGTAGACTGTATTCTGCTCTGTAACAGCACAGGTCAAGACTTTCTTTCTGTTTACTTCATGTGAAAATACAACCACGTTTATCATGCTGAAACACGCATCATTTCCAAAGTCTTCACAGTTAATGCAGAGAAACCGTTAGATAGACAGGAGCCTAATCATGCCCTACCTCTATATCACTTTGTGACTGTAGCAATGACATGGAAACAGACTGCCACTTGTTCCCCCCCTCTTCCCAATCTGCTGTAGACAGGTACAAAACCAAGATGTGCAATAAGCCTCTGTTCTGGCCATTTACCTATGACATCAAATAACTAGAATCTTAAATGTGTAATCATCAAATAGTGTCACTAACTACCATGCTCAGGGAAGCACAGAAATCAGCAGGGCAGAGCACAATGCCACCCTGAAAGCTGTTGTGACTGGCCTTCACAGCCATCCAAATGGCTCATGAGTACAACCAGTGTTAGATCACATAGCTAGGTCAAATCTTTAATCCAGTGTACATATTTCTTTTAGTCTGAGGCATTTATTGCAATAAAGATGCCACATACAGGGAAACACCTTACTTTGCTGCACTTCATATGTCAGTGCCTAGACATTACCCATGCACATACAACATGGTACAAGTCAAAGAGACAAGAAAATCACACTGCTGCAGGAGACTGTTCTAATGACTACTGCACAGCAAAGAATAGGAGGGGCAGCTCAGGAGACTAGTAGCATTCAACAATGCATCATTATTTAAGACAGTTGCTTATATTTATGGTCTACTAAAGCAAAACCTGTAAATCCGTAAGTTTTTCCTTCCAGTTCTCTTCATGCTGCTGTAAGAGGCTTTATGTTGGCATCACCTACTTACAGAGTAGATATGACATCAGGACTCCACACTCCCTGTTGCTACCCAAGGTAACTTTTCCAAACTACGTATCTGAGACTCAAAGACTGCCTTGCTCAAATCCTAGTGACCACAGCCACTTGGGGCAGGTGAGCAGGAAGCTCACAGGTTTGCCTAGAAGGTGAAGTTTGCTTTGATTAGAGGAGGAATTCTTCCAAAACAAACCAAAATCCTTGTGCACTCACCCGGACTAGTTTCTAAATTCCAAGTCTGCCAAGCCTCTCACCCCCCATTTTGAAGCAACACTCTGGATGCCAAGGGTCCTGAACACTGACACAAAGTTAAAAAACTTAACAAACATTAAATAAGGACTTCAAACCAGGAGCTTGAATTTGTGTTATGGAGTAGCTATTTTCTTAATATTTTAGGTTAAAAAAATTCCAGAAGCAAAAGACTCTGAGGAGGATAATAATTTCAATACTTTATTAAGGTGTTTAGTTCGTATACCTGCCACTCTGTCAGTATGTCAGTAGACCATGTAAAACACTGGACAGAGAAGAGGGACACATGTTGGCTAGAAGTGTGACAGACTCTCTGAGCAACATTAATGACATCCTAGTACACAAGGCAATCAGAACAGAGTAAAGTAACAGTCAACCTATAAAGGATGTCAAAATGAGATGAACTCTCTTCTGGTATGGATGTGTTTTATTCACAGCACTTCTTCACGCACAGATATCTGCAACAGGGACTGACCAGGGAGCGAAAAAAAGTGAAAAACCTCCAAAGTCCAAGAAAGTTCAAAAAGGCTTAATTTGCATACAAAAACTCAGTTAATTCCAGAAGTTCCAGTGCAAGTGGACTTCCGTTTATTAACCACAAACACCACCAGTTTACCACACAAACTTTTTAATTGTTTAAATCACTCTCTTCCAAGCAAGAAGAGACACAGCGGTACCTCATATGACAGTGACAAAGGACCACCTGCTTATAACTTAAATAATAGATTCCTGTTCTATTAATTGAGGCTGAATACCCACAGGATATTATTAACATTTCCCCTCCAGCATCTGGTCTGATAAAGAAACACAGAACAGCTTTGCTGTAGTACAAAAGTTTACAGAAAGTTTAACAATTTAATTGAAGACCATACAAAGTATGTTGTCTGAATTCGGATAATTTATGTAAAAGTACATGAATGAGAAAAGATTGGCCAGAAGATCTGGGTAACCATATTATCAGTTGCATGTTCTTTGACCCTAGAGATAGCATATGGTCAAAACCATATTTATATTTTAAGTTACAATAAAAGACAGCATTTTAAAACAAGCGTAATTTCAGGTCTACCAGCCCTTTAACGTGCAAAATTCCTGTTAACACAGAACAAATCAATAGAATAAAAAAATGGAACAATAGCCAAGTTTCTAAATAAGCCTGTATTTGGTTTTTGTTTTATCAACGAGGGAGAAGACAACTGAAACAAAGAGGAGTGTTTTGTTAGTGCTCTGTCTTCTCAGTAAAGTGTTTTAAAAAGCATGATCAGAACATTAGTGATCACTTTCATCCATATACCTGAGAAAAAAGCCACCTTCCCTGTAAGGAGATAGGGTACAGATCAGGCACAGATCTCTCACTGTACATGAAGCTGTACCACATCCGCACATGAGTGGATCCTGTAGGCAAAGCAAGCTACCCTTACTGTAGTCAGGCTGGTAGCTTGACCTCAACAAGCACTTTCTCTCAGCTTCCAGCAGATTTGGTATTCCTCTCAAATCATGAGTTATTTCTTCATGTTTGTCAAACACAAACTCCTGAAGTCACCTTCTTGTTTACGGTATCAGTCGACAACCAGAAAAAGCCAGGATTTTTTACAATGTGTCACTTGCCCTCCACATTTTAGTGGTCAATTAAATAGTTTAACAAGACAACACATGATTAATTTCTTTGAAGATATTTTAGTTCATTAATTCTCAATAAAAGCATTGATTGCAGTACAATAGTTTGACATACCGCAACAAAACATACTCAATTTACATGCAAAAGCTATTTAACAATAGTACAGTCTTTCCTATTGCCATTATAAAATGAAATTAACTATGACAGCTGACACAGCCTTCTGACTGTTCTTATGAGCCCTAAAAAAAGTAATGAAAACAGTGCTCCAGTTGGCAGAACAAAGATTTGAAATCTACTGGAAGATTCCAACAAAGATGTCAATATTGTAAGGGGAAACAGTGTAGGAACTGCTGTAAAAACAGCTACAAAAAAAAGCTACATGAAGCTGCTGTAATGTGTACTTTAGTTTAAAAAAAGAACAGGTAGGAAATACTTGCAACTTTGTATAGAAACATACCAGAAATAAAAGTAAATGCAGGGAAAGAAATGTTAGGAGTTTAAGGCAAGACAAATGTCTGGATGACACAAAAAACCCCGCAAATCACCAGCAGCAATCTGTTGGAGAAAAAAATGTACAATTTTCTAGCAGAATTGTTTTTTGTGGAGGTTTGTGTGTGGCTGGAGGCTTTCTGTTGTTGGTTTGTGAGACTTTTTTTTTTTTTTTAATAAAGCTTTCAACTTTAAAAATGCAAGCCAAAACACTTCTGCATTTGTATTCTATTTTTGCCTTGCTGAGATTTCTTTCAGCTTTACAGTTTGGTCCAGATTCTCGAGGCATAACGTACAAAGCACAGTACATGCTAACAGGACTACTCACTGCAAGTTTTTCAAGTCTGTTTTTCAAAAACAGGCAGAACACTGTCACCTTCATTAAAGTCTGATGTCAAAGTTTCAGTACTGCTGCTAAAGGGCTTCTAGAAATGAGAACAGAGAAGTCAGATTTATGACCAAGAAATACACAATGAGGTCTGTAAAACATACACAGGATATAAGACTTTTCCTATAGCAAATGAAGTTATTAGGGGATGCAATTTTTTTTTTTTAAAACATTTCTTTCTAGGTTTCAGAAGTGCTAACAAAGTGCCTTGGCTGTGCCTCTCTTTTTAGTGTTTTCCAAATGTTATGTAAATAGGTAAGAAACCCACTCCTCTAACAATTATCCATTTATCATTATGCTTTCAGCAAGTCAGATCCTGAGATAGGAATATTTGACAGCTGTAATCAATTTATTCATGAACATATAAAAAAAAAGCACAGTTACATGTGACTGCACTGTCAGATCAATAATACATCAAGTAAGACCGCAAAAACAAAAGGCAAAAAAAGGAAAAAAGGCCTCAGGTCTCCTTTTTTTTGTTGTTTGGGGTTTTTTCTTAATTGTCTCACAGCAAATAAATTAAAAAAAAAGGCAGCAAATGCTTTATCTTAAATACAAAATTATAATCTGCAAATCAGGTCCTCTAATCCAGACTGATGACAGATTTGCTTCAATGGAACCACCTATTATTACCAGTTTGCAATGCAAGAACTCTTTCATACACTGAACTAATTCCCAGCCTCATCTACTCAATCAACTACTTGCATTTATTTTAATCAGAACAATAAAAAAATATTTGTGGTTTTGAAACGCCCAAATTCTTTATTATCACAGTCAAAATTCAGGAAGATAAATTTAAGGATATCTCATCTCAATTCTCAAAATACTGTTAACAAAAGAGAAAGAAAAGGGCATGAAAATGGAAGTACAGAAGGTTTTAAAACACCACTAAAAAAAATGACTTGGTAAAGAGCCTATACAGGAAACACTTACCTTGTCATAGCATTAAAATGATCAGCTAGAAGACAATTCACGGACACCATGCCAGAATTGTGAAAAATGCAAATCTAGACTGTCAGAGACCACTGAAATTGCCAATGTAAAGGCAGTGCAAAACGATGGCTGGTGAGGGGGAACCAGTCATCTTGCAAAGTGAGGGATTTCAAATCACTCATTGCTGATCTCAACCTGCATTGAAGGACCTGATGAACAGCAGTGAAATTTTTGTCATGCAATTACCAACTGTAACTCAAGAGTGATACTATCATTCATGATGGATTATTAAAATAATAATCCATTAAAGAATAAGGTCAAATGGTAAAGTAGTAAACATCAGTCGCCATAAGTGAAAACACTTCAAAAATTTACAGGTAAATAAAATGTTAGATGATATCTTATAAAAAGAAGTACTGAACACAAAGCCACAATAAATTAGTGTTTCCATAAAACGACATGCTGAAGGTTTTGTTCCCAAGTCTATACATTTTTTTTTTACTGTCTGTTAATTCCTAAATATTGACAGCATAATTGAATAATTGAGGTACAGTAGTTTACATTTGTATATGTCTTGTAAAAAGGTTATTTTTTTTCTTCCAGTTTTTCTTCCTCATCGCCAAAGAACAACAAAGGAAACATTCCTAAAAGGCAGCCAATGGTCACTCCAATAGCTTTACCCTGGAGAAAGGGGGGAAAAAAAATTAAGTTTCTCACTGCTCAGACATTACTCGTTTCCTAAGTAGTACCAACACAACCAGGAAAACAGACCCTCTGTTCTAGCTTTTGGTTGGGAGTCACTTTTTTCACAGCAGAGACTAAAACCACAATCTATGATAGAGAAACGGGTATGACAAGGTTAGAAACAGTGTGTGCTGTGATAAAAGACAATTCTGAATAAAGAAGAGAGGAATGATCTATACTGAAGAGGTGGTAAGGGAGGAGATAGATTCAAAGGATTAGTAGGACGGCTGAGATGACAGTGAAGGTAGAAAAAAAATCCCAAACACAAACCACAGCTTAGGTGCAATAATAAAAGTATCTGCTTGCATCTGATAAGGCATATTATCATCAAGGTCAGGAACGAGGAACTACTTGGAAACACGACAATTTGCAAAGGCACAAGGTGAAGACAAAAAAAAAGGATTGAAAAACATTTCACAATTAACCTAGACGGAGAGGAAAATGAGAGGTAAGCAGAAAAGGAAAGAAATAAGGCAGGCAACATCCAAACGACATCAGCAGTTGTAGGTGGGTAGTGGCGAGAAACTTGAGAAAGTAGGTAAAAACAGAAAAAATGCTAGCACACAGGCTATGAGACTCAGAAATCTTTTCACAGTGAAGTGCTGAGAATGAACTGCATTGCAATGATGTGCTTCTGCCATGACTCTGCTACCACCGAGAAGACTCTTGCATTGGACAGATGAGAAGGCAGCTCACTGTCCACGTGCCAATTCTTCCTCACTTAACGCTTTGATCTATCACTGCTAAAAGCAGTCGTCTTTTCCCCTAACATTTCCTCAACAACTATTATTTCTTCTCTCTTCAGTCTGCAAAGATATTTTTCCCTGTGAAGGTTTCCTCTGGCAAAATGGAAGAAATATCTGTCTCTCTACCCAGTTTCTTATTGGTTATTTCTTTAATCAAAATAAACTAATGCTCTCACTTCTCATGCTCACACTGCTCAAGTGAGGCTGCTTCACATTGTTCAATTTTAATTAAGTAATCACCCTGGAAATGAATCTGCAAGATGAGTGTCCCATAACTACAAACCCAAGTACTGAATATTACTCAAATGCTACACTTACCCAGGGGAAAGCATATTCAATATCCAAACTAATTATAGATTGAATACATACTAGCACAGGTATATGAACTGCAAGTTCTTGACAAAGAAAGCATAGGCATAAACTACTAAGGGGTCACAACTTTCAAAAACTACTGTAGCCAGAGCTCAAAGCTGCACTGTTGCATACAAAAAACCCACACAAACCCAAGACAATCCAGTCCCATGATGCTCCCTGACACTGACTCACCACTAAACCTTCCAGAAAATGCACAAAATGTTGGCAGTCGTTAAGTACTTAATGACAAAAGTGACAAAAAGAATTTATCACATATTAGTTTAAACAAAAAGAGCTCCACGCAAACAGTACCTACCTACAGGATACTCACCAAGTGTGCACTGAGACGCGTTTGCCACATATCTGCTTGTTTGGGTGTCAGATCAGGGATTGACAGACCCAGCCGTGAAGCTAAAGCTTCTACATAACCTGCAAGCCTGGAAGAACAAGAAAACAAGAACAAATTACTTTGGATCTGACAGTACCTTCCAGTGAAGATTCTGAGGTATTTGAAAAATTGAACTTAAAATGAACAGCTTTTTCTTCAAGGCCAGGTTGGATGAGGCTTTAGACAATCTGACCAAGTGTAAGGTGCCCCTGTTCTATTACAGTAGTATATTTTACAAAAAAAAAACCCACGTATTTTTCCATTTTGTACTTTAATGAATGCACTTTTTGTAGAAAAAGTTCTACTACTGCCTTGAAAACAAGCACTTCCTACAGACAACACTGAATCAGGTTAAATGCCAGTCACAATTTCATCACTTAAAATATGTAATACTGTAATACTACGAAAGTTATTCTACTTCAGAACTATGGCATTGCAGTTTCAGCCGCAACAAGAACCACCTGATGTTCCTGGTTTTTCATAGTAAGGGCAGAACACATTTTACAGTTATGGAGTAAAAATAAAGCAGTTTCTGCAGTTTATATGTTTCAGTTCAGTAGCACCAACGGTGTTTGCAAATGAGGGGAAAAAAACATATCTATATCTATATATATATATATATTCTTAATACAAGTTCAGACATACCCCAGTCCAGCTAAATCTGAGACAAGGTTTCCCAAAGCTGCAGCTAGAAGGACAAACAGAGAAGAGAAGGGGAGAAGGCAAAGTATTATTTTTATTACAAACAAAACAAACCAGCTCCCATCCCCTCCCCATCAGTGACCCTCACTCTTTTGTCTATTACTTTTCTATTATTTTAGAGTTTTTCTTCTGACCTTATTACAGTTTATTACAACAGCAGCAGACTAACAGTAATGGGAAGTACAACTATCTTTCTCAACTTAGATGATGAAAACTTGACAAATAAAAAGGACTGACACCTGGACATCAATTTTCAAATCAATTCTGATTTGAAAAGCTGTTACGACCAGCCACACACAGTTACCAGGTCCCCACAGGTAGTGCTAAACACCAAGCAACACCTTCCAGTGCCTGAGGAGGCACAGAAGCACTGGAAACAGAAGGAGCTGTTACTCACACATGCAGCTTTGATAAACATTTCAACAACATTCCCATGAACTGTGCCAGCCTGGGAATAAATACTTCACATATCACTGAATAAAGTCACTTCATGGTGACTTTTCTGCATTAAAATAGAGGGCTGGGTATTTCCAAATAACTTGTTCTGCTCTAAACATTTTCATTTAAGCTGTCTGTGTGCTTTCAAGCAATCTTGCATCTGCAGCTGGTGGATCCATGAGCAGTTTCTTCCCTCTGACACTGCAGAAGCACCAAATCTCTTGAGCAAAGTTTATCTGCTTTGGCACAGTGCAGGAGCAGGGTGGTTGCTCTGACAGCCTGGCGGATGGCGCTGAGGCAGAGATGCCACCAGAAACACCAGCCAACTCAGTAAAAGGACACCAAACACTGATCTTCACCTGGCACCGCAAGCAAACATCAACTTACAATTACATATACACGCATTCAGAAATGTCAGACCCTAGGGAATTTAAAGCAGTTCCATTACAGAAACGCAAATACACTTTTCCAAGTGAGTCAGGATTTGAACTTTTAAGATTAAGGCCAACAACAACTATTTCAAAAGCTATATGAACTGAAATTTGATTTCTGCACATGGAATAAGTCCTGGCTTCAACCATAAGGTGTTTCTTTACCAAGAAAGGTAGCTGGAAGAGCAATCAAGAGCCATTTCCAGCCCTGTGGTCCACTTCAAGCTTGAAATGTGTATAAATTATTAAGGCACATGCTTATATCAGATTTTAATTACTTGCCTGCCATAGTGGAAATTCCTAGGACAACCCCAATTGACAATTCTATTTGGGTTCCCTGAAAAATAAGAGTTTTCTTATTATTTGAGGAATTTGGAGTTAAAATAGATGATATTAAGTCAATTGGCAAAAGTATTGCTTACTGCTTGTTATGTTAAAATTGAAAGGATAAATGATCATTACTTCTACTAGATCTGAAAAGTTTCCACCCTCCAGGCACGTATAGTTTTCCCTAGAACAAGAGTCTACTTCTGATATTCTTTTAATATTTTATATTGTTTCATAATGGCCACCTAAGGGGCAGAATTGTAGTCTTAATCTCTGCATACCATTTTCCTCACTGTAATTCTCAGCTGAATATATACCTCTGAATGCAAACTTCTACAAACACTGAGTAAATAAAATACAATATTGTAATTCCTTATTTTTCCAGTTGAAGAAACATAAAATCACACTGAACTACATAATGAAACATCAATCTGTGGCCCAAGGAGAAGACACAACAGGCATGAATCAAAAAACAAGGCATGCTGCAGTTATAAGAAAACTGTTTCCTCTGTGAGGACAGGTGAGCATCGGAACAGGTTGTCCAGTCAGGCTGTTTAGTCTCTGACCTTGAAACTTTTCAAGAACCACGGGATAAAATCATCAACAACTTGGCCTGACATAACAGCTGACCCTGCTTTGAGCAGGGGTTAGACTAGAAATCTCGAGAAGACCTTCAGCAGGAGCAAGACTACAGACTTGGTGGGTCCTGCAGTCCATTCCCACCTCAATTATCCCATGATTAAAATCATACTGTCAATGATAATCCTACCCGAGGAACATTATCTATAGCCTTTATCCATCTTTCTGTTACACTAGCCCATTTCATTTTCCAAATGAACAGGAAAATATCTTGAGTCTTACTCAGAAATGTCAGGCTTCATCAGTACAAATCAGCATCAGCACTAACAGAGCCTGCATCACTTGGAATAAAAGAATTCATCAATAATAACCCTGAAGACCTATTCATCAACACATTACAATCACATTATCATCAGTCAGCACAAAAAAAATGTATTTACTACACGAGCATAGGCATGTCTTGAAGTATAAATTAGGAGGGGGTGGGGGGAAGCAAGCCTCTTCTCAATTCCATGAAATTAATTACAATACCAGCTTTCAGAAGGGAAAAAAACCCACTCCTCTACATTCTACAAAAGGTGAACAGAACATGAACATTCTCTTCAAAAAAAGAAAAATTAAAATAGAAAATAGTGAGCCAATATGGTGGTAACGGTCTTCCTGAAGCTCTCACTTACTCATTTACTACTTGAAAAATGTGAATCATGCTGACTTGATGAAGCAATGAAATAATGAACTTACCGCAGCAATCATGATTGCATTATCCAAAAATCCAAACCCTACAAAAGGTAATGCATTGTGGAAGAACACTAAAAGAAATAAGTAACAAAGAGAAAATAAGTATTTATAAGAAAGTTCACACAAACAACTGAAGTGTCAGTCTAATACTGTCTTTAAGAGAAACCAAGACAACACACAGAATATCCCTTCCCTTCCAGTCTATTAGCAAACTGTTTCCATCAGGTTTGTTAAAACTCTTTGCTACACCTAAGCCTTAGGAACTTACTCTTTGCAAATAATTGTGCAATTTTGGATTTAAATATTTAAAACTACACCAACTTCGATACTATTTACAGTCCTTCCAACCAATGTTACAGTATTACAGTATCACTGGAGATGGACTCACCAGATTCCCTACACTCTTCCTCAAAATAATGCCCTTTTCTCTCTAAGTCCCTCTCTGCTCCTGTGCAAGAGCTCCACCTTCTTCACACATTCCTAAAAAATCTGTATTTTAGGAGTACTGCAGGGCAACTCTTATCACTTCGGCTAAATCTGCGAATGCTAAGGTGGTTTTCACCAGTATCACAGGGTTCTAACTATCTCACTAGTAAACCCAAACTTTTGCATCTCTATTTTGTTTTGGCACTATGTTTAAGACAAGCCAGACTTGAAGCTGTTCCTCAATACATTAAGAAAGCAAGTTCCACCTTTTGTTTTGTGCATTTTTTTCCTTTTCATTCCTGAAACCTCAAGTAAATCCTATTTGAAAGTATTTGCCTCTGTCTTATTACATTTTTCCCCTCTCAAGTTTTATAACAGCTTGAAAGTTTCTGATGGAGATGAGAGCGAATTTGCACAGCATTGCCTTCAGCTGAGTCTCAAGGTGAAAGCATCATAAGACAAAATACAGTTCAGAGGACAAATAACACAACTAAAAGCTTTGAAAATTAGATCTTTTCACTTTTTTTAACATTGAAAGTGCACCAGCTATTAAGGTTTTTTCCTCACTACAGATACAACAAATAATCCCTATATTTCATAAACTTGCAGAGATGCAAATATATGAAGAGGGAATAAAGAAGAGTATGTTAACCTTGGTCATGCGAAAAAAGACTGGTATGAATCCCTTTCAGATTTACTTCTCAGACAGCACAAATCCATGATTATATAAAAAACAAAGCCACACAAGATCTTTCATACTCAGGTACTAGAAACACATTTGGACTTCTGTTACTATGTTGTAAGAACACATGTACCTTCTTAAATGCACAGGTTAAAAACTAAAGCACAGAATGTATGAAACTTTCCGATTTTGCTTTTCAAGCCATTGCAGGACAAAAATCCCAAAAACATAAATAACAAACACACAGATAAGTCCAGTATTTTCAAAATGTATATACCAAATTCTGGAGCTACAAAAGGAGCTCAAATTCCTACCAAATTTGTTAGAAAAAACACCAAATCAAAAACAAGCATAGATAGCTAGAATAGGAAAATGTTCAACTAAAGACATTTTCCCACCAAGAAGAGTCTAAAACCACAAAAATATACTGATTTGG
Organism: Coccyzus lansbergi; assembly: GCA_033558105.1. Taxonomy (NCBI): domain Eukaryota; kingdom Metazoa; phylum Chordata; class Aves; order Cuculiformes; family Coccyzidae; genus Coccyzus; species Coccyzus lansbergi. The sequence goes on along the minus strand of JAUMJK010000026.1, from coordinate 3,487,294 downwards.
AAACTACATCAGAATTTGAACGACTGTAGTATTATAAAGAATACCAAACATATTTCCAATTCCTCTGCAATTTTATCTCACTTCTGAGTCCATTTAAAATATAGGCAACTAGAAGCAAGTGAATAGTTTTTACACTTAAACACAAAAAACCCATAAGGTACTGCGGCATCAACACTGCTTGGCTTAGAACATAGCAACTGCGGCTGGCTTTGAACAGCACGCTCTCATTTGGGCTTTCTGTCCTACTTTCACTAAATGGTGCACATTCTCCAGCTGAGATGTTACAAAACAAACGAGACAGGGTGACTGTTGGTGCCTGCTTTGGTTTTGTTATTCCATACCACACGGATGAGGACAGACCAGCACTTGTAGAAGAAAGATGAAGCAATTCAAAGACAGACCACACAAGTACTGAACCACACTCAGCAAGTATCCTTCTTTTACCATGTTTCAGTTGTCCTGGAGATGGTGGTGCAACCTCCAGCTTTTCTAGAGAAGTCAAAATGAAATGAGAGAGTTAGCTGGTTCATTACAAATTCAGTTTATTATAAAGTGTTTATCAAATTACTAGCAGGCAAAACAACAATTATGTTACTTAACAGTTTTAGAATTCGAAGCAAATTACCTCTATATTTTAATTACTTTTACAAAAGGTAACTTTATATTAAAAGCCAAAAAGTCTTAGACTACTACAAAATTAATCTAGTATAAGAGATTATGCAAAGTAACAGCACATATTAGAAGCAGCCTGAGAGCCATCTTTATTACTGAAAATTAGAAAAAACACACTAAAATTAGAAAAACTAGGACATCTAAAGAGAACTGTGTTTTATTATTTGCTTTTAGAAGGCCTCTATGCAAGCAGCAGACAACCTCCTTTCCTCCAGAGACAGTCTACAAAAAACCACTACCCTTTCTGTTCTGACAGAGGCATCTTTTGATAGCTAGAATAAGAACAAAAGGAAAACACTACAATGATACCAGAGACCACTGAATTCAGTAGTGGCAGATCACAATTGGTCATTTGGTGCATGTTTCGGGCATCCAGGTATCAAACCATTAAGAGCCTTAAAGGACCAGGATGTCACTCCAGAACCTAACAGAGTACCTCTGGGCAGCTAACAAAGTCTACTAGAGGTGATGCACTGAACACAGCAGCAACAGCAACACATTTCACAAGGGGAGGGGAAAGGAAATAAGCTACTCTTTCAGGTTTTTTTCCTTTTTTCCAACTTGGATTTTAAGCATAAGACCCATTTTTAAAAAGTTGCCCCAATATCTTCAAGTATTGCAAACCTCAAGCTTTTGGCAAGTTGCTTCTATTATTTTGATTAGTTAAATGTAAAAAATGGTCGAACGTAGCCTATAATGCTACCTCACATATTCAAATATTACTTTGGGCAGCCAAGTACGTGAAAAGACAATGCTGCACACGCAGGTCACAAATCATTTAGGTATATGTCTGAACTGCGCAGACTAGAGTGAGCATCCCTGCATCCAAGTCACTCCTATAGTCAAACGCAGGAGTTCACAAAGAGAGTGCTGCCCTCCCTGTCTTTCTGTTCCAATAGGAAGCTATGACACCAGTCAGTGTGGTTCCTTGGTTTTATGTGACACTGCCACTGAAACCATCCCTGCTGAAATACCATCTATCTTCAAGTTTAGTTCTTTGTACACAAGATTTTCATGATTAAAAGCTACAACAGCATATAACAACTTCCAGGCAACATTTTGTTTACCTCCAAGGAAGACAACCTTTCATAGCGTGCCCTGATTATGATACCCAAACAAAGCATTTTGGGTACCAACATAAAAGACAGAAGACTATTTGGTTTATCACCCAGTACTACAAAGCTCTAGAACATCAGTCTTGTGGATTTAACTACAACTAGCATTTGAGTTTGAGAAGGACATGGCAGTCTACATGATTACACTCTATCCAAAATAGCCAGAAAGCTGTTAAAAAGATAAAAATCAGTGTATTATTGATTTTGGAAACTTATTACCAAAAGGAGGAATTGAGGACAAGTGTTTGGTAGAAGAAAAAAACCCCAGACATTTACATCTATGCATAAAGGGAGATTCAAGTCACATTCACTAAAAAATGATATAAACTTCCTCCTTCAGGACATAATCAAGGACTACCTTGGGATAGTTTTAAAAGAAGGAAGGCTAGGGGACACTACTTTAGAGACAGGGAATAAGACGAAATGGCGGAGTGAGGAATATTGCTATTTTCTAACTGACGTTCATTACCATAAATGAAGTTATCAGTCAAAGTGCAAATGTAATGCAGGTCATATGCTCTAAATTACCAAAGTCTGAAGAGCAGAAAAAAAAACCCCAACTGCCTCTCAAATCTGTTCTTGATCTTTTTCGAATTTACAGTATCATTTCTTTTGCTAACTAAACATTTACTTTTCTTTTAATAGATAGAATCCAGGAGAGAATATGGAACTGTCAACATAAGTAATACCATTACCTACAACTTAGCCCAAATCCAGCAAGTTACATTAACTCTGCCAATTGTAGCCAATTCAATCCAAGACATTCAACATTATTCTTAGCTCACCCCCAAATGACTAAAGGGCAATGGGGATGCATTTATTCAGATAGTCAATTAAAAACAAAACAAACAAAAAAACCCAGAAAGTGATCATCACTGGTTTTTGAATTATCAAGTTTTTAAGAATGAGGATACAGGGAACCTGAGCCTAAAGGCATGTTTTATTATGTTTTATTCAAATTGCAGCTAACACTGCTGTAAAATATTACAGCTAAATCTGTTACTGTCACCCAAGGGCAGGAAATGCACTAGAATGATAATGGGCACTATGGCCAGAGCTACTCTGGGAAGATATGTGCTACAGTTCAGTATTGTGAAACCTAAGACAAGCATATCAGGGCTGTTTCATGGATTTTTTTTAAACAGCAGTCAATATATTGAGATTAATGTTTTAACTATGAATATAAAGAAGGTAAGCAGAAGGAAATACAAAAAAAAATCAGCAATCTCGATCCACTGCAAGCTCTGAAGTTCAGTGTCTCATTTGGAAGTTAGGGAGGGTTTTTGTCTCAAATCCATCAATCCACTTCCTCCAAAAACCCTATCCAAGTCACTTCAGCAAATCATTCAGACACACATCATGTAGTAGCCAAGAACTTCACTTGCACAGAACAAGAAATCAAATATCTGTGCAAGTTAATAAGAGATACTACTTCACATGTGAGATTGCAAGAGGATCCTTATCCCCAGAATTCAGGATTGAAGCCTAGAAATCAGATGCATTACTGTTTTGTTCAGTATCTAGGGTGGATCCTGAAGAGTAAATTCTGACTACGATGTACGAGTTCATTCATGGAATAAGCTCACAAGGCACATTCCCATCCCCCTCTGGTCCTCCTCTCCTGCTCTTGATGTTTTAACGAAAACTGCAAAAATGTCAGTGCATACAGCAAGACAGAGTTGAAAAAACATGTCCATTGATCCTCAGTTGGATTCCCTTAATATTCCAAATAGGAAAAAAACAATCCATGAGTTGACAGCAGAGAAAAAATTCGGCATCATTTGTTATAATACACAAATGGTTTCCAATTGCTAGAGCAATTAAGGCATGAAAGGATGCTGACTCGTGCAGTGCTAAATATAAACCTGGCTGTCAGCCCATTCAGTCATAGCACACGAGAAAACCAAGCGAAGCACTAGTGAGCAATGAATAGACAGAAGAAATGGTAGAATAATTTCTCAGCCACCCCTAAAAAGACAACTATGTGCAAACAAATATTCTGCACAAACAGAAATAGGACACTATATGCATTAAAGGTTTTGGTTTGAATACTCCTAACACTGTATGTAATTACACAGTGATTATGGTCCATCTCCCTCCCTGAAAAACCCTGAAGTAGCAGAACAGGTTATCATCTTTATTTGAAACTATTGTTTTATCTAGTGAACCCAGCGTTCAACACACTTTGCAGGACTGCTGTTCACTGTCCAGTATCAACCAACCTTCAGAACAAAACCTCGGAGTGATTTCAGGAATAATTAAGTCCAAGCAGGTGGGCAGCCTGGACATAGTGACCTCAGGACTAAGTACAAGAGATGCAGCCAGTCTGCTCTAAAGGAAAATGAATCCCTATGACTGGGAATACAACTACTCTGCACCACTTCATCTAGTGGTCAGCAGTTGCTTCCTAGAATAGCTGCACTTAGAAACAGAAACGTGCATTATTTCTCATCAGATGCAGGATAGTCTAGGTTTAAATATTATAGATCTTAATTTCAACTTTTCCTGCAGTGCTTACTGGATATTCATCATTAAATTTCATGATTATAGAATACATTTATCCTCTTATCCCTTCTGAAAACATGATACACCATTCCCATCATTTAAAGACGTTTAGCAAAACACAGAGACCCAAGGTGGAAACCCTGACTGAGAATCTAGAAGGCATAAAATACCAGCAGGTATCTAGAGACCCTAATCACTGCCTTCAGTGTTAAGAAGGGATTCTTTCCTGATCTAATCAAATTCTCTATTGGTGCCGTATAAACTTAAAGGTCAGCATTTCATTTCCACTCAAGCAGGTTCACAGCGACACAGCACTTGCAGTGGTTTGCTTAACAAGATCTCAAACTGCAGCTTAAAAAAATTAGAAATAAGATATTTGCTTTATGATCCAAGGGGTTAATCAGCTAAAATGATGACAATGCAGGAAGAGCTTGCAGTTTGTAATAGAGATGCAGGGTAAGGGTAGAAATATGGAGTTTGATCTGTTTCCTTCAGAGAGAAATAGAAAATGTCAGAAAAACAGCTGAAGTGTTTGTATAAAAATGCCAGAAACATGGTAACATTGATAGGAGTGAACAGGAAAAATAATATGGTGTTTTGTCCTATGCATTCCAAAAATGAATGGTTATATATTATTTAACCAAAAATACCCCAAAGAAACAAACAAAAAAAAATAAGGTACGTAAATTCTGCCTAGAAACACATTGGCTGTAGCATTTCCCTAACTGGAATGTGCCGTCCACAGAGCCAAATTCTCTGCCTTGAAAAAACAAACTAACACTGTCTTCCCAGATGAAAGTTGGCTTTTCTTTCCCTCCTCATCCTGCCCATTTCTATGCTCGGGTACTGCAACAAATTCTCAGGAGCATCAAGAGGGATACCTCCCAAAGGCACAGCTAACTCTTCTATCTTTGGATTCCCAGGGGATTAACAACACCTTCTCCACTAGCTATTGAAAACCACAGATAAATACTTCAGACTAACACTAGAATGGAATTAATCTCTCCCAAACAGACTCCTCTAGCTGTGTTTCAGCAGGATGAGGTGTTGGCAATTCTCCATTCACATTGATTTTTCTTAGGTCTCTCTGGTTCAAGGTAAGGATCCATCAATCATTTCACTAGTTCAAAGCTGAGCAGAGCAGCAGCTCAGCAACTGTATTGAACTGGAAACAAATAAAATCATAGTATCTATGTATTATCGGGGTATGAGATTAGGCTTTTGGCTGTCCTCCATAGCAGCAGGTTCATGCAAACAGATAAGCAAAGCAATTCTGTGGGATACCACAAAAGATTTGTTAACAAGAATTACCAGAGCTCTGCACACAACTGAAGAGATCTGATCTAGTAGAGGGCTTTCATCACCTTTAAGTAGAGCAGTTTGGAGTCATTGATGCCGACACATGAGCACTCGTGAAATATCTAGGGAGTTATATATACACAACTATAATATCCTTTATTTAGTGATGTTCCCCTCAGGCCTTGTTTCTAAAAAGCAATCTGAGATGGTGGCAAGAGATGAGTTTGCTTATGCCACCCCACCCCCCTTATGTCCTTTCCCCACCTGACAAAACCCACACTTGTTTTCCTAGGAAAAAATGAAGAGGGGGGAAGGTAATTTAAAAGAACCAGGAGCAGCATCAGCTTTCAAGTGCAGGCACATGATCCTGTGCCGGCAGCTAGCACCATCCCCTAGAGGATGACGTTGACTGACAACAGCCTGCGCAGTACCCAGGGGAACTGGGATGCTCTCTCCTTTGGTACCCTAGCACAAAACAGGGCAGATTAATAACACAGGGGGCTCATGCTTCATTGCAGATGTAGTGGACCAGGTCCACATCCTATTCACTGGCTTTTTTAAACACCCTTGCTGTTCACATACTGTCATCCCCAGGAAAAGAATGTGAGATTCTGTCCTTTGCAGTTACCCAAGAATCTTGAAATGACAAAAAGCGATTAGGCTAATATAAAGAGAGATGCTTACTGTAAGAGCAAATCCAAGGCTGGCAACAGTGGTGCTTCCCACTCACCACTACCGGCTGCACCAGCATCTGTACTCAAATGGCATCAATCCTGTCAACCAGCACTGCATTCAGGCACTTACAGTGATGCAGAAACACCAAGAGGGAAATTTGATGAGTTTGGTCTTCCCCCCCTCCCCCCCTGCTTAAGAAGAATCTCCTATGATTTTTACAGGTTGCTGAAGGCAATCTGCTATTAAATCATAATTCCGCTACTGTATCAGCCTTTTCTCAAGCAGGAAGTTTTATTCCCTGCCCAAGGACAACCTTGGAAACAAGTTAAGACTGCTGAAATTAGCTTCTCCAAAATAATTTTAAATGCCTATAGTTTACTGCTTTTCATCTGTCTCAGAATTAAGACAGCCATCCAGAATGAGATAAACAGGCTACCCAGGGAGGTGGTTGAGTCACCTTCCCCGGAGGTGCTTAAAAGATGGGTGGATGAGGTGCTGCGGGACATGGTCTAGTGCTTGATGGGAATGGTTGGACTCAATCCAGTGGGTCCTTTCCAAGCTAGTGATTCTATGATTCTATGGAAGTGGATAAATAAACTGAATGATGTTCAAATATTCTGTTACAGACTAACATTAAGTGTAATTACATTCCTTCTGGTTTTTTACTGCATTGGGGCAAGAGAAACAAAAGTATAAGCTCCCTTGAAGTCCTTAAGGAAGTATTCATAACTGCCAGCAAAAACAAACAGCATAAGAAGTCACTGAAAATTTAAGTTCCAGCCACAAATTACACTAAGATTATTTGTAGCTCTCTACATAAACACCTAATGAATACAGAATGCAATAGCAATGGAGCTATTCTTCATGCTTAGCCTGCTGCTAGAGGAGCTGCAGTAGATTCATCTCATGGGCACCTTTCTTCTTCCTTTCCCCACATAACTTAGCAAAGCCTCTGGCTGCACTTGTGAAACCAGTCAGACTTCAACATCTGACTCTGCACAGTCGAGCCAAGCTGCAACGTCAGCTATCTTTGGCAAACGGCTAGAGGAATGAATGTTACATGAGACAATGCAAAGCCAGATAAAATTCACTTTACTTGTAAAAAGAAACCATTTTGAGGTAAAGTTCATTTTATGCTATTAGACTATAGAATATCTGATGAGTTGTTACTCAGCTGCACTACTTAGTAATTTAGTCTGCATGTGAATTTAGAGTTCTACTCAAAACAATTCAATTTGTTTGGAAAATTACCTGAAATAATAAAGATTGTTGATTTTGTAAATGAAGTCATATAAATAATGAGAAGTAAAGGACAACAAAAAATGCTGGGCTCCACTCTTCCTAGAAATGAACAGTTCTGACCAAGTTCACTTTTAACTCTTTCAAGCAGTTGTCTTTATTCTGCAAAATAAGGAAAATCTTCCTGTTCAGCGTTTCAAAAGCCTTTGGTAAGCAGAAGCCTTCCATCAGGAGGATTTAACTAGCTCAGTGGCAAGGGCATCTTCCAACTGCAGAGCCAATGCAAGCTTCAGTCTGTGTCACAGCACTTCCAAGTCACAGTTGTGCACACACTCCCCCTAAAGCCGCTTCAGGACCTCTGCACTATCAAGCTGTATACATCTAATCGTTTGTTTAATCCCAATACTGCTTAATCTTCCCATGAAAGTATCCAAATGCCTGTTTATAAAACACAGGGTTCTGTAACTTAGTGCAGTCTTTGTTTTTCAACTCTGCATATTTTTCCTTTTCCTCTTCTTGTATTTCTACCTGTTCCTTTGTCACTGTTTCAATTGCAAGCGCTGAAATCACTTGATCCACTTCCAGTTCTGCTAATCTGCCTGTGAATTATTAAATTATAAACAAACTCACAGCTGAATCCAAAGTGTGCTGCACACACAGAATCACAGAACCACCAGGTTGGAAGAGACCCACCGGATCATCAAGTCCAACCGTTCCTATCAAACACTAAACCATGCCCTTCAGCACCTCATCCACCCATCCTTAAACACCTCCAGGGAAGGTGACTCAACCCCCTCCTTGGGCAGCCTGTTCCAATGCCCAATGACCCTTTCCGTGAATTTTTTTTCCTAATGTTCATAGCCCTGTTTTGTTTTCTACAAGCAGGAAATACAGAATCTAATCTATTTAACATTCTTCCCTCAGCAGTGGAAAATATTCTGTGGCACTCATGTATTGCCAGCATCAATGACATACCTGTACCGCCAGTATTTAATGGAGACCTTAATTAAATTTGTGGTCCTGCAGGGTTTTTCCTGGTGTGCAATGGGGGCTGACCTCCGTGTACCTCCAGTATCTCCCCCTCCCTCCCTCATTTTTATCTGCTTCTCCAAAATCTAGGCAACGTCCACACAGCCTGTTCTCCCTCAGTGAGGAGGGGAATGGATTCAGGCTGAGCATGCCTTCTGCAGTGCTGAAACAAAGTGTTGTATGACACAGAGGGTAACCACTGATCCCAGGAGGAATAATTCCAGATATAAGACCAGAGGAAAGGATGAGACACTGCTGCCTACCCAGTCACAAGAGGCAGGAGGAATTTTGAGGTCAAAAATGCTCCCAAATGCAAGTACTTGACAACACCAGAAAAAGTAATCTGGGAGATAGAAACAGTACTGCTCACTAGTGCGAGTCATTGAATGTTCTGTTACTGGCACAGAGGGACTGCAGGACAAACTCCTACCAGAGGCACATAAAACCCTCACCTCCAATGAGAAAACAGGGAAGACAGAACCTCAGGTCAAATAGAACTGCACCCTGAAGTGATCTAAAGTCATGTTGCTGTTTCAAGGGGTGATATTGTGTTTTTCCTCCTGTTCCTAAACTCCCTCCTGATAATGTACTCGGGACTTTTCCTTTCTTCTAACACTTGTGCTCAGCCAGGCATACAGCCAGGCCCAGAGAAGAACAGCAGTGCTAGCACGGGAAGCAGAAACAGGGCTGCACACCCAGCGGTTTTCACATCAGGATGGAAAAACATGACACTCCCTTTGCACAGCCTGGGTGAAGCCAACAGTCACATTACCACATGTCCACAGCTCATCTGCATATGCTCTCATCCCACAGTGGGGAAGCCCTCTGAATGCTTTTCCTCCGTGGCTGGGAAAGAAGAATTAAAGTGAGCTCTTTTTTTTTTTTTTTTTTTTTTTGCAAACTGAGCTTTTACACAAGGTCAGACAAATTGTAGTGAAACTCAGCCATATTAGACTCCACCACCTGCAAAATCTGAAATAAGCTGCATCTGTAAACAAGGCTGATATGGTAAAACTATAGAAGTAAAACATTACAGATTCAAAGACTTTTTTTTTCTTTCTTTCTGATAAATCAGATCCAACTGGAACCAGTCATTTCTGACAGGGGCTATTTCTGCTGTACCAGAACCTAAAAATGCATCTTTTTTATGTTGCTTCTGCTCAGGGTGAGGGAGACAATCACAAGGAGACAGTGTGACATTTTCAGAATGAAAAGGTCACCAGGCTGATTATTTATAGAACCACTGCCATTTTTAAAGCAAAATGAAACAGGTAGCTTCATTTACTTTACTCTACAAAATATTAAAAAGGAAAACTGGGGGGAGAAGGATGCAGAGTCAAGCTGCTCTCCCATCTCTCTTCACTAGTAAAAATCTTTATTAGGAAAGATGGCTATGGACCCAGCTGGTAATTCCTACATCTATTTTGAAGAAAACAGTTAATTTTACACTTCTAACATCACTTGTGCTTTGTAAAAATCAGCCCATTGCCAGGACTTAATGAAGCAAAGAAACAGCTGGATTGACAGACTATTTGCAATCTGAAAATACAAACTGATGGTATGTAAGAGAGCTGGCTAAAGAAATCTGTTCATCCCATGCATATTTCTCTCTAGTCTTACATGAAACCAAATAAAACACAATTTCTGCCCATTCAGACTGACAGGAAAGATGGGAAAATGTCCTAATGGAAACTGATGATTCACACTCTTACTGTAAGATGAGTTATAGAGAACTGGTCTGCAGTAAGGTATAGATCACTGCATAGAGCCAAAAGCTATCAAGAGCAAATAATTGAAAGCCATGAACAAAACAGTATAATAACCAGAAACTGATGATGTTTAAAAGAAAAATGTGGCAGGACAAAACTCGGCAATTCCCTGTTAGTTCACAACAAAGCATCTGAATGTGAAGAAAAGTGCTTTGCAGCACTTTACACGCACCAACACACCACGAAGCAGACAGACCTCTGCCAGTGACAAGAATCATGTCCTGTGTCTCCTCCTAAACCTGCCTGTAGGCTTCCCAGAAGGTTGTGAGCAAATTGCTGGTGTCCAGCTGACAGGCCCAGGACTATCTCAGAGAAGAGAGCTTTCGGGACAAATGCTTGGCCCACTGCTGAAACTAATGTCTCCATCTTCTCTCCGTTCAAGTTAGTCTCACTATAGAAGCTTTTTTCTCTCAAATTTTTCTATTCTTTCTGAAAATAGATTTTCCAAAGCTTCGTCCTTCCCCCAGGTCATATAGGAGCCTTTCATCAGGATCACTGCCAAAGCGCAAGACAAGTTTTAATTCTGGAAAAGTCCATGCTCCTATCTGACATCCTAAAAGCTATGAAGTATTTAGCAAGCGTGTTGAGGACAGGTTTTATTACTGGGTACAAGCAGTAGGACAGAATAAAACAAGCCACTTGCTCCTTATGTCTGCTCCAATACAAAAGGAAGGCTGCCACAGAATATGCCCCATTTCCAACACATAATATTGTAGTCTTCAAATACATTCCTATTTATTCTTTTTATTATCTAGAAAGAAATGTTCAAGTTAAAAAAAAAAAACTTGCCAAAAGCTAAAGCATGTCAGTTTGTCATGTTTAAAAAACCTCAAAGAATACCCAAAAAGCACTCAAAATGAGGAGCCGATCACACACAAATGGAAACTGGCAAATGATGCAGGAAAAAAGAGCATAGCAAGTATCAGAACCAATTATGGCTGCTAAGGTGGGTATTTTCTTAACAATTAACATGGAGATATCTAAGAATGTGAAGTCAATGAACACTGGAAAAGCAGCTTAGTTTTGAATGAAATATGTACTCTGCTGACTTAAAACCATTATTCTGTAGGCTTCATCTTGAAAAGCTCCCTGTGTAACAGGTGAAGTAAGGGTTTCATTTCAGACATGGGTTAGTCACATCCCAGAAACACCATGGTGTTCAACGTTAGTAGAGGCATGTAGAACCAAAATAGAAAAGGCATGCTGTCAGTTTTTTTTAAATAATACCATGATAACTTAAAGGGAAAGAAAGAGGAGAAGTAACAAAAAAGCTCACATACAAGTCTAGCTTTCCCCAGCCTGAGATGCTGCTTTACCAGCTTCTGTAAGTACTCTGTTTGCATAATATACTTATTTTCCCATTTACTTTTTCTTTTTAGAAAAAAAAATTCTCCTGGAGATATCAGCTGCCCCTGTAGTTCTGCATTTGGCTTGATTAAATAATAAATAAGGCTGACTACAGCTAAGAGTAAGCTTTAAATAATTTCTTTCTTAAAGAAACTGGTAGACTCCATTTGCTTTTAACTTCAATTACACATTGAAACAGTATCTCTGTGTCCACAGAATAAAAATGATCCTTTTCGTTCATGCCTATTACATGGAGATCTAAGTGTTCCTAATCTATCAATCCAAAAGGTTTAAGTTGCATTATAAGTAAAAGTTGCAGTTCAAGTGTTCTTTCCTAAAAAGACCTAAATCAAAAGCACCCCCCTATCAGACAAGTTAGCTCAAAGGAAAAATCTGCCTCCTGATAACTAACATGTATTATTTTACACAAGACACAGCTGAAAAACAACGGCTCAAGACTTAGACTTTCGTTTTAATTCATTATTTAAAGAATGTTCGTGCATGACAAATATTTTGGTCACATCACATGCTTAAAACATGCAAAAGATGGAGCAATCTTTTGTTCTATCTTTTTTAGAAGATTAACTGCAGGAAAGTACAAAGGCAGATAGGTGAATAACAGTAATACTACTTCTGCATTATGTTTGGACCACGTAATTAAATGCACAATACTTCCCTAGGAAAAGGTATAAGGTAGATGACACTGAGCTTCAAGGAAATGAAGCTGTTTCACAGTACGAACTCTTTGGGCAAGTATTATCCAGAAACTATGCTACAGCTCAGGGGAGTTTTTGCAAGGGATTTGGAACATTTCTTTGGTCACATTAAGTCCACAAGGCACTACAGGGATAACTGAAATCCTTGAGCATGAAGGTTTTACATTAATACAAACAAACAAAAAGTGTGTACTTTTATTTCTTGTAGCAATACATGCCAACAGCATCAAAACAAGCAAGCGAGAAGTCTGCCAAAACAACAGCCTGCTGGCCTTATGCAATGCCACATCTTAGCAAACACACTTCTTTGTTTGGGTTTTTCTACTGTACCAAAAGTACTGGTCTCCTCTGGTGACACTACCTCCTTCGTTGGCTTCTCAAGTGGTATCAGTGGTTTAGGATATCTGCATGCTACAACAAGTTTTCAAAAGCAAGATAACAATAAGTCATTATTTTAAATCTTGCAGTCAACACCGGACTATCTGCCAGCAAAAAGCCTTTATAAACAAATTCAATTTCTCTAGGTCTTGCTGCAATTCCACTCGAATGTTTGCAGGCTCTCCCCTGCAAAGACATATGGCAAAGTTCCTGCATTTAAGTAGAGAAGTTGGGCTAGAACCTGCTTTAAGTTATATGAGCATGTAAAATTTCAGAATATGGAAGGACACCAAACCACAAAAGCAAAACCTTCCAGTAATTAAGTAACATATGCATGGTCCTGTCCCAAAGCATCATCTAGATTAGCATGAATAGATAAAGGCTCAAAAATGGAGTTTAAAGCAGAGAAAGTATTACCAAATGTATTCCAAGTTAAAATTTCATGAAACTTTTGCTAGATAGTTCATAGTTCCACAAGATACTGTGCATGCACTGAGATGACAACACGATGAAAAATTTAACTTCCTCAAGCTACCTAAACTTCCAGCTTTATTCTAACTTAAAAAAAGGAAGTACAAATCAATCACATGTATCCAATTGACATAAAGCTTAAAAATGAAGAAGCATTGCAATAAAGACATGTGGTGTCTGACTGACTAATGCAATAAGCTATAGAATGATTTTCTACTGCCCAAGAGTATATTTTGGAGGTAAGGGTTTTGTTCACGTTTACACTTCCAAAAGTTTTCTTGGAGAAGTTTTCTTGGCATGCTTCTCAATAAGACTTCAGAAGCATTAAATCTTTTAACTAATGCATTCCCATGCAATGTCGAGACCTTCCCACACACTTTGTCAGGACAAGAGGCATTCATATTCTTGAAACAGGACGCAAAGACAGAGAATATGAAAAAAAAAAGTTTAACTAAATTTCATAAGTGAGAACCCAGTCTAAAGATAAAATCACAGTGAAACTGCCGTGCCACATCTACATCCTGCTCAACAGAGTAGCAAGGTTCTCTTGATCAACCAGCCTTAACCCTGGTCACAACATCTGTGTAACCACCTGGTGATCTGTCAAGAGAGCAGGAATCCAGCTTTCCCTGGCTGGTTTCTGTCCCAGCTCCCTGAAGATGGCAGAAGGCAGAGCCCTGCTTTTCAACACTGAGGCCTGGGAAAGCTGTAGCAGGTTTATGCATCAAGTATTCCAGATACATAGAACTGAGAGCTAAGAGACTGAAAACAGATTATGATTTCGTTCTCTCTCCACCAAGGGTTAAGATAAATAATGTCAGAGCAACTAGAAAAACATTACATATTCCCGAGTCCTTTCTTTTTTTTATAAATTAAAATCAGTGTTAACTTACAGTCATGGTGAGAAGTCTTTTATAATAGTGGACCTTACCAGAGGTAGCGAAATACTTTGCATTACACAGATGCCCACTGTTTGAGAACAGAACAGTTCCATCTGCAGATTTTAAAGAAAATGCTCGGTAGATTCTGTATAGTGCTCCTCCTTCTGCAATCTGCCTGCATAAGAGGGTTCAGTGATTTTGGAAAGGGAAAAAAAGGATTTAGTTGCAAAATGAGCAGTCGTATGTTTCATTGGAAACGTAACATTCCTTTCATCACCAAGTGTTTTTGACTCGGCAGTGAGATCAGCAATAGTCCTGATGTGTGCTGTCATGGTCTGAGAACACAAAGGGACTGCAGGTAGGCAGGCTGGTAAGAGTTTGTCATTTCTCTAGCTTGCTGGAGCACTTCAGACCTGAAAATTAGACACTTGCCAGCAGCCTGCTAGAAGACCTTTTCCTAGAACAGCAACTAAAACCTAGAATTAACAGATACTTCTTGATTTAGGTCACAGCAAGGGAGAACAGAAAACGATTCTTCTCCACACTCAGCTCACTCAGAGTCCACGGGGAGAGGGGAGAAAAAAACATTCCCCACCAGTTGCCATCATACCTGCCAAAGCATACCAAGTCCTCCTGGCCCAGCAGGCTGGGTGTCCTCCCAAGAAACCTCATACTTCCACTGTGAAATCACTCTTTAAACAAGACCAGGAATTCCAGAAGGATAGAATCATGCCCTCTTGCACTAACATAGATTAAGTTCTACCAAAACGAGGTACTAAATCCAGAATAGTATCTGAACCAACACAACAGATAAACTGGTTGGTTTGTAGTCTGACTTGTGCAGCAAAAGGAATCTTTTTCAGAGGAGATCGTATTTGGAATGTCTAAAAACCTCAATGAAATCTGTTTTGTCTTTGACAACATTTGCTGTCCTATGAATTAACTTTTCTCTTTAAAGCTGTGGAAGTGCACTCTTAAGTGCACACAGCTGCACTCTTAACTCTCCCCAACCTACTCCATCAAATTAAAAACTAGATCATAAATCAGAGATGTTTCTTCTGACACTGAAGGAAAATTTCATATAAAAATGCCTAAAGGCTGGCAAATTCCCACAGAGATCTTGCCCCAGCTGCCAACCCTATTGAATATGTGGAGATGATGCCCTTTACCCGCACACTGACTTTTTTATTTTTTTAAACAAAGACAATATACGGTAACTTGAAATTATGAACATCTTTCTATGAGAATGCACAAGTTTGGTCAGATTATTAAATCATGTATGGTATTGCATACTAGTGCCTTCAAAAGCAATGTAGATGGAGACTGCAGTCTTCAAGACCTGCAAATCAAACCAAAGCTGGCTGTCAAGACTGCATTGCTACTGGGTTTTTTTGCACATTTTCCAGTTAATACACAACCTCAACAGGCAACAAAAGGGCTGTATTATGGTGATCATGTCACAAAAGCCTTCCATTAAAAATATAGAACACAATTTGGTTCTTACAAAGAATTGTGTTCAATATACACATATACTAAATATATATATATTATATATATAATACATATCTTTTATGTATTATATATACATTGTATTTGTGTAGATATATTTTATGTATATGTACACTAAGATAGGAAAACAGGGATTGTTTTTCCATTTTTGCAACAAAATATGAGAAAATAATGGATTCTGTCACCACCAAGACCTGGGATTTCTTCGATGCCCTGGACCACCATTGTGTTAGTATTATTAATGGAAAATGGTTACATTTGAGTTAAAGAATATTTCAACCTGGCACAGATAAGAACAGCAGTACCCTTAGAAGAAATAAGCATGCAGCAGAAATGCTAAGTTTAATATTTCTTACCTAAGCCAGCCAAACCATTTGTCTTTTTCCTCCTTGCTACTAGGCCTGCTGCACTGCTTAGAAGTGCTGTCATGAATCATTCCATATCATATGCTGGAAACTAAAGGTAGAAAACCTGAATATAAGCCTCTTACTACCACTCATAATGGTAAACTGCTACAGGAAGGCAGAGCCATTAAATTGTTCTCCACGTTGTCAGCAAATTTTTCACACTTTCATCTCCCTCATGCAAGAAACGAGCAAGACAAAGGAGGATTTGACTGTCTTACTACCACAAAACTAAGCCTCAATTACAGGGCCCTACTTCCACAAGCAGGAAAACAGAACTATTACACTTAAAATGACATGGCCTACTTGTTGCTTCAAGTGTTTCTGTAACTATGAGAAAGAAAAATACAATGTTTGTACTCAAGTCCACATGTATCACCTCTACCTGGTGCATTACCATGGTTACAAGAAACATAAGTTGAAATAAAGAAGTTTGTTTCAAACCTCTGAGACTTTATTCACCTTTCCGTGATTAGAAGGGAAAAAAAACCACCAAAAAACCCCAAAAAAAAGAACAGGAAGAAAGACTTGATGAAGAAGGAAAACTAAATACAGGTGGGAAGCTCTTGCAACTTTCCTCAGAAAAGAGTAACTTTTTGATGTTTAGACTAAATTTTGAGATAGTTAACAAGATATAGATTATACACTAAACCAGGACAGTTCTTAAAATATCTTCCTGAGAAAATTCCATCAAGATTCAGTTTCCCAGCTGTCCTCCCTGCTTCTCCAATGTAAAATCCATCTATTATTTCAACTAGGGCTCCTAGGTAAGCCAGCATAGCCTCAAAGGCATCCTTTATCACACACTCTGTCGGCTGAAGCACTAAAACAAACAGAACATTCCCAGTGTTTATTAATAATGTCGAGTTTCAGCAGCTTTCCAGAAGCTAAACTGTTTAAACAGACTGCTAGTGTCAGCATGTGGAAGCTCTAAGTGTCCAGACATAAGGGTCCAAGCTGATGAGGTGACAAGCTGATGGCAGGGACATATTCCAGGCTACCCTGTCACTAACTTCTCCCCATCTACAGTGCAAACAGATGTGTTACATTTCAAAAATGCTTCAGAGAATCACCTAACTTATGGGTCAACAGCTATAACTCACCTACCTGAGGACCGTCCTTCAGCGTAGCAGCGGCAGCAAAAGATGGGTTTCCCTGCAGCCTCTGCCATTAGCGGAGGCCACAGATAGTGTGTACTGTCATATTTCGCGCTAGGGCAATTAGTTGATGGAACTGCATCCTTCTGGTGATGGGCCTGGGAATGGGTTGAGGAACAGTCCTCATTTGGATCTTGATGTGCCCAGGTCTCCCCATATTGCTGACAGCTTCCCCTAGCTGACATGGGGTCTGTTAGGGCACAGAAGAGGCAGTGAAGGAAGAAGGTCAAAACTTAACCCAATAAGGACCATATTAAGAAGGGTACGGACCAAGACCTCCCTTTCCATATAGAAGTATGAAAAGATCACAGGCATGAAACTTAAGCACAGTGGCAAAACTGCATTGGCAATTCATGAATCTATGATTCTATGATTTAAGGATAGACTGATTTTTCTGGATTCAAACAGAACACAGAAATTTATTCAGCAGGTAAAGTAGTGAATTTAGAAACTGCATTTGGATCACTTTCAATGGAAATCGCAACACAAGCAAAAGTAGCAATATCATCTGAAGAATCAGATACTGGGATCTACAGCATGCTGCCACCAAATGAGAAGACTGAGAAGAAACTAAACATCTCTAAAAAATTTTTATGTTGATTGAACTCATCAGCTGTAAAAATGAAAAAGTGGCACTAGTAGGTTGGAGAAGGTATGTGGAAAGCAGGATACAAACACCTCTCACCCCCATCTGCTACTCACCATCACGACCCGTGGACCTATTTAGGTCACTCCTGTAAAATCTCCAATTCAACAACAGGAAAGAGCAAACACGCAAAATATTACCTAACCATAATAAAGAACGCTAAGCACAGAATACCAACAGCTAGCCCAGAAATCACATAATTTTCTTTCCAGCAGAGCCCTTTTACACATTTCATCTTTCTTCAGGATCTCCTTGGTGCTTAGAGTGACAATACACATCCGACACTCCTTGAGAGCCTGGCTCAATGCTCACTGCCTTTCTTCATGTAATATCAACCCTCTACAGAAACAGTTATGGACAATCAATCCCACCAGGGATTCCTGGCATTGTCATTCTCTTCCTCAGTTCAGAGCAGCTCACGCACATGTACGCCCAAGAGTGCTTTGGCAGGTGCATCTAAAGAAAGCAAAGCACCCATTTTATCAGCATGAAATAATTCCTGTGCCATGCTTACTCTCTTCTTCACATGATTTTATTTCTCTAGAATATCAGAGAACGTACACAGGGTATGCGCTACAGTTTAAAGACTTCTGTTTTCCTCTAATTTTTATCCAAAAGACTTACTAGAAATCCTTCCTAGTTATCATTTTTCTTTTTCCATAACACATGACGAAATGTCACTTCTTAAGAGTTAAAAGCTGATAGCTGTTATTATGATGTGGTTTGGCAAAAAAAAAAAAAAAAAACAAAAACAATTAAAAAAACCCATGAACAGAGCTGGCTAAAAGAAAAGGGTTTTTTTTTTAAAGAAAGGCCTTATCAAGCTACTAGCTGCACAGATCAAGAATCTGACTCTAAGGACTAAGGTCTGATGTCATTAAAGCACTTTGTGCAGCCCTTATCTGCCAGACTACCAAGTGCACAACTGAGGTTGTGTTGAAATAGTATCTCTGGTGAGATCAATGCTCACAGTTTCAAGTATAAGGGAACCACAATTTCCACTACCAAATAAATTTGCAGTTTACTGATAAGGTCCTGTGCAGTAAGGTCTCTAAACTGAAACAAATGCTTTTGTTACTCTGTCTTACAAATTCTGAATCATCAGAAAGCCACTGTACTACACAGAAACAGACTTTCCTACTATACCTAACGACAACTGAGCAACAAGCTACAAAATAGGACCATCTGTTGAATTATCTCTGAGCAAACCTTGTGATGTAATTTAGTTTCGGTGTGGTACCCAGCACAGGATCCTTGTAACAGGTAACACAGCATCTCTGCGCATAACCAAACTTCATCTGAATAATAAGCGATGAGACAAACTCACACAAAAACCTCACGGCAAACACCCTTCAGAACCTGAGGAGGATTTATGTAGGAAGAATATTAGTCGTTAGTACTCAGAAGTTAGTGTCAGCTTACAGCTCCAAGCATGACTTCCCACTATGCTGGAAAAACAAACACAACCAATTCACACTCGGTAGAACAGCAGCGCTGCTCCTAAAATAAACCCTTTAAGTGAGCCGCTCTCTATCTGGCTGGAAACACTAGTGTTTACCCGCAAGCCTGCTATAAACAAAACTAAACCAGCGCCCGGGAAGGGCCCGTCTCTTCCCAAAAGCGGCGTCCCCACGGCCGATCCCTGGACCCGTTCTCTGCTCACAAGGTTCCTTCCAGGCACGGAGAGGAGAGCCACAAGGCACCGAGACGCCCTCTGCAAGGACACGGCGCTGCCAAAGTCACCAAGCGGCCTAGGGCACGGGCACACCCAGCCCCCGCTGCACCGGGGACCGGCAATTACAGCATCGGAACCGCAGGCACAGAGCCGGCAACGAGGAGGATTCGGGTCGGACGTAAAGGAGAAGCGTGGAGCTGGCAAGAACAGCCGGATGGGACAGGAAAGCACGGCCGGGGAAGGCTCCGGCGCCGCCCCCGCCCCGCTCGGGGAGCGCCCAGAGCCCGAGCCCCGACGGCGCCGCGGCCGGGCCCGCGCTCACCCTGCGCGATGGCGATGGACTCGAAGCGGTGCAGCTCCCGCAGCAGGCAGCTCCGCTCCGTGGAGTGCAGGCTGTAGATGAAGTCGCGCGCTCCCTGCGCCGTGTTCAGCGGCTCCATCGGCTCCTTCCTGGGGTGCGCGCCCAGCGCCCGCGCCCCTCGCGGCACGAGCGGCGAGGCCAGGCGGGACGAGCCGCCCGGGCGCCCCAGGAGCAGCGCCGCCCGCCCGAGCCACACCGACATGGCCCGAGGGGGGAAGGCGCGGCCGCTCCCGAACGCGGAGACCCCGCGGCCGCCCCGCCAAACGACCCGCCGCGATCAGCCGCGCGCGCCCATCGCCCGCCGCGGGGCGGGGACGCGCAGGCGCGGGGGGGGCGGGGCGGGGCAGGGCGGGGCTGGGGCAGCGAGCGAGGGAAGGGGAGGGTGATGGAGCCGGTGAGAGTGAATGAGGGGAAGAGTTAGTGAGGGGAGAGTGAATGAGGGGGAGTTAGTGAGTGAGGGGGAAGGTGAGGGGGGAGTGGGGAGGAGTGGGGGGGTGAGGAGTGAGTGTGGGGGGGGATGAGTGAGTGGAGGGGGTGAGTGAGTGTGAGTGGGGAGCTAGTTAGGGGGATAGAGGGGGAGATAATTACGGGGGGAGTGAGGGGAGAGGGGTAGAGTTAGTTAGGGGGGGAGAGAGGGGGTGAGCTAATGAGGGGCAGCTATATATGGGGAGAGTTAGGGGGAGTTAGGAGGGGAATTAGGGGAGAGTCGGGGACGTTGTGGGGAGAGGGATGGGGAGTTAGGGGGAGAGAGAGAGGGGAGTGAGGGCGAGTTAGTGAGGGGAAGAGTTAGTGAGGGGGGAATGAGAGGGAGTTAGGGGGAGAGTGAGAGGGGAGTGAGGGCCAATTAGTGAGGGGGAGAGTTAGTGAGGGGGGAATGAGACAGAGTTAGGTGAAGAGTGGGAGGGAGTTAGTTGGGGGAGTTAGTTAAGGGGAGAGCAGGGAGAGTTAGGGGGGAGAAGGAGAGCTAGGGGGAGGGGGGCAGGGGGTTAGGGTTGGGGTTAGAGTTATACATAGAGGGTCTTGGGAAGATCCTAAATAGTTACAATCACAAAGGACTCCTTTATTACACACCTAGCTCATTTAATAATAAGGTAAGCATTTTCTGGAGGAACTAAAAAACTGTTGCCATAAGTTTAGCTCTTTTAATACCAAGAATAGCAGACTTCTGGAGAGGGAGTGTTATCCAGGTAATATCTTTGACAGGGAGTTCTGCTGCCTTCTTGGAAGGAGACAAGCAGAACATTTCAGCTTCTCTCTGATCCCTTCCTACATGGAGAAGTTAAAACTTCAAATGAAAAAGTAGTGTTTTCTCCCCAGCTGCACCGCTGCGGAGTTAATCTGTGATCTAAAAGTAGACATCTTGTCATCAGCTGAGGTGTTTCACCTAAAGAAAGTGTTCAATATTATGAGTATTTGCATATAGTACGTGTACTGTAGAGAGAGGGAAGAAATATAGAATTGAATAAGTCGTATAAGTCTGAATATATGATGTTATAATCTTCACTCTCTAAGAGAAACAGTGGAGATAGAAGGATGTTGGCTACTATTTCCAGTTAAATGCGGTTTTGCCATGTAGTTAACGTGTTCTTTCTGGGATGATATTTGTTACAGTTCTGTAACTCTTTCTTCCAGTGCTTACTCCTGAGCCAGAGCAACTAAGCGTTTGATGATGCTTAGAACTGTACTTATCTTCCCAGTTGTTTTGTTGAAAAAATGGTATCTTCTCCTACTCTTCAGGGGTAACGTGGCAGTCAGTAGTAGTTTTCACTTCCAGAGAACTGTAACAACAGATTTTTTTTAAGTGTTTAAAGATGCTGTTAAAATTCTGTCAGTCAGATAGCTTTTTTCAATAAAAATGGATGCTTCCATGCAGAAATGCAGGACATGCACTAGGATTGCTGAATACCTGAAAAAATACCTGAAAAACAAGCTTTCCAGGTGCCAAATCTTTAATAATTGTTTATCTCATATATTATATTTGATATTGTATTCACACAGCTTGACTGTACCAGACTACAAAGACAGAGCAAAGGACTGCTGGCAAAAAAAGTACCCTTCATATCTTTCCTACCATGGCCCGTGTCAACTGTGCTGTTCACCTACTGCAAAAGGTGATTGCATTTGGATTATACTTGGGGTGTTTTGACAGGACTTGAAACACAGACAGGTGTTTTCAGACTCCAAAGGAGAGTTCCTTTGTCTGGAAGGGCTGCCGGTCTACAGGTATCGTGCCAGCCTCTCAAAGAATTCTTATAGAATCATAGAATAGTTTGGGTTGGGAGGAACCTTAAAGACCATCTGGTTCCAACCCCTGTGCCATGGGCAGGGACACATCCCACTAGATAAGGCTGCCCAAGGCCCCATCCAACCTGGTCTTGAACACCTCCAGGGATGGGGCAGCCATATTGACCCCTTGCTAAAATTCAAAATCCTATCTATAGTCTAAAATGTGAATGTAAGACAAGATAGGGAGGTTAAAGTATCATTACCTATAATGAAAAAAAATTAGTAAGATCTTGTCATTTAGCAATAAAAGAAGTTAAAATAAACTTAGGAAGTTGTAGATCAAGGGCAAACAGAAGATCTTTCTGAAGATCACCATTTCCCTCTTTGTACAGCTTTGTACAATCGTGCATTATTATATTAATAAACACTTATAAATTATTTCAAGGCAATTTTTGGCTTAGGACTCTACTGATTTTGCCTGAGATAGGGTTAAAGTTATTCACAGTAGCTTGTATGGACTGTGTTGCATTTGTGCTGGAAACAGTTGATAACACTTGGTGTTTCAGTTATTACTGAGAAGTGCTTATACAGTGTCAAGGCCTTTTTCTGGTCCTCATCTTCTTTGTGTAAATTATTCCATGTCTTTTACATTCAGGAAGCAAACAGGCACATTGTGTGGTTTAAACAAAGCTAAGGATCATAGCAGAGAGTCTCTGCAGTAAGAACCCTCTGGAGCACTATGCCTAAAAGAAATAGTTCATTTCTTAGATATAAACATGGGGTTATCAAATACACAATGAGAAGTTACACTTTTCTTTCAGGATAAATGCTTTTAGAATATTGTGTTCAGCTGCAGTGTCATCAGTCTAAGATAAACTGCACATAGCTCAGAAAACTGCTGTAAGAATTATTAAAGGTTTGGAATAAAGCTTCTTAGTAAGAGACTCCAGATTCCAGTTTGTTCACTTTATTAACTGGAAGTTTGTGGGCTTAACATAAGTGTAGTCTCTAAGTAACTTACTTTATAAAACTATATTATCAGCAATAAAATATACATAACAGTCACTCTTATGAATATATATCAATGTATGGTGACTCATGAAAGCCCAAACTAGGCAGAGTCAGACTACTATACAAAATTTTAGCAGTGAAAATAATTAACAACTGAAACAACTTTCTAACCACTTATTTTCTAAAAGGTGGAATCTGCTTCATGTAATAACTAAGTGGAGTCTTAGCTTACATGAACTATTCACTCTTGTTCTCAATTAGATGAGCCAGAAGTAGGTGTTTACAGTTCCTCCCACATTAATAATGTATGGATGCACAGCATTTCTTCAAGTGAGCTCTTAAGTTTTTCCACACTAAACACAATAGAAAACTTTTGCCCTTTGTCCTCCAATATTTGTGTTCCACTTGGAAAAGAAGAAAGATCAGTACATCCTTTGAGTTCAAAAAAATATTTTCTTAATAACTTGTGTAAGGTGACAGATCTGAACTGTTATAGTTAGTGAACTGCATTAAAATGTATCAGTAGATAGGTTTGAAAGAAGACAAATATTCCACAAGAGAGTAAGGAATGTTAAAGAAAAGCAGTCTATAGAGCTTATGTTCATTGGGCCCATTTAGCTGTTTTCTATTATATATTTCTCAGAAAGGACTTGATGGTCTATAACAGTCTTTAGGCATTTCCACCATATGCGAGATCTACATCAGTTTAAAGCTGTCATGAGGGACATCTGAACACACTTTCAGGTTTGCAACATTCATTTTAGGTATATAAAATTCTAACAGGAACTAGAGTAGCCAGCCTGCTGCGAGGAACGAGCAACTTCTGCCCAGCTCTGAAGTCAGGTGAACATGCAGATGCTGTAAAGCACCTTTGCCCTACACCTTCATCTGGCCCCTAAGCACTAGGGTATCATATCACGCAAAGGATATTGTACCATTATCTTTCCTTTGAAGCATGGAAAAAAGATAAAGCTCTCAAAGCATTATGAAGCAGTTGGATTAAAACCTTGGAGACGTTCACCACTTTGTGCTGTAAAAGGGATGAGATGACCTACAGTGACCCTATCTTGATAATTTTTTTCTTCAGCTGTTCCTTTCTGTTATATAAAATATTTCTATCAGCATTAACCATGTTGCCCCTTGATCCTGTTTTACTTCTATTGAACAAAACTAATTAGTGGCAGAAGATAAGAGTTAAATACCAACAAAAAGGCAGCCTGAGCAGTCATTCAGCCTATTTGTACATTATTCAAAAGAAAAGATGTGATGAACAAGAGGTTTGTTACCTCTCATGGAGGTTTTCAGGCAGTTTTACATCACAGATTTTTCTATCTTCCTTGTTTTTCTTTTTCATCAGATGCTTTATTTTTCTTACCTTCTCACTGTGGACTCTGAGTCTCCCACTCATGCTATCCTGTTAACATGATACAACTTTCTCTCCAATAAATCCCTAGAAAATATTGCTGCCACATTTTCCTTTAATTCCTTGTCTTTCCTGTAATTTCTGTTTACTACTTTTCACCATTGAAGTCGCAGTGGATATGATAATTAATTTTCTTCTTGTGGAGATAGAAGTATTTGAAAATCTTTCTTCCCCATTCCTTGTGGTTTATTGGGCGTCGGTTATTGGGTGGTGAGCAATTGCACTGTGCATCACTTAGTTTGTATATTCTTCTAATATTATTATTTTTCTTTCCCTTAGCTTTCTGTTCTATTCAACTGTCTTTATCTCAGCCCACGAGTTCACCTTTTTTCCGATTCTCTCTCCCATCCCACTGTGGAAGGAGTGAGTGAACAGCTGTGTAGTGTTTAGCTGCCTGCCAGGTAAAACCACAACAGTATAGTAGGTGGTAATTGCATTATTTATTATAATATTTTTTAATTAAGCAAAAGACACACCAGCCTTACCCAAGAGACCTGAATAAGCAGCCAACAGATGGAATTCTCACCTGAACTCACAGACAGACACAGAAATCTGGTAGTATTTATTGTAGCAAAGCATGAGGCTTTGGGCAGTGTATCATGGCTCTGTTCCCTGTATTCTCTCCAGATCTCACCCTTCATTTTTTCACTCTGCTCTTGCTGAGAGCACTGCTATAAAACAATATGTGGAGTACAAAAGCTTTCCTCTCCAAGCTGTTTAAGAAATGCTCTGAGCTAAAGAGCCAGAACAAGGTAAGACATTTAGCAGAATGGTTGCAAAATTAAATGTGAAAGATTTGGACATGAAGATGAAAACTATGAATCAGAACCGAAAACAAACTTCAGTCACAAACCACTTTATATGGAAAGCTTGTTATTCTACACGTAGCTGTTGAGGGGATTCTTATCCTCATATAAAGGTCAGATATAGATCACTGTCAAAGATGAGATTTGTGAATTAGAGGGACAAGAGGCTGCATGAACGTGTCAAAACCTTCTGCTTCTGGTCTCTCTTGAGCCCTAATCTGTTTGGAAGTTGTTAGATGGGATACACAAGCAAATAGTTCTGAGTAATAAAGGAGAATGCCTACTTCCAGTTGTTTATCTCACTTGTGAGACCCAAGGATTTACCTTGCTTTTAAATTCTTTTGAATTTTCATTACCTTGATAACGTGTGGAAGAATGCAGTGCTGAATAATGTCACTTATGTTCTCTCAGACAGAGAACTGCTGCTGTTCAAGCTGAGTTGTTCATTGCTTTGAGTTTTTTAAAGCAAAAGGTGCATTAGCCTGGAGTCTATTCATTATGAACTCAATAGGCCATTATTGTACTCCTGTTTTTTTCTTTTGCTTTCAGTCTACGGCAAAGACTCTTTGAAATAATTTTTCAACTATGGGTTGGATAAATACACAGAATATGCATGCAGGCATAAAAGGTACTACATAATCTGAAAACAGGTTTATTGACTTATTGACCTGTTTTCCTTGGGTAGTTTAGTGTCACACAAGAATTCTTTTCAACAAGATTTTTCTGTTAAAAAAATAACAGATGTAGAGGGAATAACTTTCCTTTATGGGAAATTATGTGTTACATAGATATTTGTATTTGGTAAACAAGCTGAGGGTTTGGGCCAGACTTTTAGGTGCCTGAAGGTAAATAGGCTCAGTGGAGCTGAGACACTTCTATCACTCAATGTAATATGCCATAACCGCTCACTTCATAGCATTGCTTTAACAGGAAAATGAACTCCAAGTTTATATTTCAGTCTTTGTTTATTTGATTTCTTTGTTTTGTTTCACTGTCTTTTTATATGGTTGCACAACTACAAGAGAAGATCTTATGTTAAACTAACTGCCCCTACTGATGCACCTCAGCATTTAAGACTGTTTGCCCATAGCAAGGATAACCACAGTCTGTTCTGCTTGATTTCTTTACAACTACGGAATCCAAGAAGCTATCGATTTTGTTTTATTACTGTGCTTCAGTAATGCCCAGACTGTAATGATCTCTGCCAGGCATGTTAGGTCATCTGTTTCTTGCATTGCAGTTTTGTGCTGCCTCTTGGAAGTTTTCTAATTACTCCCTGAAGCCTACGTGATCTGGATCAGCAACATAAACTCTTACAGTTTTGACTCTGTGTTACCCTAGTGGACTTCGTGCCAGTCTCCTTGGTCTGGCTGATCTATAGTTGCCCCTCTGGGCTTTACTGCCTGAAATTCAGATTTCCGTGGACTCTAAAGAGGCACTAGAGCAACCAGTTCAGATTTAGACATCTAACATTTCAGGTGTGGCAGCATCTACAGTGTCAGCGTCTGTGTGTAGGGATCTGGGCTCCCAGTACCATCAGGAAGGGATGAAGACTCTTCTGGAGGGCAACTCACTTTTCTTACCTTAGAGACCTGTCTGATAATGAGCTTAGCTTAACCACCCTCTATTCATGCCAGGTTATCAGCACAAACTGTAAAGAAAACTGGGAGTGGCTGAGATTTAAATGTTTAACTTCCAGATGCATGAGCTTTAGCAGATGAATCCTACTCAAACCCAGCTTTCAAGCACGGGTACACTACCTTGTCCTCAGACGCTACTCTACTTGTTCTTACTCTGATTTTTCTACTCCAGTCCCTGGGTAGGATTTCAAACCTGGTTCCAGCAGGAAAAAAACACATGGGACAGCAGGACACAGGCTCAGTGCATGGGACTTCAACTGGTCTACTGCTTTGTGCAGAACAAGGGATCCTCTGCCTTGTACCGAGCACGTGGCAGAAAGTAAATCTCACAGTCCAAACTAACTTCATCCATATTTATCCCCTTCTTTAAAGCTCTTCACTCTCAAACTAATCCAGAATATAAGCTTGTCTTATCAGTGCAAAACCAACATTTTTTTTTTAAAACTATGTAGTTTGCCCAGAATAAATATTAATAGTCCTTTGTCTATGAATGGTAACTAAGGGAGAAGCAATTACTTTTCTAGAAGTTGCTACTCATGAGGCACCATAACAGCTATTTGTAGATACCAAGCATTGTTCTTTTCTGCTGTGATTTTTAAATAGTTTACAAAATTATCCCTATAGACGG
Organism: Coccyzus lansbergi; assembly: GCA_033558105.1. Classification (NCBI taxonomy): domain Eukaryota; kingdom Metazoa; phylum Chordata; class Aves; order Cuculiformes; family Coccyzidae; genus Coccyzus; species Coccyzus lansbergi. Next base: position 3,459,712 of record JAUMJK010000026.1, on the reverse strand, counting down.
TTTGAAAACACATTATGCTTTACAAAAATAGATGATACTGCAGACACAATGTTAAGCACCCAAGACAAATATTCGTCTGTAGACATATGAGTGGTATGGTGGTCTCCAGAGAAGCAGTTTACAAACTAGAGATTGCAATGCCACTTGGAAATAAAACTGGATTAATGAGCAGAAGTTTTGTTCTTACTATTGCTACAAGTAAAATAAATCATGAGTATTGAAGCAGTGGTAATACCAGTCATTGCAACCCAATTTTTCCAGACATCTCCCTCTCCCATATGCAAGCTAATTATGTGATTATATAAGGAGAAAGAAGCAACTCTTCATTATGTATGACAAAAAAATCCACTGTGTTCATTGTGTATATTGCCTCTTCATTTTTGCAATTCTATAAGCTTACTATTTTGTCTTAAAAAAAACACTTCACAAGGCAGAGATACCAATTAACATGAGACTCAAGACTGTTTTTCAACATGTGGCACATAATCTATAAAATCAGGATATGAGATGAAAATTTTCAGAACAAGCAATCAGAAGTCTAGTGATCAACACAGACTTCTTTTTAGTAAATTGACAGTGTACACCAGCCACCACAAAATACATGTGAAATTTCAGGATGGGAGAATATTGAATTCCCAACAGGAGAAATTGTCTTTGGTTTTCCACAGCACAGGAAGTTGCAGATGTTGCTTCCATGGCTGAGTAGTTTCATTACCAAAGCATGGCTCACCAAATACATATTGGGGGTAGAATTCCAGAAGAGAAATCTGTTAGCGCATCTATAAACTCAGAACAGCTTTAGAGAATCAGCATCAAAATGCTTCTGTAATATTCTGATCCCATCTCAACCAGCCATTTCCCACTCACCTACAGATCTACGTTAAATATCTGGAAGACACTGGACAGTCTGAAATGAGCCAGCAGCCATCACCCAGATCAGAGATTTACTTAGAATATTGTACTGCTTCCTCTTTACAAAACACCCTTTAGGCTATGTTCCCTTTGTTATTATTCTCTGGGAGTTTGGGTCTCATAAAATAAATTCCATTAGTGTTTTCCAGGTTTCTATCCTGATCACTATGACTAGAAACTAAGACAAAAAGTGTAAACTTCAGACTTGAGCTCTCAAAACCCTCACTCTACTGTTTCATGACAATCGTTAAAACGATTAGTTTTAACTAGACTTGAGTTTTGCCCAGACTTGAGTTTTACTGTATGGTAGGAAGATCTTGAAACTGCTTGCATTTGACTTATGTTTGCTTAGTGTTATGGTCTTCATCAACTTAAAATGACATCGGGGGGATCCTGGGCACATCTGAAGATCAGATTGCAACTCAGACACAAGAAATTTAGGTGTATGTGTACACAGATTTGAAGCTCAGAGATACTTACAGAGTAGCCTTGTAGTATGTGTGCCAATTTTGACATTACAACTCCATTGGTAAATATTGCTTATAATAGGTTTATAGAAGTATTCTGAAAAAACTATGCCAAATTTCCAAACTGTCTAGATAACTAAACTTTACATTTTAATGTATTTAGGCATATATTTGATCTTAAGTAGAGATCTAAGACTTAAACACTACAGGTAACTTCCTATTATATATACTGACAATGTTTGGCAAAAACAAGGTCAAAGGCTTAATCTTTTTTTATTATTATTATTATTATTATTATTATTATTATCCCCCTTTAAACTGCCTTGGCAATATAAAACATCAATACAATACAGGGAAATGAAGCCTACACCCTTTAAAAGCTCTACTACTCTGCTATTATGCAATAAAAGCACCTTATTGTAAAATAAAATGTTAAGGGCTAAGAACCTAATTGAGAAAAAATGAATTCTTCATGAGCTCTTAAGAGAGCACTATGCAACTGTAACACATTCAGCGAGGATCCTCTAGAAATTTTCATTTCTCATGTAGAATATGAAATTATAAAGTATGTTACAGAACTTGTTCTGAATTCTGCTTGTGTATGCACTTTACCTCTGGGCGTGTTCTCTCTTGTTTTGAAAGATCTGACTGAAACTTCTCCTTTTTTCCATTGCATTCTCTGCAAGTCATCAGGGAGGGAATTGCTCAATAGCAGATTTAACAATTAAAGAAAAATTACAGCCCATGTAGGATTCCTTTATAATCATAAAATGAAAGAAAAAGACTTGTCTCAGTGTATAGAACAATATTCTGGAAGGATCAAATTAAATAGAAGTGTAGAATTAATACCAGATAGGTAAAATTCTATGTGTAGAAGTATGGGAGAACATACATATTCATGAGAATGTAATAGGTAGTCCTCTGGAAGGATTAAATTAAATTACAATTTTTTTTTTTTTTTTTTTATTTGTCTTACTGGTTGAAATTCTCCCCAGAAGTATGATTGGTGTGGCTGCTGCTGACATTGTGAGGGAGTAAGACCCTGCCTCACAATGCTTTGTGCCAGAGAAGTCCAGCACTGACTGTCCAACCAATAACCCTGATAACAAAACCATTATGAAATGCTAATGAAAGAATACATAGCGACCAAGGATTCACAGGTACATTTTCCTCTTGCCATTCCAATAACACATTTATATAGCACTTTATACTTTTAAGAACATAAATAAACATCAGTGAATTAATTCTCACTAAAAGGAAGCGCTTGCATCTTATCAGTGGATCACTGATTTAAGAGCTGCCCAGTCTCATGCCCTGCCTTTGAGACTTACTTATTTGATACCCTCTTCATCATTCTGTGCTGTAGCACTTCTAGGTCAGATGCTTGCTGTGCCACATTGAATTTCTCCTGTTTTCTGATCCCACACAATGCTGTGATCTGTTTGCCAGCTGCATCTTAGATCTCTTTACCAGCTGCAGCTTCTGGGAAGGGACAGGTGAGCTGCACTGCTCTGCAGCCATGGGTCACTACCCAGCAGTGCCTGATGCCAGGGAGCCCTTCCAAGAAGTCAAACCCTCAGCTGTAGTTTTGTATCATGATTAATAATGCAGACTTACCTCATTGTGTGATCTTATACAGGGGCATACAGCCCAGACTAGGACCCAGGGGACAGATGGGCAGCCTTGCCCTGGCCATGCAAAGTCACACGTTCCATTATGTGATTGAACATCGAGGAGTGCTGTAAGGCTCTGAAGAAATATTAGACTTTACTTGGAAAAATCTGCCATGATGGGAAAAATTCAAGCCAGGTTTGAAAGCATATTAGCATTCCTGCTTTTAAAGCCACTGAAGTCCCACTGTAGGTCGTGTTCCAAGCAGCCTGAATTGTTTTTAAAGCCTTCTAAAATTGGCTTTTAAGAAATTCAGTAAAAAACACCTGAAGATTTGTCCATACAGTAGTTCAAATCATGTTTAAAAATGAGACTCTCCCCACTGTGGAGTATTGTTTTAAAAAGTAATACTATAAATTACACCTCCCCTGAAGTCACAGCTTTGCCATAGTGCTATGCAGAGCCCGCTAGAGGCCACCACCTCTCTGTACTAACAAACAGACACGTTAAGAACAAAGACATTGCAACATGTTTTGGGTCGATTTCAAAATATTCCCATTTATTTAAGCATGCTTGAAACTATATATCGCTATAAAATACTTAGACTAGTAATGAATATTAGTACATGATGCACATCTTCTTTAATCTGTTTATATATTTACCAATTAAAATACTTCCTAAGACAATAATCGGTACAGTTTTACCTGCTGTCCTTTGAAGAGAGTCAGATCTGTTCCAGCCACACAAATTCTCTGTGCATGTCAATTATGGTCTCATTAGCATTGTGAACTCTACCTCTTTGCTGAAATAGCCCCTCTCAGCTGGTTATTCAGAATCCTGTAGCAAATTTAGACCTAAAGCCCATCTCCAGGCTTCCAACTAAATTCAGTGGGACTCTCCTCAGTACTGTGGCAAGGTTAAAGCACAGCTCCTTCCAGAGGCGATTACATGGTAGCTTGCACAATCACCACCTAACAAGAAAAGGCAGAGCTTTGAGAGGAAGGGTGACAGAGAGGAAGGCATTTTAATAATTTCATTCATTTTTAGACTTATTACAGTTTCCCATATGAGCTTGGGACAGCTACAGGCAGAGGAGGAGCAGCTTCTGTCAGTGTTCTTCAATACAGGACAATCATGATCTTTAAAACTGTCAGCCCTGATTTACTAAATACTGATTTACAATCACAAATTAAAAGGGTACAGCATACCATACAGGAACACTTACAGTCAGGCCTTTTGCTGAAAGTGGGGAAAGTCTCTTCTTCCTCTTTTCCCCATTTACTTTAAAAATATCTTCTTGATGTGACGCTTGTTATGCCTATGACAGAAACTGAGGGAGATATTGGAGAGAAAGAACATGTGCTTTAAACTCATAATAGAGATTTTCAAGTGGGTTATTTTTGTATAGTCATGTGACAGTGATTTATAGACCACAAAGCTCTGAAGATTATTTCCTCCATAGATGTTGGGGAAATCTACATTATTTTACCAAGAGAAAATGCTTCTGCATACTGATGTTGGCATTTCACTACAGATTGAGAATCACAAGCTCAGATACAATGAACTGTAAAATTTAATTTCCAAACTCTGTGTCCCTCTAATTTCAAATTAAAGTTACATTTGACCACTAAGACATCTAGTTCTTCACACATCATTCAAAACAGGAAACGTGGAAGTCTGCATTACTGGGCAAACTGCAAAAATAAATAATTTAAGTGAAAAATCAGTTACATGAATTTAAAATCATGTTTCCAGATGCATCATACCGAGTAAGGCTATACAAGTTAGACACTTGATTACCTTGTATAGTGTCTGATTGTGAGAGAGAGGGAGAAAGACAACAACGTGAAAAGGATAAGTATCTTCTTAACCATATGACTTTAATAGGTTCTTCATCTTCTAAAACAATGGTTCATATCCATTTTCCATATTCATATCCATGTCCAAATCCTCATCCACATAAATATCTAGCTCTTTTCAGCTAAGCTATTTCATTAGATGACATCCATCAACAAAAATGTATTAATACAACATAATATTTACTGATATTCTATTTTCTTTGACCTTATCCCAGTCACATCTGTTCCTGCTATATAACTCTGTTGTTCAATAGGGAAACTTTTTTATTTATCCATGCATGAAGACAGTTTTCTCTCCTTGACATACAGTAAGGTTCTTTAATTGGCTGGCTTTATGCAACTGCATAAATGCAGAGCAGTAGTGATTGAACTCAGCATCTCTCTTAACATACCTGTCCCTTCACTTCTTTTATCTGTGACTAATGGCATCACTGTTGTTCCTGCCACCCACACTTTCTAAACTGGGTGTCATTTGTTTATTCCTTCTTTGAGCTCTTCCTTCTCACTATGATCTTAATTATTATATAATTTCTCATTCTCAGCTTCACGGCCCTGCAGGATGGCCCTTCAACTGCCTTTTTCCCCTCTTCCTACATTCGCTAACTCAATTCTTTTGTGTCTTTTCATTCTCATAATTCAAATGTCAGCATTGAATCTTAAAGAAGAAACTCTACCAGCATATCGGGGCCTTTCTCAGATAATCCACTCCACTGTGACTTCCGGCCTACAGCATCAAGAGAAACGGCTGGATTTAGAAATATCTGTTGGCTTCCATGCACGGTCAGCCAGGAACAAGTGCAGGCAATAATATATAAATTGATGTTTTATGTGGCTACAAATACTTTAACAACAGCAGATCACCCTTGAACAATTTTGATTTTGATGTTTTGTGTTATTTTTGCTAGATCTGGAGGAAGGAAGATGGTGAGGGGGAGTGAAGCCTACTGACAATATCTTTCCTGTGAAGGTTTGTGACATCTTTACCATTAACTGTCTTCAAACACTTTCTGTTTTTATATAATTGCTTTACTGTGCATAGTACGCTGAAAGGAATAGCATACCTTTATGCATCTTTTATCAGTTACTATGAAACTCAGAAGCTTATTCTTGTACTGTGTGGTGGATTCAAACTTGCTGTCTTTTAATTTTCCCTCCCCTGGAATCTATGCTAACATTGGACTGTTACTGCCAAAATTTTTGTCTGGACTCTCCTCACAATCAGAAAGATCCCATTAAAATACAGTTGTTTGAACTTCATTTTTGATGTTACAAAAGGATTCATTAGCACCTCAGCTGAATTCAAACCTAAAAGAGGAATTTTGGTTATACGTGGAAATAAGATGATTAAGTTCTGCCTTAGTTCCTATTTGGTTTTAGGCCATCTCTGTAAGGAAAGAACAAAGCTGTTTCGCAGCCTTTGCTATGGACGTTCAGTTTTACAGATTCTAAGTTGGTGGAATGAGCTCCTGCTTGTTTACTGACAGAAATATCTCATACTATATTAGTTCACTCCAAATCTCTGCTTCTATTACCTGCCGTAGAGCTCCAGTGTCCAAGTCAGTGATGTCATACTAGCAGCTCAAAGTGTTGAAAAACAATCTGAAAATGTGGGATTTATATAATTTTATCCTTTCTACTTAAAATTATTTTTATTTATTTATGGGAAAGCAACAGAGGAACTTGGATATGTTAGATTTGAGAGGAAAATGTCTGTGGTACAGGTGAAGCTGCCAGGCAATACTCTGCAGTAATATTATCTGCAGTAAGTCAATGTTAGCCACATGTCACAATGGAGAAGGACCAGCTTGCTCCATTCAGTTATCTCAGAAGGCTGAGGCTGTTGCATGCAATTCCCTCTGGTCTGATCCTGGGTGTGCAGCAGAGAAGCAGGAGGAAGTTTAGAGCCTGGAAGTCCATGCTTGCAGTAGCTGAGACAAAGAAAAGGTTGGGCAAGGGCTAAAAAGATGCAGAAGCTTGTGTGGAATCTATCTAAAGGTCAATGCAGAAGACCACTCCACTCCTCAGAAGCCATCTAACGGCCAGTGTAGACACAGCTAATGACACACCTCTCAGATATGTATCTTTCTGCATCCTGTAAAGCCCTAACAGTCAGTGCAGCTGCAGAGCACTGTACCTATTCCTGTATCCACCAGCACCCTGAGATGTCTGCTCCCAACCACTGTGCATGTTCCTCTGCCTTTGTTTTATTTTAACAGCAAGTAAAGCCTCAATAGGATTTCAGGTTTCTCTTGTCAACAATCCACAGCCACCGCAGTTTTTGCAACACCTAGTGAGTTACTGAACACAATGAGTGAGAGGCACTAGTCAGATCTGTGTGCACCTCTTATGCTAGCCTGGAGAAAGGAGGAAGGCTGCAAAGTCTCACATCCATCAAGTGACACTGAAATGACACCACACCGTGAAGTACCAAAGCTGCAGCTGCCTCCTTCTCATCCTGCACCAGGAGAACCACCTTGCCAGCCTGGAACTGGCTCCAGCAGACAAAACAAGTGGTAGGAGTGGAAAGAGACATTAACACAAAGTCCTGTCCCACCGAATTCAGCTGCAAAATTCCCATTACTTCAAGGGACCAAGATCTTGCACTCAGATATGGGAATGTGTCTTCTTAAAACAATTAGGAGAGGCTTAGCCATCACTTTCAATAGACCATGATGAGATAAATTTGTCCTAAAAATCTGCTGGATTCCAGCTCTTGCTTAAGCTGATCTTCCTGCTTCAGATAAGTGAAGATTAAAGAGGATGATAAAAAAGCAGCTAATGCCTAAGGAAGGAGGGGTCTTTTCTCTTCCTGGTTACAGTTCAGCTTTTTTCATTACCTTGTTTATCATGTCTAAGTACATATGGAAGTGGGAGACATTTAGGAAGCAGCAAATTGGTCCTTGCTCCAACCACCTCTCTGTGTACATGGTAGCAGAGGTGATAATATGTCCCAGAATAGGAATTTAATGGACTTATCTGGTGGAACATTACTTTTTATGGACAGTGAAGTGAGAACAAGAGTTTTCATATGGCTAATTGCTTAAATAATGTGAACAGTTGATGAGTTTGAAAACAGCCTGAATGAGAAATTGTGCAGAAGCAAGGGGACCAACATAATTCCCTAACACAATAGTGAAAAGCTGCCAGGTATCTGGTGCTAGAAAGTAACAGTTAATGTATTCAATTTTGTAGTGGCAGTTGGTTAGAGACAAAACCGGCTATGTGTAATACAACATTTACTGTTGCATTCTGAATTCTTGTACACAAAGCGTTTGGCTCAAAAGAGAACAAATTCGTAGTTATCATGTGCAGAAACTTTCTGTGCTTACCACATAAAGCAGACATCTTTCTGGGAAATAAAGGGTGAAATATGTCTCCACATAAATCACTGGGAATTCTTCTTTCCACTTCAACAAAGCAATCCAAAGACGTTAAGAGATGAAGGAAATTAGCATAATCAGCTCATGTTGTTTAATCCCTCTAGTCTAACCCAAGCACATTCCTTATGTGTTATTGGTTAACACTTTCATCCTGGCCAGGTTTATGTGACCTGTAATTTCTCTATCCCACTGACTGTTGCAGCTGTCAGATAGCTCACAATGTGCATCTTGGATTTTATAGAAAGATGCACTACATGCAGTACCTTTTAAACCTATAGTCATATTTTTTTAAAAAAAAAAGGAGAAAAGAGAGCACAGAGAAATATGGGAGCTGGAAAAGAAAATGCTTTCAAATGGGATTGTTTTATACAGGTATAATATGCATACTTTTCTTATCCTTTCCTTTAAAAAAGCTGCTAAGATTTGATAATGAGAGGAGCGATGACCAGGATGGAGGGCAGTGATAAATGACAGGCTGAAGGACACAGTTGGAGAAGCAGGACTTGTAGTAGGAGATTTATCAGCAAGCTAAGGAATCTGTTGAAAGCCATGATGTTTCCGTTGGACAACATGAGCACCGAAGGCTCAGAACTACCACAGGTAAGAAAATCAACATCTCTTAAGGAAGTATTTATATTTCACTTAAGTAATGCTTGGCACCTGTCACTACGTCCTCTGGGACTGCATTTCAGATAAAAGAGCTGCAAATTCTATCCCTCAGTTCAATCCACTGATGAAGGTAGAATCACCCACAGGGAGCTTCCATCTGAAGCGAACTGAATCGGCACTGTTTGCAGAGAAAGCAGTCAATGCCACAGTATTACTAGAACAGAAATTTGATACAAATTACTGTTATTAATAAAATGCTTGCTGTTGCAGTAGAAAAAACAAGTTAAATGCCAGTTGTCCTTATAATTTTCTCTTGAAAGTTGAAGACACAATTTCAGTTTAGACACTACTGCTTGATTTTGTGTTGTTAAACAGAAATAATGCCAGTTCTGTAGAAACTGTCCCCATTAGTCATGGACTCAGCTGGTTTCCTTAATTCCACTGAGCTCAACAATATGACAACAGATGATAACTTGGTCTTATGGCAAAATTTTATATGAAATCTCGATATTATTCAAATACACAAAATCTATATACATCACCATATACAAAACCAGCTGCTGAGACAAAAATCTTGACATAGTGGAATATTGATTAAATTTGGCAACATAACTTGGAGGGAACAGAAACTGATGGTTTAAAATGAGTTTAAGAATGCTGCACAAAGATGAAACAATGCCAACATTATAGGTGGTCCCTGTATAACAGACTCCAGGCAAAGGCTACAATTATTTCATATTTTCCAGAGATTCATTTGCTTTGAAATAAGCAAAGTTCACACACACACAGAGCTATGAATAATTTTTCAGTGGCACATCTATAATTCTTACAAATGTTATCTTCCAACACAAGAAGAAAAACATTCCAGTCATGACAGTTTCTATTTTTAACTGGCTTCTGAAAAAAAAAATAACCAAAACAAAAAAAAAACCCAAACCCCAAAGTGCTACAAAAATTTGCAGCAAAGAGAGAGAATAATAATGGGATGGGTCACTCAGTCCTTGACAGTCAGATGCATTACTCTGAGGTCTAATGTATCCAAACTCTTCTCCTGGCTTTCTCTCCCTCTTCTCATAATCCCCAACAGCATGCATGGTTTAAGACTATTAGCCTGTTCAGCCATATGAAACTTCTTTTTTTCCTGTGAAGAGCCTCATCAAAGGGGATTACAGGGGTTTTGCAAGGTTGCTTTTTTACTTCAATATTTTGGTTTTGTTAAAAAGTCCAATTCTTAGTCCAAGAAATATTCCAGTTAGGTTTTTGTGGTAATGCCTTAGCTTTTACTGCTTCAGCTGCTGATGGAGAGTATTTTGTTTATCATAAATAATTAAGCTACAGAAAATTCACATATTCTTCTTCTCTTTATGAATACTTTATGTTTTTTCAACTTAAGTTATATAGATGTTGCCAAAACAAAATAGATAATGGGTAAGTTATTGGAGCTGTTAGCATCTATAGTAACAATCTCTATCATATATGAACTACAAGCTTTCGGGACACAGATGATGAAATGGTGAAATCAAGTTTTCAAAGGATGTCCACTACTGCTTGATGAGGTGATTCTGTCCTTCTATACTTCTCATACACCATCCTATCCCCTTCCTTAGACTAGCAACTACAATCATGTCTTCATGTAACAATTGAAGTCAGAGGACTAATCCAGGGAAAAAAGAAAGGATGCTTAGTCCATAGCCTGGTTCACTGTACATCCACGTGACCTCCATGCTGGGATAAAGGGAGGCCACTGAACCATGTTGCCAGGAGATAAAAGAAGGGACCACCCATTTCACTGGCAGCAGAAAGGTTTATCAGTTCAAACATACAGAAAAGTGCACCCAGATGGCCTGTTGTAAATCCTGCTAAAGCCACTGCAAGCACTCCACATCATCTCTTCTCTGGAAGGATTTCAGGGCTGGTTGACAGGAGAGCATGTGACATAGCAGCACTACAGACACCCCGATGAAAACACTCGGTAACAGGGAGAGGGGGCATTCAGAGGCCAGACCTACTTCTGGAATCATCTGTTGAAATTTTGAAAAAGTTTTGCATAGCACTGAGCAGCAGGGCGTGGATCCTGTTTAATCAGGCTTTAGGTAAGGACCAATAATGTAGCTCACAAAGAGGAGAATAGGTCATACTTTCAACACTGCAAGTAAAGATCCTTTTCTTAAGAATCATCATAACAGGCAAAGGTATTTTCGATAGTTAGAATCTGAAGATGTTTTTATCTAGGGACAATGGAGTCTTCAATTCCAGGAACATTTCTCCAAAAGCAGTACTGGCAGATGGCTTGTGAGGAAACACTGGGCTGGACTCAGGAACTATCCAGCCAAAAAAAGGGAAATATTTTTTCCTTCCAGATTTTTTTCCAGTATGATTCCTTTTCCAGTTCAGTGCACCATGAAACGATTTTATGTAACAGAACGGAAGAGAACAGAATACAATACAACACAACACAATACAATGCAATAAATCATACCATAGAGGCATAGTACATGTTAGAAACAGTCCACCATTTTCTATGTAGATGCTATGAATGCCCAGTCAATATATTGATGCAAGTCATTAAAATCAGTATTCACAGTATTTTTTATTCAGCTCATCCCCATCTGCTAGTCTTGAGAAAAGGAGGCTCAGGGGAGACCTTGTTGCTCTCTACAGCTGCCTGAAAGGAGATAGCAGGGAGGCGGGTGTTGGTCTCCTCCTAAGTAAAAAGGATGAGAGAAAATGGCCTCAAGTTGTGACAGAGGAGATTTAGATTGGATATTAGGAAAAATGGATTCACTGAAAGAGTTGTTAAACATTGGAGCAGACTGCCTGGGGAAGTAGCTGAGTCACTGTCCCGCTAGATATTTAAGAGTCTTGTGGATATGGTTCTTAGGGACATGGTTTAGTGGTGAACTTGACAGTGCTAGGTTTACAGTTGTACTCGATGCATCTTCAAGGTCTTTTCCAACCTGAATGATTCTATGATTCTATTAGAAATATCAATAGATTAATCTATGGAACTATCCATACTTTTGCTATATTAGGGTAAAAAGCATTAAAAGTATTCCTTTTAGCTATTTCTCTACCCTGCTGTTATTAAAAGCATTAAAGACAGAATTTCCACAACTCACTAAAAAAAACCCACCCACATTTCCCACTTTGTGGTACATTCTGTTCTGTTTTTATCAGCTGCATTTCCCCAGAAGTTCTTCCCCACTCTTTAGCTCCTCTGCAAGCAAAGTGATTGCATAGACTGGAGGATTTTTGGACAACATTAGTGTTTCTGTGCACCCCGAGCAATGACAGAGAACTGAACACAGCAATGTGTTCACAACTTTCACAGCAATATGAAACATTTTGAGCCTTCAAATCTCCTATGGAAAATGCACATCCACAATTGATCAAATTATTATTTTATGACTCAGTTTCTCACTGGTAGTAACTTCCCATGCAACTACCTCAGCATTATTGTTAGCACCTCCATTCATATGGGAGACTCATTCCATCCTGGAGGACGATGATTTGTTTTATCCACACATCTATGACATCTCAGCCAGATTACAGTGATACAGCATGGCTGGCTTTAAAACATTTGACAAACATCTATGTAATATTACCCTACCTCTTCACAGCCCTGTCCTTTGCTCCCCATGCCAGTTTCCATTATAAAATATAATTACATTCAAGACCTTTGTCCCAGTCTTTGCGAAAATCAGTGCCAAGTTCCCATGAAACATCTGAAGAGATATCTGAAAGATCAGCTAAAGCCTACAAATGAAAATCACTGCCAGCAATTCAGCTCTCTAGTAGTAGTGTCTTAGAATGACAGTGAAGTTCCTTGGTGTAGAAAGTCACAATTCTTGCAGTTCTGGTCAAAAACGATGAATTATTTCCCACAAGTTCAGAGACATTCTAAGCATCATGAAATTTTGCCCTAAGTGGTACGTGAATTTCTTAAAACTTGTCTTCTCTGAGAACACAAAGTATTTTCATCCTGAAGAAAGCCTGGTCAGTGAACAGGAGCTTTGTAGAAACTGCATGTTCAGCCCCGACTGGGAAGCAAGGACTTTGCTTTGCTCAGTTTGCATTTCCAGCCAACTCAAAAATGAGTTGATAAATAATGAACTTTATTCAGTTACCAACAGTTGGAATGTAGGCAGAATTCTTTACTTATAAGGAAGTAAAAGTTCTGGAAAGGATTGAGAAACTGCCAGTCTTTGATAGCTGAGAGGGGGAAGTGTCAGACTGGAAAGCAGTGTCTAAATCCACTGCATGCTAATCCTTGCCCCTCCCCATGCCACAGTTATGGAAGGAACTAAGGAAAGAATAACAGAGCATGGCAAAGAGTTAACAGCAGATTACAATCTGCTGTAATTTCATAAAGACATTAACAGCATTTCCTGAAAATTTTGAGAGTGGGTGCCAGAGCCCAGAGCTGGGAGACAGTGCTGGGTAATATTCATACTCTGAGTGGGATTATTCCATGGTCTTTTCAGAACTGTGCTAATACAGAGCCAGAAACTAAATGCAGAGTGCAAGGCTGGCCCCATGTCCCGTCACTCGGCAGCAGTCCCACATCTGCCATGGCCGTGGAGTCAGAGGAGCTTGCTTCCTGAGCGTTCCTTCCCTGCCCTGTACATGTGCACCTGTAAACTACTGCAGACTTTGTTATCTTTTGTGCCCTTATAGCTCAGCCATGACAAGGATGATGAAAATGTTAACGCTCCTAGTCTTGACTGTGAGCTACTTTATTCTCACAACCTGAACATCTGTCGCTTTGGTGCACTCCTTCCTCCCACAAAACGCTCCTGCCATCTTCTGGCCAGGCCAACAAGCATCCAAGGGCTGCTGGAAATGCACTTTGAAGTGACTGTACAGAATGGGCTTCTCCAGTTGTTAATGCAACCAACTAGGTGAGCAGGCTGAAATTATATATTGTTTTGGGATGTGAAGTTCCCCTGTCATAGGAGAATTTACCTTCCAAGCAGTGCAAAACTCTCTCTTGATTCATAAGTATTTGCATGATTTTTTCCTTTTATCTTCATAGCTCCAAATATCCTGTGAGTTTCGTTTATTCCAAGTCTAAAGGAGAAATTCAGCTGAAACAGTCACCATTAAGCTGTTTTTAAATTTAAATCACAAGTTTCAGTGGCTTTTACAAGGAACCAATCTTGATAAAATCTGGAATTATGTTCTTCATGAACATTTATTAAACACTAAGGTTGCAGTATAATGTAAGGAAGATCAAGGTTCATGTTGTATCAGGTTCCAATGCAAATATTTGATGTGGCTCTAGTCAAAGGCAGTGCTAGACGTTGATAGCACCTTAGGAAGCATCAAGGAATTTGCTAACTAGGAATTAAGGGGACATGGTCTACTGGTGGACTTGGCAGTATAAGGTTTATACTTGGGCTCAATGAGCTTAAAGATCCTTTCCAGCCTAAAGACTCTATGAACATGTGATTTTAAAACCTTGTTTAGAAGTCAAGGGTTAAGTTTCGAAACCAATGCTTTGCTCTTTGTTATCCTCAAAACAAAGCTGAATCTCTTTCTGAAGAAGAAACTGAATTATTTTAGGTATAAGAATCACTGGATGATACGTAACAGTGTGTAATGTGGCACTTTAGTTTGCGTGCTCATAGACACTCTCTTTTAAGTCTATGACTAATCCACAAGAGCAGAATGAGGATTTTTTTCCCCACGTTTAAATTATCCTGTAGGAAAATGAAATCACACCAAAATCAAAACACTTCTCAAACTTCATTAGTGAGTTTGAGAGAAAAGTCAGAAAAGGCTATGAGACTGTTTTCAAAATAGGACACTAGTATGCATTTTCAATGTCAAATGTAGTATACAGCACATCTTTATAGCATGTACATATAATCCACATCTTATATGCACATTATACATTTTGATGCAAATAATATTGACTCTTAAAAATAAATACTTGAATTGCTCAGGATTTTTATATTTTCAGTGCCTCAATATTAAAATACAGAACTTCATAAACCAGAATTTTTGTGGTCCACGTCATTTGTAGTTAAGAGGAACAGGGTGGGAACTAGAACCACCCATATGAGCATGTAAAACCAGTCAGGCTAGATTCAGCATCCCCCAAAAATGTATAAGGTCATTTCTTATGTCACTCATAGAGACTGTGCTGTTCTGCCCTTAGTGGGACACTTCCCTCACCTAACTTAATTTGAATGAGGGGTTGGGAACCATACAATTTCCCTGGATAGGCCATGAGAAGACATTTCCTCTGGCATCTCTAGAGAAGGAATCCTTCTCTGGAGATATTTAAAACCCACTTGGATGCATTTGTGTGCAACCTACTGTAGGTGAACCTGCTTTGGCAGGGGAGTTGGATTGGATGATCTCCAGAGGTCCCTTCCAACCCTAACCATTTTGTGATACTGTGATTCCTCACCTTCAAAGACAAAAGTCTAGGACTCTTCACTGACTTCTCAGGAAGCCTAGAGAGCAACAGTTTAGACAGTAGTCAACTGAAAGGAATCCTACCCCAGGTGTCTTGAGATGGTGATAAAAGCAAATAACTGAAATGCTTTGAATGACCTTATTTCTCTCCATTAACAGAGGAAGTGAGAGAAACTTGATGTTCAGCTTCAACATCAGGCAAAAGTCTGCTAGGGCAAAGGGGTCCAGGAAGACTGGACATTCTTCAAGAAGGAAGTCTTAGAAGTTCAGGAGCACGTTGTCCTCATGTGCTGTAAGGTGAACTGGCAGTGAAAAAAACTGGCCTAGTGAACTGGGAGTTTTTGCTGGGTCTCAGGAAAAAAAGGAGAGTTCACCACTTTTGGAAGAAGGGGCAAGCAACTCAAGAAGAGTATGGGGATCTCATTAGGTCATGCATAGAAACAATTAGAAAGGCACAAGCCCAGCTAGAACTCAATCTGTCTGCTTTTGTAACATATAACAAAAGATGTTTTTACAAATGTATCAACAACAGAAAAAGAGTCAAAGAGAATCTCCATCCTTTATTGGATATGGAGAGGAACATGGCTACTAAGGATGAGGAAAGGGCTGAGGTACTTAATGCTTTCTTTGCCTCAGTCTTTTATAGTCAGGCCAGTTACCCACAGGGTGTTTGTCTTCTTGAGCTGGGAGACAGGGATGGAGAGCAGAATAAATCCCCCATAATACAGGAGGAGGCAGTTAACAGCCTGATACACCACTCACAAGTCTGTGGGGTTGGATGGGATCCACCCATGAATACTGAGGGAGCTGGGGGAAAAGTGTGCCAAACCCCTCTCCATCATTTATCAGCAGTACTAGTTAACAGGGGAGGACCCAGATAACTGGAGGCTTGCCAATACGATGCCCATCTACAAGAAGGGCTGGAAGGAGGATCTGCAGGCACGAGCAGGACAGCCAGGGGATCAGGCCCAGCAAGTGCCAGTTCATGAAGGGCAGCTCCTGTTTGACCAGCCTTATCTCCTTCTATGACCAGGTGATCCATTGGCTGTGGATTTTGTCTACTTGGACTTTAGTGAAGCCTTTAATATTGTCTCCCACAGCATTCTCCTAGAGAAGCTGGCAGTTCATGGCTGGTGTGCTCTTTGCTGGGTAAAAAAATGGCTGGACAGCTGAACCCAGAGAGTTGACATGAATGGAGTTAAATTCAGCTGGAGGCAGGTCACAAGTAATATTTCCCAGAGCCCAATGTTGGGACCAGTCTAGTTTAATAATTATCTGGATGAGGGGGTTGAGTGCTTCCTCAGTAAGTTTGCAGGTGACACCAAACAGTGTAGAAGTGTCAATCTGCCAGAGGACAGGAAGGCTCTGCAGAGGTATCTGAACAAGCTGGATCGATGGGCTGAGGTCAGTTGTGTGAGGTTTAACAAAGCCAAGGTCCAGGACCTGCACTTGGGCTGAAACAACCCCATGTGATGCTCAAGGCTTGGGGAAGAGTGTCTGGAAAGCTGTCCCATAGAAAAGAACCTGGGGCTGCTGTTTGACAGACAGCTGAACATGAGCTGACAGTGTGTTGAGTGGCCAGGAGGGCAATAACATCCTGGCTTCTATCAGTAACGGTGCGGCCAGCAGGACCAGAGAAGTGACTGTGCCCCTGTACTCAGCAATGGTGAGGTGGCACCTTTAATCCCGTGTTCAGTTTTGGACTTCTCGCTACAAGAAAGACGTTTAGGAGCTGGAGCATGTCCAGAGAAGGGCAACTAAGATCATGAAGGGTCTGTAGCACAAGTCTTACGAGGATCAGCTGATGGAAGTGGGGTTGCTTAGCCTGGAGAACAGGAGGCTGAGGGGACACCTTGTGGTCTCATTCTTGAAATGAGCTTTTAAGTGCAGCATATGTTAGTCTCTTCTCCCAGGTGACTATCAATGAGAGGAAATGATGTCAGGATGTGTCAGAGAAGGATTAGATTGGATATTAAGAATTATTTAATTTTTTTTTTACTGAAAGAGTGGTGAAGCAATGGAAGAACCTGCCCAGGGAAGTGGTGGAGTGTTAAAAAAATGTGTAAACATGGCACTCTGGGACAGGGTTTAATAGGCATGGTGGTGCTAATGGTTGGACTTGATGATCTTAGAGGTCTTTTCCAGCCTTAGTGAATCTATGATTCTGTGATAAACCACATGAAGTTATTCTCTATTAACACTAAGGTCTGGATTTCCCTGTGAGAAGTGCTAGACTGGTCATCGCTCCTAACCTTCTTCACACTAGATTACAAATCACTAATTATCTGCTTCACATAAGACAAAACTGTGCTACCCTCTTTCTCCCAACCCCTCATCAAGATGGTAGCGGTATGCAGTCCAAATTACACTGATCCCTATTAACCCAGCCCCGTGCATGTTTAATAATCAGAATTGTCTTTTTGCTGATCAGATTCAATGATTTACAAACACATTTCTGAAGGCTTCTCATGGGAGCAATGTTAGGATCCTCTTCCACCAGGGAGGATCTTCCAGAATACCATACTTCCTGCCGTGGCAGGTCTAGTTTCCAGTATAATTTGCATTCTCTCTACTTCTGTCTCTCACATGTTGTCTGTGAATAAATATCTCCCAGATCAGCTCTTCTGGAAACTGAAATCATCCTGAAAGATTTGTTGTTTTAGCTAAAACCACAAAATTATTCTTTCCAGTATGTTTCATTCACCAAAAAAAAAAAAAAAAGCTACAGTACAGAGCAGCAGTGGTTCTCTCCACTTTTATCTTCCACAAATGATAAAATGAATGTCAAGCCCCAAACTGAAGGAATCTGTCTTTCTCTTTGTTGTTTACTTTGTAACTTGGAGGTTCTACAATTACATTCCAGATGTTGTTAAATATTTGAGGAAAACAGTTCTGCAAAACCTTTACTTTGCATATATTGAATTAGAATAGCCCGATCTTGCCTTTCAGCTGTATAACTCACCACATGGAGCCACGCATCTCCTTATAAGGCAACAAAAAGTTGAGTGTAATGTGTAGTTGTTTTCATCAGCTATAGAGCAAGGTTCTACACATGCAGTTGCTATTCTATTTGTATTTTCAAAAGGAAAATGTTTGTTAATAAGGTTAAAAATTAGCATTGGATCTGCATTTTGATTGTTACATTTACAACTGTATAACACAAAGCATGGCTGAGGTCAGAGAAATTGCTATGATGGCAGCATTTGTTCAATGTGATACACACAAAGTATGATCATCTTTTCTATTTGTGCCTCTCAGCCAGGCACACCATTTCTGAATTGTTGTCTGGCATTTGAAAAAATGAGCTGCACTGGCTGTCAGGCTTTTCTAACAGTCCACCTGTTCTAGGAAAGACACATTTTTCTGTGAACAAAGAGATACCAAGCTCAGGGGAAATAATAGCCAAGAACATTTACAGAACATCAAAATGCTGAATATCAGTTCCTAGGACAAATTTCAAGCATCTGCTCTGAGATACTGTGAATATATTTTACTACTTTAACATTCTAGAGTTATTTTTGTTGAGTATCTAATTTGTAGTAAAGCATGATGCACTCTGCCATGGATTAACAACAGGATTGGCAGGGCTGGGGAAACAGTTAAGAAAGCATATGATACCCAACAGGCAAGCACATATCTTGCTGCCTTTCTCCAGCAAGATGCACTTGAAAAATCAAATGTCATAGGAGGAGAAAAAGGGACACTTGGCAGTAACAGAAAAAAAAAAAAAAAAGGATGTTTAGTCACTCTTTTGTTTTGCTTGCTTTGTTATGTCTTTAAATCAGGTCTGAAACTCATAGTTCACAACTCTGGAAAAGAAAGCAAACCTTTGCAGCAGAAGCCACAATGTGTGTTTGTGTGGCAAGTTATGAAAGACAGGCATTACTCTACGTCATGCTTGGAAAACAAAGCAACAACAAAAACAGTGTAGGTGAAGGATCGTGGAGGAGCAATCTTAGGTGGTGCCTTTCCCAAAGGCCCCAGTGCAGAGAAGAACTGGAGCCAAGGAAGCCAAAAGTGCTCTGAGAACGGTACCTCCAGCAGGAGCTGGGCAGCAGAGCTGTGGGTGGCAACTGGATTTTGTTGTCCATGTCTGGTGCCCTCACAGAGGGAAAAGGCTCATGGGCAGGTACATCTCCCCAGTAGCCAGAGAGACACCAGGAAGGGACTGCAGTCCTTAGTTTTATTCCATGTCTCTTTCTTTTCTTGTCTCCTTGCTAAGTGTGCTGTTCAGAGTAAGGGAATGAGAAAAAATTGCTCGTGAGCAACTGTTAGTATAACTTGTTCTCTCATCACCCTTTTTCCATAGTAAAAAAAACCAAAAAACCCCAACCTGAAGTCTTTATAGGAAATTGCAAAGCCAGAAATAACAAGGTGTGACCCATTCCTTCGCAACCATCTCCTTATTTTAAAGAGAATAAGAAAGTTTGTCATTAAAGGAATACGGGGAAAATTATAGAACTAAGAGAGTTTCCTCATGCAGAGGATGTACTGGTATGTGAGTCCTATTTCCTGTCAGAGGTGATCCAAGACTCATCCCTGTGTTTCGACTCTCCAGTGTGCGCCTTGCTGTGTTAAAGCAGAAAATTTTTCTAAGCATTTTGCACTTTCCAGCTGAGCCTTCTTATCAACTAACAAGCATAAACCCACCATCCTTCACTGAGGGAAACAGAACAAGTGCTCATATGTTACAGACATTGGCACTTCATGCTGATCTGGAAACAAAATCAATCCTTCACACAAACAAGATATTAGAATTTATTTTCTCAAATGTTTACTATGAGTAAATTGCTTTTTGCTCTCTTAGCTTCTTGTAAGAAATACTATCTAAACCCACTGTATTTAGCTGTACAGAAGGTATAAACCCCAAACTTAATACAATAACTAATACTAAACACTTTACTTTTTACAGGGAAATTCTTAATATATTGACAAGTTTCCTATGTCAATAACAATATTTAAAGCATTCACATTAGCTTTTCAAATGTTACCTTAATTTGATCTTTTCCTCTTCAGAAGAAGACACAGGTAGAAAAAATTCTTGGGTAAAGATTACTGGTGTCTTTACTTAGAAAATTAAAAATAGTCACATGAGTGGAAGTAATTTCCATTAACCTTAAGTAGTAATATGTAAAATATTTTGCAAGTACCACAATGATAAAAAATATAGACATTCTGACTGATTGTAACGAAACAGCTGTTACGACAATATGAAAGATACACCAAACAGCTTTATTCTTATATAAGGAACGCAAAATGACATCAGGTAATTCACCCAAAAGGTATCTAAGAAGGAGAGATGAAATCTAAAAATAGTTAATGGTCCACTACATTCATTGCAAACTAAAATGAAGTGGTGGAGTCACCATCCCTGAAGGTGTTAAAAAAATGTGTAGACGTAGCACTGCAGGACATGGTTTAGTAGGCAAGGCAGTGTTGGGCTGGCAGCTGGACTTGATGATCATAGAGGTCTTTTCCAACTTTAATAATTCTATGAATTGTTGACATGCACATTTTGTGCTGTTTTTCTTAGCAGACAACTGCTTTCATTGTTACAAAATTTATTGTTATTGTTTCAGGCTAGGTATACGGATAGAGAAATGGCTGAGAGAACCGGGGTTGTTTAGCCTGGAGAAGAGGAGGCTGAGGGGAGACCTCATTGCTCTCTATTACTACCTGAAAGGAGATTACAGAGAGAAGGGTAATGGCCTCTTCTCCCAAGTGACAGGGGACAGGACAAGAGGGAATGGCCTCAAGCTCCACCAAGGGAGATTTAGGCTAGACATTAGGAAAAAAAATTTCACAGCAAGGGTCATTGGGCAGTAGAACAGGCTGCCCAGGGAGGTGGTTGATTCACCTTCTCTGGAGGTGTTTAAGGCACGGGTGGACAAGGTGCTGAGGGGCATAGTTTAGTGTTTGATAGGAATGGTTGGACTCAGTGATCCAGAGGGTCTCTTCCAACCTGGTTGTTCTATGATTCTATGATACTTGTGTTATTCCAAGGCAAAGGTATTTTGTGTATTTAAAGCTTTTCAGGATCTTGTAGCTAGAGAAAAACAGCAGCATAGACCCCTCCCTGTATTTCTTGTCTTATAAAAACATGATTTTTGCAAGACCGTGTGATTTTGTAATATCTAGTCTAATCACTGTCATTAATCCATAAAACCTCTGGCTTGATGGGCTCAGGAAAGCACTTCAGCAAAGGGAGAAAGTTGTTCTGGGTTTAGATGTGGCCACCACATACAAGCACAGATCCTAAACATGGACTCAGTAGACTGCTATAGAAAATATGCAGTTCTGTGATTCCAGAAGATAAAAAGGATTGCTTTATGTCCACTTAATTCAGTGCATACTCCTTACACAGCTGGCTCAAGGAAACCATCAGACTCTGCACCTGGTTATTTGTATTCATGCAGTTCCTCCTGTTCTAAAAATCTGAAATTGAAAAATCTGAATAGTTTGTGAAATAATTACATGAATTTTCTGCGCTCTGAGCTGTGCCTCTCCTGCAAATTAGATTCGCGTGACTGAAAGTAAAGCCCCAACCTCTGCCACACACCGTGTAAAGCGTCAAAGAATTCCAGTGACTTACATTTGCTGTTGAAATAAATTGATCTGTGACTTTGCCTCACAGCCCAGTATAGGAGATGTATTAAGTTTTTTGAGAAGTGTTTTCAAATGTGAGGTTTGCATTCATTATGCAACAGTTCCCTTGGGCCTGTTCTGTAGTGCTGCCTTGTCGTGGGTGTAGGCTGGGATGTGACACATTCTCCAAGTCAGGTACGCACAGTTGCAATGATGTGTAACACAGCCTTCACCTTGGCGTTTCAGGCTGTCTTTCCTTAACAGTTAATCTACATAGACAAAAAATAAGGAGCTTTCTGCTTAATTTGTATGCTAGTTGATGAACAAGAAATCCTTAACAGTTTTCTTTATAGGAGCATTGATGAGTTTACTTAGAGTAGGATTAACAGCCAGGTTTACAAAGAAGCTGAGGCTGCATTTATCCCTGGAAATAATATGACTTTTTTCCCCTGACTTCGTAAACATAGACAAAGTGAATTCAGTAGCATTATGCTTGTGTGATGAATTTGAACTGGGTTTATTCTTCCACATTTGAAACTACGCAGTGCAAATTGCAAAATTAAAAATATCCAGTAGGTGTCATCTCCCAACCTATTGGAGGCATGACAATCAAGTTTAGATTTTGTTTTAATTGAACTTAAACGAAAAGCGGGGACTTTTAAACATAGCAACAAGTTTTCTGAAGAACATACATAAAAATATATAAATTTGATCTGATGTGCTTTACTAACGCTAGGACTTCTGGAACGTTTCCAAACTGTTTATATACAAAGTAGTTTGCAGATATTCAGGACCGTACTTACAGCCTCAATAACATCTGTAAAATGTGCCTGTAAATGCACGTATTTAAACCTGAAAATCCATTTAACAGATTCCACTTAATCCACATGTCCTTAAAGCAGTATCAATACATACTACAGCATTGCCTCAGATCGTGAAGCCTGCATTGCAGAAGCAGATCTGAGATGCTCTTTACTGATGAGGATATTAAATGGAGTTGGAAGGATGTTGGGAGGGCAGGGAATTCCATTTCCATAAGTGTTGATTTCTTGAAATTACACCTCATATAAATAAATATTTTCATGTGGATTATTGAGAACTACCAAGTGCCCTGATCTGTTTGATGTACATTGCTTTTCATTTCCAAGCAGATGCTGTTACTTGCATTCTGCATCTTCAGACTTAATTGAAGAGTAAAATTATTCAGGCAAGTCTGAATCACTGCAACTCAGCCATCCTCAAACCTAAGTAAAACAAACACTTTTCACCTTTTAAATCCTGACCTCTGTTATTTGGCATGGGGACACTCACTAGGTCAGAGTTATGCCTTTCAGCATGTGATTAAAACTTGCACTTTGTCCACATCCATGGATTTTGCAATACAATCCTTTAGCAATCCAGCAACATTTCTGCCTTTGTTAGTGTGGGCATTGCTTAGGAAAGTTCCTGTGCAAAACTGCTGTTGCCTGACCCCAAATACTTTGAAAACTACAGAAAGATGTCCAAGGGCTTAAGCTGTGAACTACTCCAGCATATGAAAAGGCTGAGCTGCAGTAGGTGAAGCTGAAGGCAGGAGATGGCAGCAGGGCAGGAGATGGCAGTGGGTCAGATGCCAGCAGGTGCCCAGGGTGACTGCAGCTGTGGCCTGAAACCTGCTTTAATTAGCACAAGCGGCAGGGTGGGAAGTGCCCCTTTGCAGACAGACTCATGCGGATCACTTGTTTGCTTTTAATTAATTTTTTAATTTTTTTCTTTCTTAATGAAATCAGCTTGATGTTTCCAATAATTCCTGAATCTGTGGCTTCTGTGAAGATGTATGAGGAAGGAAACAGGATCTCAAAGGAACATGCCTTTTTTCCCATATGATCCTGTCCTGTGGTTATCCATCAAGCAAGAACGGGGCTTTTGCATCACACATGAAAGAACAGGAAATTCTGCATAACCCTCCCCTAATTAAAAGCTCATTAGGTCTTCAAGGTGAACGTCTCACTTAACAGCCAGGAAAACATGACCTTAGCACTCCTGCCACCCAGGCGCAGTGAGGCAGTGAGAATGCGGATGTGCAAACAGCGATGGGCATGGGCTGAGGGAGTGGAACAGCAATGGACACAGAGCCTGGGGGGGCTGAGTGGCAGGTTCCACCTGGGAAAACAGGACCCAACCTGTCCAGAGAAGAGCGACAAAGATGGTGGGGGCCCTGGAGAACAAGTTTTATGAGGAGCGGCTGAGAGAACTGGGGCTGTTTAGCCTGGAGAAGAGGAGGCTGAGGGGAGACCTTATTGCTCTCTACAACTACCTAAAAGGAGGTTTGAAGAGAGCAGGGAGATGGCCTCTTCTCCCAAGTGACAGAGGACAGGACAAGACAGAATGGCCTCAAGCTCTGCCAGGGAATGTTCAGGCTGGACATCAGGAAAAAATATTTCACAGAAAGGGTCACTGAGCACTGGAAAAGGCTGCCCAGGGAGGTGGTTGAGAAAGGTGGATAAGGTGCTCAGGGACATGGTTTAGTGACTGATGGGAATGGTTGGACTCAATGATCCAGTGGCTCTCTTCCAACCTAGTCATTCTATGGTTCTATGAAAAAAGTCACATCTCCTGACCACATTCTGAGCCAGGCTGGACCCAAGGCAGTGGGAAGGGACAACTCTCTGCAGGGAGCACCCTCTTTAGTGACAACTGTCCATGTGGAGCCATTACAGTTAGGGTTAAGCTTACAGTTAGAGGTGTCCCTTGTAGAGTTGTCCCTGCTGAGGGCTGTCCCTGGGGAGAGCTGTCCCCACGGAGTCAACCACGGAAAGCTGTCCCAGACCCCACGGCAGTGTGCAAGCTGAAACACCAAACATGCCCTATTATTATTTGAAAAGGATTCCTAGTGACGAAGCAGTGGTTTGTTTTTTTGTTTTTTTTTTTTTTTTTTTGGTGGGGGGAGTGGGGAATTAATCCAGCCTGGAGAAGGCTCTGGGGAGACCTTACAGCAGCCTTCCAGCACCTAAAGAGGTCGCAGGAAAGCTGGGGAGGGACTCTATCAGGGAAAACGAGGACAGGACGATGGGGAACGGTGTGAAGCTGAACGAGGGGGGCACTCAGATCAGATATTTCCTGGGGGACTGCTGAGGCACTGGCGCAGGTTTCCCAGAGAAACTCCGCGGAGGCCACGCGGGGCGAAGGAGCCCGAGGGCGTCTTCTCTCGGGCTGAGGCGGCGCGCGAGGGGCGAGGCTGTGGCTGTGACGCGAGAGCGGCCCCCGTGGGGCGGGGCGGCGGCTGAGCCCTCCCGCCTCCTTCCGCCTCCGCCCCCATCGCTCCTCGCGCGCGGGGGGCGGCCCCGGCCCGGCGGGGTATGGCGGCGACGGGCCCTCCGCGGCTCCCGTGGCCGCGGCTGGGCCCGCGGCTGCGCGCGGGACTGGAGGTCGCGCTGCGGGTCCCCAGCCTCTTCCTCATCGACGCCATCTTCAACGCGGCTCCGCTGCCGGGGGGCTCCCCGGCCGCCGCGCTCCTGACCGTGCTGCTGCGGCTGCTGGGTGAGACACCCGCGCTCCCCGCTGCCCCCCTCCCCACCCCGCCCCTCGCTGCCCCCCCCCAGTCTCCCCGCTCCCCCCTTTCCCCGCTGTCCCTCCGTCCGTCCCCCCTCTCCCCGCTGTCCCTCCGTCCGTCTGTCGTCCCCTCCTCGCCGCTGTTCCCCCGGTCCCCCCCCCTCCTCGCCGCTGTTCCCCCGGTCCCCCCCCTCCTCGCCGCTGTCCCCCCGGTGCCCCCCTCCTCGTCGCTGTCCCCCCGGTGCCCCCCCTCCTCGCCGCTGTCCCGTCGGTGCTCCTCCCCTCCCCCCCGCCACTGTCCACCCGGTGCCTCCCTCTCTCACCGTTGTCCCCCCGGTGCTCCCCTCCCCCCCCCGCTGTCCCCTGTCTCCCCCAGTTCCCCTCCTGTCCCCGCTGTCCCCCGGTGCCTCCTCCGCCGCGCTGGGCTCCCCGCTCTCTTCTTGTGGAGCGATCTTGGGGTTCCGTAGCGCGGGGTCTCCCTGAAACACGCTGCTAAACCCTCATTTTAGGAACAGCGGTGCAGAAATGCCGGGTGTAGAATTGGAAGACGGAAGGTTTAGGTTAGGTTTTAGGAGGAAATTGTTGGCTGGCAGAGGTCGCCCAGGGAGGTCGTGGCTGCTCTGTCCCCGGCAGCGTTCAAGGCTCAAGGCTCGGTGGTGCCTTGAGTGTCTGGACTAGTGGGAGGTGCCCAGAGCAGGGGATTTGGAACTGCGTGATCTTTAAGGTCCCTTCTAACCCAAACCATTCGATGATTCTGTAATAATTGGGTGCTAAAATGAAAGAGGAGTCTTTTGAAACTGGGGATGGTTATTTTTAATCTCTTTTTCTCCCTCGGGGGAAGGCTGAACGCCACTGGTGTAACTGGGTGGCACCGTGTTTGGAATCACTGGTGGTGAAGGGTCCTTGCATAGCGTTGGCCCTGCTCGTGCTGTTTGGGGGATGCAGTGCCCTGAGTCGCACCTGGGAACCCTCGCAGGAAGGAAGGGAGAATCCACCATGAGGCATGCGTGACGCTAGGGTTTTTTGTTTTGTTAGATGTTTATGATCATAAAAAAAGGAAGGAAATGGGAGGTATGGCTGCTGGGGCAGGAGGCTGAGAAGCGTGGTTAATGTTCGCTCTGAAGTGTGTGGCATTCGGATTAACAGAATAAGGTGGTTTTCAGGGTTGCATTTATATGGTCAGTTTTCTGGGTGGTTTGGGGGGAAGATGTTAGGTAATCCCTGCCTTCTGCAGAAGAGTTTGGGAGCAGTTTATGCCAATAGACTTATCTTATGCTTTGATATAAGTGGTCTGTGTCTCTTGGCTTTCCAAAATTGAAGAAAAATTAAACGTGATGTTAAAGACCTTTCACGTGGCTCAGACAACAGAGTGCTTTTGCATCCGTTTTTATCTCACCTGAACATTACAGGGTTGGTAGTTTGCTGTTGTTAGGATAAACTAAAATATTTATATTGAATAATTTTGTATTCAAATAGTGGGAAATTTGCCCTTTTAGTTACTATTTGCAGGCTTTGAAAGACTGATCCAGATTTTCCCTGTAGCACAGTGCTCTTTGGCTTTGGATAAAAGCACCACTTGTCCTCTCTTGTTGCTTTGGAGAGATTTGATAGCTGTCAGGGTGATGTTGAACATTTGTGAAGAGTTCTGCGAGTACTACGATCTTCAAGCACGCTAATCGAGATTTGTGCTATTTGTAAAGTTTCACTGTGCTATTTCTAAAGTTTCCTTGGTCTGATTATTCCGTCACTTGCTTTCCCTACAAGTACTCTGGGTTACGCACAGCACAGAACCAAGTTCTGCAACCAGAGCATGATGTTTTCCTTAATCATTTTCATTAGCATGGCTTTATCTCCCACACAATATTTATATTTCATAACATTTGAATATGTTTTTTTTTAATGTCTGGGTTCCAGCAGAATCACTGCCCTTTGGGAGTGTGACACTCGCTGTTCCTTCAACCCAGCAGTTACACCTCAGCGAGGAGACTGGTTTTTGAGAGGGTTACTATAAATACTGTAGTATGTCTGTAGAATGATGTGGAAGCCAAGTGTAATGGCTGGGACTAGGGCATAATTAGATTCAATTAAAAAAATACTTCTGCATAAAGGAAATTGAACTCTGCACTGACTGAAAATCAAATCCTAGGCAGTGTGTTGCTATAAACATGCTGACATTGCAGGAGTCAAGGGAAAATATGAAGGATTCGTCGTAACACAAGAAATTATTTTAAAAGTCAATATGTGTAGTTTGAGTAAATGCTGTATTTGGAGGCTGTGCTGGAGACAGGCGGTGATGGGCTGGCATAGGTAGGAGCAGTGAAGGCAAGCAGCAATGTATACAGAAATGTGGGGCATCTCCTAAAAGGAAGAACTACAGTGCTTCCTGCCGGAGGGATAATGGAAAAGATATACTGCTGGGTGAACGCCTTGCAGGACGGGGGAAGCCTCGTGGTGTGCAAACAACTGAGTGACAGAAATGGAGATGGGGGAGAGGAGTCCTCATCTCCCCTTCTTAGATTTGAGTTACCTACTGTGGCTTTCCGAGATTTGTTTCATGGGCCCTGATTTTTCCAAAATGCTTCAGCAGCTGTTCTTAGTCCCTCTCCAGAGGAACCAGTAGCTCTGGCTTTTCTGTTGGCTCGTTGTTGTACTGTTTTTAGGGATGTGTCTCATGGGTGAAGCATTGATGGTTTTGGATGACCTATAGTGTCTAAACACAGGCGTGTTACTGAAACTGCAAGGAGGAGAGAGCTCCAGAGCAGCCTGCTTAGTGCAAAATGCATCTCATTTGGCTCAAATGATCAGGATTATGGAAACAATGAGCTTGTTACGGGCATTTGAGCCTTTTCCGTGACTTATGAGAAAAGACAGAGGGTACGAACCTGACAGCAGCATTCATTCTCCCACAGGTGTTTGTGGAAGGAGGTGTCATGGAAAGATGATCCTGTTATCAAGCTTATTTAGAAATGAGGTGCTGTACGTAGTGAATGTTGAGCTTTTAATGGAAGAATTTAGCTAGGATAGAAGGCACTTCGTTGGAACATTGATGAGGGTTTTCCTCAGTCCACTTCACAAAGTTACTGGGTTAATGATTAGTTAAGGAGAACGTGTTTATATCAGCTAGTGCTGTTGGCAAAGAACACCTGTAAGATGCATTAATAACTTGTCCTGTAGTCTGCCTTTTGCTGTTGAGTCATATTGACCCTCTTTCTTCTTACTTTGTCCTCTGGGGTAGAGCTGTTTCCTGTGGGGTTGTTTTTACTACTGATGGAATCAAATACTTGTTCTTAGCAAAGTGGTTTTTATTCCACTGATCAAGATACCATGACTTAAAATATATATATATATTTTTTTTTTTTAAACACTCGATTATGGAGGATTTGGAGCAATCTAAAATAAAATTGTCAGAAAAGACCGATGCTGTCCTCCAGCCGAAAGAGGATTACTTGCAATTTCATTAGTTTTAATACAGAGATTGAAAGAGATTTGCAATCGAACAGAAATTGTAGATGTTGAAATCTCTCCAGACTGGTTTGGATGAGAAATTGGATGCATAGACTGGAAGCTGCTTGAGGAGTTTAAAGGAAAGTTTGCGTCCCGAAGGAAAAAAACTTTGAAGGAAATGGTTTTAGTGATAAGTGCCACTTAATTTGACACTTGCTAGGATAGAGCCTTACCTTTGTAGCACACAGTGATGAAATGCATAAGCCATGCCACAGAAGGGGTTTACTGTAAGGTTGTGAATGTGATGCCCAGGTACCATTGGTGCTACAACAGGATTTCTCAGAGGAACGTGAACGCTTTCCAGTCACAGTCAAGATACATTTGTGGTCAGTGTGAGGGAAAGGTTAACAAACAGGAATTTTGGCATCTATATCTGACTTCTGACAAGTAAGATGCAGGTTTGCACTGGCATTGGCAAAGAGGCTGCTGGTAGAGTTTTGAATTTTGTGTACAAAACCTTTGTACTGCGGAAGGTATCTGTGAGACGTGTGCAAACGGGTGCCTCATAGAAATGAAAGCAAACTGAAAGGAATTGGAAGAAGAGTGCTGTCTCCTTACTAAACTGCAGCATTTTTTTTCACTTTTCCCATTAAAGGGATTACCGGAGCTGTTCTGGTTACTGTTGCCACTAGTACCCCAGCCTATACACCTAGTTGCATGCTTTGCTCAAGTGAATTAGGGGACTTAATAAGGAATAAAACCTTTACTAGCTTTGCCTGTAAAGGTGATGGTGTGTCTGGTAACTGTTTTCTGCTTTTAGAACTTGCTTGCTTTCAAGAGTGAGGCTGCAAGGCTGGGAGTTGTCACTGCTCTTCTCTGAAACTGCAGATGAACTCAACAGTAATTGTGACTTAATGCTTGCTTTGGCTTTGCATCGCAGCCACAGTGCATGGGTCTATTAAATGCAGAGATTAGGGCATCCTCCTGTCTCTTCTCTGGAAAGGGCACAATTAGCAATGTACTGTTACAAGTGACTAATTGGGAAGCCATATAAACATAGCTCCAAAGCTAACAGGTTAAAATCTGTTGTCAAATTTCTGCTTAGAATAAATGATTTCCATCTGTTTTTAGGTGTCTTTGTATCCAGCGTTGTTCTGGTCTTACAACAGCGAGCACTTTTCAAGTTTTATATGATCACCTCAGCATTTCTGCTGGCTGCCACTTCAGTGTTGGTGAATTACTATGCCTCTTTGCACATAAACTTCTACAGTGCCTACTACACAGCTGCATTTGGAATTCAGATCTTCCCTCATAAAGGGCCTTCGTTATGGATGGCACTTTCCATCCTTCAGCTCACCTTTGGAATCGGATATGTTACACTGCTGAATGTGCAGTCTATATACTCTCAGCTCATCATTCTGGACATACTGATTCCTGTGATCGGCTTGGTTGTTGAATTACCTTTAAATGTCCGCAAAATGCTAGTTATTATTTCAGGCCTAGTTCTGACACTAAATACTACAGCCATTTTAGTTACGAAGATTAAATGGTTCTACTATTCAGTGCGGTATGTTTATCTGCTGGTGAGGCACATGTATCGCATTTATGGATTACAGCTGCTGATGGAAGATACATGGAAAAGGATTCGTTTTCCAGCTGTACTGCGTGTCTTCTGGCTAACGAGACTTACAGCACAAGCTGTGGTATTAACCTACGTTGTAAAGATGGCTGAAACTAATACAGAAGAAAAATTCTTCTTGATATCATGGGATAACTGCTGGGAACTGATTTGCAGTCTGATCATCAGTGGGTGTGACTCGACTCTAACTGTGTTAGGCATGAGTGCTGTCATTTCCTCAATAGCGCATTATTTGGGACTTGGTATCTTGGCGTTCATCGGATCAACTGATGAAGATGACAAGAGGCTGGGTTTTGTAGCACCCGTCTTATTTTTCATTTTGGCTCTACAGACTGGTTTAAGTGGACTGAAACCAGAAGAACGATTAGTTCGCCTGAGTCGAAACATGTGCCTTTTGTTGACTGCAGTCCTGCATTTTATCCATGGAATGACAGACCCTGTGCTGATGTCTCTCAGTGCCTCCCATGTGTCATCATTTCGCAGACACTTCCCTGTACTGTTTGTTTCTGCTTGCCTTTTCATCCTTCCAGTTCTGCTCAGTTACATCCTCTGGCACCACTATGCACTAAATACTTGGCTTTTTGCAGTTACAGCATTCTGTGTAGAGCTTTGCCTAAAAGTAATAGTTTCCATCACTGTTTATATATTGTTTATGATTGACGGCTACTATAATGTGCTATGGGAAAAACTTGATGATTATGTCTATTACGTTCGTTCAACTGGCAATATTATTGAGTTTATATTTGGAGTGATTATGTTTGGCAATGGAGCTTACACCATGGTTTTTGAATCGGGAAGCAAGATTCGTGCTTGTATGATGTGTCTACACGCGTACTTCAACATCTACTTGCAAGCAAAGAATGGCTGGAAGACTTTTATAAATCGCCGCACTGCTGTTAAGAAAATCAACTCGCTTCCAGAAGTGAAAGGAAGTCGGTTACGTGAAATAGATGACGTCTGTGCAATCTGCTACCATGAGTTCACCACCTCTGCTCGCATCACTCCATGCAACCATTACTTTCATGCACTTTGTCTTCGGAAGTGGCTGTACATTCAGGACACTTGCCCGATGTGCCATCAAAAAGTGTATATTGAGGACAAGGAAAATGCCAATGTGTCTAACAACAATGGGTTTGTGGCACCAAATGAAAATCCTGTACAAGTTGCAGAAGCTGCTGCTGATGCTGAAAATGAATTAAATGAAGATAACGACAGTTCTGATAGTGAGGAGGAGGAGGAGGATTGCATGGCACCGCACTTGAATGAGCCTCTTAATGTTGACTCTAACTCTCTTGGTGATTAAAATGCCCTTTACTAAGCCGTGAGGTATTTGTTTAAGATTGACTTCAACAGAAGGAAAGTATCACTTGTAGTTATTGTACTTAAGCACAACGGCAGTATCTCAGTGTTGAGTCTGTGAATGGTGGTCATTTACTGTGGTGTGTGCTACTGTAAATATACCTCTAATTTTTGCTGGTCTTTTTCATGACCACCTTAAAATTATGTACATTATTGTACATGGAATAAAATGTTTTCACATGTTTTTAAGATGGCTGGGAAAACACTCTTTAATTGATGTGGTGATAATGCTGTGCCAAAGACTGTATACCAGTAACCCCCGATCAATGAGTTCTGGATGCAAATGAAAATTACTGGTGAAAACAGTGGGTCAAATCAGAAATTAAAAGCCTGAACCAAAGCAGCTTTACTTACAGATTCAGTATAGGCAGAGCTTTTTTTGCTAAAAAACTAGTGAGTTGTGTTTCTAAAAATCTAAAAATTTAGGTTGGTAGATTTAACATTATAGCATTTGCATATGTGAAACAAAAGATGAAACTGCTAAGCTTTCCAATAAAGCAGTAAAGCATGGCATGATGTGTTAAACACTTCTGAATTGCCAGTAGAAGCATAAAGCACTCAACATGTGAACTCAGCAGCCTGGCGTTCATCTTGTGATGCATACAGGTATTCACAAGAGTCGTCGGCTCAGGCTGTCCTTGCAATTGATCCTGAATCTTGAGGAATGGGAAACAAGAGCTGAGAAACTGCACAAATGCAGACAACCTTTTCAAAAGCAGCTTTAATCTTGTACTAAAAAAAGCACTACAGAGTGGCTTCCATTGATGAGAACTTGCAGATAATATAGTTTTTAAGTTTTTGCAATATATTGACTAAAGTTATGCTGAATAAATGTAAAAGAACCCAACTTTATTTATTTGGAAAGAAGACTTTAATAGTGTTGTTATATAAAGTATTGGCCAACTCGAGTGGGTCTTCTTCTCTTACTGCCGCCATTATTTCCAGTATTTGACTGAAAAAAAAGATTGATATTATAAGACTCTGAATTTAGTACTGAATATACTTCAGGCTGCTGCATGCGTATGTACAAGTCATTAAGATTAACCTGGAATAAAAACCTCTGCTGAAAACAGCAGGGCAAGTTGCTCAGATATGCAAATAGTTTCACTTTTAAGTCACTAACTGCCATTCCCTTTACACGGAACACTGGTTGCTCACTGGTACAGATTCATCTTTGGTCTTTTGACTCTTGTTTGGAGGAAATTAAAGAGCTTTCTGTTTCAAAGAAAGTGTCATTTTCTGGGTGTCTTTATCAATTATCTTCATTTTTCAGACTGAAATTCGTTACCCTTTCAGAGGTTAAGCTGCACCATGAATAAACTTTTCTATGGCAAAACTGAAATACCAGATACAGCCTTGTCTGAGATTATAGCTGCCAAAGTAACTTCTACTTTCCTGTTCTCTAGATTAATTGTGATTAACACATTCAGATATTTGCAGCATATGTTAAATGAGGGATATTACGGGGCCCAGAGCCTTGATACAAGCCAAGGAAAAGGAGGCAAAAGGAATGGGATGAATAATGTTAATACTAAGTAACAGAAAACGAAGCCATAATCTTTGCTCTGTACTTGTATCAATCAGTCTAAGAAAAAAAAGAAGTTTTTTTTCTGGTAGTGGGACAAAAACTTCATGGTTTAGAGCTTGGTGAAGCCCCAAAGCTTGGTTGGTAGAGTTTGGTGTTTCTGAATTCTGCCTCTTAACTTATGCAATAGCTAAACCACTTTTAAAGGAAGACCTAGCTGGAAAAGTTGCTCTTCACAATTACTGGAATGCAAATATTTTCCTAGATGCAGAATTAGCCCATTTCATGACCATTCCTGTGCTTTGGGGATATTCAAGGTGAGATGGGGTGAGATTTGGCCTACAGAGAAATAAGGAACAAATACCAAAGAATTTTATCCTTGAAGACTCTTGCTAGGACTTACATCTCTATACCCACTTGGAGGCAGAAGGATGCTACAGGTGACTGAAACCCTGTTCATTAAATCCCTAAAGGGGTGGGGGTGGGGGAGAAGCCCCTTTCCCAGGGAGTTGTGCAGTTCTGAAAATATATAGAAGACAGAAATATCATCATCAAAATGGAAAGGTGTCCAGCACCACTAAAAAAGGACAAGTGGAAAATTCCTCCTGCCAGCTGAGCTGTGTTAACCAGCATATACACCCTAAATACTGACTGTACCTCGTGGCCTGGGGCTACTTTTCCCATCACACCTTGCTGCCTAAAAGTCAAAAATTATCAACTCTTTGTTGCCATGCATTTTTCTAAGGTTTAAGAGGTTCTCAGGTTCTTAATCTGCAATGAGTAGAGTTTATAATGAATGTTTTAAAGGGACAGTAATTTTAAAATAAGGGTGAACTAAACAAGATCTTGTTTTATAAAAAGGAACTTGACTGATTTTTTCCGTCTTTTCTGTGAAGTGTTATAAGTAACAGTAGAGTAGTGCACTTACATTATATGGCAGGGTTCATTTCTGTCCTTCAAGCAGTGCCCTATTTCCCATTTCTTTTTTGTAGGAAAAGTAGTTTTAACATATTTTGATCCAGCATGAGTATTTTTCACTCCACACCAAGGAGCATCTAGTTTCATGTTAAAAAAAAAATAATCAAGAGCGTGCACTCATTTGAGAACAGCATGAGATCATTTAATTAACTACTACACAGATAAAAGTTCTGCCAATCTCTTTCTAGCACTGACTTTAATTCAAAACTGAATTTAAGTGACTTGGGCAATTTATGATTTTTATGATCTTTAGATTTTCATACTGTTACCTTTGAGTACCCAGCACTGACCTAACACGGCCTCTGCCATGATAAAGATAGCTGGATACTGCATGTATTTCACAGAAATGTCCTATACACTTTAACAGGTCTGTATTTCATGTGCAAATAAACCTAAGGATTGAGGCAGTTTGTGGGACTGTGACTCAGAAATTAAAATAATTACTGTATTTATAACTGCCAGTTATTGATGACTCAAATGAACGTTAAAAAAAGGTACCTCTAAATAGTCAATTAAAATCACTGCTCATTAGGTAAAGAGGAGAATTCGAGTGTTCTGCCACTTCATTCCATTTAAAAAAGTTGTTTCCAAATGCCGTTCCTGCTACCAGTGGCAAGATCAGAGCCGTTACCTTGTGTCCAGCACACCTCTGGCAAGCTGTATTTTAAAAGCAGGATTCCGGTACATTTGAAAATCCAAATTCATCAAGTTGTCCTTTTAATCTTCCCCTGTGATGTCAAGCTGACGCAGCAGCTTATTCCTTCCAGCAGAAGGCTGAAAAGGAGCTTGTGAACTGCTTTTTAAAGTGGAGAAACAGCCAGTCCTGCTCTGAATTCCAAAGGCCTTGATTCTGCCTCACTGTCGCTCTATGAGCACACCTCGTTGCCCTACAATGTGTAAGTCATGAATTTACTAAAATATAAAATCTTACCAGTCTCTATCATTAATCGTTCACTAGGAATTGATTTCAGCGTCTCCAAGTTGGCCTCTGTTTTCAACGAGCTAGAAAATCAGAATTTGGTTAAAAACATAAGTGTATAAAAAAAGTAATTAGTTTGCCCATTGAAATGTTTTGCAGCAAAGGCAGCTTCCTACATAATTTCATTAGAGTTAAATTTGCTTCATTTTTCAATTCCTGTCTGTAAATTCGAAGTTTTTGGGAAAAAAATGTATCCGGAGAGGGAGTGGGTGAAACTGCTTCCCCCTAATGAGCAGAACCCCTGCCTGCAGTGCCCTTGCTTGCATGGCCCACACAGCCTCCGGAGCGGCATTGCTGGCTTCGGGCCAGTGACTGCTGAGAATTCCAACTGCATAACCGGCAGACGAGGCTGCTCAGGTTATGTTTGCATCAATCCCGGATTTGATGACATGGCTGCTTAAAATGATGCTGGTTTTAACCCCTTTTCAGGAAGACGGCTGACATGTTCAAGAGCCGTATTTATTCACAAACAAGGAGTGATCTGAGCATAGCAAAATGGACCCAAGACTCGATTCAGTGTGAGTTAAGAACTCTATAGCTAACAGACTAATGAGTGCAATTCTATATCTGTCACATGATTTAAGAGTCTAGTGAGCTTTGAAAACTTGACTTCATCATTTAAAAGAAAGCAATTAGGTCACTACAGCTGACATTTTAAAACAGTGTTATTTCTTGTAAAGAACTTACCAGCCATTTATTCCAATATAAAGATCCAAATCTAATATAGATGCTGCTTCTTCCTTTGTGCCATCAAAAGAATGTACCTAGGACATACATAAACATAGATGCACGCTTGCATACAAATATATTTACTTCATTTAAAACTCCAATCATTTAAAAGTATATATTTGGTTTCATTTACATCATAAATTTGCCTTTGCTAGTGTGCATTACACATGAATACAAACATAAATATGGAACATAGCTCAACTGGGCAAACTTCAGGGTTAAGTTGATCGAAAACTGCAATGAAAGCGGTTACTATGTTTTATTAGCAATAAATATCTGTAGAAAAGGCCTGTTCAGCAATGCTGCTTTTGGCCTGGGAACTTCCTGCAGCCAACAGCTGGGAGACCATCCACGGGCAGCAATCCTATGCAGGCTGAATTTCTACTTTCTTTCCTCAGTATTCTCTACAGCGCACTGTGAGGGACATAATACAAGAGCTACGTTATGTTTTCCAAAGATTTTATTCCACTGTAACTAGAGACAGGCTGTTTGGACATCCCAGGGACTAAAGAGCCAAGCAGCTTCTCAGCTCGAGTGGAGTAAACAGACCGTCTCCTTCCCCTGGGAGGGGGACAGTCCGTTGCAGCAGGACTCTGCATGTTTCTCT
Source organism: Coccyzus lansbergi (assembly GCA_033558105.1). NCBI lineage: Eukaryota > Metazoa > Chordata > Aves > Cuculiformes > Coccyzidae > Coccyzus > Coccyzus lansbergi. Next base: position 3,423,072 of record JAUMJK010000026.1, on the reverse strand, counting down.
GCTAGTTACCAGTTTTGCAGAAAGGAGAAAGTAAGGAAGGAGAGACTGTGCAGAATTATGTAAGAGCACAACAGGCAAAGCACTGAGGCAGAGGAAGGTTTTTGCAGTAACAAAGGGAAAACCTGGGGACTGAGATACTATTGTGGGAGGTGTGGTCTGACAGTAATGGGACAGGATAATCCAAGCATTTATTACTTCTAGAAAATGCTGCCACAATGGAAATCAAACAGGGTTGCTAGACTTCCTTAGTTATTTCATTGCAAATTTTTCCTGTTCTACTTTTGAATTAAAATGCGTGATTCAAATATCTAAAGACATAAAGCAATCAAAAGTTACATCTGGATCTAATTTGAAAATGATGTTTAGCGTCAGAAGCAGATGTTTGAGGTTACGGCTTCCACTGGGAACATGCATCTAAATTATCTGTGGTCTGAATGTACCGCAGTTACAGACCCTAAAGAACTGGGGAAAGGCCAATGTCAATTATAAGGTGCTTAAACTATCCTTCTGAAGGGCCAAGAAAAACTGCTCACGTCAGCTGTAGAGCTTTTTCTCAGCCTATCTTCTTACTTTGCAAAAAAAAAAAATTGAATAAACAATGAAAATAAAAATAATAGAAGGGCCTAGAAAACACTTATTAATGATAACTTAAACTACATTGTACAAAGCCTGCCCAGATTCCATGATAAACAAGAAGTTGCATATTAAGCCACAGTAGTCACACGCATGCGAGTAATAAGGAACGTTGCACTGAAGCCCTTACTTACCACTCCTCCTACAAATCTATCTCGGTTTCTTCTTAGTATGTCTGTGAAGCAAAACAAATAAAAATGTAAGACAACTTTATAACAGGCAAAGGTGAAAGAGTCAGGTTTCCAGATTTTTCATATTCGGAATTTGCTCTAAATATGAAATTATCAAATAAAACCTACCTAAAAATTCAGCATGCGAGTTTCTACAGTGAAGAAACATGGGCAGTTGTGTCTGTTCTGACAGGTCAAATTGTTTTTCAAAATACCTGTAAAATAAAAATCACCTTTAAACCAGAAACTCAATGCAAGAGCAATTAAAGACAGTTGAAAAGATTTTTTTTTCAATGCTTGTGTGCTTTTGTCCTCCAGAACTAAAGACAGAATCAAAGCAAAATCTCCTATTTGTGCAAGGATGTCCCAGGGTACATTCACATAGCACTGCTCGATGCTGCAAGACAGACAAGCAGCAGCCAAGAGCACCAGTAAAGAAGAATGCGCTCATACTTATGCTAAGCACGTGTTCTTGTGTAGTACGGGTGTTGGAGTTTGGTTTTATTTATTTATTTATAATGAAAGAGGAACTGACTGGTCTTTCCACAAAGTTTTGAAACATCAGGAACGGGAAGCGTGGATGATGTGGAGACCATTATTTCAAGAAGCGCTTGTAAATGTGGTGAGGGTGAGTGAGGGAACACGACGCAGTTCTGCAGCCTCAAATGATCAAAACTGCAGTGGAGCTGGCTGGCCTGTAATGTATAACAAGAATCCAGAGTTTGTGTCTGCTCTCCCATGAAGGTCAGTCTTCCCTCTCGTGGGGTGGAACAGCTACTGATATCGGAGATCTTACTTCTGCACCCTTCTGCCTAATGTCTTCACTTTTTCAAAGCCTTCTACTGTTTCCTCTCCTTTGCATGCCTGCATCCTTTCCCTTCCACTCCCTTCTATCCCTCTTCTACCTCCTACTCCTAGTATTCCCTTTGAAGGAGCGGTAACAGCGAGGCAGCTGTCCTATGCAGAGACATCAAAACATGTGAAGAAGGAAGGTGTCCATGTAGCGCGGTTTCCGAAGGATTCCGGTTAGCACTGAACTAACCCGTCTCTTGTCAATTGCAGTTAGTTCTGAGCCCCAGAGCATTGCCATTCCCCACTGCTGCCTGCCACACTACACCCAGGCACACAAATCACCAGTGCTCAGGAAACATGGTAAGGAACTTACGCATGGCAGAGGGCCAACAGCCTATAGGTGACTCAGTATCCATACACTGAGAAGGGCAACACTGCCTGCCCCAACAGGCTGGGGGCATATGCACAGATCAGATTTCTTTAGGTCTTGCTGTTCAGTCCACGGCTCCAGGACATCCCCATCACCAGATATTAGGAACATTTCAAAGGCAAACTGCAGTGTCCACATACTCCTGAGTAGGATTCACCTGCCAGTCAGGAGAAACTGGCAGCAAACTACTACATTTTCCTAAAAAGGACAGTGCAAGTGGCCATTTCATTTTGTGCAATTTTCACTATTTTCTTTATATTACAGCTTGATATCTCTCTGTATAAGTTGCCTTCCCTGTTTATCAATGCAGATCTTTGAGATGAAACAAGTGGAAGAGAAATGGGATGTAATGTTAAAAATGGACATGAAAATTCAGAAGATGAGACTTTGCTGAAGTTAAAAAATAGATTCTCCTTTAGCTCAAGCCAGAGCACATCCACTTTGAATCATGTTTGTAGCCTAGATGCTGTGCTTAGTTTAGCTTGTTTGACTAAAATACATGTAATTGCAACTATACCTACAATAGTTTAATTATTGGTGGGGTTTAATTTTTGAACAGAATATTTGTTTCATAAGGAAATGAGGTTTTAGAGACTGAGCTGCAAATAAGCCCCCTGTGTAACCTCCAGCCAATTCCAATCTGATTTTGAGAAGGGCAGCGATCTTGGAAGTACAAAGTTTAGTGCCTCTACAAATGGAAAGGCAACTTGAGCTTCTTCCATTCCTAGCAAGAATGAAGCCCAACATATGCTGCTGCTTGCCCTGTTGAAGAGAAAGGAGAGGTGAATGGGGAAGTTATTGGAGAGAAAAAAAGGGGAAAAAAAAAAGGAAAAAGAAAAAAAAAAGAAATGGAAAGAAGGGGAAAAAAGAAAGAAAAGGAAAAGAGGAACCCCTGGAAATGTATGAAAAAACCAGACATACGGTGATCAGAATGGTAACAATAAGTCAATGGGAAACTAAGCCTTAGTGGTTCCAGTGCTGAAGGAACAACCTTTTTCTTCAAGCGCCCTGACCCTCATTCAGTAGATGCTGGTTCTATGTTGTTTCTCAATAACAAAGTTGGAAAATAGTTCTGCACAGTTGTTTGCAGGTTTTATTTTTACCATGAAGTTCAGGTACTGTGGTATTTTTCAGGTTTGGGATCAAGACACTGAAGGAGCTGAAGCAAACAGGCCTTGCTGAGGTAGACTCTCCCCAAACAATTCTGGATTCACATATAAACAACAGTGCGTGTGATTTTGTTTATCCCTTCCACTCTGGTTAGGAAAACGCCTCTTTCCATGTCATTAAGCCCCACAAACCCCTCCCAGTATCACAGCAGAACTGAAACTTGTATATAATTATCAGTCCATTTATAATGTGACCTTCATGGCAATATGAAGGCAGTACCTTCAGTTCACAACCATTCAAATCACCAACTTCTGTTGCAAAAGTTATGGGAAGGGAGAAAAATTCTAACAAAAAGAATTGTTCTTGGGGCTGCTTCAACAAAGGAATTTCATCTTCACTAGTTCCTCATCATTATTAGCTTCGCAATCCAATAAAAGGATAAAAAAGAATGTTCATTTTCTACAGATTAAAATTATCCAAAAGAAAACACAACATAATAACAGAGAAAATAATGATTAAACATTAAACAAAACAGAGGTCATGCTGAGATACAACCCATTGGGAAACTGCCATACTTCACTTCCCCAGTGCAGCTCTGCAGCTGTTTGCTGGCTATCCCAGTGACTGCTGCACCACCCCAACTGCAGATCAGCTGAACACTGGTGACATTTGTCTTCCTTTTCTTCTTAGTTCATTTATAAAGGAAATACCTAACATTAATTTGACAATCCCATCATCCACTCAGCTAAGGCTCATGAAAGCCAGACTGTATCCAAGTCCATAGCATTCAGTCAGCAGAAATGAATCCTGACCATGTTTCACAACAACTTGCAGGATGAACAGCATTTAGAAAATATAGAATTTACAACACAATCTTTGCAGGCATCTTGTCACTGAGGCTCAAAATATTTCTTCATCTGCTCGTATTTTGTCCTTTCTGTCTTTTTCATCAATCACTTCCTTCCAACTGCTATTTCCAGGAAGGGCTCCCAAGAAGCCCTGGGAAATTACATATATGCATTTCATAGATTCATTGAAATAGCTCAGGTAAAAGACTTGTTGTCATTATTGACCTTAATTAGAAAGGACTCACCTGTCGCTTTAAAAGGGATTTCTGCTCCACCCTGTCACCTCTTTCCTCAAACCCCAATTTCAGTGCACTTGATTACAAGTTTTTCACTACGGGCCGCGAGCTGCAGTCCACCAGATAAGGGAAATCAGATACATTTTTCTTCTCCCAGTATCATCAAGGTAGTAAGTATGTTAAAATAAGATACACCACTAGTAGTTTAGTTTGCCACAGGAAAGAAATGAGTTAGGCTCCAAGGTGTGCTTTGCAGAACTGTACATGGAATTCTACCAGGAAAAAAAGCTCTGTCCACTTAGCTGAATATTTTACTGTAGGACTGTAGCATTATGAAGAAATTAACTCCACCTACTGCTAACATGGCGCCACTACAAAAAAAGCACAACTAACCAGTGCCCCCCAGTGACTGACTAATTTACAGAGAACAGTAATATGCCAAGACAATTCACTATTCACTCACTCATCTTACTTGAATTTTATCACTTAACATCTTTCAGTCACTTCCCTCTGTAGATGGAAGTCCTTGCTACAAGAATGCAAGCTGATTTCAGGAGTCATTCAGTACCTATGCTGCATTTATTAAGTCAAAACACAGATTTCTCCAGCTCCTGAGATCACCTTTTTCATAAGCTCTCAAGAATCTGCTCCCAGCTAACACCGCCTTTAAAAGTTCATTTTTTCCTCCACTGACACTCAGCCTAATTCTTCTTTCACACTTGGCAGTTATGTTACTCTTGAGTCTCTAAGAGTTCTTGAGGATTAGCAAGAATAAACATCTGTTACACCCATAAATTCCTATGAATTTTACAGAAAAAGACAGGTTAAGTCAACACCAGGCAGATAGAAGAAACTTTATCCCATGGCACTACTTTAACATAGGCATCCTTCTTTAAAGTCCCATTTCTGCTAAAAAAGCCCCCAAGACCCAACCCTGCAAATTACAGGTTTATACCTCACAAAACATTACCCGTTAGAACACAAGACAGAAAACACTCCTGTACACTGCTACAAGTCAATTAATAGTTATCAGAAGTTTCTTACTTGAGCTGGGTGTCCTTTGGGCAAAATTCTAATCTATCAAAATCTAGAGATACAAAGAACAAAAAAAGCACTTAGTATTTTAGAATTTTTAAATATATTTCTAAAAAAAAGAGAAGTACCATGATAACACTTACCTAAGCCACATTCTCCAACTGCTATTACCTTTGTCTTATTTTTTTCAATCAGATTTTTTAATTCAGATAAATAATGTGCAGGGCTACTCTGCTCAAATTCTCCACAGCGGGTAGGATGACAGCCAACCGTACTGTAAAACATGTCTAAAGCAAGACAGCATTGGCAGGTTTTAAGAAAAAAAAGAATACAAAAATAAAATTCCTATAAGGCACAGACAGTGTCTGTATCTGGGCTTTTTTTATTGCTCATGATTTTAAAAGAAAAATCCATTTGAGCACCTTTATCTTGGTGATGATTTTATTACACTGATATTTTTTGCTTTAACAATATTAGACGTTATTTCCAGTGGGTGTATGTGTTTCCTTTTTGTACACAGAATCATCTAGGTTGGAAAATAACTTTAAGATCATACAGTCCTACTGTAAACCTAACACCGCCCAGTCCACCATGTTATTCAGTACACTCCAAAACTGCAACTCAATTGTTGAGGCTGGAAGAGACCTCTCGAGATCATCTAGAAATCCACCTTATTGAAAATGCATCAGCTCATCCTCGCCTGTAAGATTTGCAGACAGCACACAATTTCCCTTACATGCCTCTGCATCAGCTGACACAGACTTTCCCAAGAAACATTGAGATTGATTTACCTAAGCATCTAACCTAGATTTCCTCAATGCCAAAACTAAAATTTCTGTTAAGAAATGTAAGAGAATGTGGAGAATGTAAGAGAATGAGGGGAAGGAAAGATTACATAAGGCCCTGAGCAATGTGAACTAACACTAAAGCTAGTCCTGCTTTGATGGGAGTGGGGAGGTGGATCAGGTTGGACCAGATCACTCCCTCAGGTTTGTTCCAACCTAAATTATTCTGTGGTTTTGTTTGTAAATGGTAATTTATCATGCAGTTTAGTTCAAATATATATTTAAGTAATTAGTGAAAGGATATCTGCCTTTCACAGAAAGAAAGGGAAAGCTAGGAGAACCAGGAAGAGAGAGATAACTATCATGATCAGCTTGAACAAGACTGTTGAGTTAAAAAACAAAAACCCAACAAACCCTATATATTCCACACCAGCAGTCTAGGTTATTTCTAGATGAGAGCACTGTAATTAAATTTTTATTCCAGAAATTTCCTGTAATTTACATTTCAGTCTAAAAGTACGAATTACAGGAAAGACTGATTCCTTACAACACCCAGTGATCTAAAGAGCAACACAGAGAAAGCTGCACACAATGCTTTTAATTCCATTCTGAAACATAATTTCTCATGTTAATCTGAGATTCTGTAGACACTTCCAGGTCCTTTTAAGATTCTTAACTCTGAGAGTGGTAAAGGTTATATTATTTACAATATGAATTTAAAGTGAAAATACCGTTTGTCTGTGCCAGCTGCAATGCGTCTTTACTGTCTTGTAGACTCCCACCTGTAATCAAAAACTTGGACAAAGCGAAGTACTGTCAGCAAGTGCATTCTTTGAATATCAAACAGAATTTTTAAGATCTAAGTAAGAATCTAGACAGAGAACATCAGAAGATGATTACTAATGCATGTATGACAAAATTTCATAAATCAGTAACAAACTGCAAGTATCCTCAGGAACAATTAAATGCACTAGGCATGAAAACCTGACTTCTTTCTTTCTTGAGTATATTCTATGCTATGTATCTAAAGCATTAAATGAGTAAAATATTTCTATTGATGCCAATATTAATTTCATTAGACAATAACTCAATAGACTTAATTTGCATTTTAAAAATTATATGTAGAAACATTACAGGTGGGGAAACTAAAAACTCCCAAAGACCCAAACCAAGACATAAGTAAGTCAGTACATAAGCCAAGAAAAAGCCTGTATCAGAGTCAGGATTACAGGATTAAGACTTTCTGGCTCTGATCTTTTATTTTTACCTTAAGACCAAAGGTTATCACACAAGAACTGTTGCTTATAGTGTTTTTGAACCATCACTTGCAGGATCTTGCACCCTAGGTCCTAAGAAATCACGACTATGCTGCTTTTGGACAACTCTTCTCCCTACACATCCTGTACATCAGACAGTCAGGACCAAGTCAGATATTTCTGCAGAATGCTCCATTACAGAACGACACATCCCAACAGCATCATCAGAAAAATAAGTTACACTGAAATGGGCTCCACATACATATAGCACAGGCAAAACTGCACAAAAAAAAAAAATCCATAAATCAGCAGCTACATTGGGAAATAAAAGCACTTTCAAATAAACAAACTGAGCTTCTACGCAAGCAGAAACAAACTGGCTTGAAATACACTTCTGACATTGTACAGGCCACTTGTAAGAATGAAAACATATCTAAGTACACAAAACTCTCGAGTTCCATTTCTGGATCCACTGTGTATCCTGAAAAAAGTTATGCAGCCATTCTACTTTTGATCATTAAACAGGAAAATTGCCACTTATTTTCAAAGGGTGGCATAAAGATTAAACTTATACAGCACACATAAAAGCAGCAAAAGTGACTATAATTCTGTATTTGCAGCACTGTAGTAACTACTCCATCACTAGTTTTCTTTTTTTGTCTCGCAGGTTTTTTTCCCCACTCTTTTCAGATGACAGCCTTTCAGCTAACTTCTGAGATTCTAGAGGAGGGTTTATTTATTTATTTCTAATCTATCAGCCTTATTAGTCCAGTAAACCAGTTTGTGACAGTACAGATTGTATTCGATCTCTATTCAATTGTATTGTATTGACCACCTAAGAACCTGAACATATACAAGTCTATGGGACCAGGCAAGATACATTCCAGAGTCCTGAGGGAACTGGCTGATGCGGTTGCCAAACCACCCTCCGAGATATCTGACAGTCATGGCAATCAGGAGAAGTCCCTTCCAGTACCTGAATGGGGCCTACAAGAAAGCTGAGGAGGGACTTTTTACAAAGGCTTGTAGCGATAAGACCAGGAGAATGGCTTTAAACTGGAAAGAGGCAGATTTAGACTAGACATAAGGAGGAAATTCTCCATGATGAGGGTGGTGAAGCACTGTAACAGGTTGCCTAGGGAAGCTGTGGATGCCCCATCCCTGGAGGTGTTCAAGGACAGGCTGCACAGGGCTTTGAGCAACCTGATCTAGTGAGAGGTGTCCCTCCCCCTGGCAAGGGCATTGGAACTGGACGATCTTTAAGGTCCCTTCCAACCCAAACCATGATTCAATGATTCTATTTTAATTCACATTTTTCTCTTGACAATTTATTCAGTTTAGAGAGAGATACAGGCAGACTGAACTATCATAACTGAAGGAACAAGGTCCACTGCTGAAAACACCACTTTCAAGCCAAGTTACAAACCGGCTCATGATGATGATGTTTTAAGACACATAAGCCAGTATTTACTAGCAGACATTCAGATGTCTCAACTGAATTTAAGGGCACTCCAGTTCTGCAATTACTGGTTTCTTTTACTTATAGACATATCTGAAGGACCAGTATCAGGAGGGTTTTTGAGTTTTAATCTGTGCCGTAACTGTTCAGCGACTCACTCAGCATATAAGAAGACGGGAGTGGATGCATAAAACTTACCTAACATGGGCAATTACAAACAAACAAATACTACAATTGTGGTAGGTCAGAATAGCACATTTTCCTGTTGAAACTGTGCAACAGGAATTCTACATACATACACATGATAACACTGAACTTAAATAATAAGCATCTAATGATTGTTCAAATGAAAGACAATGCTCTCCACATAATGCTCTTGCATTATGCTACTGAGGAAAGTTACTGTGTTTTCTATCACAAGTTCCAGAAACATTTATTTTAATAGTGGAGCACTAAAAGAAAAACCACCATAGTATTAGAAATGAGTTTAAACTATTGAAGAAATTTCATTATAAGAAATTACCTTTTTAACACCAACTTTGACTGCTCTCTCTACCACATCCAAAAAGTCATCTGTGAAAGTTCATAAAAACGTCATAACTTAAGGTTTGAACTTAAGGTTTTACAACATAATTTAACTCTTTCCAACTAAAAATCACTTCCATGCAGTGAAAATGCCTCTTATGAGCAATCTTTAAAGCACACTTGATTAATCTTTAGAAGACAATAGAAAATGCAATAACCGAAGATCCAATTTACATCCCAGAAGTCAACGGATGTTTCTCACATACTTTAGCAGACTCTGTTTTTACATCTATATCTAAAGATCATGAGAGCAGAAAAGCATTAGTAACTACAATTCAGCAATGCAATACTTTGGTAGTTTATTGTTCATAATTCTCAGAAGAGTTTCTTCATGCAATTCCAACATAAAAACATCAGCAATTTTCCATTTTGCTCTAGAATTACCTGTGTGACAACTTAATAGCAATTCAGCAGAAGAGAATACATTTTACTTAGGACACCTAACTTATTTTGTCACATTTTCTTCTTCAAGCCATAGTAAATAACAAGCATCCAGTTTCTGAGGAGAAAGAAAAAATTCTAACCTCACTTTCTGACAAGAGGCTTCCATTTTAACAAGAGGGATGGTGTCTTTCAGCAGATACAAAGAGACATTTACCTTGATGCTTTTGTGTTCCTCTGTAGATTCCTCTGAACATAGGATCTGTCAGATTAATACCAATATCTATGACGAAAAAAATTAACATAAAAATTACAGTAGAAAACATACCTTAGTAGTCCTCATCCAGCACACTGAAGGCCATATACAGCTTAAGCCTTAGCTTACTTGCATATCTTAGAGGTTGACAGAAAAATAAAATTTTGGCGCCCTGTGCAACTGCAGGCTGATTCTACAAGTGTATGAGGCACGTCCGTACAATCACAGAACAGTTTGCATTGAAAGGGACCTTAAAGATCACCCAGTTCCAGCCACCCTACAACAGGCAGGGATGCCTTCCACTGGACCAGGTTGCTCAAAGCCTCATCCAGCCTTGCCTCGAACACCTCCAGGGATGGGGCATCCACGACTGCTCTGGCCAATATGCACTCAATAAAGAGTTTCTTCCCAGTATTGAATCTAAATCTCCTTAAAACCATTACCCCTCATCCTATCACCGCTCTCCCTGATAAAGAACTCCTCCCTAGCTTTCAGGTACTGGAAGGCTGCCAGAAGGTCTCCCCAGAACCTTCTCTTCTCTAGGCTGAACAACACCAACTCTCTCAGCCTGTCCTTGCAGGGCACGTCCTCCAGCCCTCTGATCATCTTTGTGGCCCTCCTCTGGATCCGTATGTCCTGTGCTGATGACCTCAGAACTGAATGCAGAACTCCTGGTGGGGTCTCTTGAGAACAGAATAGAGGGGGAGAATCACCTCCCTCGACCTGCTGGCCACACTTCTTTTGATGGTACCCAGGATACAGTAGGCTTTCAGGGCTGCGAGCACACATTGCCATTTCATGTTGAGCTTCTAATCCACAAGCACCTCCAAGTTCTTTTCTGCAGGGCTGCTATCCATTCTGCACCCAGCCTGTAACTGTGCTTACGATTACCCCGACCCAGGCGCAGGACCTCGTGCTTGGCCTTTTTGAACTTTATAATCACAAAAGCTAATACATATACACTGTTTATTACAATTAATTCCGCTTTGCACATGAAAATACAAGTTTATGTTTGCCAACAAGCAGTTTAACAGGGGAAGCACACAGAGGGACATTACATACACAGAGGGACACACACAGAGAGGGACACACACAGAGAGGGACACACAGGGACACATATGAACAGAGGGGGGACACAGGTTTGCACAGAAGGCCACACACAGACAGAGGGACACATGAGGACGCACACACACAGCAGGGAAACACATGGAGGGACGCACAGGGACACACACACACTTGGGGAGTGATACACAGGGACACACACAGACACAAGGACACATACAGAGGGACACACACACAGAGGGACAGACACGCACAGAGGGACAAGCGCAGACACTCAGATAGCACCTCCTCCCGTTCAGAGGCATACATAGAATCATAGAGTCACAGAACAACCAGGTTGGAAGAGACCCACTGGATCATCAAGTCCAACCATTCCCATCAAAAACTAACCCATGTCCCTCAGCATCTCATCCACCCTTAAACCCCTCCAGGGAAGGTGACTCAACCACCTCCCTGGGCAGTCTCTGCCAGTGACCAATGACCCTTTCTGTGAAGAATTTTTTCATGGGAGAGGGAGGGACAGAGGGATAGGGTCACAGGGCGGAGGGACAGGGGGACAGGGTCACAGGGCGGAGGGACAGCTCCCCGTTCTCCCCGCAGAGGGACGGACACCCCACGCCCCTCACCGATGAGCGCAGCTCGGTTCATGGCGGCGGAGGCGGCGCCTGCGCCCTCTCCCGTCCCCGTCCGGGTCCCCTCCCCGTTCTCGTTCTCGGTCCCGTTCTCGTTCTCGGTCGCGTCCCCGTCCCCGCCCGCGGTCATGGCGGCCTACCTGACGCACCAGCAGAAGGTGCTGCGGCTCTACAAGAAGTCCCTGCGGCACCTGGAGTCGTGGTGCATCCACCGGTGAGTGCGGTGCGGGGTTGACCCGCGGCGTCCCCATCGCTTTCCCTCTTCCCTCGCTTTGAGTTTGTTATGACTTCGCAGCAGTCGAAACTCTTGATTATTCGGAGCCGGCTCCGGCGCTGACGCTGAGTTTGAGGCACGGAAAGGCTGCAAGAAGGATGTTGAGGCTCTGGAGCCTCCGGAGAAGAGCGATGGGGCTGGTGAAGCGGCTGGAGAACAGGCCTGTGAGGAGTGGCTGAGAGAGCTGGGGGTGATTAGCCTGGAGAGGAGGAGGCTGAGGGGAGGCCGCATTGCTCTCCTGAAAGGTGGTTGTAGAGAGGAAGGAACTGGCTTCTTCTCCTGAGTGACAAGGGACAGGACGAGTGGGAATGGCCTCAGGCTCCACCAGGGGAGGTTCAGGCTGGACATCAGAAAAAAAAATCTTGTGCAGAAAGGTTCATTGGGCACTGGAACAGGCTGCCCAGGGAGGTGGTTGAGTCACCTTCCCTGGAATTGTTTAAAGAACGCGTGGATGAGGTGTGAGGGGCGTGGTTTAGTGATTGATAGGAATGGTTGGACTCGATGATCCTGGGGATCTTTTCCAACCTGGTGATTTTGTGAAACACAGGGGATCATAGCAGACACAGCCTTTCCACACAGATCACAAGATGCAGTGATACCAAAAATACCAGCAAATAAACTCTCTCAGACTCGTTTTGGGATTTTAGAAAGTGGGCATCCCTTATCAGGGCCTGGGCAACACGAGGGAGCAATCCCTATCAGTCATGCAGCCAGACAAGAGCTGTGAACAGAATATATTTCCCACTTATATGCATATGGATAAATTTCCCCAGAAATCTTATGCATATTCTGCCGCCTTCTAAGGACATCTTTTAATGTTATTATGAACCTCACAAGAGTCAGATCTCTTGCTAATTTGGAGTTGGCTCAGCTCTGTCTGACCTTGGACTTGAGACAGGGAAAGGCTGCAAACAGAGTTGGTCATAAAAGACACATCTCTTCAGCACAGATCTTACTTCACATGAGATGTTCTCATCTTCAAAGCATGAACAGTGTCTGGAAAAAACACTCTCTGAAAGAAACTATGCTATCAGAGGCACATTGAGTCTAACTTAAAAAAAATCCAGTTACTTAGATGAAACTCAACCCTGCTTTAGCTTGAATAAAAAATATTCCACTTTTTGTGACAGTAACTACTTTTTGTATCACTAGGGTCAATTATCTGTGCCTACCACAAGAGCACAAACCTTATGAAAGGTGGCTGCGGGAACTGGGGTTGTTTCGACTGCAGAAAAGGAGGCTGTCACCCTCTACAGCTCCCTGAAAGGAGGTTATAGTGAAGTGGGTGTTGGTCTCTTCTCCCAGTTAACAAGAAGTAGGATGAGAGGAAATGGCCTCAAGTTGCACCAGGGAAGGTTTAGACTTCATATTAGAAAAAATTTCTTTACTGAAAGAGCGGTGAAGCATTGTATCGGGCTGCCCAGGGACATGGTGGAGTCTCCATCCCTGGAGGTGTTAAAAAAATGTGTAGACGTGGTGCTTTGGGACATGGTTTAGTGGGCATGGTGGTGTTGGGCTGATGATTGGAATTAGAATCACAATCGCTGTGCTGGAAAAGACCTTTGAGATCATCTAGTCCAACCATATGTGTCCATTACTAAGCCATATACCTAAGCACTTCTCCTACCCATCTTTTAAACTCCTCCAGGAACTGGAGACTTGACCACCTCCCTGGGCAGCCTATTTCAGTGCGTTATAACCCTTTCAGTGAAGAAATTGTTCCTCGTGTCTAATCTGTACTTGAGGCCGTTTTCTCTTGTTCTGTTGCCTACCACATGGCAGAAGAGACCAACACCCACCTTACTACAGCCTCTTTTTAGGTAGTTGTAGACAGTGATAAGATCTCCCCTCAGTCTCCTCTTCTGTAGGCTGAACAACTCCAGTCACCTCAGCCACTCCTCATAAGACTTGATGATCTTAGAAGTCTTTTCTGAGTGATTCTATGAAAAGGGCAGTGTGGGAACAGGGGCTCCTCGAAGCCCCTGGGCAGACCCTGTCTGTGTGCAGGGAAACTGGTGATATTACCAAGCTTTGGTTTTCCCTCTGTGATTATTGTTTTCCTCCAGTGCATGTCACTGCTTAATTTTTGTCTGCAGAGACAAGTACCGCTACTTTGCCTGCCTCCTGAGAGAACGATTTGATAAGAACAAGGATGTGAAAGACATGGTGAAAGCTACCGAGCTGCTGAAGGCAGGCCAGGAGGAGTTCTGGGCAAACCAGCATCCTCAGCCGTACATCTTTCCTGATTCCCCTGGGGGCACTTCCTATGAGAGATATGAGTGCTACAAGGTAAAGCAGCCTGTGCTGTTGTGTATTAATTGTGCTTACCTTACTCTTTCTTTAGTGAATGTAAATTGATTGCTTTGAGTGGGCTTATGTTGGGCTGCAGCTTGACTCAGCAGTCTTGTTTCTATGGTCGTTTACAGCTGCAAACATCTTAATACTTGCATGGTAGAAGGTGCCCTGCTTGTCCGATCCTTGAAAATGCAGTTTGCTGGTCTGTCTGATGCCAGCTGGCTTCTTTTTGTCCAGATAGTCCTCGTTTTTTTTGACAAATCAAAGCTGTTCTGTGCTGGGTCTAGCAGGCAGAGTCAAGGGGTTGGAGCTGAGCTGTGACAGTAAACAAGGTGGAGAAAGCTGTGCTGCCCGTTGTGGTGGCGTCTTGTCACAGCCTCGTTTTCTCTGCTTTTGTCAGAAGGTGGCTTGGTTGTTGGGGAACTTCACTCATTCCCATCGTTCTTCCAGCCTTTTGACTAATGGTGCAAATTATCATTTCCCTTTATATGCTGCAGTGTCAGATAGTTATTTGCACATCATTGTGCAATGGGTGGTATGCCTAAAAATAGAAGTGATATTCTTAGAACTTAAGGCACTTCTACAGACACTTTTTTCTCCTCCCAGATTGTTCAGTATAGAAGTAAAGAAAGAGGTTTCATAAAAAAAAAATACAGGGCTTTTGCTTTCTTGGCATCAACTCTTAGTGCATTATGACAAGTTAATACTAACCTAGAGAGTGCATGCACCCATTTTAGCCTAAATTTGAAGAAAGTGCTGAAACAGGACCAGATCTGATCAGATTTTTACACATAAAACGCCATATGAAAGAGAAGACATAAATTTATCAGAGGCAGATAAAGGAATGTGTGAGTGAAAAGGGAAGAAAAGGACTCAAGCTTATGCTGAGCTCACAAACCCTAGCAGCCATAGAGGTAGTAGTGAGAGAGATTCTGGACAGAAAAGTCCGCTGAGTGGTTTAGACTAGCCTTCATCTAGAAATATAAATTGGTTTATGTTCTCTTTGCCTTGTTCGACACTCTAGCCAAATGGCTGTCAGAGGGATTTGGCTGTTGATCTGTCAGTGACTGTCCATGGTGGGTGCTGCTACAAAATGTTAATTTTAGATCTTGGGCTATTTGATGGTTTTCATTGGTATTTAGTCTGTGTGTATTTTTCTATTAGTACTAGTAGCAGCTCTGCTGTTTCTGTTCAGCCAAAGCTTTACTCGGTGATGAGAATCACAGCAGGAAACTGGAATTGTAACTATCACTGGATGAATGGTTGTACTGGAGCAACTTTTAATGTTCTTTTTTAAGAATTGGGGTCTTTTATGCGGTTTTGTTCACTTCTGGTAGGTTTTTTAAAATCAGTGTTTTCATCTTTAAAATGTTAATATCCTGTGATGCTGCAGAATTTTAAATTCTGCTCTCTGTTTTCTGACTGGACATCTTAAAGGTTAGACCCTTAGCAAGATCTTAAAGGCCATTAATTTTTTAGTAGTTTTAGACAGGTGGAAATTAGCTGTAAGATTCTCTCTCTGTCAAATTAAATAAAGAGGCAGCTGGAATGGATCTCTCTAACCTGCTGCATTTGGAAGTAGTATGAGAAGAAATGAGATTGTCTCTTCCACCAGATGGAATTATTTCGAGAACTGTAAACTAAACTGAGATGACCTTGTCTTTGGGATGCTATGATTTAAGCAAGTCACTGTGATGTCTTCCTGTTACTTTGGGTAACATGTGAAATAAAGACTGAAAGCAGTGACCTCTGCTGTACAGCGCCTTGAGGCAGCGGTGGTCAGGTGGCTCTTGGACAGTGTTCTTAGTGCTTTTATTTCCATTTTAATACTGGCTTCAGTGGTTGTGTTTAGTTCTTTTGTTTGTACTATGCATGTATAAAAATAATACCTATAAATTATGCTTTTGTTTAACAGATTCCTGAATGGTGCTTGGATTTCTGGCACCCTTCTGAGAAGGCAATGTATCCTGATTACTTTGCCAAACGAGAGCAGTGGAAGAAGCTGCAGCGGGAAAGCTGGGATAAAGAGGTCAGTGTTTGCTCAATACAAAGGAAATCCTCTGTAGCTTTAGCACACTTAGATATGTTCTTGGAAAAATGAATGAATGCATTCTGTGGTCTCATTTAGACTCTGCTTTTTAGAACTCTGGTCAGCGTGAAACACTGTCTTGACCTAAAATGACTACACAGAGATCCGGTGTGAGTTACACCTTCGTAAAAGGCTGGGAAAGGAATTTGAAGCCATGTTTCAGTTAGCGTAGGGCTGTTGTAGTTTGCCAAAAGAAACATTAAAGTGGTGTGAGAGGATATTAATGACCAGAAGATTCCCCTTCTGCTTCTGGGAAGCTTACACTTTTTGTTTGTACCTTTGAAAGGGGCTTGTCGCAACGTGCATCATTTGAGAACTGAGAGTAATTCCTGGCCAACGTGTAGTGAGCTTGTGTTAGGAAAAGCTGATGTTCTTAGTGACAATTCTTCAATGCAGTTGCAGGGAAATAGCTGGATTGCATGGCATGTGGGATTCGTTCCAGAATTAATGTAGTGGCAGCCAGCACTTGCCTTGCTTCAGGAAACATGTATTGAAATCATCTAGAGGGCTGTTGGTGGTGTGCAGAAGTAGAGGTCTCCTGTGGACTGGAATGGAAGTTGTTCAGGGCCTGTAATTATTGGGCAGCTTTCAAAGCAGTAGAGAATGCAGTCAGTTTAAGGTGGCAATGGTAGGTTTGAATTACATGGAGGTAATGACCTTTTGAGTAAAATTTCCTTGTAAATCACCTTTTACTTCTAAAAGTTCCTTCTTAATTAGGTAATAGGAGCCTGCTATGGTTACTGAGTTTTAGTGAACACTTAGAAACATGAGACCTGGCTGTCATCTGAAGGCATGACTGCTGGTTCTTCTTTTCTTGGGTTTTTTTTCTTCTTCTTTTTCTCTCTTTCTTCTCTTTTCTTTCTTTTCTGTGCTCACCACCGGGGTGCTGAAACCACCACATTATGGAAACATGCAGTTATGTGTTGTACTCAAGCCATTTTTTTGTCTTGTCTTCTAGCTTAAGCAATTAGAAGAGGAAACTCCAGCTGATGGTCCAACAACTGAAGCTTTGCCTCCAGCTCGTAAGGAGGGGCACCTGCCACCACTCTGGTGGCAGTACGTGACAAGAGCTCGCGAAATTCCCATGTAAAAGCACTATTTGACGTGAGGATTGAAGCGGCCTGTCTTCTGTAGCCAGTTGACATGTCAGTGACCGCATGCTACTTGATGTGATACAAAATAAAGCCAAATAAAGTGGAATAGAAGACATTTTTCTGATGTACTGTTCTACTGTAGCAGTAGAAGAGTCTTAATGGGATGCTGACACCAGGGCAGGTTTATAGGTGAACACACATTGTAGCTCTCCTGGTAGGAGCTGGAAAACTTAGCTGTGGGGCTGAAAAAATCAGCCACCTAAAATACCCCAAGAAGGAGTGTGCGCTGAAATGGGCAGGAGGAGCAGGGTTAGTGGGGGACTGGATCAAATGGCAGCCAAGGGGAGAATAACTCTGTGTGGCAAGAGCCTGTCTCCCTCTCCGGAGGAGGGGGGCCTGGTGGGAGCTGGACTCAGTGATCTTTGGGGGTCCCTTCCAACTCAGGACATCCTATGAATCAATAAATGATACATATTGGCCTCGTAACTTGGAATCTGGAGGTGAATACAGGCAAGGTGCTGAAGCTGGAGTTTTGGGATTTAACAGTAACCAATGTGGCTTTGTTGCTATCGGAATCAGGGTATTTCTTAACCTTGCGTTGGGATAAAGACTTCTTGCCCTCCCTCCCCACTTTATTAGGCTCTTTCTTTGCTGCATTTTTCCCTAGGTATCAAATCTTACAAGACATAAACCTTCCTTGCATTGTTGTGCTTTCTTGCCATTGTGGATAATGCTGCAAAGCACCTGAAGAGAGTTCATCCTCATATGAACCGAACCCTAGAGACCTACAGAGCCTTGTGAGTTAAACCAAGGAGCCTGCTGAGGAATACAGCTCTCATCCGCTCATTTAAGGGTTGCAAACAGTTCTAAGTGGGCTCTATGTGAGGGCAATTCTACATGTGCACACCCCTAACCCTAAGTTGACGTCTCACCCTCCCTACAGGCCAGCTGTTCCTGCAGAGTTGTCCATTCCCAGTACAGCCCATCAGAGAGGATAGTGGGAATACACTAAGTGGATTTCATCTACTCAGACAAACATAAGCTCGCAGAACCCACCCCTTCTTCCTGTGCCTCACCTTCTCCTCATCCCTATTCCTGTGCTTTGCTTGCCTGGTAACTGCAATCAGAAATCATGCAAACACCAAAATGCTCCTTTTTAAACCATGTGCAGCTCTGTCCCCTCCTGTCAGCCAACCAACCACAGCTTTTTGTTTTGGTTTGGAGTCTGTCATGACTTTTACAAATACCTGAGAAGGTCTCAGCAACATTTCTTAACATGAATTATCCTCCACATCTAAACAACTAAAATCAGTGACAAGAAAAGAAACATTTTGCACCTGCAGCTTTAAATGAAGTACATTCGGTGTTGAAGCACAGGGATCTGCTTCACAATGAGCCCGACCAAGCAGTATGTGCAGCACAGCGCAGAGACAGGGAAAATGTAACACAAGTCCTTTTGGAGACAGGACTTATTTCCAGCCAAACCACTTTGTGTTTCCTTTAATGTCTTCATGACAGATGGAAACCTATGGACAAAAAGCGAATATCACAGCAGCAAAGAAACCAGGCCACTGCACAGTAGCTTCAAGTAGGAGCACTGTCCCTCTCCCTTTGCTCCTGAGAAAGCTGAACAAAAGAAAGGGCTGAGGGAGAGGATTCTGCCCCTCTGCTCTTGGGAGAACTCACCTGGAATTCTGCTTTCTGTTCTGGAGTCCTCAACACAGGACAGACAGATCTGTTGGAACAAATCCAGAGGAGGAGGCCACAAAACATCCGAGGGCTGGAGCTCCTCCTCTACGAAGGCAGGCGGAGAAAGCTGGTGGTGTTCAGCCTAGAGAAGAGAAGGCTCTGGGGAGGCCTTCTAGCAGCCTTCCAGCACCTACAGGGGCTACAGGAAAGCTGGGGAGGGGCTCTTAATCAGGAAGTGCAGGGTCAGGATGAGGGGGAATGGTTATAAGCTGAAAGGGGAGATTTAGATTAGATATTAAGAAGAAATTGTTTACTGTAAAGGTGGAGAGGCAGTGGCAGAGGATGCCCAGAGAAGTCATGGATGCCCCATCCCTGGAGGTGTTCAAGGCCAGGTTGGACGGGGCTGTGAGCAACCTGATCCAGTGGACGATGTCCCTGCCCATGGCATGGGAGTGGGAGCTGGATAATCTTTAAGGTGCCTTCCAACTCAAAACTGTTCTATGATTCTGAGTCTTTCCTCACTCAGGCCCAGGAAAGAGATGGCACTGGTGTTGTGCCTGATAAATTCCAGCTGAAAGCACGGACAGTGATTTTCCTCCTGTGGCAAAGGAGCTGTGGCCCCAGCACTGAAGCAGGTGCATGCAAGTTTGAGCTATCTGGGCTTCCTGGCCAGGTAACACCGCTGAGTTACAGGGACACATAATCAGCTATTATTTAATGGAAATTCCCACCATTAATGCTGCACCTTTGCTCTGCTCCTACCCTTCCTGTGCACAGAAGTAAATCACGGCTGCATGCAACTGTATTTATTTTTTTATTCCCTCATGTTTCTGCCCCAAGTAGATGAAACCTGCGTGACCTCAGGAAGCTTGATGAAGGACACCACTGCCATCCAAAGCTCTGGAAGCAGTAACTCTTTAAGAACCAAAATACAGAGGTTTTCCAACAGTTCTTTATTTATAATGTAGGCTTAAGCAATCATTACACTGGAGAAGGGAGACACACTTACAGCAATTATTTATACCAGTTTAGAACAAAAAACTGCACAGGGAGAGGTCAACTCTCAGTACAAACTAGCAACTAAACCACAATAATTTACCATTAGAAACGTTTTATTTTTCAGCTGTGACACTGCTTTTACAATATGCAAAAACACAAACAATAGAACTATCCAAAGTGTTTTGTCACATTCTTTCTACATTGAATTTGGCAACATTTTATATTAAATTTCACTGATTATACTAACGTTTAAGAACTAAACAAGTGAAAAGCTGTACTCGGGTACAGTTACATCCATTTATTTCAAAGGTTTAAATAACACTTTTAACTATTGAGATTATCTCCTAACAGTTTTTGTTTATGCAAAAACCATCTCAAAGCCTCATTTGCACAATGCATCAGCTACTGTATCAAGATTGGTGGGCTACACCACAGGCACTACTGTTTAGTATATTCTGTAATAAGGAGCTTGTTTTTCGAAGAAAGGAAGGTTTAATATTTTGTAAGAATCATGCCTTTTTTTTTTTTTTTTTTTTTTTTTTTTTGCTTTTAAGCCATAACAAAAAAAAGGTCAGCAACCACAGCAGTGTAAAATGTTATATAGAACACAGTGACTACACACTTACTAGAAGTTTCACATCCAATGCAGTTATGTATTAAAGCATAAGAGGTTATGTAGGCAGGTCTAGAGCCAACAGAAATCTGCAGAGCGCCTGGTGCAAACGAGCCCTTTATAGGTAGCGACTGGTGAATTGTTGAACAATCCCAGATGTGCACATCTGGTGTCCATCCACACGCCAGCCTGCAGTGGGTGGGCAGGCGGCGTCCTTCTGGGCTCTCTGCTCAGAACACGTGTCGCGCCCCAGGGGCTGCATATTTCTATCAGCTTTAGGTGACAGGTATTGCAGCAATAACTTACTTGAAGGAAAAAATCCAACCCTTAATAATTCTATCAACAGTGTTCCAAAAAACATGACTTAAAGTACAAAAAAAGAGAATATAGTGGTCAGACTCCCCTTATTATCAAAAAAACCAGCATCTCTCCCCACCTCCCACCCCCTTTTTTCGGTATTTAAGAAAAGCCAATCAACTGCTGTTTAAAAGAAGTTAAGAAAAACAAGCCCCTGTATTGGAAAGAAACATTCGCAGTTTATTAACTCACAAGCTGGTTAGGTCTGTCAAATTGTTCTGTGTTTTCTCAAAAGATTTGGGCTTTCCAAGGTGCCCAGCCTGCTGGGCACGGTCAGAAAAAGGCATTTTGATAATAGCTAAGAACTCCCTGCTTGTGTTTTTAAAAATGTTTTCACATTTGTAACTGCCTTGAGCCTGTTGTCCTGGTTTGTAGTCAGTGAGAGCATGAGCGGAACAAAAAGTCACGGTGGAAGAACCAAGCCTACACAGTTAAGGCTGCATGCATGTGACTGAGAGTTGTTGCTGTGCAGTCAAAAAAGAAACGTGGAAAAAACCAGTCTTTAAAACACCCTACAGAAACAAAACACTGCAATCCAATATGGCTTATTCTGATGCATTTACCATGAAGCTACTAGTAATTCATCCTACTAGGCTACTTTTGTGCAACAGCATCTGCTAGTTTGATGGCATCTCCCTCCCCCCACTACCCCCAAATACTCTATCAACTGCAGGTTTCTTCCTTGCATTATATATTGCTTTTATTCTCAATTTTCATTCCTGCTTTTCAAACTTTATTTTTTTAATACTTACATGAGGATCTGCTCCTCACAGCTCAACTTAAACTTTAAAGTAAGTCCCATTGTTTTGTTTTGTTTTTTAACCTCACTATTACAAGGCGCTCTACAAAAGCTTGCAAAAAAGCCAAATTCATTAAATCTCTTTGCTGAGGCTAGCTACTTGACATTTTTTTTTCTCCTATGATTTAAAACTTTACAAAGAGAGTTATAAAAAAGGTAAATGGGATTTGGCACCTTCAGAAAAAATTAAAAGTGTAACTTAGATCAAAAAAAAATGCAGAAACAAAATCATTGATATTTACAAATAAAAACACCAGTGAAGATTATGTCTTACTATGCTCTTTAACCTTGATTTTTCTTTCAGAGTATTTTCAGACTGTCTGTTACCGAGTATCTTAAAAAATTCATTGATTACAGATTGGAATGGATAGACAAATTAGTTTTCTCACAGTTCCTTCTCAGTCGCTGGTACTCTGGCAGCTTTTCCACTCCTAGGAAATACGAGGTGCTGAGCGATCATTTGTGGTCGTCTTCTTCAGTTTGACACCACGTCGAATGGCGTTCAGCATATCTTCACCTTGCGGGACATCCCCAGGACTCAGCTCTCCAGGATCGAGCTCCGGCTGCCCTGTGGGTGTCAGAGTGTTGACGCCATCCCGGTCGCTTTCTTCCCCCTCGCTCTCAGGAACCGCTTGCCTCTGCTCGTCCGCAGCGCTCAGTTTCTGGCTTGATGGCGGAGGGTTGACAGACGCTTGTCCGCTCCACGAGGATGATGGCATGTTGGTGACACCTTGACCACCATCTCCTGCTGCTGGAGACTCAGGGCTTTGTTCCAGACATTCTTCTGTCCCAGCGGGGATGCCGGGCAGCCCACCTGGGATATCGGGGACAGTCGGCGTTTTGACAGGAATCACTGGCGTCTTGATCGGAATGGGACCTCCTCCGATGGTGCCACGTCTGACCGAAGGCTTGGTAGAAGGCGTCCGTCTGATGGTGGCGACACCAGGGGTGACTATGACCGGTCCAAGCGTGGACGGCAGACCTGCAGTGGAAGCAGGACGCTTGGTTTGAAACATTCTGCGATAGGACTGGCTAATGTCGCTGTTTCTTGGAATGGTGGAAGATTTGTCAAACTCTTGTTGTTCTGCCTCCTGGTCACCACTCACAGAGAAATAATCATAATCTGAAACTGATGCCAAAAGACGGAGTTAGGAACAAGCTGGAGAAAACAGCTGAGTCACCTCAGGAAGTCTCAAGTGTGTGTACAACCAAAAAAGTATGTATAAACAAAAATGCCTGGAGGTCAACAGTGCTTAAGAGAGGTCTCACTTTTAGGAGGAAGGAAGCTGAGATATTGTGACCAAGATACCCAGGCTGTGTGGCTGAAGGCAGTACAGCAGAGAGACCCTACAGCTGCAGGGTGTCCACATCTCTTGTCAAAGAGAACAAGGACTATAGACACTCAGTACCTTCTCTGAAAAGATCTAATTAAGTAATGAAGACTCAGTGTTTGTTGCCAACATTAAGATACCAAATCCAGCATCCTACAAACCATATGCTACTATTTCACGAGTATTTAAAACAGTTGGTGACTAAAGTGTACCTTAGACTAGGCAACGTGAGGCTCAGGGGATTGTGTAGCATTGATTTCGGCAGCAAATTTGCTTATTTTGCAAACAAAGCAAATCCTAGCTGTCAGCTCGGAAAACTCAGCCTCAGCTTTAATAATTGCATCAGGTTCCTTCCTTTCCACTTAAGCGCTGGGCCCAGCTAGGCCCTCCACAGGCCCTACTGTCTCTTGTGATGCCACAGCATGACCAAGCTCAGCTGAGCAAACAACCTGGTTGCTGAAATGCAAATACCACACTCGGTTCGTTCTGCTCACTGCTGGCTCTGAAACAGGGCACAAAACCCAACGCCTTACTGCAGCGTCTCAGGTACACGGAAGATAAGGCCTCCAATGGATTCTTCTCCTAATTACAACAATTTCTGCTTAGGTAGGAAATAGAAGGTCACAAATGGAAACCAAGAGCACAATCAGAGTACTGACAGAGCAAGAAAACAAAGCTAATGAGTGCATTATTTGGTAAGGCAACAGCTCAGAAAGGATACTAATGCCACAAAAAGCGTATGACGCAATACCTGTGTTATTCCATGAAATGGAATTCCAGTATCACCTTTAAAATGGTTCATCCTTAAGCTAAGACTCATTCCAGCAATGCACAAGAAAATACAACTGTTCAGTGTGCTAAGCAACAATCCAATTTTCTGTTTAGTTAATAAATTCAGGCTACATAACGATGTTGGAAATAACTTAAAACAGCAACGTTCACCTTTTCTCCCCAGCTGCCTACAAAGACAGTGAATGACAGTTGCTGGAATACAGCACCATGGCACAAGAGATGAGCAGGCTGGGAATGCTCTGAAAAAAGGGTCTCTTGGATGGATACCTTGAGATGGGATCGTGTCCTCTGAACAGCATGGAGTTGTTGTCTGGGTGCTGTAGCCACTGGAGCACTGCAAGGAATCCCGACTGCTCCTCTGTGTGTCCAACTGCAGCCCTCTTGTCAGAGCGAGCGCTAGCTCTTCACAGGCCTCCATCTCCTCACCCTGCTGGTTGCATACAGAAAGGAGATTCATTATGTCTAGAAGGATCAGTCAGTCTTCACCGAACATTAGCTGTCTCTCCTCCCAAGCACAGCTTGTCACCATCACATCCCAACAGGATTGTGTCCCACCATTTAGTAGGACTTCAAAGAAACAGACAGTTCTTTGGATGCTGCTGCCCTGCAGGTGCCAATACCCAACAGCACATTCTCCCACCCAACCCCCACTGACCACACCAACACATCAGACCCACTTTTTGCATAAATGTGCCAAACGGGAGCTCCCACACCCACTTCCTTTGCACCAAAGAGTGTATTTGAAAACAGAGCCTCACCCTTGTGGCAGCCGACACTGTCATGCTCCGAGGTCTCTGGGCCTCCTCGGAGGGCACAGGAGGTCCGCTCTGAGCTCCTCCATTGAGATCTGGTTCACGCTTTTCTTTGCGACGCTGCAATGTGTTCACCATTGGTTGATCATATGGGCCTGGCTTAGCCCAGTCCTAAGGAAACGTGCTTGTTAGTGACAGCTTTCATCACTAATTGTGCTTTAACTACATGTAAAACAATGTAAAAGGACAACTTCAATGCAATGGAATACATATCAAACTGCATATGCCTTCTGAATAAGGCCAGAAATAAATTAATTTTGAAGATATTAAAAATCTTCACTTATAAACCCCATCTCCATTATTAAAGGGAATCTAAATTTTCTATTCTACCTAAATATTCCTATATGAGGATATTTAACATTTTAATACTATAGTTTTCTCTAATGAAATTCCATTGTGTTAAAGCCTAGAGGTTCAGAAATTCAAATGGAAAAATCACTGGCACACAGCAGAAAATGTATATAAATGTCTCATCAGCAACATAACTGCTTTAGATGCATGCAAGTGCTAGTATTATGTGAGGTTATACACATCTCCAGTTCTGAAGAAAGAGGCTTAAACAGATTTTTGATACCCACTAGAGGAGCGAGTTACTCCAAGTAATCTCTCTGTTGACTCACTACCTGAAATCTAGTTTATAATAATGATCTGTACTGAAGAAAGACTAACTTTACTCAGAATTACTGGTGCCAAATTTGAACCTGAAATTCCTCAGGCCACGAGGGCTACATTCACTCCAGGCTCTATTAAGCAAAGTCCTGAGGGTGTCCAGAAACCACATGTTGCACGCATAGAGCAGGACTGAGCAGTGACCTGTGCGGGAATACAGAACCACTGCAAAGCAGCAGTTCCGCAAATGCAAACTGCTGCAGGGGCAAGCCCATTCCTGAGGGAGGTTTCCCTCACTGAGACAAGGGGTGCTTTAAAAATATAAGAACCAGCCTGTGGGTCAGAACTGGCCCCACGCCCCACCACTGGCACAGCTGGGTGCTGGGCAGCCTCCATAAAGCCTTCTGATGAATAATGAATGATGGACCAAGAACACACGACAGATTTTTAATGATAAGTCTCAGTCCAAGGTATGAGAAGTACAAGGCAGCTGAAGTGACACAAGCCCCTTGTGCAGATGGGTATTTTGGTTTTATTAACACATACAAAACTTTGCTTTGCCTGAACAGCTGTGTCTTTGGTGTAAGCGTTTTGCTGTGCAATATATTGGCAAGATGCTTCTAGCACAGACACAACTAATGAATCTGAAGCCCCAGGACCATGGTGGTTACCCTGTGTGTACGTCTCAACAGTCTCCAGCTGCTGGAGAGAGAGATTAGGGGGGTCTGTAACAAGGCATCTCAATTTACTGTGTAAGAAGGTCCCCTTGTGCATCTGCAGTATCACACAACCATCCACAGGCACGTAAGACTCGTGCAGCTACTGCCAACTGCACATCAGACTTGTGAAGATTCATAGGGCAACAGGCAAGAGACCTTCTCCCCTTGTGCTGGGTCAGAGCCTTACAAGGGGAATCACCCAGCAGGGATGAGAGTCAAGGTTCTGGCAGAGCAGAGATGTTTTGATGCCAAGGAAGATCCCTGCAGATCCAGCTGGAGCAACTGGAAGATGTTACCGCACTCTGACTTTTTCAGCAGTCCCACCCAAGAGAGCAAAACGAGCTGTGTGAGCACTTTCACTCTGCGGCAGCAAAGCTGGGACAGCTTCAGTCATCACTTAGGTGCACCTGGTGATGAGCATCTTCTTACATCACTCCAGCTAGATCTACAAGAGCCAAGCACAGCCACCACAGTGAACACATCACACTGTTCCATGTATGGTTTCACTATGCCAACTGGATGCCAAGCCTGCACTTCCCTGCTCAAGTGAGAACTCTGCCAGTGCTAAACAAGCTCTTTCCTCGCTAAATAGAGCCCAGAGTGTTTCAGCTATGTTCCAGAGTTAAATTATTCCTCTCTACCTTTATACCTTTAGTATGTTTAGGACAGTGCCAGAATAGACAAGGTCATTCAGGAATATCCACTACTGAATTTTAGCTCTCTGATTATCACCATGCAGTGCCCATTCAGAGTGATATTAAACAAAGCAAATCAACAAGTAATTAGATGGATCAAAAGGTAGCATCAACTGCCGTGCGCACACTGTTGGTATGAGGAGATGAGGACTGCCACAACAAAAGGAACACAAACCTTCCAGCTAGGGATCTTAGATGATGGAAACATGCCTGGCCCAATGGTGTAATAATGAGCGTAGTCTGGAAGGAGGGCTGAGGGAGCCCGAGTCCACGCACGGGAGACAGGCGGGAAATGAGGGAAAGGACCTGCACCAACTGAAGCTACGGATGGGTCACTTGATAAACTACAGTGATAAAACCCATTAGACAACTGGAAACGAAACAAATAAACAAACAAAAAGAGAAATTAATATAAACAGAATGAATATGAAAATATACTGTGATTCTGATGTTCTAGGGAGAAAATGTCTGCATCTTAAAACAAAAGAAAAAAAATCTTAGCTTTGCTGCAAATAAACAACAGAAAATTGATACAATGCTTGGTTCAGAAGTGAGACTGCTTGAAAATTGTTACTCGGTATAACAAATTTCAGGCATCAATGTTGTAGTCATTGTCTCCAGGCTGAGCAGCTTTGCCTTCTGTCCATGAAGCAGAACACTGTGAAAAAGCCTTTGCAATTTAGGCACCTTGCAGACTGTGAACATACAAACAAAACATTTCCAATACCAGAGGCACTTGCATTGGCAGTATTTATTCTAGACAGCTGGACAGAGAGGAAAAGCATACAGCCTTTGAGCATGATGTGTTCTGGCTCTGCGATGATATGGAAGAATAAAAGAAAAAAAAAAACAACAGCAAGGATTTACCAGATGAGAATGGAGACCGCTATCACTTTTACCCCAAATCTGAGTTTATCCCCCACAATTTATTCCAAACATTCTGCGTGTTTTGTTTTCCATTTTGTTTGGGTTAAAACAAACCCCAATTGCTCAGTGTAAGCCGTGCATATATGAAGGAGAAGGGAGAAGCCACAAACAGTTCAACCTGGGCAAGATGTTCTTTGTCAGGCGAACTGCTGGGTTTTGGGAGCATTCCACAATCTCTTTGAGTAGAAAAGGTGGAAAATCACATTTTCTTAGAAAATTACCTCTGTAAAATGCCCAATTTGTAGCTTCCCCCTAACAGCTAGCTTAAAGGTAGGTGTTGCTGCGGTTTATTCAAACAGATTCATTTCTAAGGAAGTGTGCAACAGTTCCTATTCTCATCTTCACAGAGAAGAATCCTGGCTGTGTCCCATGCAGAGAGGTTTTTTTGTCCAAATGTTGCTGGGTTTGGATAACGAGCCAGTAAGTTTGTATGCGTTTCAGATGAAGTTTTTCACCTTATCTGTGGAGGCCCAAGCCCCCATGGTGGAGCCTGAGCTGACTGAGGTGGGGGAACTGCACTCGCTCACTGACTGGCAGGTTTCAGAGGCTTCTGAAGAGGCAGAGCTGGACGAATTCTGCAGCGTAAAACAGCACCGCAACGCAGGGAAAGGATACACAAGCCATCAAAAAAGAAAAAAAACACGAACAAACAAACAAGAAAGACAAAAAGCACATACACAGAGACACACACAGGAGAGAGGGAAGGATGAGAGAAGCAAAGGGTTAGGGTCAATTAGAAACTGCTCAAAACCATTGCTAATGTTCAGGAAATCTATGAGAAAAAAACCCAAGCCATTTGCTTAATGTGAGAACTTTCCACGCTGCTTGAGAATGAGGGAATCGAGGCAGCAATCTCAACTCCTCATTGCTATTTCAGCATCTCAGTTCTGTTAGGTGGCTCAGAGCATGAAGCTGAAGGAGCTGAGGGCACCTACAGTCCAAACATGCAATATACCAAAATAACTGACTTATACAGAAAAGCAGATTATTGGTACTTCAAAGAAACAAAGTTTAGATTTAAAACGTGGAGCAGCAAATGTCACTTACATTCACAAGTTCTCGGATATTCTGTTCTGCAAAAGTGCTTGTGAAAAGCTCATCTGATTTCAAATATTATGGAACAGAGAAAGAAGGGATACTTACCAAAACTGGAGGATTCCAAAGTGCATTATTTGTATGCATGTGGCTCTGTGAGTAGTATGCATACACCAAAAGCACTCTCACTCAAATTTTTCTGCCCAGCAGTCGATATGAAGGTACATGTACTCTGATGAGTGCATAAGTGGTGGCATGTGCTTGCCACCCCTGTTCTCTTAACAGCAGAGAGAGAAAACACCAGGAGCTTGAATGGAAAGGGAAGGAAGATGCAGGACATAGCGTGTCCCTCAAACATTTTGCTCCAGCTAGGAACCTCTCTTCCAATTTTCAGTGTATTCCTTATGTGGGGCTGTGTGACCTCTACAACAGCACCTAATTCACCTACAGACAGGCCAAGGTGAATTATGTGGATCATTTTACCAGCTACAGTACTACTATAGCTCTCTCCCTTGAAAGGGGGATCAATGTCACTAAGGGTGTGTGTGCAGGTCCAACCAAGTGCTTGGAAATGGTCAAGAACACTGCCAAAGCTGTCAGGGCACTTGGCAGTGTTAGGTGTACAGTTGGACTCAATGATCTTAAAGGTCATTTCTGACCTAAATGATGCTGTGATTTCCATTCACTGTCAGGAATTTCAACACTAGTGTGACTAACTCATCCTGTGAAGTAAGTCCATCTAAGGATAGCCCCAGCATTTTATTTTATAACAGCAGATCTCCAGAAATAGGCTCTTGTATCAAGTTTGCTTAGCAAAGCATCAGATTTCAAGGAATGACATTTTGAAAAGGAAGGGAAATCTCATCTCAAATAAAATTTCATCAGTTAACCCTAGATGAGATCTTGAGGCGAGTTTGCAATAAAGAGATAGCTGGATAAGGGACACCGTAGAGCAGTAACTACTGGTAACACCCAGACGTTGTCTCACTGCTCAATGGAAGCAACATATTAAGGAATATACAGCTAATTGCCAAGGTAAAAGGAGGTGTTGGTCTCCTGAGATGGAACACTATCACCACGTGGATGTTGGTGAAGATGACTGGGGCTGCTGGGAAGTCAATACAACACCAGGAGCTTGAGCTTATTAAGAAAACTCTACATTTAAGTGAAACTTTGAAAAGCTTTCTAAAAAAATCTAAAAAGCAATGTAATCTGGTGGATTATTTCATAAAAATAACACACCCATTTTAGGCTGACATGAGATCAGATCTGCAGGCGACCTGTCAAGTGTGTTTAGGGTACAAGTAAGCTCAGCTAACAAGGCCTGTATTCAAAGTGCAATGAGAGCTGAGGTGAAGATAAGATCAGAAGAGATTACAACAAATGACGTGTAGCTAGTAAGGAGAAAAGTGAAAAGTATTCACCCAATGATGCAGTTTTGAGGAACCTGTCACATTCTTGATTTAATGAAACTCCTTTTACAGGAGAAAACATCTAAAAATAAGAATACCAACAAACATGAGTTGCAGTTGACTCTGCTATCAGACACGACTGCAGTACACTAAATGGAGATGAGCCTACTTTTTATATCTTTGGAGAAAAAAACACTACAGAAAATTAGTTTTTAGACTAAAACTCCAAGTTCTGCCTGACATTCGGTAGCTCAGCAAAAGCAACTATTTGAAAATCCCCAAGAGAACACTCACGCTGGTGTTATGCTTTGGCCAGGGTGGGAAGGGAAAGAGAGAAAAATTTAATTTCAGAAAATGCTTCCTGAAACCTCATGCTTATGGCCCAAAAATCTACTCCTCAGTCTGTATACTCTGCACGTGACCGGACAGACAGTGAAGTGTCTCAGTTTCAAATACTGTATCACACCAACTTGTTTTGTGCAGATGCCCTGATGATGACAAGTGAGAATTTTGAGTTTACATCCAACAGACTATTCCTTTTTACCATCCGGAACTTCAAGAGATTGTCAAGCAGTAGCAAAACCAGATCATAAATGATGTTTATTTGCAACAAAGCTGCATGTAGCAAATAGATGGAAAATGGCCAACAATGCAGATTCTGAAGATGCAAAGACTTGTTCAATTTACTACACATATGGGGAAAAAAGACTGGAAGTGGGGCACTTTGCAACAGAATGATTCCAAGGCAAAAAAAAAAACAATTAAAGGAAGGACTCTCCCAGTAACTTAGCACGGCTGTATTCAGCAGGCAAAACTAGACAAAGGATGAACCAGGATGTCATAGGGAAAACACCTTGGTAGTTAAAGGAAATGCAAGAACTGGTGTAGGAAAACAGGGTCTCCTTACACAGCACAGGGAAGGAGAGTCCCTGGTCTTGCTAAAAGAGGATTAGAACAGTGAGAAAATGAGAGAGGAGGCAGAATAACACTGAACTGAATGAAAACCGTAACAAAAAAGCAAGTAGTAGCAGGTCAAAGGCGGCCTGGACCAGACTGCAGAAACAGTTTTGAATGGTTGGACCCAGGGCTGGGAAGTACATACCATCCTTTATTTTTTAGCAGGGAGTACACAAGGGGCTGTAAACAGAAAATGCACTGTTACTGCTTGGGCAAAAAGTCATCAGCCTTTTGAGTGCTTCTTCTAGATGCACAAGGGAAACATGCCCCTGGGAGCACATGCACAGGCAAACACCCAGCAGAACAATTTCTACTCCACATCCTGTGGAGCGAGAAATCTGACTATGAGATTTTTTTCAATTTATTTTAGTCGATTTCTTTTTAAAATAATTGTTTAGTTTGAATCATTTTTTAAAAGGAGTTCTTTCATTTTAGCTATTTTAACCCTAGGAGCTTATTTTCTTTTTCCACGGCTGCAATAATGGTGGTTCTTCTCCACTCTCAAACCATCTCTTCTGAGAAAAAGCTTAAAGTTCACAGTATTGGCAGAAAGCTGAACTACATAACTATGCTCTGCACAGTAGCAACGAGTTCTTCAAGTGTATGTCACACGTATGTTGCTTGGTACCTGTTCTCTCCATGTGCAACAGCTTGTTCTTGGGCAGTGTCCCACTGCTTGGCATGGTATGTATGAATTTAACAAGGATATATAAAAAAGGCTATATTTTTGGCTATTGGACTGTATGACTATATTTTCCATCTGTTGTCCCACTAACCTATAAAAGGACCACAGTTATCTTGGATTACTTTCATCCTTTGTTTGTTCTGTTTTCCATTCAAATACAGCACTGCTTTCTTAAACCCTCAACCTCTAGACTGAGCTGCCTGGGCCAGGGTTGTACCAGGAAAACAAATCCTAGTGAAGTGTTTGGTCCTTGTCCCTCTACAGTCACAGTTACCTTTCAAAAAGGTGAGTAAGGATCAGCTCCTCATTGCCAGAAAAATGTCTCTGTGGACCCCTTTTTTCTAGTCAGGGACAAACGGCTGAGAAGCTTAACTTAGAAAAGGAAGCTTAGGAGAAATGAGTGCTTGGTGATAATTTACAGATGTATTTCAGGTGTTTTTCAGGGAGTGGTGGTTTTGGCTTTTTTTAAAGTCTGATTTACAAGCATTTCTTAATTTACACAGAAAACTGAGTAGTTGTAACAATATATCTTCTCCATTCTAACTTCATGCTATTTTGAGCAACTAAGTTTCCAAAAAGGTAGAATCTTTCTAGCTTGCTAATCAGTACATAGAGAAGCAAGTTCACATTCACTTTCCCTCCACTTCACTGTTCAGAATAAGCTATTTCTGGAATATTCTAACAATAAAGTTAGAATAGCAGTCCTCTGCTGTTTGTTAGCACATCGTAAGGTTTTTTTTCCTTCATCATCTGCTTCTTTCTCTCCTCCCCATGAAGTAAGAAGCAGCCTCTAAAATCCAACTGTATAATTGCTTCCCCCATGTGTCTTCAATCCAAGTCCAATGGATTCTTCTACTGTCATTCCCCAACATCAAAACTAACCATACCAGTACCATGTTACCCCACTGGAGATAATCCCAGACTTCAGTTTGTCTAATATGTAGGGCAATGTGAGAATTTAGTAGCACTAGCCATGTCCAGCGTTCATCCAAGAGCTACTCTGTCCTCCCAGCACTAGGTCTGCCAAAAGGGCTTTGGGTCAGTATGTGTCAGAATACACCACAGACCACAGCTGACCTCAAATTTGGCATTTAGAGAAACTGTTCCACTCCAGAAAGAGACCTGGGATGCTTTTCCATCTGTTCAGCTACCAAATACACTTGCTTAATTAAGATCAAAGCATTTACAGTGGCCTTTCCACACGTACAGATACCTGTTACAGGCTAACACTTCACTCCCAGAGATGTTAACAACAGTGCTGCAGGAGAGAGATTGTACCAAACTAGTGTAAGGGCAGAGTCTGGTTTTATAACTGTTCTTCCTCCTATCTTTTATGCAGAGTGAGAGAACTGTGTTAAAGATTAACTGCTCAGCAACTACAGGCTGAAAAGCAGTCTTCATTTTGCCAGTGCCTTTTCCTCTGGTATAGTCTGCTACCTTGTTTAAATCCCTACTTATTCCTTGTTTGACTTCCCCCCCCATCTTGTGATTTTGAATAAATGCAGTTTAATTTTCAGTGACACCTGCTTTTCTGGACTGCAGGTGAGAGCATAAAAGCTTCACATAGCTCACATATTCTTACTCCCATAATATGGAAATTTTTATGTAGCCCACTTCCACTTTTTTAAAACAATCCATTATTAAGAGAAAATGAAATTTATTGGCTTCAAAACTACTGCTGCCAGCAGATGCCACAGCAAGTAGCTAACAAACTTCGGCAAAGCGCCCACCTGCGCAAGATATATAGCTTTTAATTTCCTTTGTTGATTCCAGAGCTTTCTTTTCTGCTGTCTCAGTCACTGCTAGAAACAATGACATCAGTGTTTTAGAAGCAGTCAGCAGCCGATATCGCTGCTCCTCCCCACCCACCACAAGCCTCCAAAGCACAATGCCATAAGGAAGATCTGTCAGTTGGTTAGAGACACACAACATGTAATAACGCTGTAAATTGAACAGCTTCTTGATAAGCTCACATTCACAATTATCTGTCAGCACAACACACACATTTTACTTAGTGCTGAACATACAAAGCAAGACATTTAAGCAAAGATGAAGCAGCCAGGCAATGATCTGTTACCTTTTCTTTTGCGTAAAGGTATACAGAACTAGAGACATACAGAGCACATTCCTATTTGTTATACCAACATGCTAGGTTTGTCAACACCACGCTGCTGCAGCTTTCTACACCTTGTGAATAGTTCAAGTGATGCTTGGATCAGTTTGCAACTCTATGGACAGTTTCTAAAATGAAGTGAAAGCGCATGAACTTAGCTGGTGTAAATCAGCATGACTCCCATCAACTTTGCAGATGTTCTGCCAGCTGACATCAGCCTAAGTTCTCTCTCCTGCTTAACAGAGGAACTTGCAAAGAGAGGTGTTGGGCTTTTTCCATGCTAAGGGCTATTGCAAAGTTACATCCTCATCTGCAAACATAGCATAATCATGTAGATTATTGCCCTTTTATGCAGGTGCAGCAGATACTATGAAAACCAAAGATGATGCTAGCAAGTATAACTGACGCACGTATCTTAAAAGTCAACTTCCTTACCTTGTTACTATTCCAGCTTACTTTATTATTGCTCATTTACTTTTTTGCATTTCACTTAGGTTAGCCATAGCCAATCTAAACAAAACGTTTCTTTTATTAGTGTGCACAACAGTCCTCAGGATGTCATCTAAAAAAAATGCTAATG
This sequence comes from Coccyzus lansbergi, assembly GCA_033558105.1. Taxonomy (NCBI): domain Eukaryota; kingdom Metazoa; phylum Chordata; class Aves; order Cuculiformes; family Coccyzidae; genus Coccyzus; species Coccyzus lansbergi. The sequence goes on along the minus strand of JAUMJK010000026.1, from coordinate 3,388,526 downwards.
TGTCCAGACGGGGGAAAGTGCAGAAGATGTATTAATTTTAAAACAAAGAATTTCTATTAAAATGAAAGAGTTGAATATATTAAAAAAACTGTTGAGCTTCTCTTGAGAACATGTTCCAAGCCTCAATGAACCAGTACTGTTTTGGGTGATACTCTAAAAATTTCACTAAGGGTGCTACTTACTCAATGCTATGAAAAAAGTAAGACTCTGTGTGCAGGTCAAAGGTGATCTAAGAGTTTAAGTGTGTAGGTGACACTTCTTTACTGCTAACACAGAAATTGTTGGCTGCTTACTAACTGTGATGATTAAAGTTACCCTTGCAGACAAAACCAACTACTTTCCAACACATGAAAAGGAGTGTAACTACATTTATTAAACTGAAGGACAAACTTCTCCAGTGGCCTCAGGGTGCATTAAAAAGGGCTGACACTCAACAACAGGATATTAGGTCCACTTCAGTTTGTAACTAAGACTTATAAATGCAAGATGGCAGTTCAGCCTTGTTTAAAAAATACTGCACTTGCTGTGTGATTTTTTTAAAAAAACAAACAAAACAGAAGAGAGAATTCAGGTGCTGGAAGATACACACCATGGAGGCATGCAAACCTCTGCCTGCAGATGGCCCGCTAATTCTTATAGGAGTGATTCCATGACCAAATAGAGGAGCAACTTCCTTCTGCAGACTATATAATGCTCCGGCAGTTTTGCGTATATTTATAGTGAAATTCTCTGTGTTCAGACTTCACAAGCACTCATTTCTTATGAGTTCGATAATGAATTAAAAATATCTTGTATTTTCAGGTAGAAACCTTATTTGTGCAAGGTGTTCAACTCAGGTCAAAAAAAGCAAGCCTATCCACAGAAAAGTATGTCATAGAAACAGGCAGAACCAATCTCATGTGATACTTCTAATGACATCTTGAGTATACGTAGCCTTTTGCAGGGGAGCAATGAAAGTAGTCTGTCTGCTGCTGAAGCTACCACTATCAACACCAAAGCTGTCAGAAGGCTGTTCCAGTACTGACATTTGTCCATCAAGCAGTAAAAAGCTGCCAGATATTGAAAACCTGTAGCCTATGCAAACCTCAGTGGGTAAAGTGAGTATTCCCTCCTATAAGGTGGGACTTCTTGCTCTTCCTTGTCTGTGTGTATCTGAAAGTTAGGCACCTAGGCTCCCTCCAGGGCCAGAGGAAAAAGCAAACCCACAGCAAGCAACTCACCCCTTCCTTCAGTGCTTACTGCAAAAGCAGCATAAAACACTCCAGCTAGGGGCCTAACTTTTAGATGGATAAGTGCTGCGAGACAAATCTTACCCTCAGTGTTTAATCTGACTTCAAGGTACCCCAAAACCACATCAGATCCTTTTCGTGAAAAGTGAGCCAACTTACAGAGTCCAGCTCACGCTCAGGTTTTTATTCTCATGCTTGCACGTACCTGGTTAGGTGCTTCTGGTGGCATGGGGGATGGCGATTTGGACTGGAAAGCATCCTGGGACATGAATCCAGAATCATGGGAGGACACACTGGACAGCCTCATGGGTGCCTGCTGAGGCAGATTGGAGCTGCGATAGCGATAGTGTGAACTAGGTGAGTGCGAGTGCGAGCCACTGGACCGGGAATCACTACTGTTAACGCTGTTCAGACTGCTGTGAGAGACAAAAGGAACAAAGAAAGGAAAGGGGAGAGGAAAAAACACAAGGGCGGGGTGGGGAGAGACCCATATACAGTACAATTAACATTCCACATGTCTCTAGCAACAGGCAGCGTAAACCGGAAAAGAAAAAATGTTGACAAATTAAATTTAAATATATATATATGCACATATATGTCAGTAAAGAACCGTAAGCAGCTGCAGTATCCCTTGCAACCAGAAAGAAAATGGCATTTTACCTTGAATTTCACTCAAATGATCAAATTCTGTAACCACTCAGAGTTCCAGCCAGGTAAGGGACAAAAGGATCACTACATGCTCTCTCTAGCATTTACACATCACTTGCACAAAAAACGTCTCCTGATGGCTCTCTCCTATTCCTGACGTACACCTTGTTGCTCTTGCACTATGGCCCAAATTTTCAACGAGTTCTCTAGCACAGGGTTCAAAGGCATCACAATTCATCTAAAAGTCTGCCTCTAGACATTCCACAGCAGTCAGTCAGCAGGCCAATGTGTGAGACCTTTGAAAGCATCACCAAAACCACACGCTTCAGAGTACCTGGGATAAGTTTTGCTCATGTGAAGGCTTTGAACCAGAACAAAAAATACAATGATATATCGAGTGGAGTCAAGCCTCTGGGTGTGTAAGTTTAGGTAGCAAGCAAGATGATCAGAGAATTGAAATCCCAAATTAATATCCACAAAAATAAATTGATTTTTCAAAAAAAAAATTACACTTTTTATTCTCCAGTATCCACAAATGATGGCAATGACATGCCAGCCACAGTGTGGAAGCCTTTGGAGTTTCCTGCTGTGGTGGTTGGGCAGGACTAGCAGGACCCATCGGTCTGAAGGTAGCTTCCTACCTTTGACTGCACTGAGTAGCTGAAAGGAAGGCTTTAAAAGATACAAGGGTGAAGATTGCACCTTCTGCCCACAAATTCCATGTAACACACAAGATGTACAAGTTGGCTTGGAGCATGGGAACAGGAATTCTGCCTTATTTTACCCATACAAATCATTCTGTTACCATACAGGTTTTACCACACAAGAATATGAGATTGATTAGGAACAGATGATGGATTATTATTGTTTGCCATTTTCTTTTACAGCTTCAGGATATTGCATCTTTAAGCCTGTGCTCATTGTTTTAAATATGCACATTTTCACATATATATAAAAGCAGTGAAGTTTTTTTTATATATATATCTGCATGCAGAGACAAGTAGGTACATACAAGAAGTCATGTTCACTTGCTCTGACATGCTATAGGTAACTTTGCTGATACACAGGGAACCTGTAGTATATTATTCATAAAGCAAACTAAAAGGTAATCAACTAGGAGCAGCTAGAAAGGTACTGAGCAGAATACACAATAGGATATCTTCCTTTTCAGTAAAAGGAAAGAGTAAATGTGGACACCAAGGCATGGGGGCAACATGCTAATAAACTGTTTTATGAAAGAAAACAGTTTTTACAGAGAAAGCATAGACAGAATCCAGTGTTTCAACATATTTCAGGACAGCATCAGACAGCATTAAACAGTTAAAAAAAACTTGTATCAAAAAAGCATTTCCATCTACCAGACTGACAGGGCAATTGCTAAGGATGTTTTTCCTTTTCAAACAATTTAACTTACTGATTAGTAACAGCTACTTAGAATAATCTAAAAAGTCATCACATGAGAAACAGAAAAGGAAATTATGAATTAAGCATCTCAGAGCTTAGATCAGTATAGTCTGCTCTTTGATCTGAAATGGATTCAAGAGAACTGAATGAAAAGCATCTTTCAAGTTGTCTTGAGTGCAAAAGTTCTTTAGTCATGCCCATTTTTTTTATTACTCCCAGTCACACACTTAAACAGATAAAGACCATGAGGGATTGATTTCATTAAGAGTTGTTATTTAAGATTTAAGTATGCATACAAATCCATAATACAGTCTGAACTTGCCCCCTTTGCCCACAAACAGGTTAAAATTTAGTGTTACCAGTCTACTTACCTGCAAACACTAGATTTTCTGGACATGGTAGTACTGGGAGAGGATGGAGGAGTCTGGTAAGACCAGCTGTAATCAGAACCTTTCAAATCTAAAATTACCTGATGAAAGATAATCAACAGCATCAAGGACAAGGATTTTTCCCCGCCCCCCTATTAAAAGAAAGCATCTGCTTCTCATACAACATTCGTCACCACTCCAGACTTTCAGTGCCAAGTGACCCAGTCTCCATTCTCTTCCAGAATTACACTGTGTGTATTACACAGGATAGTCAACCTCATCCTCAGTTTTTCAGGAACAACCATATTTCGACAATAGGGCTGCTATCACAGAAGGAAAATTCAGATTTGAATAGAAAAATCTTTAAAAAGTAAAACGGAGATTTAACTGTTCTGTAAACTGTTATGGCATGGGGTGTCCCTCTTAAAAAAACCTGAACTATTACAGCCTTAGAGTTTAGAAAGTGTTGCATTTGAAAAAAATTATCCAATATGCAACCACATCAGAGCCTCCCTCCTCTACATTTCCAGGTCAGTGTTAAGGTGATCAAGGTATGAACACTGAGTTCACATAGCAGGGCTGGAGAAAAAGGTTCTATTTGGACTCATTTAATAACAGACATTTTCCTATGCATTTTAAGGACAATATGAAAAAATACTCCAATATTAGACTCCATCAAGATACCTAATCCCAGCAGTCTTGCAGCCGCATAAAGACAGGGATGCTCAAATGCAGGGTGAGGAGTACATTCCTCGTGTACCCTCAGCAGAAATTGGGCATCTTCATACACTTCAGTGTTATTGCTATCACTTCACGCTGGTCTTGCCAAATCCTTCAGGAGCATTCAGCTCATACTTCAAAACAGCTCTTCCTAACTTGCTTCTGCTAAAAATTACCTCACTGCAGTGAACCATCTACATAGAAATGTAACAACATCAAGCCACTAAATGCTAACAGTCAACGTTTCTTAGAACACAAAAGGAAAACCGGTACAGGCAAGAAATATTTTCCTGGTAACAAAAGCTAACCTGTTCACTTGAAGATGGCAACTTATGTGGATCCATGGTGAGACTTTTCAGATCATCTGATATGGTTTGTAAATGGGTTATTTCTCCAAGCATTGATATTTCTTCTTCCTGAAAAGACAAAATAGCAAGGCTAATTTCAGCCCTGGTTTTAAAAATCAGACCAATGACAGAATACACGACTTTCTTCTTTTTGCTGATGACTGTAGTAATGTCCAGAGGAGCTGTTTTGCCTTTGTTCATCAAGCAATCATTCCTTATGAAAGAGAGTTGGAAATATTAATTGAGAGTTTTATAACTACTTTACGATTGCTTTAAGTTTTGAGGCCCACAAATCCTTTCCCTCATCAATGAGATCAGCCTCAGCCTTTTTTTTTTGGTGGCCTCTTCAGAAAAAAGCGTAATTTTTGATGCATTCTGAAAAGATTTAACACTTCTGTGTATACTCAGTAATGTGCCCTAAGGATTTTAACCTTGAACCTAACCAGGTGTAACCTAAACTTGTACTTTTTGCTTGGTTTTGGAAACTCTGAGGTACAGGCACTATACAGGTACAGAGCACTAATACATCTATGATTCATTCAGCCGCATCAATAACTAACTCAGATGAATCCTGCATTGTTAAGTTACCATAGTAATGCCTTAGCTATCATGGTAATTTCATCTACAGCCTCAGAGTCTGCAATTCTTCTCCTCCTGCTCAGTTATCACCTCCCTACTTTTCATCATGATTTTCTGTTGACATCGATGCTTTTTGTAAACAAGCACTGGGAGCATTTTCTGAGTACACTGGAGATCCCTCAGAAATGCATCATGCTTGCACAAAGCCACAAACAATTCATTGCTGGGCTTCAGACAACCTGAGATTATGAATATATACTTAAATCTTTTCAATGAATCGAAAAAGCTGTCACGTAGGAGGAAAAGAGCTGCCAGAAAACTGCATGGAAGCAGCCTGCAATCTGTCAGATAATGTCATTATATACACTGGGGAGGTCTTGAAACATTTATCAGTCGTAGCATTGGAGTAGAAGTAAGAAAGATTCATATTAAAATGTGATGTTAAGAAAAAAAGCAGTGCAAAAAACTGCATTAGCAATATCTCAGGCTGGTATACACAGGGAACTCAAGCCCACTGAAGTCTTTGTGCCCACTGTTTTCCCATTAGTCATCTTGAAAGCGCTCAATGTCTTCTGCCACTGAATTACTCCAAATGCCTGCAAGAAAGAATCCAACACTTGCCCCTTCCTAGGCAGAGACACAGGTTGAATTTTGGTTAGTTTCTATAGCTCTAGAGATTTATTCCTAAGAAATAACAAGCTAAACTGTTTAGAGGCTTTTGGCCACTTATCCAATTTGTGAGTTGTACAACTTAAACCAGAGTTCTTACTATCACGGGTCGCAGCATTGAGATGAAAGTACAGAATCGACCACGCTCCTCGATCAGAGCTTTTCTGACAGCTTGCTTCTCGGTTTCTTCAAGCAGCAAGTACTTATCGTTGACATCTTGTAAAGCGCTATCCAACTGGGGCTGAATGTCACCCCGTCCTGTATGCAGGAGACAATCAAGAGTACATTTTGTCAAAACAGTAGATCTCCACAGAGGATGACCTCATTTTTAGCCATAGCTGTTTCTGGATTATGTGTTTGCCACTGAAGTCTCAACCAGCATTTTCCCTTAATTCAAATTTGTACATTTTTTACCCAAATTAAATCAAGCGTTTAGTAGCATTTATTTTTCCATTTGCATATAACAGAAATCCACCTCAATCCACAAGGTTTCAACAAGCCAAAACCAGCATTTTAGATCTTCTCAAAGTGTCAGCAGTACAGATCCTTTCCATCATCCTTGCCAAAAATCAACAACTTGCTAATTGTGAGGTTATTAATCACTAACCCCACGTATATTCCTCTTCCTTCCTACCTCTGTGCTTAGCAAGGTCTGAATGACAACTCTGTAGTATCATTAAAGGACTGAATGAATCTCCTCTATGAGATAACATTAGGGACATGTTACTGACCATTAGACCACTGGGTTCAAGCACTCTACACAAGCAACTGCTAAAAGTTTTCTTTGTACCACAGTCTGAAAGACAAAGAGACTAACAACATCTCAAATACACAATAACATCCAGTATTTTTATATGGAAATACTAATTTCCAATATTTTGCAGTCAAAAAGCTTCACTCTGTTAATTACAGTCAAGTCCTAATACCAAAACTTTCCATGACAGTCAAGTAACTGATTCTGCACCAAGTGCTTACTTTGCATCACGCCAAAAAGTATTCCTCTAGGAGTGAAGAGCTCCTGCTTAGCTGTAGTATGACTGAGTCAACAATGATGCAGTTTTAAGATTCTAAAGAACCTCAGTTGTGTAAATTCATCACAAATCTCCCAGAAACACCATCACATGCAAATTATGCAGCCAGGTACATATTCATGCCACTGTTGCTAAATATTAAGAAGATAACATTGAGAAATGGTGGGAGAGTTACAACTTGCTACCCAAAATCAATTATTGTGGGCAATAACTTCTCTGCATGGAGGACTTAAAGCTACAAGCAAGAGGAAAAAAAAGTCTCTTGATGTGTGTAGTACACAATGCAATGTAGATGAATCAAGGTCAGAGTCAGAAAGGAAAACCTTTGCCTTATTATCGTATGTATTTCTCGAGTACTCCAGAGCGAGGTGCAGTCATCAGCTCTCCTGCACTAATACACAGCCAGAGCCACAGAAAAAGAGCAGCAGCAGAAGCAGAGATTCGTGCTGGCTTAGTGGTATCACAGACTGGATATATACAAATCTCCTCTGTACAGAGTTAGGGACAGTCGAGATAAAACTGCACAGATACTCACAAGCAGAGCTCTGCAATGGATCCTTTAAGTATTACATGCAGAGCAACACCAGCACGGCTATTGTCAAGGCCACCTGGGTTTCTAAGTCCCAGCAGGAACACCCAGTGTCTGATCCTCTAGATCAGGCTGACCAGTGCAGTGTGGTCATAAAATTGATTTGGAAGTAAATAATTAAAAAAACCCCTGATTCCAAAGCTGTAGTCACCTGCTCCCTCTCAGGCCCTTCCCCACGGTCTCCTTTGCTATCAGACACAGCGATTCAACATTTTATACTCCTCTGGAATTGTTCTTTCCAGTTTCTGAAACTGAGACTTGCATTTTCACTCAGATCTCTTCTTTTAAGTGCTGCCTGGAAATTACAACAGGTTGAACAACCTCACATTGTTTAAACCTCAATACTGGCTCACTAGCGTGGATGTACCAACTGCAAAATGTATTAGCTGCAAACACACCCATCAGTTCAGCTCTGGAGAACTGCTGCAAATGTTCAGCTGCTCCATCATATGGTCATGCATTTAACACAATAAGTTGTTAAATGTATGTGCCTTTGCAGTGAGAAGACATGCACCTAGAATACAAATTCATTCCATTGATAAAGTGACACCAATTATAGTGAATTTGGGTAATTTATGTGGACCTCACAGAGCAGCACATCCTGGACCAGAGCACCCGAAACATGGGGGAAAAATAAGCCTCATTTACACCCGTGCAACTCACTCAGTTCAACAAAGGCCTCAGGATAATATTCAAGCTGGGTATTGCAACCCTTTGGCAAAAGTATTCACAAAACTGAAACTGCATCACTCTGTATCTCTAAAAAGTCTCCATTTTATTCCTTGAACTGAGTCAGAACGTGTACAGACGTACCATTTGCTCAACACAACTTTCACGAGCCAGTTCTTATGCTATGGCTCTTGGGCACCTATGCAGTCAGTGAAAACACACAAGCTGTCCAGGGTATAATTCAAAGCAGGAAACAAGCTTGGGTCAATCATTTAGATGGGGCTCTGAAGTCAAATGTTTACATAGCATGAATATAGCTCTCTGCTGATGTCTGCTTGCAACTCATCTTTTAGGAGCAGGAAAGCTTTATTAACATCTCGGAAAGTTCCATAACGCAGACATCAATCTAGCAAGTCTTTTGAAATTCAGCAGAACTCCTTCCACTCCCCTGAATCCCAGCTTCGAGATGCAGCACTCAGCTCAGGAATTTGAGGGACAAGATCTCTGCCCAATTTGACCAGTTTCTTTCGCTAAGCAGTGCAGAGCACAGCCCCTCAACAGCACTCCTACACCCAGTGGACACTAAGGATATGGTAGCCAACTGCTTAAGACTCTGCTCCTCACCCACTGTGGGTCTCCGCTAGTGTGAATCCACCACTTATTTCAGAATGGAACACCAACTGCTGCAGATGAAGGCAGTTCTTTTTCCTCTTTGAATTATGAAGAGAAGGTCACTTGCCTATGGGATCCCTGACAACTGATTGCACTACTTTTGCTGTGGGCATGAGGCACATTTTCACAAGGAACATCAGCAACTGATTCTTCTGTCCAGCCCACATCCTCTGGCCTTTAGGTTACCCATTTGGAACAAAAATATTGTAATGACAGAAAATAGTTCCAGAACAGCCTCATCACGGAACAGCTGTAAAAGCACACCTGGAAGGACGCTCCTGCCCCAGCTGCAGACAGGTCTGAATGACCCACTAAAGTAATCATTGTTAGAAATGGTCAATAGCATCAAATGTAGTCACAGGTCACAGTTCTGCAAACAGACAGACATGAACATGATGCAGGGGTGGCTCTGCAGAGCACATCCAGCCACACTCAGAAGAATGAGTCAACAGCTGAGGAGACATTAAAATCCAGCATTTCTCAAAGTTGAGCTCTGATGTTATAGAGAGGAGCAGAAATGCAGGACCAGAAGTTGTAGACTGGATTCTCCAACAGCACCATGCTCCAACAGCCCAGGAACTCATAGCTTGATGCAGGGAAGTAACAGCTAATGAATTGCAGAGAACCAAATTGTTTCTCATCAATATTAGTATGAATCCACAGCTACTCCAAGGACAGTCTTAGTATGCTACTTGCAGAGCAGGTGTTTCACATCATTATCACGACGTGCAAGAGTTTTAAAGGACCAACATGCATTAAAACCATTGGTTTACAGTATTCTTTGTGAATCCTGGCTGACAGCCTCATGCAGCATCTTAAATAACCTTTGTTCAAAAAGAACTGCAGTAAAGCAAACATACTAGGAAGAACTAAAATGGTAAATCTGCTTTATAACCCAATTTCACACCTATATTTTATAATACAACTTAAACTCACAAGGATGTCAGTAACAGCAAAAGAAAACAATGATCTCAGAGCAAGTCTGACTGCTAAGGTTAATGCTGTTATTGACAAAGTAATGTAGATAATATTGACGAAATTACCATCTTCCACATTCTCGCTTGAAGAGTGCTCCCTTGCATATTTTTTAGGTGTCTGCACAGAACTTGAAAATTTCAGATGGACCCTTTACAGTGTGACAGAATTTACACTTTATGAGGCAATGTCGAGTACATCTCTACCCATATATAAACCAAAGCAGGGTCCAAGTTATTCATTCACAAATCACTTCCTTCATAAGACCATACCTGCTTCATCTACCAGGGTGAACAATCACTTTAAGTCCTGCACAGTCAAGCCAACAAATAAACCCATATGGATCTAGGCTAAGGACAGAAGAGATCTGCCTCTGTTTATAACAGGCGGAAAACCTCATTGCTGGGTTTAACTTCAGACCCATTCAGCGACCATATCTGAGTCTTTCCGGTGGCTACTGGAAATCTGAATAAGCCACTAAAATACAAATTCAAAAATACTAAGCTGTCCACCCTTAAAAGGAAAGTTCCAAGTTACTAAAGGAAACTTCCAGACTGAATTACCAAACCAGGAAAAACACAAAGTGTGGTTTCAAACTAGGGGACAAGCAGCATGCACCACAGTTCCAGCAGCCCAGTGGAGGTGCCTTGGTTAAGAGTCTCCCAGTCTGATCAATCCTGGCTTCTCCAAAGGGCAACACCTATACCATTACATCTATGAGTGGAGGTATGATTATTTCCCTCAAATTGAGAAAAGCTGCATTTCATTCACAAGAAGATTTCAAGGCAGCCGCTTTAAATTTGCAATGCAACCAAAACCAAAACAACACTTCAACTCAAGCAGATTTGAGATGTGACCAGGCAGCAGAAGAGGAGACAATTGTGATGCTGATTTCCACCCGTTCCCCAGCATGAAGTTAAATATACTGATTTCTCATCTATTGGTTAAGAAAGGTGCATGCGTTTTGCAGAATTAAAGGGGGAACTTGGATCACAGGTTTACAAACAACAGCAAGGACTTCAAGCTCTAGACTTTAAAAGTCATATTAACAATAAGATATTCAATTATTTGAACATCACCTTGATGACGTGTCTATACCATTTAACTTCTCTCCCAACTATGACATGAGTTATCAGTCCATGTTAACCCTTTTCTAAAATAAACCAGATGTTTGCCCACAGTACTGATTTTCTTCTTTTACAGTGTTCCAATTAGAAGCCAAAAGAAAATAAATCAAAAGATGGTTTGTTCATTAAGATTATCGGTATTTTAGTTTCATTAGAAATTAAAGTCTAGGCAGTTAGTGGAGACCAGACACCATAGAGAGGCCACAGCAAGGGCTACAATAAACCAGCCACCAGGGTTACAGCATGGCACAGACTTACCCAGAGCCTCAGCTGTCAGGCAGGTGCGCATGGTGAGAAATTGCAGGACACAAAATTGACACAGAAAGGAAAATAAAAAAGTCAAACTGGTATTCCAGCATTCCTAGAGTTTAGACATTATCATCAGTGCCAAGACAAGAGAGTGAGCAGTTTGAACTAGACTATTTTGACTTCTTCTGCTGCTGATAAAGACAAACGCATTAGCTTTGCTTCTTAATGAGTTGTTGCAAATTAAACTCCCAGTTATTTACCACACATTTTTACTTTAAGAGACTTAAACCAGCTTAGGAACTTCGTTTAGCTTGCAGATTCCTAGGTGAGAACATGTTAACCTGTGCTTCAGAGGAAGTGCACTACACAGACAACTGGTCAAGCTGATGAAGCAGCACAAAGCTCATCCCCTCACAGAGAAGAGGGAACTCAAACTTAAAAAACTCTAGGTGGGTGCTGTGTTAGTAACCACAGTGCTTTTTGATGTTCTCTACTGCAATTACACTAATAGATCATTAATTAAATGAAAAACTAATTGCTGATGCAATGTAGAGAAACATCAAAAAGATCAACCATACTATGTGTATATTAATAAAAAACTTTCTATACAAAGTTTTGCAATAAACTTGGCTTGCTGTCAAAAAGACCTGTTCAAAACTGAAGGAACGGAAATAAATCAAAGAAATATCTCTGGTCATTGATTTCTGCAATGTGCCTTCAATGCATTTTTATAAAGTAGAGCTCGTATTATAAGCTTGGGAGAGGAAGGAGAGGAACACTCAAAAAAACCTTGCAGGCACTTTGACCTCATCCACACAGGATTTTTTATCCCTGCAACAGGTAAGGATAAAGTGCTCACTAGCTTCCCTCCTTCTGAGCTGTGTCATATTAACTCCACTGTGAGTCCTGGCTCTCACTTCAGCTGTCATACTTGACCAATTCAGAGGAACAAGGTAATCTCCTGGAGGAGATGGGGTCTGGGCAGAGTTCTTCCCTCCCCAGCCTGCCTCTCCAGAGAGGTCAAGTGCCAACTACAGAAAGAATGCAAAGTACTTGAATGAGAAGGTCAGCGTTTGCTTTAAGAACTGAGATGCTCCTCAGTTATAATTACATTGAAGAACTTCATGTTTTTCTATCAAGAGTCACTGGTTTTGTGCAATCATCCCTGAGAACAGTATGTTATATTACAGTTTCAAAGACCAGAGTGTAACACAGAAACAGCTCTGAAGCTCAAGTGGGTCACCTCTGCTAAGAGAGAAAACCCAGTTTTCGTATGAACAAGTGTTATATTATTTGGATCACTACATGTAACTCCTTGTCACAAATCTGCTTGGATTTAAACATTTTCCTCAAAGCTCACACACATGACGAACCTGAAAATGAATCCAGTCAAGGTACAGTCAGAAAGGAAACCTGTCTTGACAATCATTAATAGCCTAATGGAAATACAGAACATAAAGCCAACATGCACTCCAGATTTTACATATGCACTCAGTTAAATTTGAAGTTAGTCGCTTGATGCTTTTATTTTTAAACTAAGAATCATGCATTTTTTTAAACCTTCCAAAATGGTTACATGAAAAGCCACAGCTGCTGTCTCCCCCCCTGAATTCAATATAACATCAACAACTTTTAGAAGCTTACGGATCCACTTATGAATCCTTGACTCAGCAGAAACCTAAACATTGAAAATATATTAAACATATGTATAATTATTCTGCTGACTCAGGTTAGCTGGGTTGACTTCTGATGTCCATTGTTTGTCTGAAAACAAAAAACAATTCAGGTGTATGCTGTTACATGCACTACGTAGCTACAACAGTCGAGTTTCAACACTGAAACGTGCTCTATGGGGCCATTCCTCCTGGAAATAAGGGGTTAAGGAGAAGGATGCCTCTAGAAGATCACCATGACATCCCCTGCATGGATCTGGGAGGTGCACCACGATCCTATTTAGACTATGTATATTTTAGATTTCATATGGATTTTGTTTCTAATAGTCAAAGACAACAAAAGCAATGAAAATTAGCCCTGTAGGGTCTTTCAAAGTGCAAGACTTTTATTTACAAACAGACTTGTCATTTTACCAGATATATCTAGCAAAGTTCCAAAAAGACCCCTAATACTTTCTTGTTTTGTTTGGAAAGTCTAGCATTTTCCCCATCACTTCAAGCTTTGGAACATCTTTATCACAACTAACACACCTACTCTGCAAACATAATTTCTTATAAATGACCTCAAAAGCCCAGCCTGATTTTTCAACTTGGCTGCAGGGAACCAGAACAAACAGATAATGCACAAGTCGGAGAACATACAAACCCCAATGTTTTCAGCCTCTTAGTGCTAAGGTGGGGTGGCCAACCTGTAGTGCTCCTGCTAGGCAAAGCCACACAGCCACACAGCTCCCAAAGCAACTCTGAGATACAGGTGAGGAGCAAGGAGCTGCTATGTACGCTGCAGCCGTCAGTTACAAGACGGAGCCTCTGCAGCCTGAGAAGGTAGAGAGGACACCACTACCATGACACAAATGAGAGAAGTTGAAGGTTACATTTGAGTTCCTGCATCTGAGGCTGCCCAAAGGAGAAAACCATTTTCTCATCCAGTCACAGCAGAAAAAGCTTGAAGGACACTTTTAGTAGCATGCACAGAACTTAAGCAAATCCAGAATTCATCAAACATCTCACTTGCCTACAGATAACAGTAAGGTTAATTCAAAAATATTCTTGCAAGTGCTAGGAAGGGAATGAATTGATTGGTCTAGAGTCCCCATAGGCGAGCCAGTAACTTTACAGAAAATTCAAAGGGACAGGTCCTGCTTGAGGAGTAACAGAACAAAGAAAGTAAGTCTGAGGAACAGGGACACAGGAGAGTTGAAAAGACAGTAAGACATTCATGCACTCAGCCACATGCCCTCTAGGGCAGTTTCACCCAAGAACTTCCCTGCCTGTAGTCCAAACCCCATTGTGACCTAGAGCAGAATCACTTTTGCAGCTTTATCATTTTACAAATAAACCCCTTCCTGATTTTTTTATCCCCCAGTGACAGCAAGTGCAACACAGCACACTGAACAGATCTGTCATGGTGAGCACATACAAATGGTTTTCATAACATTTAACACTGCACTCAGACCAATGCTTTATTCCTTCAAGGTAGGGGTCAAAAAGGCAAAGACAGGGAAAAGCACCTGCTACTTCATTTTCTTCTGTATTTAAGCACTGTAGACAACTTGCAAGAAGTAACGGTGAACTTCCTCCCACCTCCTGCCCGCTCATGCTGGGAACCCACAGGGCTGGCAGATTTGGGCATTCATTCTCACATCCACATGAGTCTCAACACCTTCAACACCTCACTGCATCTCCCCTCCCTAGGTGTCATGAGAACAACTCCTCAAAAATATTGCAGCTCCTCCTTTTTTCCATACTGGCTACCTGAGAGTCTTCATTGCTTCCAGCTTCCCTGTACACATGCCTCCGCAAGCAGCTTTAACTCCTCCTCAGTCCTGCTGGGTTTGTGCTCTGGCTCCAAACACCATGTGTGTGACAGCACTTTCAAAGGGGACAGCACAGAATTACAGCAGGTTCATTACCTACTCCAAAAGCAAGTCATAATGGCAAAATTAAGCAAAGGAATGGTACAAGAAAAAAAAAAAAGACAAAAAAAAGACTTCAATCATAGCATGGTTGCTAAAAAAAATGACAGCAAAATGAGGCTTGTTACACTTCCTTCTCAAAGATGTTTAATCCTGAAGGAGGAGAAGACACCAGTGTGCTGTCCCTCATCATTAGCCGTGGTGTACATTTGGGAAAAGGAGATAGGAACCCAGAAAATCCAAGGAGAAAGTCCACTTGCTTTAAACACTCCTGACAATGGTGGCATCTGTAGCACCCGAACAGTAGGGTTTTTTTTTCCCAGGCAGTTTTAAGCACTTCTCTCTCCTCTTTCCACCTTACAGAAAATGCTGTCTCCTTCTCCAAGGCTTCAGATTGATTTATTCAATATTCAGAAGCAGGATAAAAGGGAGATGGAGCCTGATAGCTGTCAATTCACAGAAATGGGTTAAAAAAAACGGTTCCTTTTTCCCAGATCACAGACATTCTTTTCTCATCTACCATGCATTGAGGGGTTCTGTATATCACACAGGGACAAGAAGCACTGAAAACAGAAAAAGCAGGAAGAAAGGAAAAGAAACAGAGGGACTATCGCAGACTCTTTAAAGCTATTGGTCTGAAGTCAACCAATTTGTCACAGAAAATGAGAAACAAAAAGAAAATCTTACCACAAAAAAATGTGTTCCCCTGAAGATGACTCTCTTGATTTAAAACATTAAATTTTTCCACAGACAGACACACAGAGAGTACTGAACTAAGCTACCTCTTGCTGCCTTCCAGCCCTCCCTCCCTCATCCCCCATCTAACATCACCTAAAACTCAAGAGTGGTTTTCTAGTTATGTGGCTTTCTACTAGTGTAATTATTGTCTCATCTATTAGGAAGGACAGCTAGATACAGCTCACCTGCTCTGGAGAACACTTACACAACTTGAAAAGCTCAAGAACACTCCCTACCCCAGCACTTATTTTTCTTGTCCCTAGGCTCACAGTTTTGAAGCAGGAGGGGAAGCACAAGTTGCAACCTGCAGGCTGAGAGCTGCTCAAAGCACACCTGGGATGAGCTCACGCTAGGAAAGGGAACCAGAAGGTCAGCTTCTCTACAAGCTCCATATTATTTCTCCAAAGCTTGCTGGGGTTTGCACTTGGTCAAGTAAAACCCTCAGTGATGGCATCGCTGCAGCTGTCAGTGATGCTCGTTTCCATTAACACAATGATGAAACTCCTGTGACAGTATAGTGGTGGGAAAGTAACAGGAGCACAAGATTCAGCTACTAAAAAAGACAGACTGCCTTTGTGGAGAACTCCCTTTCTTTTCTTACTCATCTTTATTTTTCCACAGTTGCCAAGTGCCCTCCCCCAACAACAACCCATGCCATCTTCTCACATTCAGAGGAATAATGTAAGGTTTAGGAGATCACAGGCTGTTAAAAAAAAAAAGAAAGGTGGTGGAAAGGTAGAACAGTGAGAAATACTAATAGTTGTAGAACATTTACATAATGGCTTTTCTTATATTATTCCAAAAGATTCCAGAAAATTTTACAGGTATCTGCACAAGCCGTGTTATCATGTCAGCATTCCTAAGAGGAATAAGTTAGCGGCAAGCACTCTATTTTAAAACATGATTGACTTTGTACAAACAGTTTTAAGGCTTTTGTGTAAGAACATTAGACAGCAGCTTCAGAATATGATTTAAATGACATAGTAATTGTACCCTGGTGTTCAAGTACGTACCAGGAATACATTACAGGGGACTGATTTATTACAATAGAAAGGCCTATCGCTGCTCAATCTTTGTCAATGAGCAGAGCACAAAAAGTTTTCAACAGTACAAGTATGGAGCAAGTTACCTTTCTTTGCTTTCTTCTGCAGCTTCAGTGTGTCAGACGACTTCTTTTTTATCTCTTGGCGGGCTTTTTTGTATTCTAAAAAAGCACACAGTCTCTATTATCAACACATTCAATGTTAAAATGGATTCTTTTCACACAAAAGGTTATGTTTAAAGACTTTAAACTATAAGGTTTTAGGATGACAGCTACTATTAATTAAAGAGGCTTAAAATTTGCATTTTTAGTGCCTATATGTTTGGCTTAATGTAACATTTTAGGGTGTGAGCACATTCACACACCAAAATCTTTCCCAAATAAGCAAAGCCTTCACAGAAATAACAACTGAGAACACAGTACAAAATTAGAGTGCTTTTCATTTCAGAGACTCATCCACTCTCAGGAATGGAAAGCAGAGATGACAAGTTTCTTGAAACATCTGTGTTCAAAAACAAGTAGCCAGAAATGGTAAGGCAGAGAATGTCCTGTGATCCCTCTCCAGCAAGACAGCCAGGCAGAGGGAGAAGGTGATAAAAACTTTGCCCAAGGAAGGGTCACATTGCCAGCTCTTTCTGATGAAGTGGAGCACACTGCGTTTGTCCTCATTTTCAGATGAGCTGCAAATCCCAGGAAAATTAAAATACCAGAACAAAATATTCCACCTCTAGACCAGGCACACTAAAGGTACCAGATATGAAAACTGATACTTTAAAAAATGAAAAAAAGGATAAAAGGCATGTATACATGCATAAACATATACACATACACTTTAACAAAGGAGGTCAGAGTTACTATTCTCCTGTAGACAGAAAAACAAAGGCAGGCTAGTGGGGGGCAAAGGAACTGCACCAGGGCCAACTGCATCCCCAATACCCAAGTCTATCCACTAAACCCTAAATGTCACTACCACTTTGGTTGGTGTCACCCCTACATGCAGGAACCCAGGTGACTCCTCTCTCCTGCTTACTACTTGCTCAACACTTCCCAGGGCACAAAGAGGAAGCTGTTTTGAAGAGCTGCTGATTTAGCTGCTTCTATTTGACCACAGTAACAGTGGGGCAAGGAGCAAATCCTCTTTTGGAGACCAAATATTGCTCCTTCCCACTAGTTCTCACTCTCCCCAAAACAGAGTTCTTTCAGGCACAGCAAAAGTCTTCGCTTGTCATGGGTCACTGGTGAACTGTAACCTGCTTTGAGCGCCTGTGCTAAAGGGCCATCATCCCCAGTACAAGTTTCACAAATCCTGAGCCATCCAGCCATATGCTCTTGCTGTGCGAGACTTTGCTGCCTGCTGCTCATTCCCCAGGAAAACCTCTGGAGCAGTCATCAGCACTGCAGCCGTGAGCATCTCGTGTCCAATGACACAGATTTTCCATCCCCCAGGTGCACATTTCTATATTACGTCAAGACATAAAATAACAATGCTCAATGTTATACAGGGCTGTGCGTTCTCTGGAGGATGCTATGGCTGAGAAATAACATGATCTTAATAAGCTTTTAACTGCACCCTTGGGCTTTGCAGGGATAGATGCAACATCCCCAACCCTCAGCAACACTGCAGATCATATAGTGTGAGTGGGCTATCAGTTAAAACTAGTCACTGCTTATCAGTCTAGAAAAGCAACCCATCTCTTGGGATCCTGCAAACTAAACCTTCAAAATTATATGCAAGAGTTAAAATCTGTTAGGCTTTTGGGGAGGGAATGTTTTAGAAGAGAAAAGTTGCTACACATTTTAAGCACGTAATTCAGTTCCCCAGTACAAACACAAAAAGAGGAAGAAAAGCTGATATTACAATCTTACTCCTATTACAGAATTCTTCCTCTGTAACTACCTTTTGCATGGTCTTTATCCAGTTGATTGGCCACTTTCTTCCACTCTTCCATCTGTTCTTGAAGTGGGTTTATCAGACAGTCAATTAAAGCACTAATTTTGTTGAAAAAACACAAAGAGCAATCAAATCCTGCAGATGCCCCTATTCTTATATAGAGAGCCAAGGTCAATATTGGAGTATTTTTACTTTTTGCTGTGACAGCTACCAGTGTCACAGTGTAAATATCAGAACATAAAAATGTTTACGCTGGAGAAAGCAAAGGAAAGGACTGGATCAAAAAAAATTCCACATCACAGGATAACCAGAACTACTGCACAGAAATTCAGGACAGTGAGGAACAGAGAGTAAACCAGAAGCATGACCCAAAACAGGGCCAACGTAAACAGTTAAATCCTACTCATCTGTCACACAAAGAGCAGTTTAAATGGATACTCTGGAGACCAGAAAATTTCATGCAGCCATGAAGATCATAAACTTAAGAAACACACGTGTATACACAAGAAGACAGAGCAGTTGTACAAGCAAATAACATCCTGCCCATCAATGTGCCTCACCTCTCACCAGTGGGGTCCATGATGCAGCACCAGTAATGCTCCATTAATTAATGAGATTGGGATTGAATCATTTAAACATCTAACTCTGGGGTAACTAGCCACTACAGTTGTCTCCCACAGCTGATTTCACAAACAACTTTATTTTTAAAGGGGAAAACTACCCCAGGTCATCGGGTAAATGGTGAAGCATCATTTTGGCTCACCTCAGCAAAGTATAACTTTCAAGTCTTGTAAAAATAGGCACACATGAACTACTGTTTACTACTGTTTATGTGTAGCACAGCTTACATATAAGTTAGTACTCTCCATTACCTCTACTGTCTAACTTTAACTGCAAAAAGGGGATGAGAGAATTTGCCTTTTCCATACTTGTTGTTTCAAAGTTTCTCCCTTGGCTGCAAGCTACTTGGGCTCTCCAGTAAGCTGAGGAAGCTGCACAACACTTCCTGCTGCTTTAAAACTTAGTGACAAAGCTTAAACTCCTGAAACAAAGACAGACAGGTCACATCAGCAGCTGCGTGTTCAGTACTGAGCAACAGCAACTAACATAGGGACTTTGCAGCATTTAGAGTCATTTGAGGTGACAAGCCCAGTCCCTAAAACCTGCAGTGAAGTCCTGTATGTGCTTTGAGGTTGAAAACAACCGCTCTTCTCAGTAATATGGTCAGTGATCAGCTGAAAAGCCAGTGCTAGTGAACAGCTTTGGGTGTTCCCCAGCAGTAAACAAAAGACAAACCTCAAGCTCCAGGCCAGGTACAGAGCCACTCACCTTGAGAACTGCCGGAGTTTGGACTCTATACTTCTGTGCCTCATACACATCCTGGTCAGAGCAGATCCAATCTCTCTGGTACCACCTGAAAAACAAAACATAAAGCAGGTGAGGCCCCTGATGAGATTCCTGCCCGTGATACAGGCATGTCAATCAGAAGGCAGGTGTCAAGTCTTCCAGAGCAACTGTAAAACATATTCACAGTAACTCTAGAGTCAACCAGGCTGTTAAATGGGCAGACCTCAGGGATATCTACCACCTTGGAACAAGATTAATTCCTGTGTATCCACAGACCAGAACTAAAAAATTATAATAAACACAATTAAAAGACAGTTATTCCCAGCAGACACCATGAGACCCAACCCCTTGGCAGAAGAACTGAAAGAAAAGAGCTTGAGACATCAGAAGACAAAGCTGGCAAGCAAGCAGGCATCTACAGTTTTTTTGCCACATTTGAGAAATAAGCCCAGGGGATTCATTACAATTTTCCCATCTCTAAATTCTTTACACCCGGTGCCCCAAAAGGATTCTGCTCCTCCAGAACGTGTATCCAGTCCTACATACTGCCTCTCACATCACTGACACCCGCTATCCGAGCATCGCGTGTTCGTGCATCTCAGGTCACGCACACGTTGCTCATTCCATGGCCAGAAGATGGCACTAGTTCCTCTATGCCCCCACTCATGTCGCTTTCTGATAAATGCATGACAGTAAAAAACAGTTTTCCCAAGTGTTCCTCCTCTGAAGTTTTCCTTCTAAAACCTCACATTCTCCCACTGCCCACTTTAATCAGCATCGCCAGCTTTGATCAGCTTATTAAGTTTCAATATCATCTTGGTTTGGTTAGTGTCACTTTTGATAATTGCTAAGTTCCTGTTTGCAAGCCAAATCTACTCTTCTCAGGGTACAAAACACCAACACTGGTACAAAGTTTTTCCAAACTCTAGTATTCTCTGGATGACCAAGACAACAACATCTATTTTAAAGTCTCATTTGATTGTTAAAAGAACCATAGACTTGCAATATACACTAAAATATCTTCCTTAGGTTTTAAAATTGGTATTCTGCAAGTACAAAATACTTTCCTACTAAAGAAACTTGAAAAAATTTTATCTATTTATAAGCACAAAAACAAGTCACCATTTTCCTGCATTCTTGCAGAATTAAATCCTGTGCCCATGAAACGGCTCTGCAAAAAAAGACATTAAAGAACTGGAACAAATTGTGGCTTTTTGGTATTTTCCATTGTTTAAAAAGATAAACAGAAAGTCCTCTGTCACTTGCCCCATTACACATACTTTTATAAGGAGCTCTTAAAATAATGTGATTTGGTAACACTGAAAAGCTATAGCCTTGCTGCGTACTGGTGGTTGGGAAAAGCATATGGACTTCAGCCTGGATCGAGAACCATCTCTTCCGGCAAGGCTGCACTTGCACAAGCTGCAATAAACTCTGGTAATTCAAAGAACAATATAGAAGATGGGGAAAAGGCATAATGGAGAGAATGCAATGGGAGGAAGAAGACAATAGCCACAACAAAAGAGGATCTCTGCCCCAGAACATGGCCATTTTTCTTTAGAGACACTGCCAAATAAAAGTAACTCAGAGCTTAATGCGGCACAACTCCAGCAGTGGAGATGAAGAAACAAACCACAAACCTCCATGGCCATCACCATCACAATTCTATATTGGGTTAAGCAAAAGGCAGGTTTTTCAGGTTGAAAACTCAGTGAAATACTGGAATATTAAGGACTGTAAATGGTTAAGTGACACCGCTTTCCTAAGCGCATTAGATGAAAAAAGGAAGAGTGGTTTCAGAACAAGAAATAGAAAATAAGGCACCATGTGTTCTGGAGACAAGGAAACATGGGTCAGTTACTATTAATACAAAATCGCAAAGTAACCACATTTTAACTGAAACCCCAATAACTGAAGTATAAATATATCCTCATAACACACAGTTCAGACGGATGGGCAAGGTCAGCAAGACAGCAATACAAAATTAGGTCTATAAAATGGCAGCTGTGCTTGTTTAAAAAAAATACAATACAACAGGCCTAGAATAAAAAAGTTATTCCACAGAAATAACCAAACCCAACTGGTTAGGGATGAAGAAAGTTACTGATTCTTTCCACTATTTGAAACTTCATGCTACCCATACCCATTTTTTTGTTGACAAAAGCATGGAAATGTGTTAATTTTATTCTGTGAAGAAAGACCGCTAATAAAGCAAAGAGAAAGGAGGAAAAATTATTTGGAGAAGCTTTCAATGCCCCTTCTGGAAACAAGATGTCACAGGAGACGGGTTTAGGAGTCTGCTCAGGAAAGGGAATGAAGGGCATTGCTGGAAAGACTGGGAGAAAGGAACCAGTGCCCTGGTTTGGCCAGCATGGACTGGGGAGGGCGGCGGGAGCAGGTCAGGGCTGGTGAGGCTCCACCTTCACATTCTGTGCTGAGAGGTATTTAGGGATTCAGGCAGTGCTGCGAGGCAATTTGAACTCCTGAAGCAGCAGCTCTTGCCAATCATTTGCTGGGAAAGGTGCTGTTCAGCCCTCCCTAAAGAGCAAAATTCCCTCCCAAACAGCACTTCAATTATGAACTCAACCTGCCTAAAACAGAAGCACTGGGGAACAAGATTGCTCCACATGGCTATGACAAGAAAGGATTCCTGTTCCTCTGCCAAACTGTAACTTGCTACGATCAATAAAATGATTTTAGTGATAAATAGGCTAGGCTTACTTTGATCTGAATTCAGAATATGCCAAGTTCAGTAACCTCAAAAATAAGATTTCTGCAGTACTGCAAAATACCAACCTAACATCTGCAGCAAACATGCGTCCCCTCTAGGTCTTTCCAGCTGCCCTCTCTGCTCCTTTTGCTACAGGACCATTTAAAGACTTCCTCGCAGCCTCTTGCTGCAAGGCTTACAGTGACGTTGGGACACAGGCAGTAGCAAGCTTTGGTTTTATTCCTCAAAGCCCTCTCATTCACAGTTCCCTGCCATCTTGCCAGGTGCCTGGCTGTGACTGGAGGGGGCAGGTGGTGGGTGCCCACTGGACATCACTTGTGTGCCAGCATCTTCTGCCCAGTAAAGGGGAACTGGTCATTCAACACACGCTGCTACAATGCAGTCGCTAGGTATTTTGAATTCCTGTTTAAAACCTAATGCTACTGGTGTCTAAGTGTAGGAGAGGGAGAACCTTTGCAAGAGACAAGGGACTTCATAATTTCAGCACGCTCAGTTTGCAAAAGCAACAACCATGTCCATACCCACAGAGGTATGGATGCACCTCCTGAAGAGTTCCTGGATGCCAAAACAATGGTAGCAGAATTTTGGAAAGGATCACATCCTCTGATGTGCCAACACGAGTTGTGTTTTGGGGGTGCCTCTAAAAGCTCTTGTTAAAAATCAGCCACCAGACTGCAGGAAAGACATTACCTGTTCATTTGCTCCCACGCCTGAATCTTATTGCTTCTCCTCAGTGTACTAAGTACACCAACAGCACCAGAGTTAAATAGAGCTTAACGTCCTTGTACATAACTATATTATCTGTGAAGAATCATAGAATCATAGAACAATCAGGTTGGAAGAGACCCATCGGATCATCGAGTCCAACCATTCCTATCAAACACTAAACCATGCCCCTCAGGACCTCATTTACCAATGCCTTAAACACCTCCAGGGAAGGTGACTCAACCACTGCCCTGGGTAGCCTGTTCCAATGCCCAATAACACTTTCTGTGAAAAACTTCCTACTAATCTCCAGCCTAAATCTCCCCTGGTGGAGCTTGAGGCCAATCCCTCTTGTCCTGTCCCCTGGCACTTGGGAGAAGAGGCCAGCTCCCTCCTCTCTACAACCTCCTTTCAGGTAGTTGTAGAGAGCAATGAGGTCTCCCCTCAGCCTCCTCTTCTCCAGCCTAAACAACCCCAGCTCTCTCAGCTGTTCCTCATAGGGCCTGTTCTCCAGCCCTTTCACCAGCTTTGTTGCTCTTCTCTAGATTTGCTCCAGAGCCTCAACATCCTTCTTGTGGTGAGGGGCTCACAACTCAACACGGGGTTCAAGGAGTGGTCTCACCAGCGCCGAGTACAGAGGGAGAATAACCTCCCTGGACCTGCTGGTCACACGGTTTCTGATACAAGCCAGGATGCCATTGGACTTCTTGGCCACTTGGGCACACTGCTGGCTCATGTTCAGTCGGCTGTCGACCAACACCCCCAGGTCCCTCTCCTCCTGGGAGCTCTCTAGACAGACTTCTCCTAGTCTGTAGCTCTGCACAGGGTTGTTGTGCCCCAAGTGCAGGACCCGGTATTTGGCCGTGTTAAACCTCATGCCATTGGACTCAGCCCAGCGGTCCAGCCTGTTTAGATCCCTTTGCAGAGCCTCCCTACCCTCCAGCAGATCGACACTTCCACCCAGTTTGGTGTCGTCTGCAAACTTGCTAAGGGATAAAATACTTCCTGAGAAAGCAAAAAAAAAAATTAAATACAGGTCCACTCACCACTCCATGATTTATTGAGTTAGAGCACCACGATTATTACTCATGTATTCTGCAGTCCTTCCAGGAACATGTGCAGTGCAAAATATTTATCTCAACTGCCAGTAGGTTTCCACAAAGGCTTGTTCCCACCAGCAAAACTGCACTAATGCTCCTGTTTCAAAGGGTTGGGATCAGCTGGCTACCCAAACTGGCATAAGGTAATCATTTCATCCCCACCATAGTAGTCTGAAAATGTCCAAATATTACAAGGGATGGTAGCTTGGATTTGCATTTGTCCAATCTCAGCCAGACAGCTTTGGTGAGTCCAAGTAACATCCACTTTATATAAATCATCACTGATATTACAGTAGCGGTTTACTTCTACAAGGAGCAAGTGGCCAACATGCACAGTTAGCAAACAGAGATGGACCTTACAAGCAAGATTAACGTGTGTGAGAGCCCTGGAATTTGCTATGCAGCTGAGAATTTAAGATCTAGTAAGAAGTTTATTGCACTGGGCTATGCCACAATTGTACAAAACTTGCTTCAACTTCCAAATTTAGAATGAATCATAGAATGGTTTGGGTTGGAAGGGACCTTAAAGATCATCCAACCCCACTGCCATGGGCAGGGACATATCACACCAGATTAGGCTACCCCAGGCCCCATCCAACCCAGCCTGGAACACTTCCAGGGATGGGGCAGCCACAACTTCCCTGGTCAACTTGTTCTAGTGCCTCACCACCCTCATCCTGAAGAATTTCTTCCTAATGTCTAGCCTAAAAATCTTGCCCCTTCCAATTTAAAGCCATTGCCCTTGTCCTGTCACTACACACCCTTGTAAAAATTCCCTCCCCAGCATTCTTGTAGGCCGCCTTCAGGTACCGAAAGGCTGTCTGGAGGTCTCCCTGGAACCTTCTCTTCTACAGGTTGAACAATCCCAACTCTCTCAGCCTGTCCTCCTAGCAGAGGTGCTCCAGCCTTCTGCTCATCTTCACAGCCCTCCTCTGGACCCATTCCAACAGTTCCATATCCTGCTTATGCTGGTGATTCCAGAACTGGACACAATACTAAAGATGAGGTCTCAAGAGAGCAGAGTAGAGGGGCAGAATCACCTCCCTCACCCTGCTGACCACTCTTCTTTTGATGTAGCCCAGGATAGTTGGTCACCTGAGCTCCGAGAACAGTTTATTTTTGTAAAAAGAGCAGCTCCATAAGTGACCAACTGCTCACTTACTCAAAGACAGTGCCATAAGCCAGGTGGGCAGAAGACCAAGTGGAGATAACTTCTTTTTCAGGGCTATCAATGCTCAGTGCCAGAAGGAACATCTGAAACAGCAGTGTGTCAGGTGCATGCTGAAAGCACTGCCTGTCTCCGCCTCTCTTATAAGCGGTTCCCTGGCAAGAAGTCATGACATTATCCCATAGCCATAATGTCTTGAAGAGAACACTAAAGCCACATCAGTGAACTCTTCATCAAACCAAGAGCACATTGGGTGGGTGACATGGGCTCCACTCACTGCTCTGCAGCTATGCAAGCTACACGACTGTGCCTTGGGCTCTCAGGTTATAAAATGAGGCTGTGAATTATCTGCTTATCTGACATACTACAATAATTCATCCCTCACGGCAAACAATGCTTGGGAATGGTGTAAAGTAATACTTCAAAACCAGAGACAAGAGCCATATTCATCAGAATTCCTACTCAGGGAAAGTGGCTTAACAAAATGCTTCTGTCAAATTTGATTAGAAAGTGGGTGATAACATCAGCCTTATTTCTCATAAGTAAAAGGCAGCTCTGCAAGGCAAGTGTGCTTTCACTCTCACCTTCCCTGAATCTGCCTATTTCTACCTAAGCCTATAAAAGACCAAAACTCCTTTTCATGTAAGATAATTAAATGAAAGCCTGTGGACCAGGACATTATAATGAGTCCACTATAAAAGCTTAAATGATTTTCTTTCGATGCTTGCTTGCCATTCAACATTGCAGAGACAACAGGGAGAGACTGTAGGAAAGAAACTCAGTTGTTTTATTGGAGTTATTATGTTTGTACTAAATAATGATCATATATCAAGGAAATGATTATTTGATGAAATGTGCAGCTGTCCAACTACACGGCCTCTGTATACTCCAAACAACCTACTACAATCAAACTTTTATCTTCCTCCTCTCGCTTCACTGCAGAGCACCCCAGAAGGCTCAGAAGATGACGGCCTTTCAGGAAGTGCCTTTAAGGCTCCAACCTATTAACAAGCTCATCTTTATCTTCAAGGGCAGAGTCCAAATGTGCCAGCAACTTTTCTCCTTCCCAAAAGGGAGAGAATGATGAAAAACGGGTGTCATCTCTGTAATTTGAAAGTTATCAGAAGAGGCTTCCACTTTTGAGCAAAGATTAAAGTAGGAATGGAACAGAGGCTAGATTATTAAATACAACTCTGAACACAGAAGTTGTGACAGGAGAACTAACAGTAGGGCATTTTACGTTAATGGTCATTACTCAACCCTTATCCAAACTCATGCTGTTAGAAGAGCAAGCAGTTTCCCTCACTGATTACATGGGGCATGGACCTTGATCTTGCAAAATTGTTTACGTGGATGCCTCTGTGAAACTCAAGGATGATGGCATCAAGGCTAGGGTATTAGAGTAAAAAGGGGGAAAAAAGAGGGTTTATGCCTAAAAGTGAGCAGTACAGGGTTTGTAACCAAACCACTGGGACAGAAACCTCAAAATGGAGCTATGGTAGCATTTTCATGTTTCAGGGTGCCAACAGCACCCAGGTTGTAAAAGCACATCGAAAACTGCAAACAACAAAGGAATGTCGTACAGCACCTACCAGTCAGGAAAAGGAAATAGGACACCCTTATTCCTACAGCTACTAAGAGCCTTTCTGAGCAGTGTTTGGCAAAGTCTCCGAAAGCTGCTGCTCAAAACCAGCTAAACCTCATTTTCTAAAGTATTTAAAGAAGAAAGAAATTTTAGTTTAGACATATTTCAGAGAAGACTGGATTGACAAACACAGATTCAAGATCAAACTCAACTAAGGATGTTAGATCTACCCAATCTAATAAAATAAATGTGGCAGACGATTGTCAAATACCACATCTGTGTGGCTGTCACTGCAAAGGAAGAGCTTGCTTCCAATGTTCAGTTAGGTGCCCTTTTGGGCAAATTACTTGGAAAACATCTCTACAGAGGCGTGGTAGAACTTGTCAAATTTGTTAAAGCTCCGTGAAGACCAGACAATCCTCAGAAGAAAAGGCAGTAGGTGTTTTATTTTCTCTTTGCAAAGAAAGCTAGCATCTGTCCATGGATGGGTCCAGTAGGATCTCAAATGGCGTTTGCATTGATTTTAAGAGAGGAAGAAGTGTTATGGAAAAGACTGGCAGCTAGCTAAAGGATTAAAGAAGAAAACAGAACAGGAAACCTGGGCCAGCCCTAGCTCACAGCCAGCCCTGGCAACCACCAGCTTTAGGAAGTCCTTAAAACAGGCTATGACCGTGTTCCAGTCAGTACGGTACAGAACATGCAAGAATGCTCTTACTACTTCTTCTGATCCAGCTTATTCCTCTGTTCAGCAGCATTTTTGCTTACCCTAGCTGTTCTCCTAGCAGAGCACAGGAGAAAATCTTTGCCCCATGGGAGTCAACACAACCACTGATGGTAAACAGAGTCAGAATTTCACCCATGGAGATGAAGGTTACTGTACAGTCCGTCAGACACATTATATATGGTCATGAACCAGCTGTCTTATGACCCTTGGACAACCTGGGTTTGTTCATCCTTCTGGGCATGCTGAAGAGCTCACTCGTGGCCTTCTGCCTTTAAAGAGGGTGTCACACTGACAGGTGGCTAGAAAGGCTTTGGGAAGGTTATAGATTGACTGATTAGATTTTGGAGAAACTAACAAATCTGTCAATGATTCACAATCCTATGAGAGATACAAAATGCATCACTGACCCACGATATCCAGTTAGAGAGCAGTGTGAGTCCAGATAAAAATGTTTCTCAGCAACAAAAGCCTCAAGTTCAAGCATGTTTGCATCAAGTGTGCAAGTTGGCTTAGTCCACTCCCTTTCATAGAAGGCGCTGCCAGCACAAACAGCAGTATTTTGCTTCTGGAGGTTTTTTTTTCTAGAACTAATACCCATTCCTCCTCGCAGGTGTTTGTTTATCATTTTTATTAACCCAGAGCTCCTCATCAGGGTTTTAATGCCACAAAAATAAAGCATCATTAGAAACAGATTTGCTTAGAAAAGCAAATACCACATCACGTGCATTTTCCAAGGGCCATTATTTACCTATTTTCCTTTGGAATACAAATTATTTCCTTACTGAAAACACAAAGGGTCTGCTAAACAGCTGCATTCACAATGAAGTTGTGCTCACTAATATTTGCCATACCTTTTCTCCATTTCTCTTCAAATTTATAGTCAAACGTATTTCTGAAATCATTCTATGAATAGCTATGTAAACCTAACGATCTTAATCTGAGCAGATCCAACTGCTTTGCTCCAAATGCTACACCTGCTAACAGTTTAAGAAAGGCAGGCAACATGAGTCATCAAGCTCACTCTCCCCCTCCCGCCCCACAAAAAAAAAGAAGCACATTAATAAAATGGACTCCTTATAATTGAAAAAGAATTCCTGAAGAACACAAGGCCACACTGCCTGCACACTGTTTCAGAGCAATCCCTCACCTGTGCTGCATCCCAGAGTCGAGCCTCCAGCCACTAGATATCTAAAGGCTGGCTCCATCAGCCAGGGATATTCACTGCACTGAGGACCATGCTCCACTGCGTGCTCCAGATGGGGAAACAATAGAGATGTGGTTCAGACCTATTTAGCCAGACTCATTGATCTCCCTATGCTCATGAATCTGGCTCTCAATGAACACTTAATGTCAGCCCGATATGCTAAGAAGGCAGTAACTCAAGATCCTCATGTTCTTTTCAAGTACAGCTCTTTATTTTGTCTGGGCACAGCTATGAACTGCAACGTAATCTGATTAGATACCAGCAATATTCAGTGAGAGGAAAGGATAATACACTTACAGCAAATGGCTTGGAACACCAAGTGCAATCCACTGCATGCTCAGCAGAACACGCACTGCTTATTTTGAACTGGCAACTTCCACAGAGGCTGTGGAAAGCCTACAGGTATCTCTACTTTTTGAGTTTAGCTATCAGCCTTGCAAAAACCTCTGGACCCAGAGATCCTTAACTTACGTCTCTCAACCACCTGTGCCACTGATCCCAATTCAGCTAGGATTTCAGCAACAACCAAATGGCTGCTGCCTCCAAAGCACAAAATCAAGCAGGACAAGCAGGTGCAAAAAGCAGAAGAAAAGATTATTTTTTTATTTAAATCCAAGTCAGCAGATCTCACTGAAACCCCACAGCAAGTAGATCTGCTGAATAAGGCAGTGCTATTTATACATGCTGTCACTTCTTCCAACAGAACACACTTCCTTAGTGAAAAGATAGGAATGTCACAGAGGGGTAATGGTTTTAAGCTGAAAGAGGGGAGATTTAGATTAGATACCAGGAAGAAAGCTTTTACTGTGAGGAAGGTGAGGCCCTGGCGTAGGTTGCCCAGAGAAGTCGTGGATGCCTCATCCCTGGAGGTGTTCAAGGCCACGTTAGATGAGGTTTTGAGCAACCTGATCCAGTGGGAGGTGTCCCTGCCTACAGCTGGGGGCTTGGACCTAGATGACCTTTGGGGTCCCTTCCAACTCAAACCATTCTTAGACAAAGGGACATAAAAATTTAAGCTCTCTTTAAAAATTACCATTTTAAGAAATGTTAGAGAATGTCTATTACGTTTCAGGTAGCTCTACAGAGACATAGCATCATCAACCCATCAAAGACTCAACACATACCTAAGCATTAAGTGCAGCATCTTAGTCTCTGGGCACAAAGGGAAGTTCTTCCCCTGCCGTGGATGTTCAGGGAGGTGGTTTCCTCCTGCTGGGGCAACTTTGTGCCTTTGCTCAGCGTTAACTGCCTCTTACTGCAACTGGCATCTATGGGGAGAATACTGGCAGTGATGTTTCAAAAGGCAATAAATCCTCTTTCTGGGACTTCCTCAAGGCAGCTGCTCTGTGTGCTCTGAAGGCCATGGAAAAACATCTCAAATAGGTATTGAAATATATATGGCTCAACCTCACCCCCTCTGATATACTTAGTGCACCTCCAAACTTATTTCCACTTGGCTTGGCTGAAGCCTGGAGATTAAAAACACACCACCTTTCTTAATGACTTCTTTAAAACTCAGGACTCATCAGCAGACACATGGTAAATCTAAATATCTCTTGAATCAAGTGGTAGATAATGAAAAGGAACCAGAATCTGGGGCACTAGTGTTTACAGTTATCCAGGCTGCCCCAATGGTCATTTTGCCTGGTGCTATATTTAAAGACACTTAAGCTGTTCCTCAGGTCAGCTCTCCAACAGTTAACTAGTTTTGTCCTCACAGATAGGCTTCTGGGTTTTGTTTGGCTTTTTTTTTTTTTTTTTCTTTCTTCTGGTAGCATCCTACTTATTTTCAACTTCAGCTCCCTCAAACTTACTACAATATAAAAAAATTTTACAAAAGCAAGAGAGAATGTCACCACATGGGTTTGACACCAGCTGGCTGCTCAAGTCTGCAGTATGAAGGAATTTGTTACACAACACTGAACTCAGCTTAAAAAAAGTAATATTCCACCTGTTACAGAGAGTGAAATGAGGACAGCCATCTCCAGGCAGAGAAACCAGAGGGCTTTGCACTTTTGGCCACAAACTCAATAAAACATGCTCAGAAAGACAGAGCAAATTCTGATTTCATACTTTTGAATTCAAAAACGGTAAGGGCATTTGCTCCTTTACCTGTACACAGCAAGTGAAGGATGATCCACAAACAAGCAAGGCTGCATGCAGATCAGGTGAGACAGCTTACAAGAACAGGACCGTCCTCCCCAGTTCTCTGGCTGCTTTGAACACACAGATTCACATGCTCTGCAGGAAAACTTCTGTTTATTTCAGAAATCCTTCCAAACAATCAATGTCGTCAGGCTGCATTTAAAGTGTGCCTGTTTAAACCATGAAGAGTGCAGCAGGAGAAAACCTTCAAGACTTCTTTGATTCACAAACGAAAAAGTATATCTTTGTAGAAGAGATCAAATGAAGCTGCAGAGGTGTACGGCATTACAAACACAGCAAACCACAAGGCATTTAGCAGCACTGACACCAAGCACATTCTTATCTCTTTCTGTGAAGACAGAGCAACTGTATTTCTTCTCCCAGACAAGTTCCCTTGGACTGCAGCAAATGTGTCTGGCCACTGGAAGAGCAGATGCATGTAATTCTGCTGTATTTGCCTGCTGTGACACACACACATGCAGTGCACACCAGGCTTCCAAGGTCTGTGTAAGGAGGGTAAGCTTTAAAACATCACCAAATCACCCTTGGCAAGAACAACTGCAAGAAACTTCAGGCCACCAAGATCTGAATCAACAAGAAAGACTAGAAATCAAAAAAAAACCAGAAGAAAAACAAAGATGAATTAAGAATAGGGCTTTGCAAATCCTGAAATTTAAGATCTGAAAGGGGAATGGAAGCTATCCTGTACCCACAGAAGTTGCTTTACAGCACTGGTTCTCTATTATTTCAGCCACTCCCTCACTGCAGTACAGAACACCTTCTGCACCTCCTCCCGCTGAACAGCCCCTAAGAGAGGAGCAGGGGGCGATTCGCACCTTCACACTCCACACAGGACAAACCTTGAGAATACCATTACCATTCTAGGCAAGTCATGTTCAACTAATAGTCCTTAATCATCAAAACAACTGAGGCTGGACAGTTTTAAATAAGCCTGCCATCTCCACACAGAATGATGCTGAAGGTTTTGTAGCAATAGCAGGAGAAACTATATTGATACCCTTCTTAGGGGAGGTCCCCTCTTCCACTGGAGGAGAGGCTTGTACTGTTTCCCTCCAAATACTGGCATTAACACCCTTCCTTACAGCATCTCATGAAAAACAGACACAAAATGACTCAGGCTGGAGACAACCTCAGGAGGCTGTGTGGTCTGCTTCCCCACTAAAAGTGGGGCCAATTTTGATGGGTTTCTTGGGGTACTGGTCCAGTCCAGCTTTGACTGTTCCCAGGAGTGGAGATTCCTGAGTTCTTTTTCCAGCTGCTGACTTGTACTTGCTGATTGTGAAAACTGTTTTTTTTAAAATTCAGAGTCAATTGTCTCAGCCATTCAAACCCATGATTTTCCAAATGCCTTTTGGGAGGTTGTGCTCCCCTGACACTGATCCAGCAACATAACACAGTAAAATTTGTGTAGAAATGTTAATTGGTTTTATGCAAGGAAAACTCTTGGTGACAAAGGAATTCAAATAACCACCTTACGCATACAAAACAGCATTGCCAGAATCCAATTTGAAAAAAAATACACCTGTGGTTACTTTTAAAATGACACAAACCAAACTAAAGGTCACCTGCAAAAAGTGCTGAGACCAAGTGGTAATCTGGTCACACACCACCATGCACATTGACTTTCTTTGGATTTCTTAAGAGCTTTTTAAAAAGTGAATACCCAGTACTTTAAGATTAAGCTGATTTTAGTGCAGGAACATTCATCTGGTCATTTGACATCTCTGGTAATGCAGGAAATCCATCTAAACCCAACAGCTCCTCACACACTCTGATGCTCCCTTGTTCTCCTAGCAGACCTCATCAACCCGCACCTACAATGCACAGTTGGCTGTGACCTATGGCTATTAATTTGTCTATTAAAGACAACAGGAAACGTCAAAGTTGGATGGAAGATTTCTGACCTAGGCTTTAAGCACTGCAATGCACAAGACTAGCATATAAATCACAAGTTTAGAGGAAGGTGCTCAGAAAGGGTCATCTCCCATTTAGAATTTATTAACTATTTCCCCCAGAGATAACCTTGATTTAGCACCATGTAACCCATATTCCCCCATTTCACAGCAATATTATTACACAAAAGGTTTCTCTTCCTTCCACCCTGCTCAGCCATGTGAAGTTGGAATGATAGATTCACCCAGCTCTCTCTCAAAGATGGTCAACTTCAGGGACTGGTCGCTCAGAAATTACATTCACATGTAAATGTGCACACAGTTACAGAAAGTTTGAGGAAACCTACATTTGTGCAAAGCCCAAGCCACGATACCACTGAACATGGCAAAGCTCTGTGTAACCACCAACAAGCAAGCCCCATGCGAGCTGTTCAACAATACTCTTGTTTCCACATTTAATGTCTGCAATGAGAGGTAATTTATGGTTTGATTTAAGGGGATCTTCTCGTAAGAGGGCAAAGGTGCTTCAAATCTTTCCCCCAGAGTAAAGTGTATCTGCAGATGGTTCTTGAGGAGCAGTTAATACACAGGTTTTTAAAAACATGATACCGTTCTCGTTCCTTGACATTCTCCTGGGCATTGCTGGGTCAACACAGGCCAAAACTTTTGCAAATGTGAAGTTGCAGTTAAAAAGGTAAAACCACACACACTTTACACACAATTTATAGACCAGACATAACTTGTTCCAGAAAGAATCAATTCATTTCTCCCACTTGTACAAACACCCACCAACCCACTTAACCACATTAAACAGCCAAACACTTGCACTGGTAACTACTTTTGTTAACGCAACATGTTGAAGTGAAAATGAACCTCAATAATGTGATATAAGCAGGATTTTAAAATACATGGGATCATTTTTAATGTGGTCGATTTCTGCATTTACGCTCCGGTAAGCATGACGCATCATCAGTCTTTATTAATAAACTTCCAACGCAACAGCAGTTTCTGATTTATTTCCTCCCTTCCCATATCCTTTTCAGAATCCATTTCTATTTCAAGCATCAGTACCCAATGCTTGCAACATCTGCAGGTTGCCAAGCCAGTTTACCTATGGAAAAAATGGATACGAAGTACTTGCCAACAGAAGGAAACAGAGCCTGTGCTAGAAACTACAGCTAGCTTGTGCTTTCCCATCTCTCTATAAATATGGCAATGCCAACTGCTAATTAGAGCAGACAGGTTCAAATGGTGTAAAAACTGGAATCGCAATATGACATGTTTAAGTCTCTAAGTAATTACACTAAAAATGAGGCCGAAAAGCCCTCCAACCAAAAGCCTGTGTAAGGATATGTGCTCACAGCTTTTTGCACTGTATTAGGGGGAACAGAGAGCCGCTGATAAACAGGCTACCCAGAGCAGAAAACACAAGATATGTAGTAAGAAGTACAGAGAACACAGACTATGAGATCTGTGGCTATGTGGTACTGAAACCACGCACTCCTCAGGCTCCCGAGGAGCCCTTCGGCTGCTGGAGTATCTGTCTGTGACGTAAGCTGACAGTAACTGCAATGCAGCACTCACACAGGCGCCGATTATCTCTGAATTTGTCTTCCGAGGCAGCAGCACTGTCACTCAGCCTGAGTGAAATCAAGGGCATGCCTTCAACAGAAATAATTGCCACGTTTAATCTGTCCAGTTGCAATCCATTTCAGATACAAGCAACTGCAATAGACTTTAGCCTAGATTTTTGTAACAGCTTGTTTAAAGTAGGTAAAATAAATGATTCAATTAAAAAGATAGCCCCCAAAGAACTGGTTTTTGGGACGGGAGTAAGGACAGTATAATTGGGTCTTGATGTAAGCAGTATTGGTCTGGTTAAGAAAAAGATCTGTCCAAATAAAGTAGTCAGTCTCATTAATCTGCCATTCCCAAAAGCACCAAAAGGCCATTAAAGGCATGGCTTGCAGGTCAGACTAAAATAAAACAAGAACAAGGTACCTACATTGGCAACCCAGGATGAACCAGCAAGACATGTGGGATATATTCTATGCCATGCGTTATTTTCCTACCCAGGAGATGTGACAAACCCCTACAGCAGCAGAGGTGGGAATCACTAAAAAATCCTGTGTAGTCTGATGAATTGTAAATATTAATAAAATCAGAATCACTCTCAAGGAGCTCTGGTTCATCTGCTAACAAAGCTGTACACAGTCTGCTAAAATGTAAGCAAGCGAAGGGAACATGTAGGCATGAAATAATTAAAGAATTTATTGAGCTCCAAAAAGAGACACAGCAAGTTATCTGCTACAAAAACAAGATTAAACCTAACACTATCTTAAAGTGCTTAAGAAGGCAACTGAAGACAAAATATGTACAAATCAGCATCAGCAATTACCCATGCAGTGTCTCCCCTTCCCTACTAAAGGCAACTCTTACAAGTCAAGTCAACAGCTGTGATGGGCAGGAGGAGGGAGAGGATCCTCAGGGACATTTTTTCTACCAAGAACCAAACATGAGAAGACTCTGTATTAAACCTGAGGTGCACACAGAAGGTGGTATGATGTGGCTTCCTTTGAAATTTGAATGCCTTTTGCAAAAGGAAGAAAACAAAAATATCAAAAGAATTGAACTTGCAAAAAAAGGTGAAGAGATCTTCTTAGCAGAAGCTATTTTCCAAGAGAGCACCCTCAGCCCGACCTCTATGTGGGGCAGCCTCTAGAGAGTCACATGGGCAGGGTACTCCTCATTCAAATGTAGCTGCTGGCTACTAAAAATGCATCGTTCTTTTGAAGTTTTGTTAACTGAGTTGTGCTGGACACACTTGAAACAACTGCTACTGGGCTTTGCCAGGCAACAGAGTGAAACACTGACCTAAATCTAACCTGGAAAAGTCAAACTTGGTGGGACTACAAACAACTGGGGTAGGATGACAACTGGCCTTAGTCATCTCTCTACCAAGGAACACTCCAAGCAAAACTGTTCTGACAAGCAGACACAGACCAAAAGTAAAGTCCTGTGCAATTATTTCATTTAAAAATACATCTCCCATGAATATCTTCTGCCATCTGTTACCAGTGACAAAGGCCAGTCTGAACTCCAGGCAAGCCACAAGCCTGCATGGGTGAGATGCCCTACTTTCTGCAGCCAGCACCACACACGTGTTTGATGGGCTCAGGATCTCAGCCAGCTTCCTTTGGCTCTCCCGCCTGAGTGAGGTGGTGCATTTGGAGCAAAGCTGACCAGGGACAGCCTTAGGCACAGAGCAAACCCGGCTGCAAATGTAGGTCTCCAGATGGATGATGTTACCCACTCTATTCCTTTAGAGGTTTTGGCCCCTTCTGTCTCTTAGTGACTGGCACCACCTCCCAACAGCAGTTCTGTAGCCCTGGAAAAGACCGCTAGAGCATCCGAGGATCCCTCCTAAAAACAAAAACTACTAGAGATGAGAGTATGCACCAGAAAGATAGACATAAAGACAAACCAATACAGACCACCTCCTAACAGATCATTACACGTCAGGTCCACCCTCCCTCAGATCACAAAATTGCTGCCTCTAGCCCAGACCTCTCCCCCAGATAAAGCATCACTCAGTTTTACATGCTTGTTGGACTTGGTAGTACTAGAATTTGGCATCCAACAGGAAACATGGTGTTCCAGCACTGTGCTCTCTCTGACCCATTCCAAAAGTAAGGAAATGGTCAAGCTCAAAACATGCCAGCGGTCTATCAATTTAGTAAACACTTCCGAAAAGGAAAAACTTCCAGGCTTAAGTCACACACAATCTTCAACCCTGCCTCTCAAAACAGGCTAATTCATTTATAGCAGGATATACTTCCTGCCATAAAACATCCATACATGAAAAATATTACAAGCTTCCTTCAAAATCTATATTTAAAAATG
Organism: Coccyzus lansbergi; assembly: GCA_033558105.1. NCBI lineage: Eukaryota > Metazoa > Chordata > Aves > Cuculiformes > Coccyzidae > Coccyzus > Coccyzus lansbergi. The sequence continues at coordinate 3,351,465 of JAUMJK010000026.1, read as the reverse complement.
AAGCAATGAGGCAATGCTGATATCACTGCTGATGTTCACTGCTCATCACTGACTTTTTCAGCAAGCAAGAAGTTTCGAAGCTTTAGCTTTGGTTTCTGTTATTTTATCTGCAAGTCTCCATCACCATGCAAACGCTCCTCTGGGAGAGCCGCCAGGACAGACACTACCTGTCCTGGTGACTCACAGCAGTGAACTGGATGCTATCTAAGGAGAGTGAATCATTGAGAAGAGTTATTTATACCCCGTTCAGCATTTTGATAAGAAAAGTATAACACCTTCGTCAACCTGGAAGGCTCTTTTACAGCAGAGTATGGGAGAATCTGCCAGGCAAAGAGCCAAGTCCTCTCTCTACAAAACCTTCCTGACAATTGCTTCAGTGATGGCAAGGACAGCCACAGGGACAGGAATGATAGCCCTGTCCAAGTAACATAGTTCTCCTGCTCTCCTGGATGGAGAAGTTAACTGCAGAAATACAGTCTTTTATTTTCTCAGCCAACACAGTGAACCTAGAGAGGTCTATAGTCTCTCCAGGAAGAACTAGGAAAACCCTGCTTCTTATAAGATGCTTTTGGCCCAGTGAACAATAACATTAAATCCAAAATAATGAACCCATCCAGCTCTGGCAACAGGGACCTGAGCTCCTGGAATTCCCTGTGATGAACAAGAATGAATGTTCCCCATATCTGTGATTCAAATTTTAGTAGCATTTGATTCTCTACTGAAGACCAATGCCACACTTGTGGTATTTCATGGGAAATTTCTGTGAAGCTAAGGTAACATTTTTCAGCATTGTCCCTCTTATAAACAAACACACTGAGGTCCACAATGTGAGCCTGACAGATAAGCATGTGGAGCCTCATCTTCAGAATACGGATCTCTGGAGAGCATCTCCTTGATTTCCTCTAGTAACTCCAGACACAACACCCAGCAAGGGAAGGTAACACTATTACAATTTCTATGACTACGACCTTTAAATGTTTAACTAGCAATCTATTCTTTGCAGTCAAGATAAAGCAGCAGGTGATTAGTGTCACTATGAGTCACTATGCCCCTGTAGTGCAATAATTCAATTAGACACTTTAACAGCCTTCAATTTTGAGATCTGCTTACTAGAGACACAGTCCCCTAGCTACAATTTTGGTTTGTCTTGCGAGTTAAGCAGGGTCAGTCCAGGTCAGTGCTGGATTGAAGGAGAGATCTTGTAGAAAATCCCAGATGCTCCAAGAAATGGGGCTTATGTTTCCAGAGAGGCACTGTGAACAAGAGCTCCGGGCAGTCTGGAGCTTGTGCTGGGATACAAGCTACAAACCTTCAGTGAGCTACAACTGAGACCCTGACTTCTACTCACTGATCTCAAGCTACAGGTATTTCACTAGCTCAGGCTATCCTCCAGCTCCATCAGACACATCATTATTCATTTTCTATTGTTGCTGCTCTGAATATACACTTAAAGGTCTGTCCCACTTCCAGACACGGCTTCAATGTGCTGGTCACTGAACACCCATCCACCTTCACCTTCTTTCCGACCCATTCCTCAGCTAGCATCACAGTATCAGGAAACTGAGGAGTACCTGAGCAAAGCTCCCCATGTACTATGAAACGCACAGCTTCATTTTCACTCAACCACACTTGAATTTCAGAAGTTACACAGGAAAGTACCAGCAAGCTTGACCTGTGTTCTCGACAGTTGAGGCTCTTCCGCCTCCTCCAGAGAAGTTTCTTTTTCCCCAACAGCTTGGTAAGCAATTCTGAAAAGGAAAAACATATTGCCCTCCTCCCTATAGCTGAGTCAGCAATGGCAACAGCAAACTCCCAGAGGATACATTGCACCCTGCTGACCTCTGCACCTCAAAAACCGTTTCACTTTCCCGCAGCACTCAAGTTCTCCAAGCCCAGGCACAGTGTACTCGAGTTGCACTTGCAGAACCAGCCCCTGATTTCTGGTCCTAATCCAGAGGGTTACCAAAACACAAAGATAAATTAGTAGGAAGGGTACATGTTCTTCCCATCAACCCATGGCCAAATAGGCTTACTGGGAACCAAACTACACACTAAGTCTCCTGTTCTAAGCCTGCATCGTGGGGCACACAGGCTAAGTTGAAAATATTACTTTTATAAGTTTTAGCTTAAATGTTACCTTCGGCCACCCCTTACTGATCATTTGATAAAGCTCAGGAATCTGTTACTGGCTGCAAGCTGACAGATAAATGTCTTAGCTCAGACAACATATGCTCATGGGTTTTGATCCAGAGATCCTGGGTTCAAGCTCTACTATAACAATCCATCCATTAGGGTTGTACAATCAAGAAAAAAACCCAAATAGTTCAATCAAAGCCTTCTATTAAATATTTGTCCACTTCTTAAATCAAGTGTTTGGCACTAGGGAAGGAGCTATTTTTATCTCATCTCTACCCTGGATGTATTTGTAAGGCCATGTTTAGTATGATATGGTTTTTTTAATCCAGGATTAGACTTGCCAAGAGTCTTATCAACACATCAGTCTGGGGTTTGCGAGGAAAATATTTGTACCGTAAGCTCCAGCAGGTACGCACACAGCTTCATAAACACCAATACATTCATCCCAGCAAAAAAAAGCACTTTGATTAGGCATTGTGCTGCCATTCACAGAAGTGTTAAAGCAGGGTTACTGTTTAATGGGTCTAACATTATGGAGACATAGAAGTTGTAACAAGAGCTTTGCAACACCGTATTGCAGAAGGGCTCCAAGCCTGGTTACAGCAGGAAGATTTATGTCTAAGATACAGGAGATGTTTAGTTTTTCAGGAATAAGAAAAACCCTAAAACTGTGGCCTCATACCAGAAAGTGAACGAAGACAAAAGAAATTATTCTTAAATAGCAAGAAGATAACTTGAAAAAAAAAATGAAAGCAGGTGAAGATTAAAGTCATGTATCAATCTCATGATTAGAAAGCAGGAGAGATGCAATCTATTTGGCTTCCACTTAAGTTCAAAATCTCGTATTTCTTCTTAAGGCCTTAAACCAAGACTCTTATCTGCCATTATCATCTTGTACTTTGGTTCACATAGTAAGAGTAGGTATGTAGGCACCACAATTGCCTTCTGCTTCCAACTCTTCCAAAATGGCTTTGACTGCTTCGACCTCTCACCGCTCCTGCAAAAAAACCACCTGGTGAGTCCCTCTAAGCCACCACAATGCCCCAGCACCTGTGACTTGTGCAGATTTCATCTCCTCAACAGACATCAGCCGATGGCATTAAAGCCTTCAAAACCTGAACTGGTGACTTCTGCAGCTTTCTGCCAAAACAAGGTATGTCACAGGCATCACATTAGAGGTTTACATCGGGTAAACCTGAGAATAAAGTAAATGTTTAACAGCTGGGCTAGGAGAGGTTATGAATCTTTCCTTTTTAAAAGCAATGCAAACTCCACACCTCATCCCATGTCCCAAGAGTGTTGGAGCACATATATCCCTGGCATAGCAGTCCGGGCTCAGTATGCTGTAACTTGAGCAACTTCTGCCTTTGGTGGGCAAGACATCAAAAACACTGTCGGACTGAGAAAAGACACAGGCTCTGCTGTTGTACACTTAGCACAAGGGAGATGGTCCTGTCCTTCAACGAGTGCGAGTGACTGACATTTGGTCAATTAGTTCGCTATTAACATGCAGCCAGGGAGCTGTAATGAGAACAATTTTTTTTCTTCCTGATTTGATAGAAGAGACATTGAAACATGTTTTAATCTGCAACACAGACTGATAAAACCAGCTGCCCAACAGACAGTCTCTTTCAAGAGGGTTTAATTCTCTTCGGAGAGCTCAAGAGCAGCTTTACGGCCTGCCAGATAAGTCATGTTTACAGCAGATTCTTGAGGCTGCTCAGCCTCCTGGATGAATTTATAAGTCAGACCAGAGGGTAGATTTGCAGAGCAGTAATTAGCACGGGAGGCGACAGAGAAGCAATGGAGAAGAATAATTTAGTCTGTGTCAACATAAGGTCAAGGTCTGGGGGGGCTTGTCTGAACTTACGGAGAGAAAAGCATGGAAGGATGAAACCAGAGCGGATCTGCTTTCTGAAACCAAACCACTCCCCAAAGACCAGCTTGAGCAGCCTTGATCATCTTTTCAAGTCTTCTTCCTTCCCACTTCAGGGCTTTATTAATCTTGGTGTTTTGTTTTGTTTTTTTTTTTTAAAGGCACGTAGTGGGCATCCCTGACAGGCAGTGCTGCCCTGTTGCCACAATGACTGTAACATTACACAGGCTGCTAGCAGGCAGAGGATTTCCCCACTACTGCCTTTCTGCTAATGAGTCAGGGAGTGCCTTAACTCAAATAACACAACACCAGCTCGAGCAGGCTGGTTACTGTGCAACTGCACCCCAGAGCAGAACAGATGGGAGAGTTCCTGCTGTACCATCTGAATTCAGCCCTGCTACCCTCTAAAAAGCCACTTCCCGAAAAAGCCAACGTGAGTAACTTCAGCCACCATTTGCACAGAGCTCAGCACCATCATCATTGGTCATTGGATGGACCCCATCAGCACTGAAACAAAACTGAGATATCAACAGACAAAGGGAAAAAGATATAAATACGAGGAAGAAAATATAGGTAGTCTTGCTTAAAAAAAAAAAAAAAAAAAAAAAAAAACCCCTCAGGTCAGAGGAAGGACAGGAACCACCAGGCAGTGAAGCTTGTTCTGGGTTCTCCAGATCCAAAACCAAGCCACAGCACCTGAACTCACAGATTCGCTCTCATGTACAAAGAGATTAGAGAAACTGTCAAACCAGCGTCTGTAACGCTGCTTTATTTGTGCTTCTCTCCATCCCCAGGAACTTCTGTCTTTTAAGTCAAGAAGAACCTACTATTGGAGTTCTGTCTGCAGCCATAAAGCAGCACCAATAGCATCAATACCAACGCATGCTCCAATTACTCCTAATATGTTCCTACTCCAGGAATTAAATTCATAAACATAAGTCTCAGAGTACACACAATAATGGCACACCCAAGAGCACAGATACCAGGAAAAAGATTATTTTACCTTGTGTAAATGGATGACAGTTCAAGCAGACACAATGCTATTACCCATGATGACAGCCAAAGGAATCTATAAGGAGCAACAGGAAGAAGGGAAGGAAGAAGTGTATACAGAGCATAAAGCTACTGATGATACTGCTTTTTTATCCCATTTTCCATACAAAATGACGACACAATCTGCCATCACGATTAGACTCGTCTGTGTGACAGGTTTGCCATCTCTCCTCTTTAGGTTACAGAAGATTCAGCAACAGATTTTCATAACTTACACCATATAAGCCATATGGTGTGGGCATTTTCAGAGGCTGCCCCTTACAGACAGCACTGATGACAGTGACCACCTTCTAGGAAGTCATATACCACTGCCCCACACCCTTTTGTACAACCTGACTTTCAAGACTAAACACAGGCAGTTGCACAACCTTGCTTGTTGCACTCCACAAGCCCCTGTCTTGCTCTAGTTGGAAGCAATACCACCACATCATTCGATATAAAGGGAAATCAATACCCATCATTTACAAGCAGAAACTTCTACTAAATGCTAATTTTGGCACTTGGTTCTCTGCTTGGAGCATCCCTCCAATGTGAAAAGGATAGTAACCAAATTTATTCACACAACCCTTTGGAGAGCTTCAGAGGTGAAGCAACACTCACCACCAGTGTGCTCCCACTTGGCTCTACTTTATAGTTTAAGGACCCTGCAGCCACAGTCTGTCTCCTAAGTCACTGATTTCCTGATAAATTAATGGCCAGATAGATAGGTGCTAATATGGGTAAAGAAAAGAACAAGCCAGTGAAGCCATAATTGTCCTTCCTATCCAAAGAGATCTTGTATTTGTTGATTCCCCACCCCAATTGTTAGAATGCATCTGGGTTCATTACAGGGAGCGAGGGAGATGGAAATGTTAGTTGAGGTCTACATATTTTTTCCATGATGAAAAGGGTCCCTCTTCCAAGGCTGGTTCAGACAAGAAGAATGGGAGGTGAAGAGTATCCTGGCTAATGCCCTGGGATCAGTTTACATTCACTGCACATTCCTTAGTATATTTGCCTACACTATCCCTTATTTCACAACAGGTTCTCCTATTTATACAAATCTCATTCAACCTTCGTTTGTCCAAGACAAACAAAACTGAACAAAACACCACAGTGCTCCCAGCCAGCTATGGAAGAAAATGTTACTGTGAGGGTGATAAGGCACTGGAACAGGTTGCCCAAAGAAGTCATGGATGCCCCAACTCCAGAGGTGTTCAGAGGCCAGGTTGGACGAGATTTTGAGTAATCTAATCTAACAGAAGGTGTCCCTGCCTATGGCAGGGGAGGTTGGAACTAGATGATCTTTGAGATGACCTTCTGACTCAAACCATTCTACGATTCTACAACCAGCTCATGTGTATAGTCAAGGATAAATAGTCATCTCCTCCAGCATGCAGGTTGGGCTGCAGGTCATGGTGGGACCATTTCAGCCAAAAAGCTCCAGATGCTGAACAGGAAAACAGGCTGGAGAGTGAGAAGCTGGAAGGCACTGAGAGGGCTTCACAACAGCCCTGCGTGGCCTGAGAGCACTGGGGCTCACCATCAAGAGCAGCTCTGTCGTGCACTGAGGATCACTGATTACCCTCCCCTAATCCCTTGGTTGAGTGCCCAGGGCCCCCCCCAAAAAAGTTTCATATTATATGCAGACAGATAGCTATTTAAAATCATTAACAGAGATTTATATCTCTGAGCTAGTCTTCCATTCTCTGGGGAAAACAGACAGCTGTATAAGAGACTGAAAGTTACAATAAAATGATAGAATGAAGAAACGAACCTCAATAAATCATTAAGCTAAAGCTTATAAAGTTTACCTGCAGTACCAAATCTCCATAGTCTACAAAAGCCGATGTGTAACTTTGTTTTTCTTTTATCAACTATTAAACTGTCATGTAGCTACTACAGAAGACTGAAAACATTTTTTAAAAGCACTGAGCATCAGGGATTGCAGTTTGTCATGGAAGGGATACTTGCACAACAATCCATACTGTGCAATAACAACCCAAGATAAAACATATAGAAACAAACCATTGAAAGAGACATTATTCCGCTGCTAGACACACCCAAAACATCATTAACAAGGCAGCTCTGTGCCATCAATTTTACAAGCTCTGTTCCACCTGCCCTCATTCTTCTTCAGGTACATCCTCACATTTCCAAGTGCATACTGTGAGGCACAGTCAGCACCAGAGCTGATTCAAGGCCCTCCAAAATGACAGTGAAGTCCTGTGTGTCCATGGCACTTCTGCCCAGGGATGATGAAAAGGGAGGAGAGGTTAGGCAGAAAAGCTTGAAGAAGGCAGACCTGTTTCATGAGCAGGAGAAGGGTTCAAGGTCAGCAATCACTTCCCTACCCTCTGATTTACAAGCAGTGCTTCCTCTCCCCTAGCCCTTCCCTGCTCTCTCTCCCAAGCCCTGGAACTGCTGGAGAGAGGGGGAGTGCAAGCGCTGGGGCGCTGCTCTGCAGAAGCAAGGTAGATAAAGGACAGGACAGACCTGGAGACATCCTATGCACATAGGTAGCTGTGTTTCCCTACATCATTCCTGACAGGCTGGAGCAGGCAGCGAAGAGAGGGGCAGCTACAGCCCAAGGAGATTCGCTACTGTTTTCCCAAGACTCATCTGTGATCAAGAAAAGGGGCAGCCAATATTGCAGTACAAGAGATGTGCTTGCACGACCTCTCTGTTGAAATCTCAGAGCTATTCCTACTCCAGGCAGCTCCATAAACATTGCTGACATTTTCCAGCCTTGCACTGTAATACACTATGGACACAGAGCCACCCCCTCTTTCTCTGGAGCTCTTTGGCAGCCAACAGCACAGAGGGAGAAGAAATCAGCCTTACAGGTATTTTAGGGATCCAAGTATTTTTATTAAACCTTGTTTCCTTTTCTTAGAAGAAAAACAGAGAAGGAAAGCTCTCCACTCCCTCAGGGTTGACATCCCAAAATTAGCATGCGTTTGTTTTACAGAACAGGACTTGCTCTATCCAATTTAGACCCAATCTGTTAATCTACAAACAAAAGCAAATAACTACTGAAATTATGACTAAGGGGGATTTCAGGAGGCCTACACTTTACTAAGCCTTTTTGAGGTATTACAAATGGACTCTTGCATTTATTCTACTGTATTTCCTGCTGGCACAAATGCAAAATTCAGAGCCGCTGTGCTGCTTTTGTCTACTGCTGTTGATGTGAAGTGTAAGTACATGTTCAATCCAGCCTGGGAGGGCTGCTCTTTAAAAGCTAATTTGAAGTATGATTTCCAAAATACTGATCCTACGAATCATCAAGCAAATCGTTCTACTGTTCCATGCAAGCCCTCAAATTACTGCTATGCTCACATCCTTGAAGGCCACCAAATTAACAAGCTCCAGTCCACATGACTACAGTTCACAGAAGTTCAACCCCAGTCTTATGTAAGAGACACAATTGGTGTGTTTGCCTTTAAAAAAAAGCACTAAGATAAATACTAGGGTCAGCAAACATGCTGTGCAATATTTAACAAGAAAAAGCTGGGACCTTAACAGGATTTGCAGCCTAAAACTGCTCCTGAAGGCAACAAACATGACATGATCATTCTGACAGCTGTGACAAATTAGGTTTCATTTGCCTGAGAGCTAGCCATGTTCATTTAACTGCAATTACTGGCACATCATGATCCCCACACAGAGAACACACACAGCAATCCAGTGAAATAGTGTCTTGTACAGATCAACCTGCTTAAATGGTTCTGTATCACCACCAAGCCTCCAAACACAATAATTTGTTAATATGTGCCAATAGCTTCTTCAGGATTTTAAACAGCTCTTTTTTTCAATCAGTGGGACAACAAAACCTGACTAAGACGCTTTAAATTACTTTCTTTCCCTATTTGATCGGTGCACTGCTCACAGCAGAAAGTGATATTTAGAGGTGTTTATGCTCTCTGGGATAGCACAGGAGACTTGAAAATAGTTTGTTTCAGCCAGCCTGAAATATTATTTTGCAAGGCTAAACATATAAATTATCTTTTTTTATAACTTCTTTTTATACCTTAGAACATATCTGAGCTCTGCTCTTATTTAGAGCAAAATTCCCTACACATACCTACAATTTCATAGGGACCTTTTCCTTATCCCTTTACGCTTGAGCCCCACCACAGAAGAAAGCTTCAGTCTATTACACATGCACCATTTCAATGTATGTAGCTGGTGAGCTAATTTAAAGGAAAACGGGGAAAAAAAAAAAACCTAGGATGCGGCCATCAGCTTCCTTGAAAATTCCTAGATAACAGATCCATGGCGTGTCTAATCCATTTAGTCACACCACAAAACATCACTCATTTTATTTCAAGACAACCTTTATTTATTCCCAAGCAGGACTTTACAAGCCTATGTGTTCTGCAGGCAGGAATGTAGGACCCCTTGTCCACCCATCCGTTTGCTGTTGACACACCAGCTGCTGGCCCTAGCAGGTGTTTTCTGGTTTTCTTCTCAAGAGAAAGTCCCAGGCTCTATCTCCAGTGGAATGCAACAAAACAGCACGGCACATAGAGCGCAACACAGAGCCACATTCCTCCTGGAGTAAGCAAGCAAGATGCCTTCCACTACAGCACCACAGACGCTCAGATGCTTTCCCAGGGAGTAAGATGTGTTCGGGTAAAAGCACTTCAAAATTTCAGCCAAATCATCACTTGAAAGACACTTCCCTCACATTTCTCTTTCCCTCCCCCCACCCCTCCCTTTTTTTTTTTTTTTTTTTTTTGCAAAAAGTTAGTTTCTCAACAGCAGCAGAGCACAGTATGTTACAGTGGAATATTAACTCTGGATACGATCAGCTGAGGCCGAAGGCTCTGTCCTGGCTACAGCCAACTCCTATTCAATGTTTCTATACAGGAAACCCCTCCAAAAGTTATTTTCAAGAACTTTTTCTTCTTTTCAAACCCTGCAGTAAGCCAAAACAGCTCAAATTTCTGAGGATAAGATATGCAGGAGAAAAGAATGAAAATAATAGGATTAAGAAAAACAAGTGGTCAAGGCAAAAAAACCCATGGGAATGGGTTTTTGATAAAAAACTGCAAAATAACCCATGACCAAAGCAAACAGCCACGCAACGTGCCACCAACATCTTCTGAGGAATGCTTAGCAGTAAGACATCACACAACTGAACGCAAATTTCAAAAGGAAATCAAGTTTTCTTCTGATCTTCAAAGTCTTACAAATGCATTAACCTTTACTCTGTGTAGCTTTGCATATTTACAGTGAATTAAGATAAACATAGACTTAAATAACTGTAGCATTCAAGCTTAAACCATTCCTACATGGAGTCCTCCTCATCTTCTTCTGCACTGGGCATTTTAGAAAGCAGCTTTCTTGTGGTGAGGACAGACGACAGCACGTATTCCCAACGGGAATGTGAGGCAAGCAATAAAGCAGCTGCCCAAAATCTAGTCACGTTGCCCATGCTTACAATGTAAAAAGTTATATTTATCCTGATAAACAAAGCTTTTGAAAAGGTTATTTCCTCTTCTCTCTGGAAAGAGAAAAGGTTAACTTCATCTGCTATGCACACGTCAAACTATCCTGCAAAGGAAGAAGCTGCCAAGAACAGAGACTTGTGTTCCTCTGCACTGAAGGACCTGTCAGAGCATCCCAGGAAAACACCCAAAAAACCACATTGAAGTCCTACTAACCTGCCTCAACCTCCTTTGCCATAGCTTCCTGTTTAGTACACTTCATTTTAAAGCAGGCTTCTGAGGAATACGTCCTCAGACCAATAAATTCAGATATAAAATCCAGCTTAGCTTTTAATTCACTGTAGCTATTAAAAACAAAGTGACAGGAGAGTTCCTCCCTCTGCCTGCTTTCGGATTAACCCCACCAACATGCCTAAATCACAAGAATTACTTATTCAGTCCGAAGCGACCACTACACTGCTGAGAGCTGACTCCAGTGAGTCTTTACCCTTATTCCTTCATCTTTATCTTTTAAGATAGCACAGGATGCCCAGAGGAACATCCATGCTGTAACATTAAATACAGCAGCCCTCGCAAGCTAAATTGCTGCCTACAAGGTGTATCAGCAAAGTTCAGAACAACCATTTTATATACAACCAAGCAAGATGCTCAAAATGTAAGAGGTCATTTCAGCAAAGCCCAGAGATGTGGGAGCTGAAGCTCCTTTGACAGTTGCCTGGCAACGCTCTTAATCTTATATTCATTTATATTTATACTATTTTTATACCATTACACTTACCCCAAGGTCTCACCGAGGATTCTCCCCTGGCATTTTCTGTCTTTGCGGGGGGTGTTTGTTTACTTTCCACAAGTCTGGACACAACTGAGTTCTGCTCAAGAGGAGTACAAGACTGGAGAGTCTGAAAGCAGTTTTTGGGATGGGTCACCTGTTCCCTCCAGCTTCAGTTCTGTATCACAGCATGCATTTTGGCAGGCTGTTTCTCAACAACTACCTCTCATGGCTGCTACCTTTCATCAGCATCCAGCCAGACACTCAGCACATTTCATGAAAAGATGGGCTGGACAGACTACTAGCTAAAAATACCAGATAATGAGAAGCTACTGTAACTCTGAAAGCTTTTTTTATGCTTAAAATGCATTTGCGTTTATTCCCTTGTCAATAAAAACAAGGCAAACTTAAAATTCAAGAGGACCTTGATTTGCCACTAGGTTTTCCAAATTAAAAGACAAAAATGTTCAATTATTTATTTCTTGGGAGAGAAATCTCCCCCAGTCCCACTTCCCCACTTCAAGAAAACATAATCAGTGTCCACACAAAAAAACACCCTAAAGCCCTTTGGGCATGTTTGAAGAAGCTATTTAGAGTAAAGAACATGGGCATTCTTTACCCTTGTATTTATAATGAGGCTCCACCATCCCCAGGAGCTAAAGCAGAATGAAAATGGGTCACATATCTAATTAGCATTATTGAAGCGTGAAGCCCAAACATCCCTGAAATGGAATAGATTTTTTTTAATAACTCAGGCTTCATCAGAACATCTTACAACCACCTATATGAGATGCCAGAAGCTTAAAAAAATGGTACCACAAAGCAGGCACGTTCCTGGCATCACGCTGCTTTACTGCTAAGGAAGAGGAGACAGTGCTGTAGACAAACCCAAACCTATTAGCTAAAAAAAAATAGTGATTAGTCAATCAGCCTAGCACAGCCTGTTCTTTAAATACTTTTTATTATTAAAAATACCCCAACAACCTTCTTTACTACAAAAGTAACATACAGATCCACAGGCATGGATGAAGCCTGTTCAAAAGGACAGTTTCTAAAGCAGACAGCTGGACAGAGAGCTGTGTGCTCCCTCTTCTTTCCCCACCAGAGGTGCCCACACACTGTCCAATCCTTTACCTTTTTCCCCACGTTTATTAGCAAGGTGGTATGGACTCTGCAGCAAGGCCCCCACCTAGCTCAGCACATGGCTCTGTTCCTCATGCACATCTCCTTCCCACACACAGGGACTGCCATCCAAGCACCAGACACCACCAGGCATGTCAGGGTGACATAGACAAGTGTGTTTAAATTACAGGTGTGTGCACTGGCAGAGAGCACTAATGAGCAACTCCTCCTGTTTAATGAAAGAGGAGGCACAGGGAGATCGTGTGGGTGGGTAAAGGGGAAAAGAAGCTGTGGGTGACTTTTCCTCAGGTGTGTTTAAAGCACAAGGCTCCAAAGAGGGTCCATGAGTGCCCACAGCTCAGGCTGCCACAATTTGCTTTTACCTTGCTTCTGTAGCCCCTTGCTCGCTTTCACTCCAAGTGGGCTGAGCCTCCTGCACCCAGCACTCACAATTTCATTTAGTTTGGGCAAGGTGAATGCCAGTGAATCATAGAATGGTTTGGGTTGGAAGGGACCTTAAAGATCATTGGGTTCCAACCCCCCTTCCACTAGACCATGCTGCTCAAAGACTCATCCTGGCTTGAACACCTCAGGGGTTAGGCATCCACAGCTTCTCTATGTAAACTGCTCCAACCTCATCAACCTCACAGCAAAAGACTCTTCGTAATTTCTAATCTTAATCTCCATTCTATCAGTTTAAAACCATTTCCTCTTGTCCGATCACTGTACTCTCTGATAAAGAGCCCCCCTCCTAGATTTCCTGTATGCTTCCTTTAAGTACTGGAAGGCTGCTATAAGGTCTTCCTGGAGCCTTCTCTTTAAAAAGAGAACTCCCTAAGCCTGACACTAAAGCACTCAAAATAACAATAAAAACAACAAACCAAAAAAAAAAAAAAAAAAAAAAAAAAAACACCAAAACCCAAATCTAACAAAAAAAGAAATTTTGCATGTTCATGTGAAATCAAACAGTGACTGTCCACTTTGCTCCTAGAACACTGAAATGCTGAGTTGGAAAAGTTCATAGTACCAGACATGTATAAAGAGTGAATGCAATAAATCAAGTGAAAACAATAGCTTACATTCATATTGCACCTCATATTATGATGCAAAAGCACTGACTGATTAATTCCCTTAATACCTCTGCAAGGTAGATTCTATTAAACAGATAAAATAATAGAATAGAATTTAATAGAATCTACTTGCATCTATCTAGAATCTATGTGAAGTATCCAGCAGCTCAGACCACCTGCTCAAAAAGACACCCCATGAGGGCTTCCACATGCAAACCTGCTCTCATCATGAACAGGACTCTGCGCTTCGTTTCAATCGAAGTCAACAAGCCATAAACTCCACTCACCCGTGAGGTTTTAGAAGTCACTACAGCCTTCTGGAAAAAAAAATACCGTGAAAAAAAAATCAGAGGGGCAAATTAATTGAGCCTGCAGCTGTCTGCTCTACATACCCAACGTCACACAGTTCATGTTGCTGCATGGGATTTTTTTTTTTTTTTTTTTTACAAGAGATGAGCAGACGAGAGCTGAGTAAAAACCAGAACAAAGTGTTTACTCTGCCCATCCATGACCACATTTTCACCCTGCAGGCAACTGTCTTTTGCGGGACTCAGCACGTGAACACTTTCATGCATCTCCTACACTGATCTAGCATTTGTGTTTATTATAATGAGAAGGGATTCTTTTCCTTTTTTTTCTTTTTGTTTAAATTCTTTTGTCACAGTGGAGAATGAGGCACACAAGCACATGCAAGCGAAACCCACAGTATTTTATTTGATTTCAGCTAGTAACTAGTAACTCCAAAAGGAAGAAAGACCAGACACGTTTTGATTGTAGACAAGTGTATAAAAAAAATTGTGTCTTCTTTAATGGTGTAACGCAGTGGTTCACAAAAAACCAGACAATCACAAACTGCTCACATGTGACAGAAGTTAAAACCTAAAGCATTGCAAACAGTGATGGATGATCCATGCCAATGACAGAGACCAACAAAGGCTGGAGACCACAGGTACAGTATCTTACATTCAGACTTCATGTTATTACTGCTAAAGTAATAGTGGCCATTTCTACTGTTTGTACTGGAGAATTTCAGTTGCATTAGTACAAACAACTTATACCAGAAGTTACTCTTCACAATTTCTTCTGTAATTAAAACTCACTCTTCACCACTTTATTACAATGCCAATATTAATGATATGGCTGCAAAGAGACTCAGCCACTGGCAATCCCTTAAGCAGTTCAGATTGCATAATGCTTGACATATGTACTTTTTTTCCCTCCAAGCAAATTGCCCAGCAATTGGTTGAATTTGCTCCAAAAGTCCTGAGACTGTTTCCTGAGAAGCTCATCTTTCACTGAGGCACCTTCTCACCAGTTAAGGTAACTTGCTCCATGTGCAGTACTCAAAACGTGACCTCTTGCTTAAATATCTAACTGGAACTTGGGCTGTTCTTCCCACCCATTTGACACTGGGACCTCCAGGATATGAAAACTCCCTCTCAGGGGACTGCACCCATATGCCCAAACCAGCCTCTCTGCTGTCCAAATTGCACATTTGAGGTTCCCCATCCAAGGTAACGGACACAGCCTGTGAGGAGCCAGGAACAGTGTCCAGAACCTCTGCCACCAGCAAGCCCCATTTTACCATGGAAGAGAAGTATCAGAGGGGAGGCTTTCAGTGGAAAATGTGATGAGAATAGAAAGCGGGAGAGTAAAAGCCCTGTCAGCACATTTCATAGACAGTCCTTTTAATGAGGAGATAAACAGATAAAGCTTTCAATCCATGTATGGAGCTTTTTTTTTAAATTTGAAAAGAAGCTAACCAAGCACACGGGATTCAATAGAAAACAAAGGCTGAACAAAACATTTTCTGACAAGGCCTAAACAATCTGAAAAATGTCAATTCTAGTGCACAGAGAAACCAAAGGCTTCCCCCGCTCCCTACCTACCCTATTTATTTCCTTTAATAACCTCTTCTTTTCAGAGGTCTGGCTGTACAGTTAACAAATACGTAAAAAAAAACCCAACCCCTAGTTCTGCACTGGACCCCCAGCTTTGCTGGAGTACCACTAGAAGCCAGAGGGAAGGCTGGGAGCAAGCTAGACTTCCCTGCTGGAGACAGAGCCAAGCCACACAGTTCGGATCTAGACCTCTCCAGATGACAGAGTTCCACCAGTGTGGTAAGACGTAATTCTTACTAAACAGTTGCTGGCTCTGCACCGTGTAATGTCCTTGTTATTTGCCACCCTCTGCCATGATTTTATGTGAAAAGAAGTTGTACTGGCAATGACCTGCTAACTGTTTCTTCAATCTGATGCAGTACATTCAAATCAGGTGTGTAAATGGAAAGTCATCATTCAAAAGTCAGCCTGAAGCCATTAAGCAACAAAACAGATTTCTTCACATGACCACAGATTTTAAACACAGAATTTTAAAAACATGAGGTAGTACCTAGGCAAGCAACTTTGCAAAGGAAAGTCCTCTCTTTTGCTATGCAGCAATGGCAAAGTAATCTCCCACCAACGCATCTTCCACCATATGGGTAACCTTAGACAGGGGATGGCTGCTTATCTTCAGTGGCCCTTCGAATATCCCCACCTTCCTGCTGACACTCACCCTTGGAGTGTAGTCTTCAAATGAGTTCTCTCCCACGAAGAAAAGATTAAAAGCCTCCAGTGAGGCTTTATATCCTCTATGCTATGCTGTCCTGGGAAGCTTGAAATACCTTCAAACTTTGTATATAGCATCTTCAAAGAGAAATGATATAGGGGGATTTTCAGCTTAGCCAGAATCTGCCCTACCAGTACCACCTGGCTTTACCCCTCCTGTTGTAAGAAATTGCATGCATATATACAGTAGTGGACTTTTCCCTAGACAAGGTGACCTACATATACTCAAATGCTAAACTTAAAAAAGGAAACAAAACCAGTTTAATTGTATATACAAAGTCTAACTAAGTGCCAATCATAGTCTGCAGAAAACAAATCTTGGTTTGGGGATTTTGTTTCAGGCTGCATTTCACATTAGCAGAAGAAAACCATATCCTGAAGAGCCAGCCACAGAAACCCACTACAGACACATATACACTCAAATATGAGAGATTACTTCCAGGCTATTTCCACGAACTGCAAGATTACTGCATATTCAACTCTCCCGAGTAGTCCTGAGGGACCATTTTCTGTGGTAATATCCAAGATGTGTAAGTGTCACCACACAGGAAGCAGCACAACCCTGCAACCTGTCACCCAGGTTGAACACACCATGCAACTCAAAGCATGTAGGTTTTTATTCTGAATTAGTGAAGTAGGGCTAAAAACTTCTTCCTGCATAGAGTTAACAATACAGAAGAGTAGAATTAAATCATCGCCTATATGTCAGGTGAAATAAAGGGTAATGTGGTTCCTAATTTATAGCAGCTGGGACAAAATTATCTCTAGACATTAAGAGTCATGTTCAGAGCAGCAACTGCACTGCTACAGACATCCAGAGCAGTATTTCAGATTGTTTGCACTGTGATGCTGGCAGACCCTGCCTCCCTGTACAGCAGAGCCTGCTTCTAGACCTGCTGGTACAATTGCCTAACTCGGATACTGTGCCTGCCTCCTCCTGCAAAAGGAGCCAGCAATACTGTTCAGCAAGAAGCCTATTTTGCTACTTGTTCTCTCAAATAAAGATGTCATGGTACATGACAAAATAAGTCTTCATCGTTGTATAGTGCAGCCTGAATACAAGCACCCCAACTCTCTTTCTCATCTGGATTTGCTCAAATAGCTAGTTAGAAGGGTATTCTTCCCAAATGACTGAGTAAGTGAACATCTGAGTTTTCCATTCACACCCGGGAAATCTTGTTACAGGATTTCCTACGTGAAATCCTCCATGTGAACTGAGTATCAGATAAGATAACAAGGGCAGACTATTTTCAAAAACCTCCTCAAACTACTCATACTGTCTGAATAGATGCAAAAGTTAATATATCTACCTAGGACTACAGATGGATACATCAGCAGCACCAACAATTGCTGCTGAGACCACAGAAGCAGCCCAGATAAATGGGAATCTACAACATGAAGTACTCACAGCAAGGCCAACTGTCTAGAGTATCCCAATTTACTATAACAGTTGGCAATCCAACATTAAGAATGACCTTTTTCTTGCATCTTAACCCTAACTTTTGAAATGCACCCTGTACTGCCTTACTCCAACACCTTTTTTTAATTTGAAAGCTGACTTTGGTATTGGGAAATCTGCATACATTACTTACTACATTTTTAAAAGGAATTCAGCAGTTAAGCACTTGAACTGGGGTGTTTCATACAGTTCAGAGCATTCACCCCGCACTCCCATCAATAAAGGAATTTGTTAATGGACTTTGCTTCAGTCCCACTCACTTCCATGGCACACATCTACAGCAAAGAAGTTTCTACACAGATGGCAAATTTCCAGCATTTGCTTTCAGGCTGCTCATCATGAAAAATACAGATATCTTCTTTAAATATTATATGAATCTGAGCCATAACTTAAAGCCAGAAATAATTACCTTCTCTGGACAACACTCAGCAACCCATTCCCTTCTTTCCCAGCCCACCAGCTGCATTCAGCATAAGCAGCCATTTTTCTCTTTTAATTCTCCACTCCTCTGTTTCCTGTAGTTCAGCTTTCTCCCATTTTTCTCATCATCTTTCCATCTATAGCTTTTTCATAGGGGTTATACAGGGTTCCATCTCCAGGCTTTTTGGTCTCTGCACACGGTCCAGCTTCCTCTTGGGAAACCAAACTCCCACTTAAGTGATTTTATTGTCATCAGCAGGAGTGCAGCATCTTCAGAACTTGGGGGAAAAAAAAAAGTGTGTTTTCAGTATTCTTAAACGTAGACATAGAATAGACAACTTGATATGGGTGACTCAGATTAGCTCTCCTTCTCAGTTGTATTCTCACACATAAATGTCTTGGATCACTTCCATTTCCTAACAACATGCAAGCATTACTTTAAGTGAAACACTGTCTAAGAAAAAAAAAAAAAACAGACTCAAAGCATGTTTTAGCCCTAGTTTCTGATCGCTGGAAACATGGACACTATGGACAGACCTAGCTAGGGGGACTGATTTCTGCTCAACCCTTTCTCCAGATCATTATGTCCAGGCTCTGCTTGTGGATTGTGCTTGGCTCCTAATTTAGTCTGTGCCTTGGTAATGCTAGTATCTCCTTTTTTAATATGTGAAGTGCCACTTCATTCAGGTTTAGCTTTCTTTCCCCTAGTCTAGCTTTACCAATGCACTTAATCATTGCTTTCCTTTTGGGTTTTGCACTTCTTCAGTGCCTCCAGTAGGCTTATGCTATTTTGATCTTCATGAAGCACATGTGAAATCTCAGTTTGGCCAGTCCATCTCAATGCTATCACTTAGCTGGTAAGCTCTCAACATACACTGCCATGATTTTCCTCTAAGGAACTAAGTCTTCATCTTGTCAACTGCAACATGTCTACTGGTCCTCACAGCTTTTGCTGTGCTTGATCAGTAACTCTCATTTCTTCCCTATCACACTAACACTGTTGTAATGGTTGTACATGGTCAGCATATGGTAGAAAAAAACCAGCTCCCACTGGGTTAATTTCTGCACACTATTGACTCAAAAGCCAAAGTAACCCTACATTTATTAAAAAGTGGCCACAAAATACCTCAAAGTATTCCCATTTATTATTATAACTGAAAATATTTCATAAAAAACATACCTTGCCCAATGGCTGCTTTTTAGATTGGAAGACCCACACCAATAGTAGCATTGATACTGGCATAGGGAGCAGACTGCAGTAATTTCAAGTTGCCAACAAGTTTAAACAAACAAATTGCAGAAATTAAAGTTTAAGCAAACTTTCTTCCCAAAACCAAATACTGACACTGGATACAAAGTATGAAAATGCCAAGCCAATACAAACACCAAAGGAGACAAAACAAAACCAGGCAGGAATTTCATTTTGGCATAAGAGACAACAGTTTTATGCTTGGATCACAAAGCAGTGGTTTCACTTCTGGGAAAAAAAAAAAGAAAGTCTATAGCCCCAGGTAAAGAAACACTAGCAGGGAGCTGGGAGGGGAGAGGGATGCAGAGTGCTGTGTTTGCTCTACCCATTGACTCACCAGGTAGACATTGGCCAGATCTTTTATGGTGGTGTTTTAATTGTTTCACACAGGGAAGACTGGCAGTTCCACAAGGTAGCTTTTCCTAGTAAACACTTTGCCAGCAGATTACAGATTCCACGAGTGGACAAGCCTTGGAGGCAAAGCCAAGAGTGTGCAACTTCAATGACAGAGACTTGCTTTGACATGACCTATAGGATTAACTGTAATCCTGGTGTGACTAAATATGTTATTTGCGACCTTTATTGCCGAAGAAGGAAAATTTAATGACAGCCTATTTCTCACTCTCCCAAGCTAGCAAAATACTGGGCAAAAGATAATACGCAATATACCCTGTTTCACACTAGTTGGTTACTTTCCTTCCTTGTTTGGATGATAGTTTAAATTTTGCTTCATCATTAATGAGAGCAATCCAATTATCAAGAAATTAATAAAAGAGCAATCCAGGGATCCTTGTTATTATTTCCTTCCAACAAAATGCATTTTGTCTTTCTGAGCTCCAAGCACTTAAAAAGCATCTACTCTTGCCTATGCAGACACCGCACAGACAGAATGGAGCCCTCTTCTGCAGAGAGTTACCTAACATGAGCCATTCATATTAAAACATGCAAAATCAAAGCAACAGCCAAAATGCAAAAGCTCTGCATTTGAACAACAAGCTCTGGCTGTAGTAACCCTCTACCCGCAAGTGCTGCTTTAAGAGCATGCTGAATGTAGCACAAACTTGTGAAGGTATTTTGCTACAGGACACAATCACTTCAGAACAACATTAACTTTGGCCACTACAAAAGAAGCAGCAAGCAATAAAGAAGATTTGCCATATCTTATCGCATGACCTTTCCAATCAGATGCTAAACAGCAACTTATCTCAGTGGCAGATCGTTGGGATCATCAAGGTTGCTCCATCAGATTCTTCCTGCAGTCCAGCCTAATATTACATCAGCAAGTCAAGTGAGGACACAGTCATTTAAAATTTCTCCTGGAGTTGTGACTTTGGAAGAGAGGAGTGATTTCATAGGGCTTTCTTTGCTGCTCAGAGGAGGCCAACATATTCACACTTAACTATCTGCAGCACTTACAGGCGTAAGTGGTCAAGGACCAGATTGTCTTACGCATATTCCCTATGTGCTGTTCTATGGCATAGCTCATTTCAAGTAGGGTCTGGGTACGCTGCATGGGACTAACATCTCATCCAGACGGTTTCATTTTAACGGTATGCAATAGACTGGTTTCTTAAACTCCTTCCTGGACTTACTTTCTAGAATTAACTTCCAGAAGTCAAGGCACAGTCTCATCTATATATCCCCTGGCTTTGCCTCAGCCCAAACCCCATAAGCTGAGAAGTTTTGGTTGCACACAGTTAAGTCGTGGATGTGAAACCAATCCATTCAGGCAGCATTAGGCCATTATTCAGAAGCTATCCAGACAGTAGTGAAAATCAGGACTGTAAGAACATAGGCTCCTGAGCCCAGGCAGACACTTTTCAGCTTAATTGCTTTCCCTGCTCTACAGATTACCTTGAAGTCATTTGTCCTAGTCTGTATTCCTCCAACTGCTTGTTCATGGTAAGTACCTGCTTACTTAGCTGTCCTCTGTCACGTACACAACTTGCATAGCTCCCTGTCCATGCTCTGCCTCATCTGGAAATAAAGCAGCTCATTCTTGAGCTGGTTTTGAGTAACATTACATTTCATTTTATGGCTGAAAGCAAACTTAGACAGAAAGCCAGACAGACCACAAGACTGTTCAGTGAAAGGGGAAAGAGCACCCAGGTTAAAAGTGCTAAATTGAACTATATAAACACTCTGCAAACTCCTAGGAAGAAACATTTGTTAAATACTAGAGACCTTGGCAATAGGGAATGACATGCCTATATAACCTTGTGGAGTTGTACCCTCATGCTGAGGCTTGAAGGCTTTAGCCTTACATTGCAGCACAGCTGTCTTGCACAACAGCAGGCTGGGCTGAGGATGAAAAAAACTCAGCTGTGCCCTACCCATATCTAAAAGGAGGAGGTGTTTTGTTTAATTGCTCTGGTTCAAACTGCCTCACAGACGTCCAGCTCAGCAGATGATAACAGAAGCTATACGTTTTCTTCAGTATACATTAGTCTACTATCTGTTACAGTCAACAATGTGAAATTCGGCACCGTGTTTACAGTAAGGGTGCTGACAGTGCAGCATGCTGCTCTCCAGTGCTCCCAGCAGTCTCAGCAAGGTGTAAAATGCCAACTGTACCCACTTCTGTTCCTGATAAAACTCCCAAGAGAGGAAATCCCAGCATCCACACCTTTGCACTTGATAAAAGTGGAAAGACAATTCATTCATACACAGGCAATCCTTTTTCTTTTTCTAATTTTCAGCCACATGTGGCAATTTTTGCCACACAGCCTTGAACAACCTAGACATGGGAATTAAATTCACTTCTCACTTGCTGTTGCACAACATTAAGCCCTGCCATTAGATGTAGAAACTTCATTTTTCATAGACATTCCTGGATCTTCATTCCCAATGACAGCACCCCAGTGGCCACAGCAGCTACTTAAGGAGCACCCAAACAAGAGCGGATGAAAAGCTTTGGTGCTTCTAACATGGAGCACATCAGGCATTTGATCAAGATTAAAACACAATAGCTACAGCAAACCCTAATCTCTTGTGCCCATTTATCACTGCCTGTATTTAAGTCTGTTGCAGCCTGTCAAGTATCTGGAAGCTTTTCCTGCCATCTGCTTCCTTCCTCCAAGGGTGCTGCAGTTTTCCATCACTGCTTTCTCACCACAAAAAAAAAAAAAAAGTATTTGCTTTTGTGAACCTTTAGAATTATTTTTTAAATGGACTTTGTACTTTGAACCTGCCTGAGCAGACTGTAACAACAGTCATTTGCTTGCACTGATAAAATTCACCGCAATACCCATCTCCATGCCCACAATCAAGCCAAAATCTACTTTCCCCATCCTTGCTTTGCAATCTGGTAGTACTAAACCCAGCCAGTTGAAATGGCAAGAACATACCAAGCAGCTTCCAGAACTCAGTGACTTGCTGCTCCCACAAAGAATTGTGACACCAATTACTAAACCAATTAACAGCAACAGAGCAGAGAGGTAGATTAGTCAACAGACTTGCTTGAGTTTCAGTGCTGAGTGGTACTTTTATTGTTGCCCTTTGAACACAGAGGTTTACAACAGATTGTTAACGGTACCTTTTCTGCAGCACTGAAGATCCTGCAGCTGAGCATCTGTCTCCTCTCGGTATGTAAATATTGCCCTTTTTCCCCACTTCCTACAGAAGGCACCTAAGGATTTTACCACCTCAGGAAACAGGCTGCCCTAAATATTTCCTTTTGGAGTTTTACAGCAAATAGCCCTAAACGTACATAAACATCTACTTGTAGTTATAACAAAGCCTAGTTTTTCCATAATGCAGGAGATACATTACACAGTAAACTGTCCTTACAACAAGAAAAATAACCTAGCGGCTTAAATTATAAGTAATAACCTTGAAGAAATAGTGAATTAAAAATGCAGGTCATTTAAATAATTTCCTTTCTGTAACTACTAGTCTCAATAACAAAAAGCTGGGGATGGGCTGGCTACTTGGCATTAATTTTCCATTTTGTTTTACACTACAGCCTCTAGGAGTATGGGATTTCTCACAGGAAAACATTTTCATCTTAAGCTCAACGCTAATTGACTTGTAGGAGAACGTTAAAAATACCACTGTAAAAGTAAGCAGAAACAGTGTGGTGTTAATATCACATTTGAAAGTAAAAACTAAAAATCTGTTTAGAGTACACCTCACAATAGGACCTCAGAAGGCGAACAGGAACAGAAAATGTGTCCCACAATGATTACATCTACAGTATTTGAGAGTTTTAACAATAACATCTTTACATAATCTCACTGGAAAACACCAGGCCAATCTGACCTACATGTTTTAAATAACCGGCTGCTTCTACTTCATGGAGAAGCTGGTATTAAACTATTAAGCTAATAGTCAGAGCTGGCTGCTGTTTGGGTTTTAATAAGATCTGGCCCCAACTGATAAAGTACAGTGAGAAACAGCTTTGCAAATGGAAGCTTCACATGAAAACCTGGTCATGGTAACACCAACTCAATTTCCACTCTTAGAAAAAGGCCATAAAGCCAGCATGCTAAGTTGATTTGCTCCATCTATTAAAAGGTATCAATACCCACCCATATTCCAGCAGGTTAGGAGAGCAAAGGCATTTACAGCATAAGGGTGTTTTTCAGAAGGGTGTATGCTTTGCTGTTTACATAGAGCAGAGCCTTACCTATATTCCCCACGTTTTGTATACCGAGGAACTACGCAGCATGAAGGACTATGTGCCTTACAACCTGCTAAAGCAAAAAACAGCAACAAAATTCAGTATATCTGCCTCCACAAACTGCAGAAGTGGTTGTAGAACCCAGAGCTGAAATACTTGTAATTGTGAACTTATACAAGAAAGCTGGGAGAAGGCCGCATTGACAGAAAAAAACCCGTAAAACAAAATCCCACACATCCTTCACATTAACTCCAAACTGCCAGGCATCGCTTGCCTCCCTTTTCCACCCTCACAAGTTCCGCACTATGAAAGAGCAGCTTCAGTGGAGCCGTCCCTCCATGCCACCCCACACATCAGTACCAAGGGTGTCTGTATCCTCCAGGTCGCTGCTCCAGCATCACATCTTTCCCATGAACAGAAAACAGCAGCAATTCACAGCATCACTAAATAGCATACTAGAATATCTTGGACAAATGAGCACTGTTAGACTGGGAATGCTGCAGAGTACAAGACGATCCCCATGATCTGATTTACGACTATGGGTCTGGCTGAAGCTGCTGCCTCTGCCTACTAGATGAAAGGGCCTTGTCTACTCTGTCCTCACATTCCCTGACATCTTCTACCTCATCTTCATCCAAAGCCAACACAATTCTGGACAGCAATGCCCAAAATTTTTCCCCAGGGTTGCATTACGCAGTAACACTCCAGGTGCTACATCTGAACAGCCCCAAAGAGAAAGGTCTGACCTTGCTCAATTCCATCATTTGTGCCTTATCTGCCTACCATGACTGCAGCACAACAGAGACCAGTGTCAAAAAGGTACTATAATTTAAGAAACTAAGCTATGTTCTAGTTTTCTAGTTTTCTAGTGTTTTCGGCACATTTAGTTCATGTTTTCAGGTTATCCTGCTCTCAAGAACACTGGAATTCTTTTTAACCAAGTATTTCATCGGATTTGCAAAAAATAAATTTGAAAAATGTGGAATACATTATTTGAATACCAGCCCAGCACCACTGCTTCTGTAGCATTCCCAAAGACCTTAAAAAGCAGCAAGCGAGTAGCACAGCTTTCTTGACTTCTTAAAGGTAGATTGGCTTTATGTTCAGCTGTTAAGGGTGAGCTATGCTGTCTGCACAACCCTAACCACTGCTTACTGCCAGGATTTCCCTTAAGGAACACAATTAACGTAAAGTTAAAACCCTACCTCCAGCACCAGGGAGATAATTGAAATCCAGGCAGTCCCAAGACTCTTCTCAAACTGAGTTGCTGCTAAACCAAAATGTA
This sequence comes from Coccyzus lansbergi, assembly GCA_033558105.1. Classification (NCBI taxonomy): domain Eukaryota; kingdom Metazoa; phylum Chordata; class Aves; order Cuculiformes; family Coccyzidae; genus Coccyzus; species Coccyzus lansbergi. Next base: position 3,326,361 of record JAUMJK010000026.1, on the reverse strand, counting down.
AAGCTGCAGCAAGATGTTTATATTAATTATACTAACCAGCCATCAAGGGGTTCTTATCTGAGGGCACTTTTCCATGGATAATTCATGGCAGGTTTTGACTGATGGTCCATAATATACTGTGCATTCCTCAACAACATGAACAAGCTGTTACAACTACTTCAGGCTTCCAGTATGAAAGTGCAGTGGTTGCTTAACTCCCCAAAGGAACTAATCTCTCAAATACTGTCAAACAAAGCGGTATTTCATGGTTTAGTTTCCGGCAAAGTACTGCCTTGTAACACCCTTGAATTATCACCATTCAGTGAAGATACCTACGAGCTAACAGCCTGAAATTTCAGGCAGAAAATATCTTGGAATTTGGTTTAAAAAAAAAAAAAAAATCTGTGTTCAACTGCTTTTTGCAATGTCTTCTCTATAAGGTTTCGGCCACTTTAGGTTTTACACTTGTAGATCCACCCAGCAAAGGTTTTTGCAATTCCTCTATATAAAACTAGAGTTACACCAATAAATTGGGCAAATACATCCCCCCCTTCTATGAGTAAATCAATTTAACTGACTAGCTACCAAGTTAATCAATTAGGTTAATGGTTGACCTACTTTAAGATAGAAAATAAGTATCAGATAATTTTCCCTATAAAATAACATCCCATAGAGCATCACCACACAAACAGCCAGGCAGTCCGGATAAAGCAGGCTGAAGGTTAAGGGCATGCACTGTAGCAGAACAGTGGGTTCAATGGGACACAAAAGGACTTAGTTTTACACCAAAACCCTGCAGGATAAAGGTCACCATGAAATACAGACAGCTCTACTCAACACACTGGGGTTTTCCAACATAGGCACCTTAAATGATCAAAATTTCATTTTTCTGTATTTTCTCAGGGCTCTTCAGAGTTTGTAGTTTGGGGTTTAATGACTAGAGGGAAGAACCAGCAAAAGCTACAATTGCCTGTTCCATAGCCAAGCTTGCTTTGAAAGCCTCTCTCCAGAGGACAACCGTGTAAACTCCTGTGAATCCACATTTTCATGTCTGTCCTGCAGCAAGCTATGGCAGGAGAGATTTATCAGCATTCATCCTCAACTGCAGTCAGCAGTTCTCTCATCGCACATGCTGCTAAGAGCCCCTACTTCCATCTTGGTATCAATTTATTGGACATCTGATTTTCTAACCCACTTTTTCCTACTGAACTGAGAGCATTTTAGGGACATACAGTATTAGCAGTTGATTCACACATTTTCCAAACTGTTACGTTGAGGGAAAGAAGTGGAGTTTGTTGTCTTCTTGGTTTAGGAACAAGATGCTTTGTTGGGAGAAACAGGGCATCAGACAAAGGTTACGAGTTCAGACTCCACAACAGGGCAAGTCACTGCAGCTTAGTGAAATCAGCTTCCATGCAGCACTACAGCTTCTCTGTCCGCAGTGCAGTTTCACATCTGCATCACTGGATTAAGGCAGTGACTACAGAGCAGAAACGAAACACCATTCAGGCAATTTGATGAAAGTCTCCTGTGGCAGTGCCATGCTACTCAAAATGACCTATTTGTAAGGGGAAGCTGGAGCAAGAGCAATCCTACTAAGTCATTCCTTCAGCTGTTCGTCAATCAGTGGACGGGTACATTGATGAAAGCTGCACTGTCTACCAGTGAAATGTGCTTTCTTTCTGTGCAGTCAACCTGAACATCGTAATTCTAACTCATATCAGACTATGTGTAACATCACTTACAATTAACAAACCTGAAAAGCAGCAAATAATTCTGATTATGAGAGACAACTGAACAAATGATGTCAGGTTTTATGACAAGGCAGTTATGCCAGAGGCAATGCATCAAACAGCTACGTGACATTAAGCTTTCTTCTGAAGAAACATTCACCTGCTCTCTATTAATTTACTTATTTGATATTTAAGGACTGACAGTGCTGAAAAATGTGTCATTCCATTAGACAGATAGTTGTCCTGCCTCCGGGGGGAAAGCCGTTACTGTAATGGAAATAGATTTAAAGCTCATATGCTGTCAGCCGTCAGCTCTGGGTCTGCCCAGAGCAGCTGTTCAGAAACCCCGCACAACCATTCCTCAGGAAACCACAGACTCAACGGCACAGCCAGAAGTGTCCAAAAAAATGAGAAGCATCTCTTACTCCTCAAGAGAACGTGGGTAAACAGAGAAGAACAAACAAGGAGAGGAAGCAGAAGGAATAGCTGGGAGCTGAGGCCAGCTTCTGCCAAACATCTCTTGCATGAGGCAATTCAAGGTGGGAGGACAGAATGAGAATTACTCTGCTTTGCAAGGTAAATTAGCATGATTCACTCATGGTTCTTGCAAATATGCACTTTGAAGGTAGTCCAGCATATTTCATTCAGTATCTAATATACACAGAAAAAAAATGTATTATTTGTATTCTTATTTACTCCCAAGAGTATTCTTTCCTTTCAGCTAGGCAAAAATAAAGAAAATAAAATGTTATTTGTGCTGACTTATTTTATTCAGTTTTCCCCAACTTGTCTCCTCGCTTTTCCCAAAAGCTTTTCCTGAGAGACACACAGTCCTAGACTGCTTCATTTGCATACTTTCCCTTCAGTCCTGGTCCCCTCAAGTAAGGAGGTCTTTTCATGAGGTGTTGTCACACTATTTAGTGTCCAGACTCATTGAAACAGTAGCACTGTATAAGGACAGCAGCAGTCCTTGAGATGGATTAATTTCACCCTCCACCACCAGTAATTTCTGCACCCACAATGCAAGACAAAAGCCAAGGAGCAGAAAAATAAATGCTCAGGGGAATGTGATTACAGGGAAGTCCAGCTACTGCTGCAGTAAAAGAAGTCTCCTCCCATTTCACTTTGTTGATTGTTCAGTGATGGCACGTTTTCTCCCCGTCCACAGAGAGGGTGCTGCTTCACCCTACTAAATGGGAAGCAGGCAAGATAAGAGATCCCAACCACTGGGTTGCAGCTTGTACATTATTCCATAATCCTTTCAGACAAACTGACCATGTTGCTGCTTTCCTCAATGCCTGGATTTGTTTCTTGGCACATACCTACTCCCTAGTGTAGAAGTGTGAAGAAAGCTGGGTTTGATAACTTGAAAGCAGCATGCCAGTACTTCTCAGCCCTTCCCTGACCCCTCTATCGCAAAAGCAGGAGCATTGCTGGTTGAGTGCCATCCCGACCAGCTGGCCCGCTCAGCGTTCTTTACAACTGCCTGATATCGCTGTTTGACCTTCACAGTGCTAACCAAGCACAGAGACACCCAGGCAAACAACTCGAGGAAGAACACTAAAAATATCCCAAACTTGCACTAGTCGCAGGACCACAGCCCTGCTGAGAGCACAAGCCACTGCTCACATTGCATTGCAGCCCAGCTTTTCCAGCTCAAATGGATTTGTACATCAAGTAAGCTCAAACTCTTTTATTTGGGTTATTTTAAAATGGCGGTGAAGGAATACAAGATCTCTGCCACTGGGTTTGGTCCCATGACCAAATCTGAGTATTAGGAGGCGGCTCAGTGATCCCAATCAGCTGTGGCACAATCCAGCATTCAATTAGCTAGCGCACCACCACATCAAAGCTCTGCCATCGTAGGTCATCCTCCCGTGATTTACTGACAACAGGCTGTCTCTCACCAGTTTGTCAGAAGCCTCAGATGGGGAATGTACTTGCTTAGTCCTTGCCTCAGAAAGCTCCTCCCTGCAGACATGGAAACTAGGCCATACAACTTTGGTACTGAGCTAGGGAATACCAGGAGCTACTGGGAACAGTCCACAAGAGAATTCAGCTACTTAATTCCCAGCTGGTTAAATAAAATGCAACCAACATAAAGGATGGATGGGTACTAAAATGCAGTAAAAGAAAATAAGTTCCTGGGCCAGATAGAGATTCAAGGACAAAAGGGTGGGTAAAACATCTTAAGATGGGGAGAAGCTAACAAATCAGATAGGAAAGGCAGCATGAAAACCAACTCTGCAGCTAATGTGAATGCTCGCCTGCAAATTAAACCCTTTCACCACTTGCAGAAATGCTGATTATAATAAAAAGAGCATCTGTATTTTTCCCTCATTTTTAAAGTGGCCACACACAGAAATGCCTGTGCATTTACCCAAGCACACCAAACTTTGGTGCTCTTTTAATAACCTGCATAAAGCCTCACAGCCAGCCAGTGACCCACACGGAGCTCAGAGGGACAGGACTGTGTGGGCGAACAGAGGAGGAAACCCCCTCCTTCTTCTCCCAGCAGCTGGTGCTGTGGCTGCGAGGGTGGAGGGCAGCTGCTGTAGGACATAAAGAGGCCACAGCTGCTTGGTCATATGTTCAATGGGCTCCAAAGAGTTAAACTCTGTCACCCCACCTGAAACCCCTGCACATGGAGCCACCAGGCCCCAAGATAATACCCTCACCTCTGCCTGCAGCATCACTCCTTATACCCTTCGGAGCAAGGGTTTGAGAAGGAAAGAGGCTCTGTTGTTCTCAAGGATCAGAAAAAATGTCTCAAAATTTTGTTTCAAAGACAAAGGCAAAGGTAAACCTCAGAGAGAAGGGAAATCCAGGAGAAAGTGTGCTGAAGTCTTCTGGATGTACTGAATAATCATCACTCTATGCCATCTGTCACATTCAGGCACTAATGCAACACTGCGCTTGTCAGTACTATTTCAGGCCAACAAATACAAGCATGTTTTGGGGCACAGTGACAGTCATCTTCAAATACAAGAGACCTTCTGCTGCTACCGCTGCACAGCTGGAAGCAGCTCCAAACCCTGGAGCACCTCCACGACACTCGTTTCTGTGGAAACAATCTCCCCACTAGAGCACACAAAGGCAGCCGCTCTTTTCAGAAACAAACTACTTGAGGAGAGTAGAGAGCAACCACAAACAGCAGCTTCACAACAAAACACAGACCACAGCTTCAGCCTGGCCTTCCTGTCCACTGTGAGCACAAGAAAAGGAGCATTCTGGGGAAATCCTCTCAGACTAAGGTGAGACAGACTGACCCGCTGGGTACACAAATATAGCAGTGCACAGAGGGTTACAGGGGCAGACAGAGCCTAAAGTGGTTTTTAAATTGTGGACTTTGATCCTTCTCAAATCCTCCAGATCCCATTGTAAGGACAGCTTATTGGCTGTTTTTTGTTGAAGTAACCAACACAGCCCTTCCCCAGTTTTGCCTTTTCCATGGGGCTGGGATACAGCAAACAGACGCTGCCACAGCATCCCAGTTTGCATTCTGCATCTAATGCTGGGAATGTATTCCTCTCACGGCACAGCTGTCATGCAAGATTTAGTGAAGACACACACACACACCACACCTGAAAAAAAAAATGACTGAAAGAAAGGGATGAATTATTTAAACTGCCAGAGTATCTCTTTTCCCCATCAAGAGCAATCACACGAATGCTCTCCTCTGATATAAGGCCATATCAGATAACCAGGTACTGGCTTTCTGGAGTAGACACCAGGAGTGGAATCTACTTTTCCCAAACACAGATCTGATACAAACACTGAAAAAAACACAACCTTCCAGCCATCACCAAGCAAGCAACAACCAGCTGCCTCCCAGAGAGGTGAACAGCGTGGACACAACAAACCACCATAACATTAACAAGAGACAGTATTTCTGGTAGATGCCTGGGCCCCTCATTTCCTTTGACCAGTGACAATAATAGTATTTGGCAACAGAATCAGGGAGAGAACAAAAACGAGACAAAAATGTTTATACAGAGAACTTGCAGCACATTTTCGAAACTCTGAAGATACTGATTTCACCAAGCCAGCACCATCCCCACTGCCAGTGAGAAACACAAACCACAGAAGAGTCCCAGGGAAACAGAGCTAGGGGCTTGCAGGGAAATGGGCATCACAGTAACAGTTTTACATGCACATAAAGCAGCTCAATTCCTCTGTTCCTTTACATGCTAAAACCGGGTGCAGTGAAAATCTTAAGGACAAAACACTATGCAAAGAACCACCCTGAACTGCCAGGAAGAAAGCCAGTTTTCCCTGTATCACCCCACCTTAGGGTGAACTGTGGCACATGAGCCAAACCTTGAGTTTAAAAGAAAAAGCGAGGGTGAATAGTGCTGTGATGTTCCCATAAAAGATGCCACAAGAAAACAGCAAGTGCAATGGATAGGATTTAGCTATTTGGCTACTACTTGCCATTTACTCCAATGCTGTGAAAAGACTCCATTATTTCATTGGGCTACACCTTGAGCGTTGTATCTTGGCACAAGCTCTAATCATAACGCAGAAGACCGCAGAAACCAAAATGGTGATTCCCCAGGAAGAAGGTAAGCAAAGTCCTATTCTTCATGTACTGAAAAGGAGATTTCTGAACTCATTGTTGCAATAGAAAAATTTCCATTTGCTAAATCTGGCACGACAATCTACATAATTCCTAAGTGTGGCGACACAAAACTGTCAGTCCCAAATGAATGTCTGGATGCAATAAAGGAACAAATAAAATCACATGCTATAGCACCAGGTGAAGTTTTCACACAGGAAGCACAGAAGCTAGAGAAGAACAAAAACAGTGTTTGGAATCACCAAACTACATAAGTGCTCCCTCCCCTGTATTTCACACTACTGGCTGTGTTAGCATGCCAAACAGAACACATAGTTCTGCAATAAACACCAGTGCTATTTACTCTGGTGCTTTCTCTGTTTTGGGTACAAACACACTCATATGATCACATGAGAACTATCCAGCTTTCTATGACTTTTTCCTCGTCCCACTGAAGTTACAGGAATCTAGCACAAATGATTTTGCAAGACTGAATTTTCAGTAAAGCCATGGCAGCAAATCTGTTTATCTCTAATCACGTTGTCCACAGGTCTTTGTTTTTCCTCAAAACATGTCCTTAATCAACTGCAACTCCTTTTTAATATCTCTTTGAAAGTTAATTAAGGGTAATGGAATTCACTGTTCTAAGTGCCTGGATCAAGCAGGCTCACCATCCTTACTGTCTTCAGAAAGTAAGTCAGGCAATACAAGAAACAATACTGGGACATATTACACCATATAAATCAAGTCCTGCTAGCTTGTAGGAAGCAGACAAGATAGTAAGATGCCAAAGCTTTACTCTGGCTAAAATACTGTAAGTTTACACTCTTCACAGTTTCACTGTTCATTGTGTTGCTACATTTAAAGGCACTGGTAACCACTGAACGAGCTAACAGACTCCCAGGAGGTTACAGGTCAGAGTGTAGAGAGCTGCTATTGACCTTCTGGCAGTTGCACACACAGGCATTTTGGCCAAACCAAAGCTGAGCTTCCTTGAGACAGGCAAGAATTTCTCTAGACTCTCCACAAAGTGGTCAGTCTCAGCAAGTCAAGGACGATACGCCTTCATGGAGGTTATACAGCTTATTTTAATCCAATTTTAAGGAGAAGGCAGTAGTATTTCCTTGCAGTTAGTTGACATCAACAGGATGCAGCTTGGTGCTCACAAGCACAGCTTAACTCTATCCAAGGAATATCTTCCAGAACACATTTCATACCACTGAAGCAGTCACATTTAGATTAATGTATTCTGTGGGTCACATTGTTAAACTACTTCTCCATAGCCTCCTTCCCAGGAGTTAATTTTCCTCCTCAAAGTAGTCACAAGAAAATAAAATGCCTCCCTCAAAACTAAAGGAACATCCAATAATTAATCTATAAAACAGGAGATCTACTTAAACCTTCCTTTTTTCGTCCCATCAGTTTCTAAAAATAGTTCTTTTCCTTTCACAAATTAACTAACTGGGCAATGAAAAAAAGCACCATTTTTTCTCCCCCTCCTTCTTGTAAACTACTACTGGAATAGTCACAAACTGCATTAAGGGTTATCAAGTGTACCTTTTCACAGTAGTGAAAATGGAGTTCCAAATTCCAGAATTAATGCTCTTATAGACACTTGTTTGGCTTGAGAACCAAATGAGAAAATCTAGAGCTTCCAAGTGGCTTTCTATTTGAGGCCTGGGTGACTGATTATGCATTCAGATGCTGCTTGACTTAATATCTACTCAGCTCCCATTCTGTTTCTGTGAGAAAGACTCTAAAGAGTTTGAAAGAAAGTTTTCCTGACCACAAATCAGAACTTTGTGATGCAGTATTTTAAGAGAGAAATTAAATCTCATGACTGGAGCAATATAAACTAATCTGCTCCTTGGCAGAAAGAGGAAGTCAAAATGTTTCTGCTAGCAACATGTGAAAATGGACAATGACAGCAAAAGCTGAACTATGCCCTAATTCTCCCTCCTGCCCAACACTAACAGAGCTGCTGTACTTAAGCACTATTTTAGTTCTGAGAAAACACACATAAAGAGCAGCAAGTGAAAATCAGTGGCCTTAAAATCCAAAGTTTCCCTTTAGTCTGCTGAAATACTAAAGATTACGGATCCAACAGGGTACTAAGAGGGAAACGGCAGAGAGCCCAAGTTCTATGTGAACTTGAAAATTAGCTTGAATTTACACCAAACTAAAAGGATCGAACATTCCTTTTACACACCTGGGAAGCCTCCAGAGTAATCCCCCAAACTGTGTTTCTTTGTCTTACTGTTCGATAGCAAATGTACTCTGCCTGGCATGACATATGAGAACCTTGGGCCTTCCATTCAAGTTCTGGCTTTCAAATCACAGAATCACAAAATTGGAAAAGACATCCAGGATCATTGAGTCCAACCACTGAATATGTCAGACTCTAGAAACATTTTTGGTTGTTCAACAAGTACCTGAAGCTAAAAGCAGACATTTATTATATCTACAGAGGTGTGCGAATACACATCTTTACAAAGTCTTATCTCTGGAAAAAATGTAACCTATACATAACTGTTACCAATTACTTCACTGCAAGTAGGATATTTAATACGCTGCTGTAATTAAATGAGTAAGGCAGAATAAACAAGCCATTTAATTATTTTAAAATCTGTTACCACAAAATCACTGTATCTCTTTAATCCATACTTTTTCCACCCCCATATGAGGTTATATCAAGCTTCTCCACCTCCCTTTCTGTCTCCTTATTTAAGATTTTTATAGTTTTGAACATTTACTGTTGGGAGGACTTAGGAAGTCAAAGTCAAAACAATTTGCTTAGTCTTAGTTATACAGTAGCAGATTTACATTTTGCTTCCCCAAAGACTAAATTACAGCATTTCTCCCTAGACTAAAGACACAGAATGTCAGATCCAGCATGCAAGTTTCTTCACAGACTGTCATTTATCTCTAAAAATGGTACCACCAAACAAGGGTGCAGCACCAAGACAAGCTCTCAAAGGGGGACTTATTAAGGCCACATCTCACATGCAGCACACTGCACCCAAAGGCAACAACTGATGCTTAATCCAGGAAAAGGCAAGTTTACTCTTGAATTTTAAACCTTTATTCCTACTTACTAGTCTTTTATGAACATGCAAACCACCTGATCCAGACTTCCTTTTAAAGCCTCATGAACTTCAATGAATTTGAAATTGCGCATTTGCTGTTTAACCTGCTCGGTTTCAGTGCAGATTGGATTGTGTGATGTAAAACACCCCAGACAGTTTAGGTCATTGCCTATTCCCATGTTTCGTTTCCTCCAACTGAAAAGGAAAAATTAATGGTGTAAATCACTCCAACCCAACCACATTTTTTTTTTTCTTCATTTAGGCATTTAGAAGCAAGCTCATGCTCAAAGTAAATGATGACACCTGCAATGCATTTGCAGCCACCCTGAATTCTTAACCCTTCTCATGAAAAGTAGATTTGTTCCTTGTTTCCTATTGTGTTCAAACACTGAAAGTCCTGAAGTCATCCTCCTTGCCTCACTCTGTTCTCTCAGACACTATAAAGACTAACATTTGCTTGCATCTGAGACGCTCATGTCATCTCTTGGCATGCGTTCCCAGGTCAGCTGTGCGACGCTGCTTCCTCTTAGAAGAATGAGGAAACGTTGCCAATCTCTTTTACTCCTCTCATTTTCAGTCATTATTCCACAATTAAGCACATCCCTCATGACACTTAAAAATAAAAGTGTCCAACCATCAATTCTGCCTTCCTCCCACCCACTCTCGGTTTGGTATGTTTACTCAAATATTTAAATTATGAGGTTCTCCTGTGCCTGAAGCAGTGATATTTGGGTTTTACTGGTAGTTTTACAAGATGCAGGTATACTCAAATTAATTAACAGTTAAACACAGATTCATCTTTTACCAGTTAATATACACTGAGCAGCACTATTTAAATAGATAACATCCTGCTACCAAGATACCATGATTAAAAAATGTATACTAGTGAAAAGGATCTAATATGTTATTACAAAACAATGGAGACAGTAAGCTCTGAAAAATGCCCTTAAAAAAAAAAAGGCTATGTTGAATACAATGTAGATTATCTGGGAGAATATGCAGATATCAAAAGATGAGATAAAAAATTTAAGCGTAACAGAGAACTTAGCAAAAAGTTAAAAAATAAAAAAAATTCCTTGTCAATTGAGAGAAAATTGCCTGAACAGCTCTGGCATTTGACACTAGTTCAAAGCTGTTTGGATACTACCAAATACTCCTTTTCTGTCTTAGCTCAGTCTGCATTAGAGACCACACAAACATTCTTCTGCTAGAAGCATTTGGTTTTAAAAGTTATTATTAGCCGTGAAGATCTAAGGCAGATCTGTTCTCAGCTACATTCATAGCCCAGATGTGGATATTGTGAAGACTCTGCATGAAGAATCAAAGCCAAGATTCCAGAATCCCGTACAAGAGGACCCACAGGAGATGAAAAGAAGGCTGTCTTCAGCATTTCCATCCTACAAGCTATTTACGAGACTATGACTTCATACTTGTTTGTTCTCAAGTAGCACAGATGTGCTCTATCAATTCACAGAGTTGAAAGACGATGTGTAGAATGATGGAAAAGAGAGGAAAAAAAAAACCTAAGCCACATTTGCACCCAAAGTTGCAGCAGTACAAACCTGGAACTGAGAGGATATGTTGAATTATTATTGGACTAGAATATTTACTTACATAAATATTTACATTATATTTAAACCATAATGTGTGAAAAGATTCTAAAGCCAACACCAGAAATCTACAGCTGGAAAAAAACAGTTATTTTGTCTATGTTCTCAGCTCGTTTAAAACGAAGGAGCAAACACCGTCTGAATTAGTCACAAGCCATGCTTTTGACATGCATGCTAGCCACAAGACATTGGTTTTGTTGAGGGTCTTTGGGGTTTGTTTTTAAATCAGATACCATCACTTTTATATAATACATTCTGACTTCAGAAGTCACAGGATAACATTTTAAACAAAACCCAAGCAACCTCTGCAAGAGTGAGGTCTAATACTACAAGGTCCAGAAAATTGACTTGCTGTGCTATAACACAATTTTCAATTATGTCAAAGAAGGTGTCGCAAAATTCTTTTTTATGCTGCTGTAGCTTTATAATATTTTCTGTCAACAATATTTATGGGAAAATACTTCATAAAGCAATGAATAATTTTCCCCTTTTATGATTTTTTCCTTTACCTACTACACTTCCATCCCCACAGTACACATGAACACTACACTTGTCACCAACTGAACAACATAAGACATGTAACACAACGATAAAAATGTGTGATGAATTCAAGAATTTGCATTGTGACAACCCTGGGTGCTGCGCTGATTCAGAGACTTCTATAGAGTATCACACAGCACCACACAGTCAAAAACAGAACTGCCAAAATTTAAGGGATGCATTCTCAATGTACTGCAGTCAGTGGTACAAATTAGCAGGGGGGTTCCTTAATTATGAAGCACTAAATTTAGAATTGCAACTCATTATTCATCCCAAAGGGTCACAGTCGTGCTTCTTCCAGCAGTTACAAAAATCCTCCTTATACTTCAGTGTTGTGTGTATTACTATGTATGATTTACAGCACATAATATTTAATTACTAAAAAACAAAACTGCCTCCACAAATGTGAACACTTCCACTTCTTTTTTCCTCCTCCACTCTCCCACTTCCATTCAAATGAGGTTAGCTAAGAAAAACCCTATTCATAGGAATTATGAGCTAAATATCTAAGGAAATTGCAATGAACAAGTAGCCTCAGTCAGTGTCCGTGCTATAAACCTGCTCTGGAGATCTATAAACAGTCCTCTATTTGTTAATTTGACTGAAACACATCTGAGCTAGAGATGCCCATACCAGTAATACCTACTCAAAAATTGCAAGACCCATGTTTTGCATTACCTTAATCAAAAAAAAAACCACTTGCTTTTAAAGAAATTAAGATTTGTGGATTAAAAGAAACCATGCTCCTGGACTACATCCTTGTATTCAGTTACTTCTATGGTGTAATGTCTCAGGAATTAGAAGAGCTAGGAGTTCTCAAGCTGTTATTCTGATGGTACTATGAACAAAATCTCTCCTGCTGATATTTTTGTTCCAGGGCGAGCCCAGCCACAGACACAGTGCTGAGCATGCAGGCACTGTCTCAAAGGTCTTGTAATCAGAAAGTTCATTAAAAATACTGTCAACTATTAACCTCTAATTCACTGACCTGCACTTGCAGTATCATGAAGCCTTTATGTTCCTCCCCCAGCTCTAAACCCAGTTTATCCTCATCTTGTTTTCAGAATACTTAGTAACTGGCAAGAACAGTGCCTCAACAAAGCTTAAAGCATGGCAGCTGCATGGATTTAGCATTAACCCTTGCTGCAGTGCACCCCATTTTAAATAAAACACTGAACCTCAGTCCTGAGACAGAAACCTCCGTAGATCTTTGCAATTCCATCTTCAATCAAACAGCAGGTAAGAAAAGCTCTTCCAACCACTAGGATGACCACTAGGCAGAAGAGGTCTTGCCCACCTAAAGCAGCAAATTCTGCAGGAGAATATTCTAAAGATATCCATACTTTCTACTTGGCTTTGCAAACCTGGCTCACAGAGAAAGATGATGATCCAGCTGGGTAATGGGTACACTGGGATCCCCCACATTTTACCTCCTGTCTTGGTCTCTTGTTTCCTGCCTACCACAATAATTAATTCAGCAGGTTAATTAGGAACCAAACCAGACTTTTCCATCAGCTAACTTGCAGAAGCTACACATCCTTCCAACGAAGCCTTAGAATAGCTCATTGGCAGTGTCCTTAGAGCAAGCGATGACATGTCCCACCACCTGCAGTTATGACCTGTTGTGAATGTACAGCATAAGACACATGAAGGTCACAGGGTGTTGTACAGACCAACTGTACCAGTCACAGGAACTGTTGACAAACTGTAGAGCTAGCAGTTGAAGTTGTTACTGCTTTAACACCAAAAATACCATGCTTACCACTAAAAGGCAGGCTCTAAAGTGAATAACTATCTGAGACTGATTATCATGTAGCACAAGAAAGTAGCCTCAAGTGTCATGTAATAAAAATACTCCCTGGCAGCTGCGTGAAAGAACTAGCAAGTCTGCAAGGTCTAAGGCCATTTGCTGCAGATAACAGTGGACACATCCAATTAAAGTGGTCTGGAATGCAAATCAAAATTGCATGTTATAAGCTTTTGGACATCTGTTACCAAATGATCTGTTAATGCTTCTGAGTCTTCTTAAACAGAAAATCTCTCACCCTGTATAAAAAGGAAAATAATTTAGTAGTTGATATAATTTAATTCAATTAAAAAAAACCTGCCCAAACTGTAAGACTACCCCATAGATATGTAAATTGACTGCTATGAAAAGACTTGTCAATCAACTCCATGAACAGATATCGAGACATTAAAAATTTGTTTATATTAAGTGCACATCTCTTTTGTCCAGATACTTGAAATTTCAATTTGCACACACAGAGCAGCATTTTTTCTCCCCCTCCCTTTTTTTTAAGCTGAATAGAGACCAGAATCTCTATTAACTCCAATTAAAAAGCAAGAAATCGCTGAATACAGTCAGCACACTTTCTCTCTAGATGAGAATGACATATACAGTCTGTAATGTGTTGTGCAGTATTTCTCTTATTGCTGCTTAAAGCCTCCAATTCCAAAATGTGATGTCTCGGAAGGAGACATTGCCCTATACAGATATCTCAAAGTCTAAAAGAACATTAGTTCATTGAGTGCCTGGTTCCTTCTTGTAGTGCAAATAAAGAGAAAAAGAAGACAGACAGCACTCTCAGATTGCCCCTCCATATTATTTCCGGAAGCTGTTTGAGAAAATAACTGGTCAGGCTCTGTGTTTCAGTGTAGCCTGAATTACCCCAACCATCAGCAAAGGGCTTCTCTTCAGCCAAAGACTGCGCCGCATCCACGTGCTTTTCAAAGCTCCTTCTGCAGATCCTCATGACCATTCCTGGAAGCTATTATTTGTGCAATCCAAAACACAGCTCCAAGTACATCTCTCCAGTTAGAGCAATACATGCCTAACAGTGTTATAAACCACTCTGCACGCAGTCCAAGGGAATCCATGAAGCTCCAAGGCATTTTGTAAACAAGCAGACATACAGCATACCAGACAGAAAAAATTAACAGTGTACAAAACTACGAACTTAAAATGTGTACAGGACATCACCAACCTAATTATGGTAACCATCACACTTGTAGTTTTTTTCTTTTTTAAATGCTTAAGGTTACTTACCCTACTCAGCTTTAAAATGTCAGAGCATAGGCACAAAAATGGCTACTTACCACATAAATAAGAAAAGCAACATGCTTTTCTTCTCTTTATATAGTTTTATGAAAATAACACCTGCAACTTTTCTGCTGTTTCTCCACATCTTCTAGACAGTAGAGGACAAACATGCTTAAAGCAACACAGGAAAAGGTACTTGAAGCCACTGGCAGAGAATCACCTACACTAAGCCCTTAAGCCTGATGCAATTTCAACTCTTACTGTTTCACAGACTTCTGGCTGAAAAGCAAGACCACAGAAGCTGGAGGAAAGCTGTCTTCAGTCGCTCACTTATTTTATGTTCATGCTTTAGTTTCTAGGCAAGTGGACTGTAGAAAGAAATATCAAAGCATCACCACAGATGGCAGTTTGGCATCTGTCAGCCAACCGCACACCTGCAATTTCCACAACCCCTGCTGCAGCTGTGAGTTTTTTCTCCTCTCATCCCAGCACAGACAAAAGCTGCAAAATACATAAGTGACCCACTACCACCATCTATTTCATTAATTAAATAAGTCCATAGGAAATGAAGATGCAAGCCTCCACTCTTGGTTCCACTCCCACCAATGTAGCTCTGCTTGTACCACAGGAAGATGCAACCTTCTGGCAGTTTGGTCAAGGTTGTTTACCATGGGGGCAGGAAGGGGAGGGTTACTTTTAAATCTCAATGGACAGAGGGTAAAAAAAAAAAACCAAACCCAAAAGCATATAAAATTGACGAATTGTGAAGACAACCTGATGGTCACCAGTAACCACGGGACCTCTGTGCTAAATAAGGCACCAAGGGCTCTGCAAGGACAAAAGTGAATGTCTTCACCACAGTTTTATTTAGATTCTTGTCTCTAACCACAGCAAAGTGGGAGTTACCAGCTATGTTCACAACACATTACTTACTCCTGGCCATGGCATTTCATTCCAGTCCATGGCCTTGAACAGCTGTTCCCATGAGCACCATGAAAATCCCAATTTACAAAAGGCAGTAGGTATTCCTGCCTGCTCTGAGATGCAGCAAGATGATCCCCTCTATCTGTAAATATTATGCAAAATCCACAGATGATTTGCTCCACTAAGCCCAATATCTGTATCTCTTTCAGGAAGACAATCCAAGCAAGATACTTGTAGGTACTAGTTTGGTTAAAAAACTTGTATATATTTTTATAGCAAGAAGACAACAGGGCATTTTCCAGCACATCTGTGACTCCCCAGGCACAGCCCATTCCCACGCCTGCCTCTGCAGGAGGCCTGCAGCCACGGCTGCGTCCAGCGCCAGGTCTGCGGTAGGCTGAGCCCTGACCAGTCCTCCAGAGATAATCAGGATAGATGATCTAATAGTCCTTCTTGTCCTTAAAAAGAAAATTAGCTGTGAATCACTTTAATGCTTTGAAATCCTTGTACAGTTTCTCCCACAGACAGAGACCAGCCATTGCAAGATGAAACTCCAACCCAAGTTTACTTTTGTGGTCAGCAGCACATGGCTGCAGACATACATATTTAAAAACCAAGATGAAGCGCATGACCAGGGAAGAGGGGTGAAGTCAGACTGGCTACTCTCTGTCTGTAGGACAAAGAGGCAGTCAGATGGCTAGGAAACAAAAAGGTAGGGAGACAAGGAGACCGAGGGGCTTCCTGACCTGATGTTGTCCGTATGTAAACCCTAAACTGTCAGTCACCAGTCTACCACCATTCGTTCACTCACCTCAACTTATCAAGGCACACTTCTCCCATCAGTCATATTTGCCTCTCAGACAGGTAACCGGAGTGAGTAACATCCTCTAAACATGTCTTACTCTAGTACATTAAAAAAAAAAAAAAAAAACCAAAAAAAATTATGCACTAGACAGTTATTTCTAAGGACAATCCAGGAGGCTTTTGTGTTTCAAGCTTAGAAACTACTTTTTCTCCAAGATCTACCTGTCCAGTTGTCCAGCCTAAGGTGGTGGCTCACACTTAAATTGTATGAGGCCACCTCTGTTCAGCATCCCCCCGAAACCCTCCCAAACAGACTTAACTAACACATTACATCGAGAATCCATCCGACCTAGAGATGCTGTTCCTCGTGTTCCTGCCAAAGCAACTCTACTCCTACTCTTCCTCCAGCAAAACCAATTCTAAAAATAGTCTTAGAGATATTAAAATGGTTTTCATCATAGCTTAAACTAGTGAGATGCCTTTGACAACTCTTCTGACAAAGCAAACTCACTGTAGATCTTTAAATACCCTAGAATGAGCTGTAGCTCTACCTACAGAACTGCAACAAGACATCAGAAAATAAAAGAGAATGTGAATAATTACAAGCAAAGTGTTCATTGCTGTATGAAAGGTCTTTGTCCAAATATACTGTATTTAAAAAGTCTTAATATCACATAATTGAAGCCTGAACTAATACAGCCAGGGAAGTGAAGCTTTAAAAACAAGGCTTTCAGGACTGTCTAGTCTGACACCTTCTTCTTCACATGGCAGAAACGAGTTTGTCTGCCTTAATTCTCCCTATACAACCACTGGGAAAGATCTGTAGGTGTTATAAGAGCAGCATCTGAGGCTGTTAGGGATCTAGAAAGAATAACAAACTTGTAGCTAGGCCTAACCCCACTCAAACAACCAAGAATACTGCCTCTTGTTCATCTCCTGCTATTTTGGGTCCTCTTGCAAAACCAGCCTGTTCTCCAAGTTACATATTTCTGGGTCATCCAACTTAATGCAAGTATGCAGAAAATGCTGCAGGAAATGTGTAGTGCCACAGAATGAATGGAAAAAGCATGGAAACCTACAGAAGTTGAAAACAAAAAAACACAGGTAAGCCTTTTTCCAATTAAAAGAAGCACTGCCCTCAGCAAAGCAGAACTAACTAGACCAGGTCAGGAACTCTAGAGAGACCCCTGAACCACCAGGAAAAACAGAGTTACACCAGCCTTTTTTTTTTTTTTTTAAAAAAAAAAAAAAAAGAAAAAGGGAGTGGTGAAGTTATGAAAAAAATCCAGTTGCCACCAAGACTCTGACACAAGCATTCACCTATTCAGCCCCAACATGGTAGTTTCAGGCATGCCAGGCAGCTCACCTAGAATCCTAAATAACATTACTGAAGAAATTTGGTGGCAGGAATTCCAGTCCTTACATTTTTACTGTACTCACTTTGCAAGGGTTACATAGCATCTCACACTGGATCTCCAAAACAAGTAATTAAGCAAATATCTACAAGGTCTGTGGAAATAAGACCAGAAGAAATTCTCACTGCTATAAATAGGTCATACAAAATGAATGCACCTGATGTTTGGCATCCCAGTCTTGTGGTCAAACTACCACTTTACACCCTGATCCCAAAGGATGTTCAAACCTCTGTAGTCCAAGGACTATACTTCTAAGTCCTTATTTATTCTCCCTTTAACTAGAAATCATTGCAATTATGTAAACTGCTGTTATGATACTGCTTGCTTTAAAAAAAGAATCAAAGTTATACTTGGAAATTATAAATTATGTGCATCTACACACTGAAGCTATTGTTTGGGGCAAAATATGCCATTACAAGAAAGAGCTAATGGAAGAGACTCATTTTTGCCTCGTGTCCTTTCAACCTTTTCTCTTTGTAACTGTTGGAAGCAGTGAATCAAAGGTAAAATGAACTGACTTGCCCCAGTTTGTTTCCATGCAACTTAAAGCTGCATCATTAATGTTTAATGTTTACTCCCATTGGTCACGAGCAGTTTTTTACATGCTGAATGTGTTTCATCTGAGAGACCGTTTCTCTTAAAGAAAGGAGGAAAAGAAAGGCATTCATACATCTTCCATCTCCTGGATAGACCTAGAAGGCACAGATTTTGAGTTCAGCTTCTTTTTTTAGACAAAAGTCACACATGAAAATCACTTGAAACCAATGTGTAACTAACTTGAAATAAACAGAAGTTAAGCATGAACACAAAACCATACATTGCTTTATCCACGATAATCATGACTTCAAACACAGATCTAGAGAGGTTGAAATCCTTAGGTAGTAGTCAAAATAGTATGTTAGAGCCAGGGAGTTTTGGAAAGGATACTGAACAGTTGTGCTTTTCAACCTTAGCCTTCATTAACCAATGTCCTCATGGAGCACAAGAAAGACCTTCCTGCCTACTGTGTTTCAAAAATCCCTTGGTGATATTTGTGACAGGCAGATGGGTGGTTGTGTGCACTTTCGAAAAAGCTTTAATTTTTTTCCTGTGACAGAGGCCATTAACTCTAACACAAAGAATAAAGCCTTCTTGTTAAGCCTAACAAGTACATTTGTTTTTAAATACTCATGTCTGAACTTCAAGCCCAATTAGGCTATGCATAAAACCACCCCCCCCCTACATTAACCACTGAACCATCTTCTTCACTATCTCCATAGAGGCACACCAGAAGTTCAGTTCTTCCGCCCTAGTTTGGAACATACACCAAGCTGCTTCTTCCACTCCTAATTTTAGAAGCCATGTTAAATTAAGTAAGGTTGCCAGTAGAGAAAATGCATTGTGAAGAACAGACTATCTGAGAACAGGCAGCCACTCCAGAGAAAACAGCTAAAAACCTTGTTAAAATACAGCTTGAGAAACATGGAGTTCGTAACTGCTACTAAGGACAGCTTCAAGCTTACAATGAAAGATTAAAATCTGTTAGTCTAAATCAATTATCCAACCTGATTTTGCATGGTGCATTTGAACCACACGGTCTGAAGGGGACTTTGCATCATGGTACATACAGAGTGACAGCACTCATTTCCCCAGCAGAAAGCTAACTTTCAGCTTAATAGCTCAAACATTCCCTCGGCTATATTCATAACCAAGGCTCCTGCCTCTGCAGTAGCTACAGAAGAGCTACACATGAACTCTTTACCTTTGAACCAAATTACTAATGCTCCCACTGAGCTGCTGTTCTTCATGCAAGATAACTTAGATATAAAATGGATACATTTTCAGAACAGCATCAAAAAGAAATGTACTCTGTTGGACTCCAGTGATTTTGCAAACCAGCAAAAAATGACCAAGTATTAGAAACAGGGATAATCCATCACAATATGCATGTTATGTATTAACTAAATGTACTTTGGATTTAATTTATTTATAACATCTCAATATTCCAGACTTGCATCACTACATTGCATAAACACAACAAATGCTCATTCTAAGACCTCATTTCTGTGCTCTGCTTAGGACAGACCTGCTTGCAAGAAAGAGATTTTTTTTTTTTTAACTTCTACACAGGTAACACAGATGAAGATTATTTCTCAGCAACATTGGTCATTACATTCTTGAATGTTAAGTTTCCAATCCTGCTTCTCAAACTGTTAATCTGGTCATGTCTCAGTGTCAAATTATCTCAAAATATTCAAATGCATCATTACTCTTGATGCAACCAGCTTAAACCAGTAATAGATATTTTAATCACTGTAAGAGTTTTTACTGCAGACTAGCATACGTAAACAGTGAATAAAAAGATGACCTGTTTTTATTAAAAAACAAAAAGACTCATTTCTTCATGAATATTTATCTGATGTTCCCTAAATACTCCCAACACAATACACGCTGCTCATCTTTGTCCTCCATTCATTTCTTCCTCTCTGGACTCTCCTTCTTCATCCCCCCTCCAGCATTCCCAAATACCAAATGAGCAAGAGGTTGCTCTTGGGTTGGTAGAGTCAAAGCTCTCCTTGAGTTGGCTGAGCAAATGACGCTCCTCCTTTACCCAGCTGTGCATGCCTACAAGTATATAACACATACAGTTTCACTCTCTTTTTGAAAATCTTCTGCATTTGGGGGGAAGACAGTTTTGGAGAGAAGCAAGGGGAGTACATCCTCAAACATACCCCCTTTCTAGCCCAGCCATGAAAACTTAATTTTTATGCACCCAACCCCACTATGCCTTTCTGGACTACCTGCAAACTGTACAAACCAGGCTTTCCATGTTGCCTGGCACCCTAAAAGCCTAACATCTACAAGTCAAGCTTCACCACTCTCCACGCCTTTCCCTGATTAGCCCTGCAAAACAAAGGTATTTAGTAGGTTTGTCTGGGCCTAAATGAGGGCGGGAGCTGGTTCTACAAACAAAACTGCACTAATAGTGCTATTTTTCATGCTTGGTGGGGAAGCAGGAGACAAAGACATGTGCCCACCTCCCCTCCAACTCCATTTTGCAAAAATTCTTAATTTTAGACCTCAGCATACATGCCAGGGTGCACAGAGCTACTACTGAAGCAATGGCAGCCACAACCTCTGACTTCTTGTTTGTCAATCAAAATACTCGTACAGCATCGCATCGAACTGTGAAATACGCTCAAATACAGCTCTGAAGCGAAGTCCCAGCCAGCTCCTTGATATTAGTTACTATAGAAACCAGTCCCTCAGCACAGGCGCTCACAGCAGGAAATCATGCAGATTTCAGTTTTACATAGTAATAAATGCTGCAGGAGAGGAAAATTTCACAACAATTGCAGGGGTTGATTGTAGAAACCCAGGGCTCTTCTATACCCCGTGACACCACCATGCTGCAGAAGAACGTGCTCTCCTCCCCTCCCACACACAATTGCCACTGCTATTAGTTTTGAAGTGGTTTCCATAAAGCCTGTGTGGGGATGGCTGCTGCAAAGGCTGCAGCATTTTTCAATGGTTTCATTAGATTGTAAACCAAACTGGTTTTTACATCTAAGAAGCCCAGGGGAAAACAACAATAAAAGCAAAAACTGCAGAGCAGTAGAAAGATTTAGCAGTATATAAATGTCAGAGCCCAAACATTTCTCGGGATGTACTGTTAGGTCACAATCCAGACCTCCTTTGGAAACAGCCTATGTTCCCTTCCTTCTCCACACTGTCCAAAAAAGCAGCCTGAATGGAGGACAGGTAATAGATTAATTTGTAGAAAAACATGCTGTAGAAAGCACAGACAAGAGAAGGGCTCTGAGCCCTGAAGTGAAACAGTGAGGTAACTAAATTATTTCAACTTTTCAGAAGTAGTTCTACAGGTTAGACTTCATCAGGCATGGAGGTGGAAGATGAAGACGCAGCACAAAGCACTGTCCTAGGCAGATGTCACTTTTCTAGAGAAATTCAAGAACCAGCATGGACTCTCCCCCACCTCTCTAAACCAGACCATAATCATGGAACCTGGCAAGTTTTGTTACCTCTACCAGGGAAGAGTAGGGAACTGCTTCACTGAAAACTACCACGCAGAGGAGGAGGGAAGGGGTGAACAGCTTGCACAGCAACAGGGACAAACATTCGTCCTGGCAACACTCAACAAGCCATCAAGCAAACAGAAGGACCAGAAAATGAAGGAAGCTGGTCTATTTTTAAGCAAGGCCTCATTATTACCATGAACATGCACCACTTCCCTGGAAGCAGCAGGTATGTAAACATGAGATGAATCATATCAGCAAGTAAATCATCTGGCAGTAGGAATGCTAGTTTGCATGGACACACGTGGAGCAAACATACAATCTACTGTCCTGACATCACCTAGAGTACGTGGAGGCGTATCCTTCTGGGAGGCAGACTGCATTATGGAGAGGAAAAAAAAACCTGTTAGACAATGCAGATGTCACTGGTGCTTTTGTTAATGATGTTTGTTAATAATTAGATAGAGCTCCATTGTTCTGGACACTCCACTCAAATGTTAGTGTGATGGAGCTTGTAATTTCACTTTTTTCTATACCTCTTACATTACCTCTTTTTGTTAGAGAAACACAGTTTCCATCCAGACAGGGTAGAAATAGACTTAGGGAGCTGAAGAAGACAGTTATCAAGTCAAAGCACACTTTTATACTACAGACTTCACACAACTTGCCTTGCTGATATAAAGAAATGCTGCAAGTGGTGGACTGGGGTGCAGTGGGGCTGAGGTAACTGCCTGGACTCTGGTCAGGTCCACACTTGCCTTCCTAGAGGTCTGGTGAGCTTGCACAAAGCCAACTGACAGCACCAACCTGATCCTTCACCCATACATTATCTCTTCTTGGAAACAGACAATCAATGAACCTGCATCAAGACAGCTGTAAGGCATAAGGGATAAGACAGTAGAAGCACAGCAACCACTCTGCTGCCTCCACGTTACAGTACAGGCAAGGTGCACAAGGCAAAGAAGCACTACCATGCTTTACAAGCAAACCCAGCCTAGTCTGAATTGATTTTTTCAATTCTCCTCCCATATCACCTCCCTTTCTGTCTCAAGGCAAATATTATATCAAATAAAATGCAATGGAAACAGATCTTCAGCTGCCTTTGCTATCCAGCCAGTGACACACTAAAAAATAAATAAAAGCTGCAACAACTCTCTTGTGGTTACTGCAAAATAGTTGCTACGTGCCAACTAGCAATTTATCACATCAAAAGACTGACTGAATGAGCTTGAAAGGGGATCTCCCAACACAGGAACATATGCTACACTGGGAAAACCAACCACCAACCAAAACCTCAGCCTCTATTTTCAAATTGACATACTATTATCAGAAAGGTGCTTCTGCATCTTTGCTTCTAACTTAATAAGTTATCCAAAAGAAATTCTCAGAGCTATTTATGATTTATTATTTTCCAAACTGTGTGTTTAAGATAATGAAAGTTTAGTTATCTTGCTGAGACTGAGAAAAAAAAAATCTTTGGAGGCACAAAACCAACACGCAGTTTTTAAAGCGTAAGTGCTCTATGTAAAAAATGCCCACAGGCTACAAGGTCATCATGGAGTTGGGATCAATCCATCCATCCCAAATTTGCAAATCCATCAATCCCAAATAAAAGCAAAGCAACTGCGTATGGAAGAACTACAACTAGGATTGAGTATACTGAAATGAAAAACAAAAGTCTGTGCTGCATCCTCCTCCCCACGCTGCCAAAGATTTCTGAATCAGATGACAGCAAGTAGAATTACATTCAGTCATGAAAAAAAACAGGCCAACCGCTCCTATCTTAATGCACCTGCGCACTCCTTGGATGTAGTATTAAAGCAGCTTACTTGCTTCTTCCCTGTCATCCTCTTATTTTTCTCCTTCACAGAAATTAGTCTTGCATTCCAATTTTCTGTTTCTGTTACCGTACACAACCATCCAGCAGCTTTACCTCCTTCCTAAGAACACTTCAGTCTCTCAGCAAAGCACCTTAAACTGAAAAAAAATACACGGCTGTAGGGGAAACAAACTCATATCATATCATGCACCATACCAAGGGGTAGCTGATTAAGTTTTTATAGCAGTTATTTTCATTTCTTGCCCAGGAAACTTCTCCTTAAGTAGGAATATCAAAGCAGCACAAATGTTGCCAATGACCTTGAGCCATATTTCATCTTGACCTCAAGGAAAAAAAAAAAAAAGGCTATAATGAATACAATTTCTTTATGCTGCAATGCACACAGTCATTGAAAGAAAAGGCAATGGTAATGTTTTACCTGCAAAACAGTCCTTTTAAATCACTAAATATAAAATCTAGTCATTAATAACCAAACCACTTTTCTTGTGTTTGAGCACATAAAATGTTCATCCTGCTAGGACTGCTCCAAGCAACAGGAGCAACATCAACAGCAGAGTTCTCAAGGTGGCACATTAGTTGGAAGACATGGATCAACTTTTGCTACTTGTCTAGAGAAAGACAGGGATATGGAAACAGAGAGTAACATTGTACTGCCCATTATAAGTATTTTTAGCATTTTTAAGCAGCATTTCAAGACCCAGTTTTAAAAATGCAACAGATGTGTGATATGCAACCAGCTTCAAAATTATCTGCCAACGATTTTGAATTGGTCCTGTGTTTTTCCTCATCTTCATGAAAGTATAATGGAAGCCTGAATGGTTCATTTAAATAATTTTCTTCCTGATTATTTTATATTTTAAAATCTACAAATAAAAAGCCTGGATTGTATTATCTTACTTCAAAGACTCCATGGGAGGAATAAGTGCTTATTACAAAGTCTTATCTTAACTGACAGGAAGCTCAAACAAAGGTTTCGTTATTTGAGTATGAGCATCTGAAGTTAAAGAGGAGTCAGAAATCCAAAAGGATTGACCTATGAGAACACCTTTCCTCCTATGGCCTGATCTGTTTTTACTCAGATTACATACATATCATCATCACAACTCCCCAGACCACAGCCAGGAGCACAGGAATTAATATCTAAAACGTTATCCAGATTTTAGGTCTACTGCTATAGCGTAGAGTTTCTTTCTCCTTCCCACGTTCCCATTTAGTGGTTTGGCTTTTGTTTGTTTGTTGGTTTTTTTCCATGAAAACAAGTAGAAAGTCACCTTGCAGTGCCGTCTGTGACATTTTGCTGTGGAACCAAGAATTTATCCCTGTGGTCAGACTCCACCTTATTTGCTGTGAGTGAGATATTGGTTCAGGAGGCTTAAGCACACTTACTTGGGAGATAACAGATGCTAATTCCAGCACTCCAGCACTTCATGCTGCTTGTCACCTTGGAAAACCACTTCAATACACAGCATTTATATCCTGGCTAAGACGACAACAAAGCACCCAGAGTAAGGACTACCTGAAGGTGTACTCACATGATACCTGGAGCAAGACTGATGCAAAGTCTGGTTGGGAATACAGATCTACAGCAATGGTAGTATTTTAAGCAGTTTTATTAAACATCAAGAGCAGTCACTGAATACTGCAGTACAAGAGTTACATGAGACAGACACTCAACAGATATTAATCAGATTTAATTTTATAAGTAAAAGCATTAAACCATATTTACATTTCTGAGTGCTGATAGAATTTAATGGGGCCTGAAAAAAGTACAGACTCTTTATTGCAGCAATTCTCCCATGCTGATACATTCTGCTTCTCAAAAGTGTAACACCAAAATGGCTATGCTGGTTTTGGTACCCTGCGATCACTGCGTGCCATACAGGCTCAGCCTGAGTTTTGCTTCCAAGTCTGCTCAGTGTCCCTTTGTAACTGGCTGACCACCCACAGCTCTTCCCTCCCCAGCCTCAGACCCTCTCTGCCCACCAGGCACCTTCAACTGGAATTCCCTGAAGCTCCTGTCAGTAGTTCTATGTTACCTTAAAGTCCTCTCAGACATCTGTAAAATGAAACAGATGGAAAATGTAAATAGCAACAACCAGCATGACAGGTGTCAAAATTACCAAGGGCTGGGAACACATACCTTTAGGTGCACTTGCCAAGTTGAAATGAGGCAACTTAAAGAACATTACAAAATCTGTGGAATCCAACAGGGCAGAGAAAGTAGTGCAATACACTGAAACTTATCTTGAAGTGATTTAACTTATCTGCTAATATCAAACACACCTATGTGTATGTAAAACCCTTCAATATGAATGAAAAACAAAGAGCCCACAAGAATGGCTATCAGCTGCCTCATTAACAGACTCACTTTGAAGATCAATTTTAAGCTTCAGGGTAAATCAAAGCTTTTAGATCGTCTTTCCATAAATTCTAATTTACACCTGTGAAGATGCAGGTAGGTAAGACTGGGGCAGGTTTTTTTTCCATAAAAGCTGCTGACTGTGTATTAAGTAGATATAAAAGAAGTGAACATGTCTTCACATCCACCTCCTTCATAACACAAGGAGGACAGTTACTTTTCTCACCTGCTTTTTCAAGGATTTAAGTTCTGTCACTTATCTACAAAGGATGTTCAAATGCTCCAGAGAAAGAAAAATACTAGCATACAAAAAGCAAAGCAATTTACATGTGTCCCTTTACATACTGTTAAACCCAACTTACAGTACATTTATGTGATATATGTTTCTATTTGGGATGTATGTTTCTCACTTTCATAGAAGAACAGATTTTTAATGCACAAAACATAAGGTGAACAATGATTAAATTAAATCCAACTTAAATCACTTTCATGCTTTCACTAGAAATGACATGGATAAAAACATTCCAAGTGCCAGATATTTAAAGACTTGGGGAATATGAGAAAAGCCTGAACTAGAACTCACAAGCACACACCACCCCAGAAGGAAATGCCACTACGGTTTAAAGGTATTCTGAAGCATGTATTATTTTTTCTGAGTAACCTCTTTAATAATCATAGTGAGAAATAATACCAGATTCCATTGCAGACTAAAATTCTGCCAGGCTGTTTGCCAAACAGATGCAGCCTGAATAACGCAAACTGCTAGATAGATGCGTATATCTTGTCAGAGCTCAAGAGCTGAAAGATTGCGGTCTTTTAAAATCTTTGGTACCAGCAAACACCACTGTATATCCTGTATTATTAGAGAACCAGCAATATAACTTGACAAAGTCCCCCATCCAAATGATGTTTTTCAGATGACCAGATCTGTAGAAATAAAATCTTCTGGCAATGGATTCATCAGAACTAGCTTCCCAATGTTTTTCCTTGTCAGGTTGAAATAAAAAAGCAGTTAATTAGGGGAATTAAACTGAACTTGGGGAAGGGAGGTTATATTTGGGGTTGATTTGCATCTAAAAATGACAGATAGCAAAGAAGAAAGGGAAAGTAGAGATAAGCTGGTTGGGAAATTTATCTGTGTACTGAGTCACTACAAAACACTTTCAGGGCCTTTCCACCTCAAAAGCTGCAACACAAGGAAAATATAGAACCATAGAATGGTTTGGGTTGGAAGGGACCTTAAAGATCATCTAGTTCCAACTTCCCAGTAATGGGCAAGGACACCTCCTACTAGATGAGGCTACCCCATCCAACCTGGTCTTGAACAACTTCCCTGGACAACCTGTGCTATTGCCTTACCACCCTCACTGTGAAGAAATTCCTCTTTAAGTCTAGCCTAAATCTGTCCCTCTCCAATGTATAGCCAGTGCCCCTAGTCCTAACACCACAAGCCTTTGTAAACAGTTCCTTCCCAGCTTTCTTGTAGGGTCCCTTCAGGTACTGGAATGTTGCTATAAGGATTCCTCAGAGCCTTCTCTTCTCCAGGCTGAACAAGCCCAACTCTCTCAGCCTGCTCTCATAGCAGAGGTGCTCCAGCCCTTGGATCATCCTTGTGTCCAGGCTGGTTGGATGGGCCTTGGGCAGCCTAGTCTAGTGGGAACATGCCCCTGCCCATGGTAGGAAGTGTGGAATTAGATGATCTTTAAGGTCCATTCCAACCAGAACTACTGTATGACTCTGGGATGCATCTCATCATGTCCCATAGACTTATATAAGTTCAGGTTCCTCAGATGGTTATGAACCTGAATCTTCTCTACAGTAGGAGGGGCTTTACCCCCCTGATCACCCTCTTGTTGTCAATTGACCCAGGAAGGGTGAGGAGAGTGGTTGTCAGTCAAGAAGGAGGCAAAAAAAGTTGCTGAGTACACATATGAAAAAGTACAGGTTATTCAGCTCATCCAACCTTAGGTTTTATCACAGGCAGAGTTCCAACTACATCCTCTCTTTGAGCTCCAAATAGAAATGTGGAGAAAAATATATTGCAGAATTAGAAGGAAGTAGATGATGTAGGAAGAAAGATGTAACAAAAAGGAAAAGCCAGTGTTTGGGAAAAGCAATAACAGCACACAAGGCAGAGAGAGATGTCAGCTGGAACAAAAAAAGAATGGAGTTGATGAAAACAAGCTCTCACACTCATAACACTTTGTGCCTGCAAAGGTAATCATCTCCTCTTGCACGTGTGTGGACATGGACATCCATGTAAACTCTTTTTCTTCTTTCAAAGCTAAAGTTGATGCAACCAGATTAAAGACTGAGTGCTTCTGCTGACTGATAAAACACTTTCATAAACTAGATCAGTGGGTCTTAAAAATAAAACTATAAGCAATTACAAATAAAAGTCAGCACCCAGCTTCATAACACTTCAGTCACCCCACAAGGAAGTAACACTGTCCCTCCAAAACAGGCATCTGCTTCAATATTTTCATACACAGCTCCCAAAAGAAGCATTTGGCTTGTGCTAGGATAAACCATGATTTAAAATACACCACCCTTCTGTGCTCTGCCTAAAGAAGTCTTGTGTATCTGCAGAAGCTGAATGAATTTTGCTGTGGTTCGTTAACCTGTTAACTGTAAACTCTCTAAACAGTGTGAAGTATAGCTAGGTGTTTGATTAGCCAAACACTGAGTTAATAAATCTTGTGTTTAAGTAATAGGCAAAATTTAACAAGGAATTGTACCAAGTTAGGTAACTCCTCAAAGGAAAAATTGGGAGCCCATTAAAATCCCCACATCAGAGAAGAAAAGCACTGAGTTTATTTGCATTTGCTTTCTGAATATGGTTATTTATACTAACAGCAAAAGACATTTTTAGGAACTTGTGCCCTAGTAAGTTATAGGGAGTTCTGCCATCATCTTCAATAAGGTCAGGCTTTTACTGCCATTCACAGCAAGGTAGAAGGATTTGTATTTGTTAAACGACCAACGTGCAATCTCAGAGATACTCCAAGGCAATAGACTACTTGTATGTAAATACCTGAACGGGCACAAGTGGAAGTTGGGTTGCGAGGCAAATCAGAACCACCAGCTAGCTTGGAATTTTGATTCTCTGCCCAGAACATCACTTTCTAAAAATAAAACCAAAACTCCCTTCTATCCGTTCAGTCAGGGAAGGCAGAAAGGCAGAACAGAGAAGCTATACACACTTGACAGGCCGGGATTTACAGGGTTCCCATTGTAAAGGATGTGTTCAAAGAGATAAGAGACAAGACATGAGGCTTGTTGGACACGGTCCAAATAACACAGCAGAAAGTGCAAAATACCCTTCAAAAACCTGCACAAGCTATTTTTGTCAGAAAGTTTCTGTCATTCTGGTATTTGAATACAAGTTCTATAAGCCTGCCAGCACAGCCAGAGGACAAGTCTCAAGGATTTTGGTAGGGTTTACCTTGTTTATTGTTTGGAGATGGGGGGAGAATCAATAGAACAGAGCAAGCTTGAAGAAAAGACATGTTAAAAATCCAATTCAGGTTCTGCCTTGGGTCTCATCCTTAGTTTATACAACTTTATCGAGTGTTTATTATTTTACATGAGTAGATTACCCTTAATTTACAGAAGGTATGCATATGATTAGGAACTTATTATCAGAATGTAAATATTAGCTTTAAGAAGGAAAAAAATTACTCTTCTCTCTTGTCATTCTATGGCTTGATACTTGGTCCAGCTACTACTACTCCTATTAGGCAGAAATGAAGGAAACAAAAGTCTGGCTGGGCTTGCACACTACTAAAAGAAATGCATGTTAGCAATATTACTTTCTTACTCTTCAAGTCAAATGCCAAGGACACATTAGGGCTTTTAAAAAAAAAAGGTCACTAACCCCATAAGGTTAGAGCCACTCAACTTGGAGATATACACCCTTTGGTTTTGTTCTTCAGCAACAGTGCCTAGTAACACAGTGACCATGGGGAATGCTCCACCACTGCAGGGGCACCTGTACACGACGCCTTGGTCACTGGGCACCCAATATCAGAGAGAAACTCCCTTTTGCTTTGTTCCAAGTCAGCAGCCTAGAAGGATCAACAGCTGTAGTGTTTTGACCCCTGTGCTCACCAACAATCTTAGACCCAGAGAAGCCCACAGCACAGGAAAATTAATTCTGACCAGTAACGTCAGACTTAAGAGGGTGAAGGACAAGCAAAGACTTTCCTCAAAGATACAAATACAGACTACTGTCATCATTATCTGCGGACTCCAGAGGCCACAGCATCAGCTGATATCAGCTCCGTCTTCAGCAGCCCTACATTTATTTATACCAGCTGAATACCAAGCCTTTTACATTTACTTAAGGTACAGAAGCATCAGTGAATACAGATTTCAGTAAATCTTGCTTTCTAAAATATTATTCATCAACATATAATTCAAATGGTAATTCAGAAGTGTTCACATGATTGATGACACATTTAAATTACAGGTTTCCAGCATTTTTTTTGGTAAAGAAAAGATTACTTCCTTTTTCACATGTCACTTTTTCAACATGCAAGTCCATCTAACAGATGTCTCGCAGATCTGCTTGTCAATGTAACAAGTTAGACTTCTTTTTTTATTACGACAAATGGTATAAACCACACAGCATTGTGTTAAACTCAATATTGACACATCTGCTTACCACGTGTATTAGTAGCCATGTCAGCCACTTTCTGAAAGGCATCCAAAAAGGCAGCAGCTGCTACTACTGTAGTCCTGAAATGCATACAGATAAGAAAACATTAGCAGTGTCTCATTGCTGCCTATTTAATTATTGCCAAAAACATTTAGGCTTATAAAGAATACCACTGTGAACTTGCAGAGGCAAAAAAAAAAAATATTGTCTTTTATATTTGAATTTAGCCTTTTCCCTCCATCTCTAATCCCTTCCTCGCTTTGTGTTAGCACTATGGACTTGGAGACAGCCACGCTAATTCCGTGCTGTGAATTACACAGGACAGGTGCTATTTCAAAAGAGCACAGCCATCCCCCTCCTAGCCGATTTCCCCCAATGAACTAATATTAAGCAGTCAAACATGAAAAACAAATCTAACACACATTATACCACACCCATTAGCGCACAAATTACAGCAACTGCTATTTCCAGGGAATGTGTATATTTAAGAACGAGCATGCAGGAGCTTTCTTTTTCTCTAGGATGCTGGCCAAACGCTTCCCTGAGTTTCTCAGATGAGGAGCATGAGCATCCCTTGAAACAGAAAATAGTAACTTCCTAGAAGTCAGACTGGTCTGGAGTTCTTGGGCAAAAGGGAAAGAGGAAAAACTGGGAGAGGGGTGGGGGAGAAATCATCTCCACTTCTAAAAAACCCAACCTCAAAAAAAAACCCGCAAATCAAATCCCCTTTCTGATACAGGGCTCCTCCAAGCGGATCTCTTTCCGAGAAGCACATCACCAGTCTCAGATACTCCACAATGCAAAGAGTCAACCCCACTAGCCTCACATCCCCGCAGGCTTGGAAGGCACATATAGACCACAAATCTGTTCAAGTGGACAGCCAACGTGAGTTACAATTTTCCAAACGTGTTTGTTCTACATAAGCAGCCCTAAATGCCACAGGCTGGTTCCAGATTTATGATAGTTTATAATTTGGTTGACCCCATTTTGGCCAAAGTAGGCCAGGGCTCTATAGGTAACGTACAATGTGCCCCCTCCACCATTACCTTGTGGTTCTGTTTCTGCACATCTTTTCTACCAGTAACTCCAATTTCCTCTCCTGACAGTAACAGTCAGTCTTTCCAGGCAAAATCCTGAAGGAGAACCATCAGCTTCACTTTGTTTCAAGAGCTTCCTGCTATCCTCTAAAACCCTGTGAGACCTGCAGGGAAGCTGAACCTTGGCCAAAAAGACCACAGGACTGCTTAATTAGGTCAGATTTTATGCAAGGCTCACTCCAAATATGCTCAAGATACAGAGGACATAACTGGCAGCGTAGTAAATGGCCTACTGACAGCACAAAAGATTTGAACACAAAAACAGGCTTGAGAGGACCAACCAAATGCATAAGGACACTCCACATTCCCAGGAGATTAATGGGAAGCCAAAAATAAAAAAATCCAATCCTGACAGCTAGCAAGCAATACTGAATCCTGGACTAGATAACCTTTGCTAGGATTTTCCTTAACAGTGTTTGTGTTCCCCAACTTCCAGACTTGTGGGTCATGCTGGGTTTTGTGCACTACATTGTTAATTATTAATTATATTGCCAATAACAAAGTTCCATTTCTTCAGTAACAAGATCCAGGAAGACCTGGCTCCAGCTCAGATGACATCTGCTCTCCTTTATCAGAATACACAGTAATGAACTGGTTGCAAAAGGCACACATTTGCTAGAAATGGACACCAGTTCTTCAAACACAGGCTTTCATGCTGCTTGCTTGCATGCTCCTGTATCTAGAAAAGCGCTACATTGATGGAATGCAACACCACAGGGCTGGGAAATACACAAAACTATCTCCCATGCCTTCCCAGAAGGCCTATGTTTGAAAAGTATAAAGGGCCAGGCAAATTCTCCATTCCTCCTCTTTCCTCTGGTTCTTACACACTCTCTAAATGTGACATGATTACTGGAACAGGAAAGCCCACACATAAGCGTAGTATTTTAGGCACAGCATGGCTGAACAGCATACTCCAGCTGTTTAAGGCAAATAAGCCTAAACCCTAACTTCTTCAGTTCTGGTTTACAATGGAACACAGCTGCAAAGTGGACTAGCAATAACCAGGGCTAAGTCAAAATGTGTGTTCATTTAACAAGCTCTCTTTCCAATTTTCCATCAAAAGCCATGAAATTTAGCTCATTTTCTGTTTATTGAGTACAGTTAGTGGCAGATTATGTACTTTCCTAAATATACTAAAACAGTAATAATCGTATGTGGAAGTTTACATGCATGGGTGTCAACTATGAAATATGTACAATTTTACTAGGACACACTTAGCAAATTATCCTGGCAGAAGCTGCACTCAATCTTAATGTTTGCACACACAGGGAATTGTAGGGGATCTTGATTGTAACGCAAGACTTACCGAAGCTGAGACTGCAGTTTCCCGGCTTTATTTATAAAATCTTCCCATACTGGATAACTTCCCTGCAAGAAAAACAAAACACAATAATGAAAAATTAATTTGAGCATTCTGGTTTCGATACTTCAGATCAAATGAAATTAGAAGTAAAGCAATAAATTAACTAAAGCAGTAAGACAAGACTCAACTAAACTCTGATTCATTAACATCAAAATATATTTTCCCAGCAAAGTCTCCATCACAACCTAGACACCAGTCCTAAGCAGACGGGATGTCAACTGGTTCCAAATCCAGATTTAGCAGTAAGTCCTCCTAGGACTCTTTACAGATTTCCCCAAGTAGAAGCACCGAGGAAAAAAAAAGGAGTTCAACTGAAGCAGAGAAAAAAAAAGCATTACTTGTGATGGTTACAGAAAAAACAAACCTATCACAAGCTGGGTACTAGGATATTGCAACAACACAGAGAGAAGTTCCCAGAATCCCAGCTGTTCTCTACAAATGGATTCTCTGTGCCATTATCAGGTTCCCAGCCCCTTTTTAAAAAACAGTATTATTTTAAAAGCATCCACAACTGAGGTCTGAGCTGACCAAGAGACCACCTCAAACACTGTCTCAAGGTAACTCAGCATAAGGCACAGAAAAGGTACAGTGGTTGCAATAAAACAAGCTTTCCGAACAGCTGTCCAATAACTACAAGACCTGCTTCCAATACAGTCCCGAATGACCTTGGAACCAATTTCTGAGTTGAAGTTCATAAAGCAGAGTGGCATTCAGTATATATGAAGATTTTAAGAAGGATTAATTATTCTCAGCTTCAAAATTCCAGCAAATTTTTCCCCGTTTTCAAAAGCTGTATTAAAAGCCCAGGTTTTCATTTAAAATATGAACATCAATTGTTCGTGAAACTCCTTATCTTTATGGTAAAAGAAAAATCATCCTTAAGGTTAAACCGCTCTCTGCAGAACAAGTACAAATTTTCTGTTAACAGCAAAGCCCATGGTAGAAAGAAATCTCAAAATTCCCCTTTGATTGGAGACTAGAGAGTAAAATAAAATATCTCTGCTTCCTTTATTAAAGGTATAAGACTTGCTGTTACCAGAGCAACAACACAATAAAACCCAGATAAGGCATATCCTCAAGGCTAACATTATCCCAGCTCTGAGAGGAAGAGGTTGCAAGCAAGTGCAGTTGCTTGTAGCAAACTCAATCCACCCTGACAAACTGGTCTGCTTTTTTTAGGCAAAAATAAAAATCCATTGCCCAGGCTGCAATCTTGTTTGGGCCAATGTCAGCCCCTTCCCCAAAACCTGACAGCCAAATTCTAGCTCCACCATACAACCCAGTGAGGCAGCTCTAGACATTCAGTGGGAAGCACACTGGTACTCTACATTTTTCAGCAAGTCTTGTGCTAAAAGAAAAAAAATAGATTAAAAAAAACACAATGTAAAACAGGTGTTCATAAAATCTCATTATATCTAAACTCAAGGGAACCAGTGGGAAATGTAGAAGGGGCAAGAGAAAATAGCTGTTATATAGGTGGCAAGACCTAGAATATAAAGTGCTTTGTGCTAAGCAAAAACTGTCAGACATTTTAAAAATGAAAGAAACTCACCAATTATTTGAAAGAGGGGGGGGGGAAAAGTTTTTTTCCTTATACCTATTAGTCTTACCGAAATCCCCTACTCTGAACCCTGTCTCTCAGTGTTTGTCTGCATGCCATGTATGCATTATGCATGTGTACACCAGGAGCTCTGAAAGCTCTGAAAATTAACAGCAAGGCCTAAGGCTTTACTGGCTTCTCAAGCAAAATGCAAGTAGGCAAGCAGAGGATACCAAAGCAACCTGATTATGTTTCCATCTCAGTGGTGTATTATCCAGCTAAATGTGTCTGATGGCGTGCAGGAGATTGATACCAGCCTTGCGTTTAGCTGCTTCACAGGGAAGTTTCAGGCACTCCTATGAAAACACAGCTCAGGAAGAAAATACCTTTTTTATGTGGCCAGCCTGGCCACAAAGCAAACAAAATTGGAACAGTCACCAAGCATTTCCACGACTATTTATTCCTTGTCTTTAAAAAGGTGTTCTCTTGAAGCCAAGCCTACTTAAATAAGCTGTAACAGCTCACTTAAATTGTTTGCTGTGTTTGTTTTGTTTGGTTGAAATCAATGCAATCTCTTTACCTGGGCACTCCTACACTGGCCAAGAGCATCTGATCTCATTTCGAACAGTAGAAAAATGCAGCTTTTTTTAATGTCACTGAATTAATAACTTGGGTGGTATGTTTTGTGCAGGTTTGAGTTTTTGCAATTATTAAAGAAAACCTTTCAGCAGTTTTGCACCAGTAACATGAATTCCTGCATTGTCTTCTCAGTTTGCGGTATCTTGATCTGTTTTCTGCAACCCTGAATTCTCATTAATAAGCTTAGCTGAAAGTTAAGAGGAGTTTTTATTATCTGTGCTCCAGCAGAAGTTGCTTTCACCTTTCCCAGCTGAAGCCAGGTCTGCAAGCTCATCACTCTTCCAGTAAACACGAATCTGACGAATTCTGTTGTCCTTTTGAGCTTTACCATAAAACACTTCTACCACCACATCCCTGCTGACGCCAAAACTCCATTGATTCCTACCTACAGCAGAAACCCACAATGCCTGCCAACTCACAGGACCTAATAACTGGGGTTTTATCTCATCTCCAGCACCTGGGAAGCAAGGAAGCCATTTTGTGATGTTTGTGGGAACAAACCAAGGAGATGACACACAAATCAAACTAGCGCTGTTAATACTGCAAAGCTCCAGTGCTCTGGGGAGCAGCTCCTTCTCCAAGACTTCTTTGCGTGCCACCTAGAGCAAGGCAGCCCCGCTGCAGCTCCACATCTCATCTACACATCTGCAGTAATGGTACTTGCTTTTGTCAAAGCAATTGTCACGAGAAACATTAGCAGCAGTGGAAACCACACGCTAAGAAAGAAATCAGACTCCATTCTTGGTTCAACATGTATTACTTTCTCAATTTAAACACAAGGAAACAGAAAGGGCAATTTGACATCTTTGCCTAAGCAGTCCTTTTGCAACATAAAGCCACTTTGGAAGAGCAATAAAACACAGTATTCTCAAATGCTATTGCTACCACAGCTTCCTCTGCACCTTCTGCACCTCCCGACTTCATCCAGATGATAAAAGAAATCAATCTTCCCCTCTTCAAATGTCAGGGTTACTCAGGCCCCAATGTTATCTGTGAAAGCAGCAGGCCTCCTCCAGCTCCAGCCCAAAT
Organism: Coccyzus lansbergi; assembly: GCA_033558105.1. NCBI lineage: Eukaryota > Metazoa > Chordata > Aves > Cuculiformes > Coccyzidae > Coccyzus > Coccyzus lansbergi. The sequence goes on along the minus strand of JAUMJK010000026.1, from coordinate 3,290,126 downwards.
CGGAGAAGAGTTGCTACAGTCACCAGGGTCACAAATCCTCCTTTTAGCTCCTCATGGGTCAAAACAGAAATCTGTTAAGGTGAGGGTTTGTTTAAATGGTTTTCTTGAAAATCGTTAATGGTTTAATCCAAGGACTATTTCCCAAAAATAACTTCGTGCCAAATTACTTCTTCACTGTCAGATGAGGAAATTTGACATGCCTTCCATGAAACAGATGTTTCACCATCACCGTAAGGCATTCCATGGCACCAAGTCTCCACACACTGCTCATCTCAGCCCTGCCCCAGCCTGCTCACTCATCGAGTCATGTCACCAGTAAGCCATAACATGCCATTATCCTACCCTATTGCTTAATTAGTCGGTTTATAGGTGATTAGTCACTTGATCCCAGAGCCCAGCTCCAGCTAATCTACGCTGTACACAGCCCAGGGAACTGCCTTTCTGCCACAGGGCTGAAAATTTAAATGGTGCCTCATGCCCATCACTGTGCAGCCAGTCCACAATTAGGGACGTGAAACAGTAAGTGCTTCAAAGGCACCAACCTGAGCTGGTAAAGCACCTGCAAGTGCCAGACACCAACACACAGACCCAACAGCATCCAGACAGATGGCATCCTCCATAACTCCTGGGTCCTCCCTGGCTGTCGCTAGGGCAGGAAGGAGAAGAGACTACCTTCATTCATTGAAATCTCATCTGAAGCCCAGAGCCACTGCCTCCGGGTAGGACATGGACCTATTAGAGCAAGTCCAGAGGAGGGATACTAGGACAGTCAGAGGGCTGGAGCATGTTCCATACAAGGACAGGCTGAGAGAGTTGGACTTGTTCAGCCTAGCAAAGGCTCCAGGGAGACTTTAAAGCAGTATTCCAGTACCCAAAGGAAAGATGGGGAGGGGCTCTTTATCAGGTAGCACAGCAATAGGACAAGAGGTCATGGTTTTAAGCTGAAAGAGGGGAGATTTAGATTATATATTAGGAAGAAATTTTTTACTGTGAGGGTGGTGAGGCAGTGGCACAGGCTGCCCAGAGAGGTCATGGATACTCCATCCCTGGAGGTGTTCAAGGCCAGGTTAGATGGGCTTTGAGCAACCTGATCCAGTGGGAGGTGCCATCGTCCAAGGCGGGGGTGGTTGAACTGTGTGATCTTCAAGGTCCCTTCTAACCCAAGCTATCCTATAATTCTGTGTTTTAATTTGTCTCTCTTCCTCACCATTGTCAATTGTTTTAATTGTCAATTAATATAATCTTCCCCACATTGAGTCTGGTTTGCTCATGACAGCAACTGGTAAGCAACTGGGTGATCTTTGAGGTCCCTTCTAACCCAAGTCATCCTATAATTCTGTGTTTTAATTTGTCTCTCTTCCTCACCATTGTCAATTGTTTTAATTGTCAATTAATATAATCTTCCCCACATTGAGTCTGGTTTGCTCATGACAGCAACTGGTAAGCAACTGGGTGATCTTTGAGGTCCCTTCTAACCCAAGTCATCCTATAATTCTGTGTTTTAATTTGTCTCTCTTCCTCACCATTGTCAATTGTTTTAATTGTCAATTAATATAATCTTCCCTACATTGAGTCTGGTTTGCTCATGACAGTAACTAGTAAGCAACTTCCTTTTCATAGGCTCAATCCAAGAGCTTTTTCACCTTATTCTCTCCCCAGTCCCATTTAGGAGAAGCAGTGAGGGCATGGCTGGGTGGGCACCTGGCAGTAGCCCACCACACCATGGAAAAGCAGGCAATGACCACTAACAGGTAGCTTTGGTAGAAGCGTTCAAACCATGGACTGGCAAAGAACTTAAATTCTTTTCTTTTTTTGTGAACCAGAATAGTCATCTTACACAAACACAGCTCTACAAGAGATCTATTAGTTTGTCTTCCTCTTTCTTTCAGGCCTGCAATCCTGCAGCTGAAGCAAAAAGAGATCCAGGTGAGAAACACTGATTTCTTAACAAAGGAAGGGTGACTTGCAGCAAAGCATTGTATTTATTTCAGTTGTTATTGATTAAATCTAACAGCAAGAATAGGAACCCAGATTGTTCTGTTTAAGATTACAACTTGACCATCAGCAGTCTTGACAGTTTAAAACTGTTCTGTCATTCCTGTTAAGAATTGATGACTCTTCTTTTCCATTAAAAGGCACTTCCTTTAATAATTTATTTCCATGCACCCCAACTTCCATAGACAAGATGCATCACATAGTTTAAAAAGCCTTGACAGAACTTTTAAGTGCTTTCATTTATCAGAAAGGTTTTTCAGCCCTATTACCAGTTCTTGTTGGGACACTGTGTAAAAAGACATTAGGAACAGTTTGGTATCTTTTTCAGAGCAACAACTCATCTAGACTTTTGGGGCAAGGGGAAAGAGACAGAGCTGCTCTACAGAGAAGCAAATGCAGAATCTAATTTTGGCTGTTCCAGTTAAAGAGTAAGGAAAGAAAGGGACCAGGCAGGTTGTGCCTTGGTTTTATCTCACCAGTCATCAAAGCAAGAGATGTATGACTTCCAAAAGAGTACTGAATAATAACTATTTGCAGACTTAAACAAAATGGAAGAAGACACTACGCAGGCTACAGAAGTTAGGACTTATCCACATAAGCATAGTCGTTCAGCTATGACCAGCTGAAAAGCTAAGCTGCAAACACACATCACTGTTACATAGCTTCATGCCCTAGTAACACATTAAAATGTCATACATCTATCTCTTAAAAAAAAAAAGTAACTTTTTTCCTGCACATCTTCCTACCCCTCTCCAAAGTAAATTATGAGAATTAAAAAAAGATTTTTTACGTAGTTTTATCAGATATCAGGATCGCACAGATTATGATGAATGTCTCATTTCTGTGGCATTCAGTACACTACTTCCAAGTAGTAAAGAGACTTTATTGTGCTAGACACCACACAGTCACAGATGTTACACACAAAGAATGGCCTGGATAAGCAGTGTGGTTTGCACATAGAGAATATCACTTTTCCAAGGGGCGTTCAAACAGGCAAAACTAATATAAAGTGGAGGGGAAGAGGACAGGAAAACAATGAGAGCCTAAGAGAAAAAGAAAAGAGTAGAGCTCCAGCCACAGATGTCTCAACATACAGGAAGACATTGGTTGACAATCAGTTTCCCTTCCCAGCTAACATCTGGCACGGGAAGTTTTTCCTCTTTTCTAAAGGTATCAGTAGTCAACTGGGGAAACGGGTATTTGGGCAGCCACAACTGCAAGAATTACAAAGCATTACCAAATACTAGTACATTCCTCTGTGCAATCCACAGATTAAGCCAAGTCCATGACTCATGAATAGGATTGCCTAGTCCTTTAATAAGCCACAAAAGCTCCTGCAACACACAGGTGAGCAGAAAATGAACATCATCTCACACAAAGTTAATAATTGTTCTTCTCCATCTACAAATATCTGGGTTTTGGCTTTACCTCTTTCTAGAGTGAAAAATAAACAATTCAAGAGCCTGTCCCATGAAGCTTTCTATGCTGAATTCAGTTCCCAATCACTCACCAGAATAATCTCAATTCTTCAACAGTCAAATATAAATTTGGCTGATGAGAAAGATGTCACTCTTCAACAACAGAGGTGTGCATAACATTGTTCCATGACTTCTTTGGTTTCATTTACCTCATTTCAAATATACAAAACCACAGAATGGTTCAGGTTGTAAACGACCTTAAAGACCTTCTAGTCCAACCTTCCTGCCACAGGCAGGGATACCTTCCACTAGATCGGGCTGCTCAAAGCCCTGTCTAAACTGAAAACAAACACTTCCAGTGATTAGGCTTCCACAGCTTCTTTGAGCAACCCATTTCATTGCCTCAACATCCTCATTGTAGAAAAGAAAAAAGTCCTCCTTACGTCCAGTCTAAACCTACCCTCTAATATCTAGCCCCCATTTCTTAAATTCAAAGCAAACACTGAATCAACAAAGTCCCAATACCGATTTTGAGAGCACCTCATAGACTAATATTGTCCATCATCTGTTCTCCAGTAGTCCTGGTCAAGAAACAATCAGTTTCACTTGCATAGAAGTTTCAGGTCGGACAACACATCCAACTGTAAGACCAGGTAACAGGCAACTCTGAAAGCTCAGGGTGCTTCCTTTTACTGGAACTCTTTAAGGAAGAGAAACACATTTATACAGAAGTCTTCTAGGAACGCATAATAATCCCATAAGGCAAAGAACGGGTCTATCTGACTGCAAAGTCCCTTCTTTCCTTCTCAGCTAAAGGTATTGCTATGCACACACAAGGGAAGTTTGAGCTTAGCTCCAGCGGCAAAAGACACTCTCAAGTCACGCAGAATGCTTGCTGGGCCAGGAATGAAAAGACATCAACAGCAAAAGACAAGACATGAACTTCACAGGATTTCACAGCAAGAGCTGAACACGCACATTACTGAACAGAAGAGGAGACAGCTACAAACTCAGGGTTTGAGAGATTATAGTGCATGCAAGCGAAAGTAAAAGCATGTCAAAGATCAGTTTAAGATGTCATTTAACCTGTAACTACCCTTCAGGAAGGAAAGCAGGGGTAATTAAAATCAAAGCATTGTATCCACACATCTATTTCCATTATTTCTGCCACTTGTTTAGGGAACAGCAGGATTAGAAACGAGTTTCCCCTCAGCATGCACAGTATAAATAGGCATGCCAAGCTTTGCTTTCACAAGGTGATACATTATCACAACATTGCAAATTATGCAACCGAACACTACTGGAGACATATGCTATCAAATAAAAAAAAAGTCAACTAGGTATTTCTTCTATGCATCATGAAACTGCTCCTTTACTATTTTCATAACTGTTTGGTTTTCAGTCTAAACAGAGCATTAGAACATTGAGATAAACAGATAAAGGCATAATATCTTAAGAAAGTCAAGCCTAAAATTCAATCAGGAAAATCCAGAAAAGGCTAATCATCCTACTGGAGACTAAAACCCACAGGTATCACTTATTTGTACATTCCCAAAACCACCTGAAGAACATGGAACAGGTGATCTTGAGTGCTATCATGAAGCACTTACAAGAGAACCAGGTGATCAGGCCCAGTCAACATGGGTTTACCAAAGACAGGTCCTGCCAAATCAACCTGATCGCCTTCTATGACAAAGTGACTCGGCTGCTGGATGAGGGTAAGACTGTGGATGTGGTCTTTCTGGACTTCAGTAAAGCCTTTGACACAGTTTCTCACAGCATTCTGCTACGGAAAGTGTCAGCCTCTGGCCTGGACAGACGCACACTCTCCTGGGTTGAAAACTGGCTGGATGGCCGGGCCCAGAGAGTGGTGGTAAATGGTGTTAAGTCCAGCTGGAGGCCAGTGACAAGTGGGGTTCCCCAGGGCTCAGTGCTGGGTCCAGCCCTGTTCAATGTCTTCATCAACAACCTGGATGAAGGCATTGAGGGTACCCTTAGCAAGTTTGCAGATGACACAAAGCTGTGTGCAAGTGTCGATCTGCTGGAGGGTAGGGAGGCTCTGCAAAGGGACCTAAACAGGCTGGACCGCTGGGCAGTGTCCAATGGCATGAGGTTTAACACGGTCAAATGCCGGGTCCTGCACTTGGGGCACAACAACCCTATGCAGAGCTACAGACTGGGAGAAGCCTGGCTGGAAAACTGCCAGGAGGAGAGGGACCTGGGGGTGTTGGTCGACAGCCGACTGAACATGAGCCAGCAGTGTGCCCAGGTGGTCAAGAAGTCCAACGGCATCCTGGCTTGTATCAGAAATGGTGTGACCAGAAGGTCCAGGGAGGTTATTCCCCCTATGTACTCGGCACTGGTGAGGCCGCTCCTTGAATTCTGTGTTCAGTTCTGGTCCCCTCACCACAACAAGGATGTTGAGGCTCTGCAGCAAGTCCAGAGAAGAGCGACGAGGCTGGTGAAGGGGCTGGAGAACAGAACCTATGAGGAGCGGCTGAGAGAGCTGGGGTTGTTTAGCCTGGAGAAGAGGAGGCTGAGAGGAGACCTCATTACTCTCTACAAGTACCTGAAGGGAGGTTGTAGAGAGGAGGGAGCTGGCCTCTTCTCCCAAGTGACAGGGGACAGGACAAGAATGGTCTCAAGCTCCACCAGGGGAGATTTAGGCTAGAGATTAGGAGGAAGTTTTTCACAGAAAAGGTTACTGGGCATTGGAATAGGCTTCCCAGGGAGGTGATTGAGTCACCTTCCCTGGAGGTGTTTAAGGCACGGGTGGATGAGGTCTTGAGGGACATGGTTTAGTGTTTGATAGGAATGATTGGACTAGAAGATCCGATGAGTCCCTTTCAACCTGGTTGTTCTATGATTCTATGAGTCTATGAACTCTAAAGTATGCCCAGTTCCCTGAGCACTGAAATGCAACACTTCTTTGCAAGAAGAATTTATTATTTTAGATAGAAGAATAGAATAGAAGAATTTATTATATTCACAAGAAGTATTTATTAGGCCATTTCGAGGGGGAGGGAATCTAAGTCTGGTACCATTCTGTTGTCACGGCTCTTTAATTTGTATTATAATAAACCCTGCACTGTACTAGCCCATATTTAAACATCCTCAGTGGAGGATACCAGTTGCCCAATGGTTGTGATTTAAGTCTGTAGTACAGCAAGGACCTGTGAAAGCTCACTCGCCTTGGTTGCTGCACAGAATCCTGGCTTACAACCCAACCTGTGCTCCCTACCGATCTAGCAAGAAGGAAGACTGTACCGTCCGCAGCCCAGTTCCAGGGATTGTAAGATGAAAAAAAACTGAGCTCCAACGCAGACACTTTGTGGTTTAAATCCAAGATTGGGTAATTAGGAAACAAAAGGCATACTGTGAGAAAATGCATCATGCATAAACACAGTCTCTCCCTCTCTAAACACAGGAAGTTATTCACAAGATGGAGGGGGGAAACAACCAGCCACAGCTTCTAGTGGTCTTTTATCCCATGCTACATTAAAAAGCCTGGATATTAAGTAGTCTTCCAGAGGAAGCATTTAGTTCCACATTCTTCCTTGCAGGTCTAAACAAGTTTGCAATCCTGAATAGCAGATTTCTCCTCAGAGACTCATCAATACTGCCTTTCATCCACTCAATCATTAAGTGGCCACTGTGCCTACTCAGGAGCTATTTTCTAAACCCACAATATTTCAGCTGGATCAAAACAAAGATAATTAAAGTATCAGGAGGCACTCATCCAAATTAATACATACACAGGACAGCCTCAAGCCTTTTGCTGGTAACACCACCAACACAAGGGGGTCTCATCACTTCTTCCCATACAAGGAAAAACACCTATGTCTGAGCATTCACTCAACACAATCTCCGTCACACAAGTAGTCAAAACAATCTCCAGAACCCTAGAAGTGTCAGTACTGTGGCAAAAGAAACTGCTAAGCGTGTGAGCTGACCATAGTAATACCTCACTGAGTTAAAGGCAGCAGCCAGGGAGCAAAGTTTAGTACTTTACAAACTTTGGTTCTTGATGGACAGTGAAGCACAACTAAACTCGTCACAGGCTGTTTTCTCTCCACTCAAGAGAGGAGAACAATCACAATGAGTAACCATGAGGTGCGCTCATGAGCAATTTTGTTAGGAGGCATCTCATCACAAATAAAGCTTTATTAACAAAAAAATCCCAAATCAAGCCACTACACAAAGGGAGATATTGCAAAGCACGCAAATGACTTCTGAGCCAAAAAAAAAATTCTCATACTTGGGCAAGAAGCACGGTGGCAGTTTATGTGGAAAACAAAATGGGAACAAATCTGAACCTTTTTGCATCGTGAACCAAATGTCTAGTTACACATTCATTGGTAGCATTGCACACAACTGAATCAGTGTTCACAAGTTCATTCCTGCAAGCATTCTTTATAAAGATATCCAAGCTGATTCATTAAATAATGTATGTACACCAGCCAGCATCCTCAAATTAAAATGACTACATAACTCTCATGGCTGTTGAGTAGAAGCATGAAAACTACAGAGCTCACACACAATCTCACAAGACAGACAGACAAATTCGTCTTGATCTACAAGACTAGTTAACATGTTGCATGCAGAACTCTTCATTAAGAAACTGAGGTGTCCTGGAATTTCAGCTACAGGAGATGAGTTCAAGTCACTTCTGTTAAGAGTTGATCAGTCATTAGTAGATGTCATTTTACTCTGCCTGCAAACAGGTGGGGAACAGTAATAAATCTTAAGCAGCTACAACAAATTGGTGTGTATGTGTGGATAGGAAACATGAATTACACTGGAAACTTAAAATCCATCCTTTCATTAACTCCATGCTCTAGATGCACTCAATACCTTCTCGTCCTAGGGGAAAGGAGTAGAAGTCACTGAACCTGAAGCCACAGCTTGCCCTTCTGTAAAATGGGAGCCATTCCTTGTAGCTAAGTCACACACAGAGCACTTTGAAGATGAAAGCTGCTATAGTCTTAACCACAAAGCTACCAGACATTTTGTCTACAGTCCTTGGAAGCATCTCAGCATTCAAGCTATCTCACAGCCCAGGAGGAAGTCAATCTAACATCCTGAAGGTCAACACAGATGACGGTGAATGGGGCAGTGCTCAGCATCTTGCAGCATCAGGGCAGACAATTTTTAATTTTACACTTGAAAAGGAAAGGAAATGCACCTCTATAGTAGTCTTTTCATGGGCTTAACTCAAACTTCTCTGTACCCACATTTGTGTGCTCTGAAGTAAACCAAAAAACACTTCTGGTCACAATTCCTGTTCTGCTGTCTGACATATAATGCTCTCTGTTCATCTTCAAGACTACACTGTCTCTGGGTAGACCATGAACCTTAAAGATGTTTTTCAGAAGCTGGAAGCATGCAGGCTATTAAGCAATATGCAATTTACAGATTTGTAGGAAAACTCCCATCAACTGTAGCAACTTCTGTACTTTGAGAAAAACACAGCAAAAAAACCTTGGGGCTTTTAGGTACTTTATGTGGAAGATTCTGGTACAGCTTGTGCACACTCAGAACTGAAGGAAGGAAGCAGCAAACTCTCAAATATCACCCTGTTACGTATTAACCAGTGCTGAGCCTGTAATTACACAGACTTCTTGTCCTCCAACATTTGGTCAGTCAATTGTGTTTCATGCAGCGCTGCACAACTCCTTCCACACTTACAACCTTGCAAACCCTATTATGCAGCTTTTGGTATCCTGCCAGACACAAAAGAAATACTCTTAAAACACATCAAACATCCTTGCCCTGGGTATGCCACAGAATAAGCCAGCCTCATACATTTAACAGAGAATGCTTGGCAGTTATATGAATTGTTAACATAAGTGTATATGGATGAAGAGAGAACATGTCCTTAAAAAATAAACTACTCTTATGTTCCCAGCAATACCCTGTTGCACGAACCACAGTATTTAAGCAGGCACGCAGTGGCTCTCCTCCTGCATGATCATTCAGACTTCGCTGCACGTCAATCCCTCCCCTCTGAGATGTTTACAAAAAGCTACTACAGCTGCTTAGAAAAGGCAAGGAATTCAGTGTATGCAAACCATTTGGGCAAGAAGATTGTTGGGAAGCAGTAAAGTAAGAAATCAGTGCAGCCAGCTAAGCACAAAGTGTCTTGCCAGTAAAGCCTTTAAGAAAAAAAAAAAAAAAGAGGGGGGGAAGAAAAAAAATCTGCACTGAGGGGAAATGAGTTAATTTCATGCTTTTGGGGGAAAGGGAAGAAACATCTATTTGACTGGCTTGGAACAAATCAGTTGCCCCGAAGAGTTACACAAGGGATAAGGTCAAGCAACACAGCACATGCTGGGAAAGAGAGGCAAGCTGCCTTTTTCTCCCAAGGCTGTACCTGTCTGTTGCATGGGAAACATTTGTTTTTCTTTATAGTAGTTATCATGAAACTAGACCTTAAAAATCATTGAACTGAACATTCCTGGTCTCCACAGAGAGCTTCAAATAAAGCATAGCTGCAGAAGAGCTGTCGTATGACTACATGTAAGGGAAAACAAATTTGCCCAGGTTCTCCAGCACATGTGGGCTGTTCCTGGGATTAACAAGAAGGCAGAACACCTGCACCTATCCCTGCTGCAGTAACTGTCTCCACATTTCTATTTGTTCCATCAAACTTTTTTTTTTTCCACTCAGTTTATATTATGTATGTGAATAGCACAAGGCCATTCCTTCCAAGCAAACCAGGCTTTTAACAAATGGCTCTTAATCCTCAATGTGACCACCTCCCAGCTCCATCTTCCACAAAATACAAGATTAAAACACTGCTTCTCACCAGTCACTTCCTAACATGAGATAAGATGCTGCAAAAACATAAGCATTTCTCACGTCTCCCTCCTCTGCTTTGACCAAGAGCTCTGGATGGCTGAAAGCACAGGTGCACCACCCTCCCATCCGGGAATCAAGGAAAATGTTCATGTCCTTTATAGTATTAAAGTAGAGGTTACTGCCAAGAGCAAAAATGTTAATTTATTGACTTTTCAGCTAAATGACTATAAGGCACACATACTAAAAATATAAATTGTACTTTAAATTCTATAAAATTTCACTTCTCCTTTTGGAACCTTGTTTTCATTCACCAACAAGATGACATTTGCAGTCCCCCTCCTATCTGCATGTCCCTCAATGTGCAGGGAGATGAGCGAGGCCAATTGGTAATCTGCCCCAGACCCATAAAAATATAGTAAATCATCCCACTTTGTGTAAACAGTCACAGACAACCTGTGTTGGTTCAAGTTCTCTTTACTCATCTTCGCCCTGTGCCCACCCTAAGGATGTTATGGGCTTTACAATCAGCAAGCTCCTGCCCTGCCAAAACTAGCAAAATGCTGGCAGAAGAGCAGAGACAAATAAAGAAAATGTGAAAAAGGAAAGTGCCAGCGTCAAGCAAGTGACAAGATACAAACATTGCCAATTTCAACATTTTCAGAGGTGTTTTGTTCTTTTCCTTTTTCATTCAAGATAGCAGAGAACAATGCTATTAAAAAGAATGTAAAAGCAAGACTTGGAAAGAAAAGCAGCATTAAAGACAATCTGCTCTGCATGAGAAGACAGGATCTTTTGAAGCTCATCCATTACAAGCCCTCCCAAAAATCATCTGCACTGATTTGCTTTGCACTACAAGAAATATAGAAATTAACAGCACATTACAGCATCTCATTTCGCAATTGCCAGAAATTAGTTACAAACCATTCAGATCAAATACTCCCTTCCCACAGGGAGCTACAGAATGTATGTCGCATTCAAAGAGAAGCCATATGGCATTTGAATGCAGCACACAAGACTACTCCTCTGAAGGGACATACATGTTTTATTTTTGCTTTTATAAACTTTGATGGCTCTGAAAAAGACCTTGCATGAGAGTACAACAAGCTAAGTGCCACGTACTCAGTAATGTATTGTAGGAAACACTCTGGCTGTGACAGTGGACCAAAACTTAAGGATGGGGTGGGCAGACTTTTCCCCTATCTTTATGATTCTTTATTCTGATCTTGAAATCTCAAAGCATCGAAGCCCATTTCTAGAGCACGACAGCCAAGCAGAATTCCCTGGTGGGCTTTCCACAAATAACCCTGTCACCATGTTAACCACATAGCACTCAACAAATGTGGCCCTTGTGTTGCATGGAAGACATGGATTTCCCTTGTCAAGACACTGGCCTTCTGGATGCCCATTAAAGTGCTGTATAAATGAGATGTTTGGTATCCATTCTTAACTCATTAACATCATTTCTCTAAATTACTTAGCTTTATGCTAAATTGCTTTGGAACGTGTTTTGTTGAGTATTAACCATAAAATTATTTTTGGTACAAGATGGAGAGAAATTTGGGGTTTCTGGAGAAAACAGTAAAGGCAGTTCAAGAAACCTCAGACAACAAGAGATAATCTTGCTATCAAAAATGTGATGCATTAGGCACACCAGCATGTATCACCCTCATTAAGTTTTAAAGTTAACACATTACAGGAATAGACTGAAACAGTCACATTACATAGGACTACAATTCCAGTTTCTGTAACTTTGTCAAGATCAAGGAGAGCCGAAAATTAACAACAGATACACCTGAGCTAGCTCTGTGTTAGTGTGAACAAAGAAAAAGCAGTCCACACATACTGTATCTTCATCATCTCAGCTGCAGCACCCATCTGCATCCACTGGCAAGACTTCAGAGTAATTATAATACACTGCTGATTAGCCCTACCATCTTTACAACAAAGTTTAAGGCATAGCAATGCATGTGATAAAAAAGAACCTGTGAACTATTTAGTTAAAAAAAAAAAGAGGCGGATGTTGCAGCAAATACCTCAGCACTGCAGGGCATGCGGGGCCTTGATCACAGACTGCAATGAGAAATAGGCACAGATAGTGCACTTGGGTATGTGTGGGCAGACCCCTACACAGCAGCTACAAGATTCTGCCAGAAGCCTGCCCACGCAGACCCGACTGTGTAGAAACTGCACTCAAAATGCTAATTTTCACTTTACTACTAAAGGTATGATGAGTTGAAAAGTTCTGTTTGTCTGTCAAAAAATAGCTTTTTCTTTGAAATCATCCCAATCCTTTGTGCAGAATTCATAAAGAATCCCAGTGCACCTCATGAGCCGTACGACATCAGCTGCAAACTAAACCACAGGTAAAAATTACTTGTTGTACTCACACTAAATAAATGAGCAGATTTTAAAAGCCATCACAACCACCACAATGCCAGAGATCTGCTGCAATTCCTTCCAAACCTCCCCCCAGTAACTACCAGTTCACAAAACAGGTTCCACTACTATGGCAGATTAAGGAAAAAAATATTCACACCTGTGCCCATCTCCATAAGCTCATGTCAACATGTTTCTGAGGAGCAGCATTCCCATGCACATAATGTGGGGGAAGAAATCCACACAGCAAACGTTTGTTTGCTTAGGAGCAAGAACAATTAAATATATCACTTATTGAAAGAAGCAGAGAATAAACATACTCTGCGTCCCTCTGTGCTGAAACCTAAAACCACACTTCATCTGCAAAGGAACATCTCCTGCACTTTCCCTGCACAGCCCACTCAAGTGATTTCTGGATTTTAAACGTTTCCTGCTTTTTTGAAGGGGTCTTTTTTTAAATTTTAAAGTGTAGCCATTATTAAAAATAGAAGGGGGGCAAGAGCCCAAGGAGCAGCACTGCCAGGACTGCAGCATTGTCTTGACAGATACACGCACACTCCCCCTCCTCTCTGCAATCTGCCTGCTCTTTACAAGCCACGCTTTTAATTAAACGTCTCCCAAGATGTGTTGAGAGGAAAGTGCATATGAACCCCTGCCAAAAAAAAAATCACTTCTAATGCAAACAGCTTCTCCACTCGCCCCCAAAAAGAGGACTAGAAGCCATTCACCCCTGCCAGGCTCCCTCCTAGAGCAGACCCTGTCCTCCTACACCACTACTTGGCGTCTCTCTCTCCCGCAGCCCTCTCTGCTCATCAGCTCCGCACCGATTAAACCCTCCAAAGAAATCCCAAGCCTGGGAGAAGCCCAGCAGGCACGGTGCCTGCCTTTAAATCGCAGCGGTGCACTCCCCCTCCTCCCCTTATCTGCTGCATCCCTCAACATCTCCCGACAACTGCATCCTTCCCAGCCAGCCCTGGGAGGAAGACTGGCTGCCCTTGTCCAGGGAACACTGCAGTATTCTGCAGCACAGCCGCACACCACAGCACCTCAAACCCCGGGGCTCGGGGAGGCACGACTGGCAGAACACAGCGACGCTTTTATATCCTTTATTCTCACGAGCGAAGGGCGGGCGGGTGGCACTCGCTCTCCCGGAGAAAACCCTGCAGAAATGCCCTTGGCTGCCCAGCAGGGATGGGGAGCGCCTCTCCCCAAATCGCCCTTTGGCAGGAGAGGGGGAGAGCAGCCTGAGACTTCTGGTGTCGGGGGAGACCCGGCAACTCGAGACCTTTGCTCGCGGGAAGCGGCAAACGCCGCCTCCACCACCACCTCCATCACCGCCTGAGCAGCGATTTTAATAGAGGTGCCCACCAACTTCGGAGCATCTCACAGGCCGAGATGATTTTCCTTTTTTCCCCCCCTCAGCAGGGCACAGACATCGCTCCCCGGCCCTTGGCAGCCCCACCCCAGGGCTGGCAGGCATCGTGCCCAGCCCCGGCACCGCGCTCCCGCCTCGCTCCAGTTATTCTGTTCGCGCTCCCAAAACAACAACAAAAAAAAGAAGGTGGAGGAGGGAGGAGGAGGGAAAAAAAAAATTGGTTTGGAAAACGCTGATCCCGGTGCAAGATACCAGCTTGCACGTTTGAGCAGGAGGGAAAAAAAGGAGGGAGGGAGGGAAGGCGAGGTGGTGTCCTGGAAGCGAGTGGCCAGCCCGCGCCCGGCTGCTCCCGCAGCTCCTGGGGCAAAGCGGGGCTGCTCGCACCCAGGTCCGCGCCCCCAGAGCCCCGCAGCCTCTTACCTTCATGTCGCTGATGATGGTCTGGAAGAGCCCTCCGAGCGCGCTGCATTCCTTCTCGATCACAGCCTCCATTTTCCTCGCCGGAGGAGGCACAAACCGCCGCGATTTCACTACCGAGCTACGGGAAAACGAGGCGCCCCGAACCCCCGCCGGGTGCAGCGGAACAACGGGCGGGGGAGACAAACCAGGCGACTAGGCAACAAGAAGGGGGGGACGCGACACACCTGCACCCGCTGCCTGCCCACGGCTCGAAAAACTGAAAAATGGGGTGAAAAATAAAGCCCCGAGGGCAGCGGCGCCGGCGCCCGCGTCCTACACAGCGCTGCCCGCCCCGCTCGGGAGCGCCCGGGGGTGCGGAGCGGAGCGGGCGCTGCCCTTCAAGGCGCGGGCGGCCGCGCAGCCCATCGCTGCGGCGCTCCGGGAGCTGCAGCCGCGGCTCCGAGAAGAACGGAGGGGAAAACCGGGTATGTCTTTATAGAAAAAAGCGATACGACGACGGCGGCTCCCGCGGTGGGAGAACCCCCGCCGGCCCCAGCGAACCCCGCCGCAGCCCGAGCGCCCGACCCGCTCCCCGCCCTCGCCGGGAACGACCCTACCCGCCCGCTCCCGCAGCGCTGCCCCGGCCGCGCCCGCCACGCCCCTCCCCAAGCGTCACCGGCGCCGCCGCTGATTGGCCACGCCCCGGCTCAGGCCACGCCCCCGGTAGTGGCCACGCCTCTAATTCGGCAGCCTCGCCGCTGATTGGATAATATTCGTTGGTGACCACGCCCATCACCCGTAGCCTCGCCTCCGAAGTTGTGGTCACGCCTCTTATTCGCTGATTGACCACTCCCCTGCTATGGCCACGCCCATGAGGTGATGGCCACGCCTCGGTTCCCGCTGCTCGGGTCGGGCGCTCTCCGCGCTCGAGGCAGGAGGTGTTTTTGTTGGTGACAAACACCGAAAAAAGCTAGGGAGGGAGTTTTTACAAAGGCACAGAGGGATAGGGCGGGGGGAAAACGGCTTTAAATTGCAGGAGGGAAGATTTAGTGTAGACATTAGGGAAAAATTCTTCCCAGTGAGGGTGGTGAGGCACTGGCACAGGCTGCTCAGGGACGTTGTGGCTGCCCCGTCCCTGGAAGTGTTCCAGGCCAGGTTGGACGGGGCATTGGGCAGC
Source organism: Coccyzus lansbergi (assembly GCA_033558105.1). NCBI lineage: Eukaryota > Metazoa > Chordata > Aves > Cuculiformes > Coccyzidae > Coccyzus > Coccyzus lansbergi. The sequence goes on along the minus strand of JAUMJK010000026.1, from coordinate 3,274,585 downwards.
CTAATCTGGTGGGAGGTGTCCCTGTCCATGGCAGTGGGGTTGGAACTAGACGATCTTTAAGGTACCTTCCAATCCAAACCATTCTGTAATTCTGTTACTCGATGAAATTGCCCAGATTGGGCTGTTCCTGGTGAAAAACATCTGCTTCAGCCCCCCGCTTTAGAGCATTACAGCTGAAGGCACTGAGCAAAGTGCTGAGCAGCGGGAGGAACAGCCCTGGTGCAGGAATGCTGAGGGCAGCTTTAACTGCGGCATGTGGGGCTGGTTAGTCACAGAATCATAGAATAACAGCATCATTAAACCGTGTCCCAAAGTGCAATGTCTACACATTAACACCTCCAGGAATGGAGACTCCACCACTTCCCTGGACAGCCTCTTCCTATGCTTCACTACTCTCTCGGTACAGAAATTTTTCCTAATATCCAATCCAAACCTCTCCCAGTGCAACTTGAGGCCGTTTTCTCTTGCCCCATTTCTTGTTGATTAGGAGAAGAGACCAGCATCCACCTCGTTACAGCCTCTTATCACAAGGGAACTGTAGAAAGCAATAAGGTCTCCTCAATCTCCTTTTCTCCAGGCTAAAAACCCCATTTCAGTAACAATATTCAGTAATAATATACATATTTCCCTCAGTCACTCCTCATAAGACTTGTTCTCCAGCTCCTTCACCGGCTTCATTCTCCTTCTCTAGACACCCTCCAGCAACTCAATGTTTTTCATTTACTGAAAGACCCAAAACTGAACACAGGATTCAAGGTGTGGCCTCACCAGTGCTGTGTACAGGAAGAAAATCACTTCTCTGGTCCTGCTGGTCACACTGTTTCTGATAATCACCATGTGCCATAAGTGCAAGTCTGTGTTCCAGAGTGTTAGCATAAGTTATACAAAACGTTATTTAAAATAATTCAAGTTTCACATTAATTCTAGAATTAATCTAGAACATTACAATCAAAATTCCATGCTTACACACACAGAGGCTGTGATTTCAGTCCTGCAAACACCGAGGGGGTTACTTATCACAGGGACATCAGCAGCCTATATTAAATGGCCTGAGCTCCCCAACACTCTCCATTGCACCTAAATTAAACACATGTTCTAGCATTTTGGGGAGCTCAGGCCTAAATATCCTGTTGTTGCTGATCCCAGGGGAGCCATGCTCTGGGGGAAACAGGCTATGTCATCACGGGATATAATAAAAGCCAGATGTAGAACCAGGAAAGTGTAAGTACAGAAGAATAAGTCTTAGCCTTCAGAATGAGCACATTGAAGGATTTTTTTTCTGTCTTCATATACACACAGGCACATGCACAACCATGACTGAGATGGAAGTTTAGAAATTTGAATTATTAAAAAAATAAGCATCTATTTATCCCACAAACTCTGCCTAAGAAGAGCTAACCATCTTCTTTTGCTTCATTTCTGCCAGCATCTAGGTACATACACATGATGGATTACATTCTCCATGTTAATTTAGCACTGAAGGAAAAGGTTGGACGGGTGCCCTGCCTCCAGTGGGGCTGTGGCAGCACAGGCTTCCACAGCAGTTTCCCTTCTGCTTTTCCCCATTTTGCTGCAGGGAGGAAACACTCCACCCATGTCTGACCAAGTGATTCATTTTGTGTCTCTATATGACCCTTTATCCCAAAGACAAGCCCAGCAAATGTCCCCAGGGCCTTGTGATAATGGCACCTGCTCATCACATGCAGAGCTTCAGGTACCGTCACGTAGTCAGCGTGACAGTGTTCCCCTGGGACAGAGTCACATCCAGCAATTTGGTAGAGATAGTCAGTGGCCTACTTTGCTATCTTGAACTGCTCCGTTTCTAGGATGATCCTTGTTTTAGCACAAGCAGTGTTTTGGCTAACCTCCTTTCTGCAAATGAGTATTTCCAGTGTAAAAGGCTTTGCAGGATTAAACGTAGCAGAGTGCATGATGCACATGGGATGGGAGGGAGAAAAATCTTCTTTTACAATGAAAAGACTGTTAGGCTGTTGTTTAAGGAGTGTGTAAATGCTTTAGTTAATAAATCAGGGCTGTCTGCGCAGTACTAAGCAACAAGTCTTCATACAGTGATGAAATAGCATGTAAGCATACAATAGAAAAAAATGAAGTAAGCATTTCAAGCCTTGATAAATTATAACAAGCCAGTCAGACATACAGGGTAAGAAAATAGTTTTTTGCCTTGCAGTTTCGGAAGGAGAAACCATGCACATCGCCAGTTATGATGAGTAACTTGCTGAAGGACCATAATGCATTGACATCTCCATAACCCAGAAAGATGCTCCAAAACTGGTCAGGTGGAATATTTTTCTGTCAGAAGGTGCTAGATAATGACAAATGGAGTCATGGTGATTTCAACAGATTCCATAGGGCAAACAATCAAAATTAAACACTGCAAACAGAAACACTTTTCTTCTTTTCAGTGTTTTTTTATTTCAAAACCTTTTTTGTTATGTTTTTGTTGTACACAACATTTAGAATGATTATATTAGTTTTATATTTTAAAATTTTTATTTGTTTAAGGCATAAACACAGCTAAAAATAACGCACAGGCATAAAATCTAGAGCCAACAAAATTGAATCTTGATGACTGAAACTTTTTTCTTTTGCATTGAAGGAAATGTTAGATTTTCATTTTATTCTGCCTTTTAGTGACTTCTGAGGATAGGATTTTCTGCAGGATGCCAATTCAGCTTCAACCGGCTGTAGAGCAAGAGTTAACATTTTTGATTAAAGACCTGAGTCCAAATGCTTGTTGAAAGTGCAAGTAAAAAGTAGTTTGGTGATGTTGTGGTAACGTCGGGTTACCATCTGTCACATTATTTCTGGGACCTGCCTGATCGATTCCTAGCAAATCACTTCCTGCCAGCATTATTTGAAAAATTTTATTATGGGCAAAGGCCATTTCTGTGTTCATGAGCCATCGTTACCAGGGAACATTTCATTACCAAGTGATGACATTCTGTAAAATATCCTGGTGCATGGGCAAATGCCAGCACCACTTCTTGATAGTGGGATGGCTGAGTACATCTTACCTGGCAACCTCCGACAGATGTAGACCTCAAAATTTGTCAACGGTGCAGTGGTAGCCCATGTTTTTCATCCTTCAACACTTTGGGTGCTCTGATGACAAGAAGCCTATTCCACTGGAACCACAAGAGGGCTGATGGTTAAGAAAGAATTTCTCCAGAGATAAGGGGGCAGGTTGAGCAAATACTCGGTCATTTTGCCTGGCCTGGATTGTTCCGGCTGCTCCTCTCATGATGGGCACTAAGGCACAAAATACCTCTGGAGTGAATGCCAGCAGACGTAGGACCAGAATGTATCCATTCTCATTCCTGTGCCTTGCTTTCTTCTTCTGTAAAATGTAAATCCCATGTTTTAATAGCATTTTGAGTGTTTTTAACGAAGCACAAGTGTGAAATCTCATTGCAATCAGGACAAATATACACTTTGTCAACGTGTTGTAAAATGTTTAACTATGGTGGTTATTTAGGTCCTGATCTTACACAGATTTAAGCCCATTTATGAATGTGAGCAGCACCGTGAAAGACTGGATTACACATGCACTTAAGCGTTATCAGATTGAAGTCATAGAACAACAATCACAAAAGGTACTTAATCACTTCTAAATTACAGTGTTCTTAATTTAGCTAATGTTATTCCTCAAGGAAAAATTGTCTCATCTAGCATACAATCAAGAAAGGATCAAGGGTTGTTCCTTCAAGTGGCTGACAGTTCAAAAAGAGATATGATTTTAAAAAAATATGTTGCTAAAGGCTGAACTATTTAATTGAATTATCTCTTTAAGACATTGATGCAAATTAATATTATAACACTGAATTCTATTGCCACAAAATCTTTCATCCTCCAGTCTTCCTAAAACATATTAATAAACTTGAGCATCAAATGTATACTTCTACTTATTTTAACAGAACCAGTATTCTGTCCCTGTTTGAAGCTTTTAAATATTGATTTATATTTCAAAAGATGATGGGGTTTTCCTCTTTATAGATTGAGTAAAAAGAGTCCAAAAGATGGAGTCTCAGACATGATTTCCTTCGTTCCTCAAGGAGCTCACAAGGAAGAATCCTGCTTTCTCCGTAACAGCAGATGAGCTCACTTTATGCTGCCTAATTGGATGGAGAGGTAAGATGGCAAGCAACACAGACAGAAAGATGACAAGAGGAATTGATGAAAAATGGAGCAAACTGAACAGAATCCATGTGAACCAGCCATCCCAACAGCATTACAAACATTAAATAATTGACCCTCCTTATCACTAGTGAAAAGCCTGTATTATATATAAAGAGGCTTAATTATTCACTAGTCTTTCATAGAACTGGGGACCTGGCAAGAGAGAATTCACTTTCTTTCAGGAGCAAGTGTTTATGTTCTCTAGTTTCAGAACACAAGAAATAACAATGTGGTGCTTCTCCAGCCTTATTTTGGTTATTTTTATGTTGCAAATTGTTTTAAATTACAAAGTAGTATTGTTATAGCAGGAGTACCTCTGCACTTGTTTCTGCTTGCTGGCAAAATAACAACTGCTATTGCTTTACAGAGATTGATTTCCACAGAACAGCTCCATCTAAAGCCTACCTACAGGCAACAACTCTGCAGCAAAATATCAATGCAGTCTCATTTTCAGCTGTAAGCTTTTCTCAGAAGAAAAAAAACCCATTTTCAACTAAGTTCAACATGTGATGTCATTCAGTCAGAGCTCATGAGGATGTGATGCTTATTTTTAAGGGACTAAATTAGTCTTTTGCTTCCCTCCTCCACCACCAACAAGCACTGGATAAGGTCCTTCCCAGAGTTATCTGCGCATAAGGCATAAAAACTGAGAATCAGGGCTTGCGTGTTATCAAGGACTTCACAGACAGGCCACATTTTTCATTAGTGGGAATGTGAAATGTTCTTACTCACATTTTCCATCTCAGGCTTCAGAAAAGGTGCTCAGGTCTATCACCTCCTTCCCAGCAATGCTCCTGTCATTGCTATTAAAACTCTTGCATGATGAATCTCAAGAAACAGCCACTGGGTTACTGTGGCCAAGGTTACGTGGGCACTTTCATCCTGTGCAAGTCTATGGTAGCACTGACAGCTTAGGCTACTGTGTTATGCAAGGACCTGATTTGTCTAAAACCTAAGCCTACAAAGAAAGATTATTTTAGTCCAGAAGAGGAGCCTTCCATTTTGTATTTAAAAAAGAAGGGGCAGCTTCTATAACCATTCTCATGTTCATTCCTCAGTGGATTCCTTCTTGTTTCTCATACAGCCAGCACAGGTTTAAACATCAAGAACTGTTGATCTGAACCCTCTCTTCTTTTCATTATATCAGGTTTTGGCATGGACACATTCAACCCACAAAATGCATTCACATTTTAAAGCTGTTTAGCTTATGCATCTTAAAGTCACACCCTAAATTAATTTGGATAAAAGTTCCTGAGTGTACCTGTACCAGGACAAGCAGTACCTGGAAAATAATCTGTTTATACTTGCAGTTATATACATACTTAAAGTCTCTGAAGAAGTATAAGCCTATAATAGGTGTTACTTTTGCAAACAGTTCATGTTCTTTTCTTTAAAGCAACATCAACTTTGACTTCAGTATAATTACACACATATATCAAAGTTGCCTATTGGGCTGTATCCCCAGCATGTACATTAGTCCAAGCCTTTGTCAACCATTTCTCCCTTTAGGTGAGAAATAAATCTGAGCTCTTCTGTACTTCCCATCAAGCCACAATTTTTAGTAAGTCACTATTCCTGAAATCTCTGAGAGTCATATTTATTGGTGTGCACCGAACTCAGTGTGTTGAACCACCTCAGGACAGAGTCATGTGAAACGTAATGCAACACTTTCTCCTATAAAAGAAAACATTATTTTTTGCCAGTCCATAAATCCAGCTTTTAAAACAAGCATTACATTCACAAAGATGTGGTTTAGAAAAAAAATTAAAACTTATTTCCATGGGCAGACCTCCAACTCTGTGTAAGTCGGGGTTGGGTCTTTCCTTCCTTCCTTCCTTCCTTCCTTCCTTCCTTCCTTCCTTCCTTCCTTCCTTCCTTCCTTCCTTCCTTCCTTCCTTCCTTCCTTCCTTCCTTCCTTCCTTCCTTCCTTCCTTCCTTCCTTCCTTCCTTTCCTTCTTGCTTTCTTTCTTTGTTTCCAGGTTTTTTTTTTTTAAATTCTAATGAAAACAGCTTAAACATGAATCTTATTTGCAGACCAAGACACCTGGGATGTCAGTAAGGAGAATTTGTTAAGTAGAGGTTTCTGCTATGAGTCCAAACTAAACTTGCGCTGCAAACTCTGTGGCCAGAAGCTTTTTGATCATGCTGAGAGCTAGCTAGGTACAGTTACACAGTTTCTTAAAAAAATTTAAAAAAAAAAAAGAGAGAGGAAAAGAATTAGAAATAGAAACAAAAGGAGCCCTTCCAGTGAGGTAAAGAAGATGGACAAAAAGAAAAATCTATTCTACTTATTCAAATAACACAGGCAGACTAGCACGTACTGGAATTTGGGACTAAAACCAAAGAGAGCTGACATGAGGACATACTGCAGGGAGAGACAAGCACAGCGATGAATGGTGCCATTGTGTGACTATTTTAATTAATTTTTGTAATGAAGCCAAAGCTCTAATTTACCACATCCCAAAAGCAAATAGAAAAGGTTATGACCTTAATTTCAGAGGTGGAGAAGGAAAAACTAATTGCTAAGTAGTCAGCTGTCACTTGTTATTGCAATTGGATAGATACACTTGGTGTGTTACTATGAATAGTCCAGATTCAACAGTCAAAATAGTGGGTAATGACAGTTTCATTCTCTACCCCCCTTCATGTGCTTTCCAAGTCTTTTGATTAGTAACATTTTGTACTTGTTTTATCACGTGGATTGCAATGCTCCCGACTCAACCAGACTTGGAGTAAACCTGTCTGAGCCACATAATAGCCTTATTTTGGTTTTTGTCCCCTCAGTACACAGATGTGTGAAACTTCAGCAGGATGCAAAACATACCGAGATTACTGGAGGTTCTTTCTGACTTCTTACTTCATGCCAGCCTTGAGTGGCTATATTCTTATTCTGCAATTAGTGATGGAAAGTTTTTTGATGTAAGGTGTCTACAATCTGAAAAGGTACAAAAGCCACATCTGTATCTAATCACATCCACTAAGTGAATACAATGAAATGTGCATTATATACTGTTCAAAACATGACTCATTGCATCACTGAGACTATGCAGAACCATCTCTGTGCTTAACTTGCAGGATCATTTCTGTGAGCCAAAGGAAGGATTAACGGGCAGGTCTGAAATCGATGTGAACTCATTATAACTTATCAAATGCTGTACTTCTATACGGAATCATAGAATGGTTTGGGTTGAAAGGCACCTGTATAGGTCATTTTGTCCAAACCCCTGTAGTGAGTAGGGACATCTTCAACTAGATCAGGTTGCTCAGAGCCACATCCAACCTGACCTTGAACGTTTCCAGGGATGGGGCATCTTCCACCTCTCTGGGCAACCTGTTCTGGTGTTTCACCACTCTCAGCATGAAAAATTTCTTCCTAGTAGCTAGACTAAACTTCTCTTCTTTCAATTTAAAACCATTACCCGTTGTCCTATTGCTACAGGCACTACTAAAACTTTTTTCCCATCTTTCTTATAAGCCCTCTAAGCACTGAAAGGCCACAATGAGGTCTCCTTGGAGTCTTCTCTTCTCCAAGCTGAACAATCCCAACTTTCTCAGCCTCTCTTCATAGGGTAGATGTTCCAGATCTTTGATCATTTTTGTGGCCCTCCTCTGGACCTGCTCCAACAGGTCCATACACCCCTGGTGCTGAGGGCTTCAGAGCTGGACACAGTATTGTAGGAGTGGTGTCACCAGAGCAGAGTGGAGGGGCAGAGTCACCTCTCTTGATCTGCTGCCCATGTTTCTTTTGATGCAGCCCAGGATATGGTTGGCCTGAACTACAAGCTCACACTGCCAGCTCATGTCCAACTTCTCATCCACTGGGACCCCCAGGTCCTTCTCTGCAGGGCTGCTCTCAATCTCTTCATCCCTGAGTCTGTATCGATACTGAGGGTTGTCCCAACCCAGGGGCAGGATCCTGCACTTTGCCTTGCTGAACCTAATGAGGTTTTCAAAAGCTCACTTCTTGAGCTTGCAAAGGTCCCTCTGGAATGCATGGCAACCCATTCCTCAGGGATGTCAACCTCACCACTCAACTTGGTGTCATCCACAAGCTTGCTGAGGGTGCACTCAATCCCATCATCTATGTCATTGATGAAGATCTTAAACAGACCCCTGAGGGACAGCACTCATCACTGAGCTCCATCTGGACACTGAGCCATTGACTGCTACCATCTGGGTGCCACCATCCAACCAATTTCTTATGCACCGAAGAGTCAATTTATTAAATCCATATCTTGCCAATTTAGAGAGAAGGATGTTGTAGAAGACCGTGTCAAAGGCCTTGGAGAAGTCCAGATAGATGACATCCATGGATCTTCCCTTGCCCACTGATGTGGTCACTTTCTTGTGGAAGGCCACTTTGTTGATGAGGCAGGTCCTGCCCTCAGTAAAGTCATGCTGGATGTCTTGAATCACCTCCCTCTCGTCCATGTGCCTTAGCATAGCTTCCAGGAGGATCTGTTCTATATATATGTGTCCACATAAAAAGAGTACAATACTGTGTGCTCACTAAATTAAGTGTTTTCTACCTTGGATCTTTTTTGTTATTTGCCCCGTAGTAGCAGTTTGAAGAGGAAGTTATCAAACATCATGACATAGAGAGTTTAAGCAGAAATGTTTATAAGAAAAGAAGCTGGGCTATGGTAGAAATGAAAAAGTAATCTGTGTTAGGCTGACTGGTTCAGAGAAAGCACACTGGTATTAGACAGTGTGAACATCATTTGATTAGCACCTATAATGTGGTAATCATACAAAACCAAATAACAGTTATTTTCTGCCCCAAAATCCTTGTGTTAATAACTGCCCTCTTTCCTCATCATATACAGATGCAGCTGCTTTTATTCTAGAAACATAAGCATTTCTTCTGGCACTGTTCTTTTCTCAATATTCTTACTACAAATCATGAGTTACAGGGCTCTTCATCTACAGTATGTCTTTAAATCTTCAGTGGTAAGGCAGGTTAGTGAGCTGGTTGGCATCGGTTTACGTCTTGAAGAACAAAATTCAATGTGCTATTCTGCCAGGAATTAAGATCATCAGGAAAATTCACCTGGTGCTTTCAACAACTGTGAATGACCTCATAAATAACTTTCTAAGTTTCTATCAGTACAAGGAAATAACAGATCTTCTGTCTCCCGCACCTGTCATATCGGGCGCAGGCTGTCTTTTATTTGAAGGCTGTATTTTTAAATAAACACATTTTTTTTTTGAGTCCTGATGGCCTATGCTATCCAACAGGATGATTTAACAGTGTCTTTTGACTTTCAAGGCTATGGCTTTGTGAATCAACCTCTAAAGAAAACTTACAGTTTAGCACACATTGTAAGAAACAGCTGCCAGTCTTACTGATGCTCAGGGATGATACATAGGGAAAGCACTGATCCTTTCATGTTCTTGTCCCAGTGGATTGAGGTATAACAGCAGAAGAAAGTTCCTGTGATATATGATCTGTGCATGGCTAGCGGGTAGTGTGCTTGTCTCCAAAGCTGTATCTCTTCTAAGGACACTAATTCTGCTGGCAGAGGCAATATCTTTCATTAGGCCAGTTAGGATATCTGGAAAATGTGGACAAATGTTTGAATACACAAGACTTTCCTAAACCCTGCATGAAATGCAACAAACTTCAAAGCTAAGAGAAGACCTTCAAAATATGAAAATTATTTTTGAGTATCATTGACATTGTTTTCACATGTAAGAAAGCAAAGTATCATTTTTAAGCGGAGAACTTCCACATCAGTTTAGGTCTTAAGTTGAAAATGCCCTTCCTGGGTATTTGGGTACTTAGTTGACATCCACATATTTTAGCCTTTTGTATCCAAATCCCATGGCAATGCTGATTTCTGAGCCTGTGCTTCACTGAGGCAGGTTAGGTGAGCAGGGCCAATGAGTGTTAGTTCCAGTCGACAGAGGCTGTGGTGCAGGTTCAGCTCCTGAAATGCTGCTTGAAAGGGGGAGCAGATTTCATACGCTTCAGTTCAAAAATGAATGCTTGGCTCCACTGTCAAGACTGGCCTTCGGCTCTGTAGATCTCAGTCATCTGCAAAGAATTGCTGCACACTGACCTAGATACCCTGTCGGCTCTGCTGCAGCTCTGGCTCAGTGATGAGGCTGCCGTTTCCCTGGTCTCTGCTTTGCACTATATTCTTGGAGATAAAAAACAAAAGAGAAGGAAAACAAATTAATGTTAAGCAGAATAACATTTTACTCCAAAGACTTTTCACCGAATAGCAGGATCACAGAATGGTCAGAGTCGGAAGGAACCTTTGAAGATCATCCAGTCCAATCCCCCTGCTAAAGCAGGTTGACCTAGGGCAGGCTGCACAGGAACACACCCAGATGGGTTTCCAGAGAAGGAGACTCCACAGCTTCCCTGGGCAGCCTGCTCCAGTGCTCTGTCACTGTCACAGCAAAGAGGTTTTCCCTCAGGTTCAGATGGAACTTCTTGTGTTCCAGTTTGTGCCTACTGTACCTTACCCTGTCGCTGGACACCATGAAAAGATTCTGGCCCTATCCTCTTGATGCTGTCCTTCAGATATTTCCTGGATAACAGAGTTTCCCAGGGAAATATGTTGCTGTAATACTCCCCTAATGCTTCCCTTGCCTGCCATCTGATTATATTGCTTTATCTCAGAAACCCTGCCACTTTTCAAATATACACCATCCTCAAGAGCAGAAAAACGTGCCACCTCCATTCTCTCTTTTCCTTGCATCTCCGCCATCTATAGTACATCAACAGAGAATGGGGAGGGCATGGAGAGAGGGCAAGCTGGGGCCTCTCACTCTATCTGAGAAGTCCACATTGCACTCAGCAGTGTATTGTTAGCAGGGTACTCAGTCCGGTTTGAGAGTATAGGTGATAATATGAGTGTCTTTGTAGCTGCTGATCTGTACTAGATAGGAAATGAAAAAGAGCCAAAACCCCAAAACCTTAATTGCCTCTGAAATTTCACTAGAAACAAATTAGATTGGCAAATCTAATTTTTCCTCTAAAAAAATTAACAGCTGTAAAGGTACATCTGGGATTACCAGTAAAGGGGAATGTTCGTCTTTGCAGTCTTGCTGTAGAGGGTTACAGGAGCAACAACAGCAGAGTATCAAAGAGACTCTCTCCTCGTTTATTTCGTGTAACAGTATTAGACCTTGAGAAAACAGCATCCTGCAGCATGGTGAAGCATAGTACTGCGCTGCCTTGCCTGGCTCAGCAGTAGAAAAATAAAGCTGCCTGGACCTGGAGCAGACCTTTGGTTGAACCTGGTGCACTATAGACTGTTTTGAATGAACTTCCTGCCCCCCCTTTCTGTTCTGAGCCATGGCAGTGCTACAGGGTTTTTTCTCTTCTCCTCCACACTGCTTTCATGCCACCTAAAGTGAATAATTGGGACTGAAATGCTTGAACTATGTCCCTTAGTTTTGTATCTTCATTACAAGGCTACTGCAGCCCCAGAGGGACCAGCTACCCCTGTGCATTCCACCAGAGCTATGGTGGCATCTAACCAGTGAGATGGAGGATGTGGTTTTGGCTCCATGTTTGGTGAGACAGTGATCAGTCCCACTGTTCTTTTAGCAATGTATGACAGGACAGACCATTGCCAACAGGTTTTCTCACAGATATTTCAGACAAGTGGGAAGAAAATCCTGCAAGGCAAAGCAATGAACATTGTAAATCACTCAACAGGATTTTCAGTGCAAGGTGAAGAACACAGAAGCAGGGGAAGACAATGCAACTTTCTTCCAAAATATATAAAAATACAACATAGGACCCTAATAATTTCTTAAAATTAGAAAAAAAAGTAATGTAAAGACCAGGGTCTTGAAAGAAGTGAAGGTTTCCTGGAATTCAGGAAATGTCAATTCCTAAAGTAGGGGGAAGCAAAAAAGAGGTGACCTCTGACAGCCCTACCCTGCACTCTTTGGTGGATGTATTTCTTCTTGAGGTAATAAAAATAACAGTGTTTTCAGAAGTGCTCTTGCCGATGGGGTGATGGTGACAAGGGCTGATCTGGGGATAAGTACGTCAGCTCCATATCCACCTCATGCCACTTCATTCTCCCTTACTAACTTCTGAGTAAAAGGGACCTTTCCTTTACATCCCCAGTCTTACCAGGGTCAAATCCTCAACCCCATGGTGAAGTCTGAGCAACAAAGCTGAATAGGAAGAGGGAATGGTGAGGAAGCTGGGTGGCAGCAGTACTAGGTTTTGAGAAGGAATAGGTGTGTACAAGGTGGTTTCTCACTCTCTGAAGACTTCACAGCATTTCTGGTTTTAGGGTCAGAGGCTGGACTTCATCAGAAGACCAACAGCTTTGAAGGTCAATGCCTGTCTGACTTTTGCTATGATTGTCAGGTGACAGAGGGCACAACGTTCTAGAACTCTGGTACCTCCCTGCTCTGGGGGGAAGCTTTGTCCTCCACTGCAGCTTTATTCCAGCTGAGCAGAATCAAACTGAGCTGGAACTTTTCCTGAGACAAACGAGCTGGATCTTCTATTTCTGTCTTTCCTACAAGGGGCTTCTGAAGCTGAGAACTGACTTGCATTCCCCACCTCTCAGTGCACATTGCAAAGTCCATCTTCCACAGGCTGCAAAGGCAGAGTGATGTGACCAGAGATACAGGGCTGGAAGCTGAAGGGTGTTTTAAGCAGGCACATATGATTTGACAGTGTCATCCATATTTGGGACTTTTTGGAGGGAGAATCTTTTCTTAGAAGCTTTTGTATTCAAATTATTGAGTTAGAGTATCTCACTGACTAAGGTAATGTTTTATTTCCATGTAAAAAATACAAAATACATTACAGAATGCTGCAGTGGCACCATTGGATTAAAAATAAGGTAATAAGAGAAGCCACTGAGCAGGTTTGTCTGTCACCTGCCAATAGCTTAACTTTCAGTTAAATTCAGCAACTTTGCTCTTAAAGGTACTGAGCTTTCCAAGTAATAACGTAAATGCGAAGATGGCAAGCAGTGCATTTAAAATATTTATCAGAATAAGGCAATAAATATATTCAATTCCTCCATTTCTATTTATGAATTTACTTAAACGCAGCTAGATGAAGTAATTTTACAAGGAACATAATATCATTCTCTTTCATTAATCATGCATTGATTGCCAATGCAATCTGAGATAGTGGTACCAAAGAACAAATAGGAAATGTGCTTCCAGATTTTGTTATTTTTCTGCCACTGTGATCACTCATTGAGCTTGCTTCATTGGGATTGCTTTCCTTCTCCACCCTATCCCACTGTTGAAGGCAAGAAGATGTGAGTGCCAAGGAGGAGTGATGGTTTGCAATGCATCTATGCCATGCTGCTTTATGAAAGCTGGTCCTCCTGCTCCCACATGAGTTGTACACAGAGGGCACATTGCATGCATGGCTGCTGCAGCATAAGCTCTTTGAAACACTATGTCAGCTTGTCTCTCTGACATCCCAATAAAACAGAGCTTTGGGGCATTAATTTTTCAAGACATGGGTGGTTATTTATACCATTGCAGCCTATGCATTGGCTAAGCCTTCTTCTGCCAGGCTGCAATTTTATTTCTTCAGGATTCAGATACTGATGCTAGCAGCAAGTCTCCCACTTAACACTGCTGGGAGAAGGAATTGGCTGTTGTGATAACAGTATATTGTATGTGAAATCTGATAATGAGGATTTTGTAGGTATGGCACTGCATTGATTTAATGTCTTTTCCATGCCTTGATCCAGAGCAAGACCCTCTCAGCTAAACTTAATCCTTGAAACTAAACCAGAATTTTATAATTTTTTTTTTCAATGACCAACATAGAGGAGCTAAAAAAAGAAAGAAGGATAGCTTTTATGCCAGAGACTCCTGCTTTTCACAAGCAATGGGCAAATTTCAGTCTCAAGAGACACGGAGGCTTTTATATCCAGGTGGGATCTGGGAGGCAGGAGCAGGTGTCTCTCACATTAGGAAGCTCTACAAAAGCCTGTATCCACCTCTGCATGGAAAGCTCAGCAGGTGTTCCTGTGGTCCACAAATTGTTGCCAGCTGTCAAAGTGAAATGATTCAGCAGTGAGTCTTCCAGGCTGTGTTCTGGCCAAAATTCAATTGGATTACAAACCATTTGCTCCAGCCTGTCCCAGAAGCAGGAAACCACCATCAGCTGGCTGGTGGGATCTGATCTTAGTGACAGACGGTGCCGCTCATTGCCTCCTGCAATGTGTTTGCAGCAGCTCACTGTAAGTAGTGGTTCTCCTTGTAGGTCTTACAAATGCAGCTCTCCCACTCTCTCCAAGCTGTGGGAAGAAGGATTTCCTGAAAAAAAAAAGAATAATAAAAGGAGGAGGAGAGGACTGAAAGGTGTGCTGCTGTAAGTGGCTTTTCTCCAAACAGTGAGTTCTTCTGAAAACAGTGAGTGTCTTCTGAAACTCCAAGTGCCACATTCTCCTGAAGCGCTACTACATATATGTAAGTGAAATTCCAAATAGCTTTCACCAAAACAAGAAAACTGTTTTTATTTCACATAGTTTGGTTGTAGATTGCCTGGCTGTAAGCTGTTATTGAAGTCAAACTAAAGAGACCTGCCCAGTTCTACAGGTAGGGATATCATCTAATGATACTTTGTAATCAAAAAGGTTTTGGAATTGGCAAGAAGCATCCTATTTGGGGACTAAGTGAAGCTCTGATTATTTGTGATTAAAGGCAAGATATTAATGAGAAACGGATTGCCATACATGCATCTACCTGTCACATTTCTTCCCTCTCCCTCTTGAGTACTGACGGCATGATGAAGGGCTTAGTGACAGATGTCAGTAGGATACTGCAGCTGAAGTCCCATCTAAGCCCACTTGTAAGCTGGACTTTCAGAAAGACTCCTTTGGAAAAAGATATTGTCTTCGCTTTGCTTGTGAGTGCAAAGCAGTGAAGTAGACGTGTGTCAGTCTTTTCAACATTTAAAGACTGGTATAAATGTGAATAAGAAATCAGGGTGCTGTTAAGGCACTTAGCTGGTCCTGCTCTGTAAGAAGTGCCAGTGGGCAATCATGACCAAGTTGAAGCAGTGAGCTGCCTGTGGGCCTCTTTCCATTGAAGGGACAAGACCTGTAAGAGTGGAAGGAAGAGAAGAACAGGGAGATGTGGATGCTTAAGGGTGTAATCAGGAGCTTTGCCCCATTAAGTGGATCAGGCAGGGAAGCTTTAGTTATTCTTTAATTCACACATCTTCACTTCCCTTTTTTTCCTCTCTATTTCTAGCCACATGTGGAAAACACTGCTATTAAAACAAATCTCCAAGGAGCTAAAATATACACGGGGATTCTTTGGAGGAAAACTTGGCTCCAGTGAAGTCAACAGGAATTTCTGAATTAACTACAATGGAGTCTGAATTTCACTTTGCTGTAATACTGTCTTAGAAAATTTCCAGGACCATCCAAAACACTCTGTTTGATTCTGACCTTTCCATCATAACTGTATGGAGCCTAGTACTGTCCTGTGAAATTCTTCATTCTTTTGTGATAAATCACATCCTTCTCTCAAGAGGTAATGACAAATAAATATCCCTGAATTACCCTGAGAATGGGATCAACAGTTTCATGTATCACTGTGCATCATGATCAGACCTCTGTACTTCCAATGGGAAACTGCTGGAAATCAAATGTTTCTGCAGAGGTTGTTTATTTGAGGGACAATTGGAATATTCCAGTGATCCAATTTTAGTTATTTTTGGTGTCCCTTTCCATAGGGAGTTGGCAACCTATTTAAATCCAGGGGACCATGACTAGCTATTCAAGTTTTGCTCTGCTAGATTTGTGCTGTGTATATTTTGGAAACAATGTCTGCTCTGAGCAGCAGATAGAGAGATGACACAGTCCACAGCAGTGAAAAGCTCTTGTGATGATCTTTTTTTCCTCTCCCATTTCAGCAAAGGCTGTCCTCTGTTCTCCCACTTTCTACATTTTATTGCCGATGTGGAATGCTTTAAAAGTACCATTAAGGAATGTGTTACCCAGTAGGATCTACACTTCATTTGACTCTCTGTACTCTTTCCAATAGCAGCAAAGCTCTGAATTTACAATATCATTCTGATGACTGAAAAAGCACAAGCATTTTCTGTTTAGTAAGTGTAACTTTGGCACTATTGACAGCAGGTTTCTCATGTTATGTATAGAGCCCACTTTTTCTTAAATACACAAGGATTTTGACATGATTGGCCTGATTTTCCAAGGTATTTGAATATCTGAAGATCCCAAGCTGATGGTCTTCAACTTCTGAGCAAATGAGACCAGGCACTGGAGAATCAAAAGGTAGATCTAAAGAATGAACCACCCATATTTGTCAAGTCCAATGTCTTTACATTTTCCCTTGTCTCTGCTCCCCTTTCCTCAGAGGAGTGAGCCTGATTTCATCACTTGCACTCTAACTTTCAAAAGCATTTATTGAGCTACTACCTCACCAGTCTGGAAGGGGCCTGACGTTGGGGAATGCATCAGCAGCAAGGGGTGACTCAGCAGTGAGAAACAGTTTTCAGTTACAAACCTGCCTCCCACAGTGAGTCTGATCAGAGAATAATCAGCATATACATGCAACCACATTGGCTTGGCATCATGAAATGGCAGCTGGTCCTCATGCAACATCTGCCTCCATTGTCAGTCCCTCACGTATGCCCACATAGCACCATCCTCTCAGCAGCCAGGCACTGGGAGTGGACCTCCCCTTGTGATTCTTGCCCACTCACCTCTCTCTTCCCCATCTCCCTGCTTGCCTGGTTCCCATCTATGTCTCTCTGCAGACCTCTGCAATTAGTAGTGGGGACTGGCAATTTGGGAAGCCCCAAACAGAAGATTGGATTGTAGTCTTTTATGCGTTGTACGTTTTTATACACTAAGAGGGTGTGATGATGTAAGGTTTTCCATATCTGCACTGCTTTGTCATCTCCAAACTCTGTCTCAGGCTGCTTTGGTTGTTTCCTTTGGGACAAATCAGCAATGAGACAAGGAATAGATTTGCTGTGCGGGAGTGAGATGCTCAGAGATATTCCAACTTCTGCTGTGGACTCACCATGTGAGGCTATAGAAGCAGGTAACTTCTCTGTATTTAAAGACTAATAAAGCAACTCTGTCCTACTCAGATTAAAATAATTTAAGTGCCCAGGCAATGTCTTATTAACTGATCACTGCCAAAAAAAGGAAGAAAAAAAATAAGCTGGAAAAAAGACTTTTTCACTTGCCTTGTTCTGTGTGTAAAACAACATTTGATAAAAATGTTGCTTGAGCACATAGAATTCAGAGGTTTTGCTCCTATTCAATTCCCTCAACCTCCACATGCCTTCTTAGGCCCTCGTATCTCACTTAAGCACAAGCAAAAAACTTCGGCATCCCACCAAAAGACAGAATCCTGATGTAATGTACAGGGAACTCTATCAGATAGCTGTAGTTAAAAGCAAATATTGGTGAAAGAGAAGGTGGATGGTAAACTGAGGGCTATCAGAGCATGTCCTGCAGAAAGTCATTTGAGCTACTTTGGTGTCTTCAGCTGCAGTCAGACTGAGCATGGAGTCTGGGCCATTTTGTAGACCTCAGTCTTCTGCTCTTGTGAGCAGTCCTGGAAGAAGATGACTTTAAAGTCCCTTTCAGACAGTTTTTGGCCAGAGAAATGTAAGCATCTGAGACGTTACAGATTACTAGAGTTATTTTTGCTAGCACAGTTTATTAAGAAACGTCCTTAATGATACAGTTGCTCAGTTCTTTGTTCTGCAAGTTATAATGGGAAAATAAACATTGCTCTGCAAATAGAGAAAGGCTGATTAGTCTCTATTGAATTCCCAGCGAGTAGCACAAAAGCTGTGGCCTCAAGGAGTGCTAAAAAGGTCTCAAGTCTAAATAGTGGCCTCTTCCTGGAAGAAGCACCAGAGGGATGCTGTCTGTTTTAGAACTTTCCTGTGTTCCTTCCAGATGCTGTCTTGCTCCAAGCAGATTATGTCCTCAGTTCAGTACCTGGAGTCTCTATAGTTAACAGGGAAAGCAGAGCAGTTCCCGATTGCTAGGCAGGGAACCTAATTCGGGAGTCTCGCTTCACCTTAGCACCACTCCATGGTCTCTCAGAGCATGCTCATGGCAGCCAAAGGGCAGGTAGACAACCAGAACAGCTCCCTGCCTCATTTCCAGTTCATGTAATGGGTTTTACTACAAATTTACTGATTTCTATTGCAGTTACTCACATCTTGTGGGCTGCTGCTGCTTGATCACAGAGGCCCTTTATTGCAAAGACAATGGCTTAACATTTTCTGCTATGAGAAATGCAGGCCCTTGCCACTTGCATAAAAAAAATCCTACAGCACAAATCTATTTGCTTGTGCTTTTCCTTTGTGTACATAACCTATAACTATTTTTATCTAGCTAGGCACAGACCTCTTGTAGTTATCTCTGCTTATTTTCAAATACCTTAACATTTGGCATGTATAGCATTGGTTCTACTGATTTTGCTGCCTTTCTTCCCTTTCCACTTCATTCCTTGCCTCTTCTCCTCAGTGGATCGCAGCCCGTTGTCTCCTCCCAAACAGGCACAGGTGAGTTTCAGCTCCCTCTGATGCCCTTTGATTTAACTTAGCCCCTTCCCCAACCCAAATTTAATAAAACCTTCTCAAAATAGTCAGTCACAGTGCTGGTGGCTTATTTCCAGCTTTTAAACATAACAAAGCTATTTATAGCTAGAAAGACTTGAAAAAAGATCATTAAGGGAATACATCTGCAAATGCAGAGCAAAGAACTGATTCTAGTATTTTCCTTACACAATTACTTAGTGTAAATAATAATGTTTCACACCTGCTTTCCTCTCTCAAAGTAGTTTACAGCTGTGAATTCACTAAGCCACTTTCAGCCCAAGCACAGCAGAGAGAGGAGTTGTCCTTGAGGGTCTTAGACTGACACCATGTTCAGATCCACTAATGTTATTTTTCTTTTAAATTCACTGACTTGCTCTCACTCTGTCTGTGAACCCACTCACATACCTTCTCACTTCAGAGGCTGAAACATGAGTGAATTAGACCTTCACAGATTCGAATTATATCAAAAATATAGCACTGCAGTGCTCAAAGGTGACATTCAATGGAGACCCTGAGATCCTTTCTTTATTCTGAAGCCATTAAGCATTATCATTCATCTATAAAATATAGCACAGATACACATTAATGCAGAGAGCTTTTTTTTTTCCCTTTTTCTTCATTTCCCTTCACTGTTAATGGAATGTGAACATCAGAGTGCGAGGCTCAGGAGCTCCATCCTAACCCTGCTATATAGTGGCAAACTGAATACATTTTTTGTGCCAAATACATTTTGTTGTTTACCTTTGGGTCTGATGAAAAACTGCAGACTTGCAGTCAGTATTCAAAAATCAGTGCTAACTTGGAGAGTTCCTGCATTACTCATGGAAACGTGCTTCAAAACCAGAACTTCTCTTCTGGATCATGTCTCCACCCAGAGAAATCGGGACTTAGTTAAAAATTACAAACTCCAAACAGGACTTAAGCTGAGAATGCAGCTGTGTGAGCTTATAATTAGTTTTAACCCCCATATTCAGATTTTTTCTGTTTCCCTGTTACCCTTCATCTCTAACTGCCACTTTGCTGCTCATCGGAAAAACTTGGCTGTGACGTGTGCTGGTTTTCCCATTTCTTTCCATGAAGTCAGGCCAGTGTTACAAGGACGCTCATGTTGATTTAACCAAGCAAAGACATCCACCTGCACCTGATACAGCCCGACAGCTGATGAAAGCATAGCAAACTGAATATTTCAAACACTAGATATATTGTTTCATAACAAGATATTTTACAATCTTACAAGGTATTTTCTTTAAACTTCAAGCCTGTGTTCTGTAAAAAAGTGTCTTTAGGTGGAAAGGTTGATCTGTTCTGAAAAGTTTCTTCTTGCTCTAAATCATCCTTTTCATTGAATCTTTACTGTGGGCCTTGACAAAGGTCTTAAAATCCATTTTGTTTTCTCTGAGCAGTCACTGAGCCATGCTTGAGCAGCACTGTGAAATTACGATCCTGTATTACATAGATGTGCTCCCCTTGGACCTGGATAAAGCCTAAATATCACACCTCATTGAGATTTCCCTGGAAAATAAGGCAAAACTTAACTTTATGTATGAAGCATGTTTTAATCCAAGTCAAAATGCTAGGCTTTGGCTCTGAGAATTCAAGTAAATCTTGTTTTCTTAGGTACCTTATGGGAATACAGCATATTGATAAAGTAAGGATATGGCTATTTTAGATAGTAAGTGGAGTAAAGAGAGAAGAGTTAGAATCACAGTTCTTCAGAGCACCATGAGGTATGCATTCGGGGTGAGACCAGAAATGTCACTGTGGATGTTTAAACCTTGCTAGGTTCTGAAAAGCTTTTCTTCCACTCATGTGCAGATCTTGACCTCATTGGTTTTCTCACAGCTCATTTAATAAACTGGATTAAAATCTCTCATATACTTCTATTCCTTCAGTCTATCTGAAACCAGAGTGGATTTGGCAGAGAGACTCACTGAGATTCTTTAAATTAATAGACCTGAAATACACCTATACTTAGACTGAGTACTCAGAGATTTGGGGGATCCTCTTCTCTCTCATTGTCCGTCCTTGTCTCAGCTACAGCTCCTTTACATCTGAACAGAGACTCTTTGGAACAGAGACCTGTTGGCTCTGTGCAGGTGCCAGCTGTTCTTTAGGGCATAAAAAAATTATGTCCCACAATGGAGCCAAGTTGCTGACAAATAGTAGTTGCAGGTGCCAAGTCGCTGATGACTCTCAGGCCTGTTGGTGACTCTTCTGGCTACACCTGTGCTGGTGAACTGGTGCCAATGCGTGCCCTTTGGTTCTGCGGCCAGCTGGCATAGTATGACCATGTCTCTACTTTTAGCTTCTCTTAGCTTCCAAAACAAGTTTGCAGACTTCCTACTGTTACTATTCCCCAGTCCAGGCTAATTCCTGAGCCTTTGTTTAGCAAAGGGCTGCTTT
Organism: Coccyzus lansbergi; assembly: GCA_033558105.1. Lineage (NCBI taxonomy): Eukaryota > Metazoa > Chordata > Aves > Cuculiformes > Coccyzidae > Coccyzus > Coccyzus lansbergi. The sequence continues at coordinate 3,253,428 of JAUMJK010000026.1, read as the reverse complement.
CCCTGGCCACAATCATGCCCAAGACCACACCAACAGTTTCACAGTGTTGATGTCCCAATGTCCGAGCCTGTTCTCTGGTGTTGCTCATGCCAAACAAATATCATTTTGCTTTCTTGGTTTAGCAATATCTTCTTTCCAAACACCAGTGATTTATTTTCTTGCACAGTTGGTGCTTATTTCTTCAAATCCCTGTATTGTCTCCCAGTTTTCAGTTCATGTGTCCCCTTGGCAATGCTGCAGTGACATTATGTGCATCTTCACTACAATTAAAAAGTGGCAAGTGTCTTGTCGAGAGCTCTCTGGTTTAAAGTAATCATACATCATAGTTCAGCACTTGCCTTACTTATTTGCAGCAAGGTAAACCAACACCTGCTGAATCTCAGATGATAGTTCTGCAAGGTAGATACATCCTGTGTCCCAGGATTCTGAAGGTTTAAAGAACCTTGAGGATCGGGTCTTAAATAGCTCACTAAAGGTCACGAGGAAAGTCTGAAAAAGATGTGAAAATAACTCTTCCAAATCACAGGCTAGCACAGCAGCCCCCGGAGCATTTTTTTCCTCAAATTTTATAGGTGATGGGACCTTTATATCTTTCAACTTTTCTTCTCTCTATAATAACACACAGGACCAAGCTCACTTGATATAGGCCAGGATTATGGCTCCAAAAACAGTCAGAAAGCAAACTCAAGGGAAAAGAAGAAGCCCCACTGGACAGAGGAAGGATAAATCCATGGTTCAAAGGCCTTAATTTTATGTGTGTTTATATATTACAACTCAAAGGCGAGTAAAACAACTTGATGACAGAGATATACCTGAGAACGCTATAAACATTAATCCTGGAAAACAGAAAGGACAAATAAAACAGAGAAGTAAAAGAAAATGGAGATTTGTCACTTGTCTATGGCAAGCTCAAAGTAAGAACTTGTTAAAGAGGAGATGATGGGGGAAATGTGGCCCCTGGAACCAGATAGGGTATTCGAGAACCTGCAGAGGCTTCCTGCTTGAAAGAGGACCGGGAGGGCCGTGGACTAGTAGCACAGAAAGTGCCATGGAAAAGAGCAAGGAAGCCCAGATAGGCACCATGTTGTCTGCAGAGAGCTGCTGCAAAGGAAAGTCCACCTAATCTTTCTATTTCTTACTTAATAAGTACTCCATGTGAAGACGAGAAGCAGCACACCTAGCTCTTCCAAACACAAGAACTCCTTGTGCACAGAACATTGGTGACTCTCCAGCATCCACAGGGGAAAGACACGCTCAGGGGCAAAGCAGGTCTCATTAAGGGCAGCTCTGGTGGGTCCTGCAGGAGACCCTGGCAGGTGCTTATCACATTAGGGATGTGGTTGTTCACTTTGCCTGTGTTAACATTGAAGGGAAAATAGGGTAAGGCAGTCATTCTCTTAATAACACAGAGATCACCAATTTCCCCACTTACTAAAACATTAATATCTTAAAACAACCTTTTTATTTTCTACTCTGCTTGGATCCTGGCATCTTATTTTAGCTGTCACATCCAGTCTGCTAAGAGAGGCAGGTTCTGTATCTCAGTCAGTGGTATGATTTTCTGTTTGTCCTTTCAAATGACTTTGCCCAAAGGGGTGATAATAAAAAAATGTGAAAGCTGGTGTCAAAATAATTTCTCTGAGCCTGGGACATACATTTTTTTCATTATTCTTGACATTCTCTTTTATTTGTGTCTTTTCTGTTCCCCTTTTTACTTATGTTCAGTATTAGAGCAAAGAAAAAACATAATACAGATAATTCTGCTTTCAGATTTTTTGGCTAGCATTGGTCCACTCTCATGTGGATATGTGGGAGCTCTGCACACCACATATGGTCTTTATATTCCTATGATTTATGAAGACACATATTTTTTCCATTCACAAATGCAGAAGAGCCTGCTCATAGGGAAGATCTTTGACTCCTGCTATCGAGAGTATTATTTAACCAGAGAGTAATTTAACCAGAGCCAAAAGCTACAGAAGCTTCCCAAAAGCAATCTTATCCAGTGGTAAATTAAAAAGAAAAAAATATTCTATATTGTCATACAGATTATCCGAAATAGCTCTTATTAGATCCTCCCATTCTGGTGGCCAAGTGGAGTGATGCTTTGAAGAGGAGGGGAGCTAACCCAGTGTTTCATCTTCATTATTCATTTTTGTGGGAAGCTGAGATCCAAAAGGACTTGAAGAACAGACCCTTTCTCCACACTATTTAGAAGGATGTCAGGCATGTCGATGTTTTATGTTGTGGTGAAGAACTGAAAGGAAAAGGTCCTACGGTGTTGAAAGTCTGTTTCTGTGGGCTATCAGGCATTAACTGTTCCTGGTAACGTGGTCTGCATCGAGGCATTGGTGTTAATTCTCCCACTCTGTCTGAATGACTCTTGGAGGCCTTTATCATGTAAGGAGTGGAAGCCAAGTGGCAGCTAAGCAAGGCTGGAAAGGATTAAGAGCAGATGACATTGTTTCAACACTAATCCCCAAATAAGGCTGTTTTGGGAAGAAAGCTCATCTCATGGTAATACCATAGAAACACATAACAGCTGGCACAGCCAACAGGGTGTTTTCTCCCCCTCTTAGCCCTCTTTATCTCTTTCTAAATTCTTTCCTCCCTACCCCACATTTTCTATTTTACAGCCCACTGCAAAGGACCTGGCCTGCTTCTAAACACACTCATGGGTATTTCATGTGTTTAGCCAGAGCACGGGCTGATTTTTGAATGAGTACCACCATTCTGACATTTGTATTTGGGAGATATCTTCTCCAAAACCATATGCCAATGGTGACATCTCAGGATGAGACGTGGCTTGGCTGGGACCACGGCTCTGTTCCTGGGCACAGCTGCTTTTCCCAAAGACAGTGCAGGGTAAGCATTTATGCTCTCGGTCTAGATAAAACATAAGCTGACATATCTTTACCCTGTATTGACATTACCGCAACTCTTTAAACAACATATGAGATGATATACTGACATGGAGGACACACTGGTCCAGCTGCCACATCAAAGACAACGAAAAAGAAGGAAAACTGTCAGATGCACCATGTAGGGTTATTTTGGTCCATGTGCATCTTTATTGTCCACAGCCAAAATATGGTTAAAATGAAAATTATTTTGCACTCTGGGCTCCCCAGCAAACTGTAGCGCCACAAAGCTTGTAAAGATGAATTGGATGCTACAGTCAATTGGTCTTAGTGAGTTGCTGAAGTCACTGCAAAAATAGAATTTGCCTTGTGGCTGAAATAAGGGACTGGGAATCTCCTGACATTTGTTACATTCTCCACCACAGATTTGAAATGGTGGCTTCGGGCAAAGCTTCGTTTTCCTGCCTCATTGTTCTCCTGCCTGAACAAAACAGAATTTCCTCCCCTTACAGAAATGCTCGTGCTGGGCAATAACAAAGTGTACCAAGACACTGGCAAGGTGTGGCAGCAGCTGGAAATTCCACAAACTGTTTGCTGCAAAGGCTCATGTTAAATAACTGTGCTTTTTTTTATTCATCGTGGCTGTTGCTGTCTGTCAGCAGCAATGGGAACAACCCGGTGGATGCATCATCACTGTCCTCTGACATAACAGAGAAGTGGGGCCATGGGCCGAGAATGGGATATTTATGAAGAGAGGGTACACAAGTGGGTTTTACATCGAGATATACACCTTTTCCTGGCACCAGTGATGCACAAAATGTGAACAGTTCAGATAGTTGCTTTGAGCAGCCATGCTTTGCAAATAATGTTTGTTTTGTTTGAAAACAAACAAGGAGTGATTGAAATGCACAAAGGTATCTGCAGTACCACAATGAGAAAATTTGGAAGGCACTCACTCATAACATGTCAACTGAGCTCACGTACCAGGACACCTCTGAATCTTGGATTTGTGACAGAAAAGACCTGAGTCCTCATATCCCACAGATATTCAGTGGGTTCGAATGCCCAACTCCTTTCAGCATTTAAAATAAGAAAATTTTCATACACATTTAATACAAAACTGGGCGTTGATGCGCTTCCCTCAGTTCAGGCCAAAGGTTTGTGGTTTGGGCAGAAGGATCGAGGAGGGATTATTACAGAAAGTCGGAGGTTGGTGCCCATAGTTGCAATGTGGCAATGATCGAAGCCCTGCTCCTGGCTGGCTCCCATGCTGATGAGGCTGGCAGTAGTAGCCAGGAATGCATCCCATCAAAGCAAAGGATCAGGTGTGCTCCAGAGGAGAATAAATCAGGCACCTGTAATTACCCATAGGCAATCAGGCAAGGAGAAAAACTGTTTCCTGATTGCACAGTAAACCATTTCTTTTTCACAAATTTTGGCTTGATTAGTTCCTTTCTCAATATACAGAATTTCCTTCTTTTCTTTGCTCCCAAATCCAGCCCTGTAGTTCACCAGATGGTTCCTCCTAGCAGGTAATTAATGGAAAGTGCTGAGAGGTCCCTTCAGGATACAAAGATGACTAACTCTGCAGCAAGTATCTCCAGCACAGATCAAGCAATGTGATTCAACCAGAGGACCTAGAAGCAGGTTCTGACCATCTTTACACCACCTCAAGTCTCAAGTAACTCCAATAGCTTCAAAGGATTTATCTGTCTTACTCTAGTATAATTCGTCAAAAACCTGAACTGGCCTCCCTGCAATTATTTTGTACGGACAAGACTGGATCCTACCAGAGCTGGTTTTGGAATGATCTCCATTTTTTACACCACTCTGGCAAACAAAATTGGGTTTTGGGTAACCTTGCCCTTTTGAGTTATGCCTTATGATAAGATCAGCTTCTTGAGCATTCAAAATATGAGGTTCTCTTAGGTGGGCTGCTAGCCCACCTTTCTCTCAGTATTATGATTCATAAACAGGACCTGGCCCATCATCCCTTTCTGGCACACAGGTGGAGGTACCAGTAACTGACATAATTAGATTGAATGACCTAAATTGTGCCCTTCATCACCTCTTAACCAAAATGTTGACTCAGATGATAGAGGAAGAGGAGAGCAGCTGGGAGGAAAACTTAATGAGTAAATTTAGGTAATTTCAGTATATGCATTAGTGTTTATTACTGTTATTATATATAGTTTGGACTGGACACTCACTTCTTAAATCCCTCACTACCACAGTCTGTAAATGTCAGGAGCTGTCTTGGCACATTAGAGAAGGACACACCGCGCTAGATATTACAGCATTATTTTTTAGAACAAAACTGGCCTTTTCTCTTTTACTCCACTATTACTGGCAGGAAGACTTTGGCCATCCCTGGGTTTTATATTATTTGCAGAATGAGTCTCATTTTCCACCTCGAACTTGACATGGCAGGATGTGATTGTCAGACACTGCTCTCCTTGCTCCGTGTACGTTCTCTGACAGCACTGACATGTTTATTATGATTAATAAACATTATTATTCATAGCACAGTGGCAGCTTGAGAGTCTAATGATCCATTAGGGCCCCGTGACTCTAGGCTTGATAGAAACTCATAGGAAGAAGCAGTAATTTAAACAGACAAAGAATGTTATTACTGTTTTACAGGTGAGACCCAGAGAGATTTGAGAATTTGCCCCTTGCCTCACAGGAAGCTTTGCAGAATCAGAAGCTGAGCTCACATCCCCCAAGCTCCAACCTCTAATTTTACTGAGGTGGAAATGCAGGAGGAAAACCACAAACACACTGAAAGTGTATCATAACATACACATTCGTTCTCTCAGCCCTATAGATCTGAAGCACTTCTGTTTTTCTTGTTTCAGCTTTTGTGTTTCCCCTCCCTGGTGATTATTTCTTTTCTTGTTTGACTTGCAGCTTGTGAGTCATCCTTGTTCAGAGAGAATTTTCATCCAAAACAAATGGATCCCAGTTTTAATCAGGAAATCAAAGACTATTTCTTTTTCTTCTTTTTTATCTTTCCCTCCCTTTTTTATATCAAAGCAAGACCACACTGGCCCCTACAAAAAAGAACCTCAGTTCCATTTGGACTAACATTTGATTTCCTTTCATTTCACCTGATACCAGTTGACTTTTATAATGGCTCATGTGGAGCATTTTTAACACATTTACAGCTAGGTTTTCTCATCCTGCTGACAGGGGAGTTAATCTTGTTCTGTACAGGACATCTGGCATGATCTTACACAAAGATCTCGGTAAGTTCTCTCTAGTTCTTTTGGAACAGGAGGTGATGTTTCCGTGACCTCTGCCTCAAGAACTGGGCTGAGATTCAAATTGTTCCTGAAAAAACAGCCCTGTCCTGACGTTCCAGAGAACTTCGCTGACAAATGTGTCCTGCTTAGGGGACAACTTGAGAGCCACCTCTGTATTCTGGGGTATGTTTGACCATGACTGTGTCATCTTGTTTTTTCCTCATTTACCCCCGTTTAGCTTGTATTTGCAACCATCTCAGTGCAGGTGGTTTTCTGCTGCAGGAGTACTCCTACTTCTGAGTATTCCTACAGTATGAGTACTATCAGAAACCACCTTATGACTGTATTTTGGGTGAGGAAGGAGGTGTTGAAGGGTTATCTTTGCATCATCACTTTTTTGCTACAGAACTTTTCTGCCATGCTTCATTTCATGGAATCCTTGGTGAAATAGGTGTGATTATAACCTTGCTAGTCTACACCAAGCTGTGAATTGCATCCCAAATAACATCCCAATGCTATAGCCTCTTTAAAAGCTTTGGCAGACCTGTGGACCAGGTGGGGACATCCAGACATTCAGCACATAACTTTGAACTGCTCCTGTTGTTATTCCATGTGTGGGATTTCCACAGATACAGAGAAGTCATCCTCTCTTCCTCCAGAGAGGCAGCAACTTTTGGATACCTGGTACAAGTATCATCTCCTACACCTTCTCAGGTGGAGGAGGAACTAGAGTGACAGCCTCTGTCAGCAGCAAGTGTTGTGGATTAATTAGACACATGGGGCTACAGTCATGAACTATTTTCATGCAGTGGAGCAGGTTAACAGAGCCCACAAAGAGCATCTTCCGTTGCAATAGCTCAGGGGGTGATGCCCATCCTGGAGTTGGCTGGGATTTACAGCACTCATCTCCTCCAGAAAGCTAAAACAACTTGAACCTGGCATATGACTTGAGATATAACGACATGGAGTTACTAGTGTTTCCACACTAAAAACCCTTTGGTACAAACTCCCTCTGGAAAGACCATTCAGCACAGAGAGGCAGCTTTCCAGCACTGCTGCTCCAGATGTTATATTACTTGGCGTGGATACCTTTTAGTGATTATAAATTTGGTCAAGGACAGAGACTTGTGGGTCATTTTGCCTCATAGCATAATGCAGATCAGTACAGCAAAGTGTTTTCCTCATTATGATGTTAATTTTTGCAAGGGAGGTAAAATGAAGCAGATTTTTCCTCAGAGGAAAGAGAGCAGATGGCAAAATTTCAAGGCATGCTGGGCTTTGAGTAAAAAGAAGGCAACATGAATGGCTGGATTTGAAGGCAAAGACCAGATATGATTTAGTCTGCCTTCTCCTATTCCCTTTATTTAAGGACAACAGCTGACTGCCTTTCCACTATATTTCAAAGGGCTGCTTCAAACAGCATGTTTCAATTCCAAGCATCTGCTCCTTCCAAAGCACTGAATAACCACAGCACTTCATAACACTGTTAAGAGCTGTGAATTTCAGGGGCACTGAGCATCAGACCCAGAAGGCTTCCAGGTGGATGTTCAAGTGTGGAGACACTTCAAAGTATGTCATACCTTGAAGACAAGGGACAATTTTTTTTTCCTTCAGAGAAATGAGACTCTTTGTTTAACTCTTCAATGCTGGTCATATAAAAAACCAACGGATTTAACCATAGATGCCAAGTAGCAGGAGAGTATGATGGCTGTGAAGAAGCATGTTCATTAACACTGTTGAAAGCCTTCAAACCTGCTCATCTTGTCCTCTGTGGTCCCGCTTCATGGAGACTGACATTCTTCCTGCAACTTCCATCTCTCTAGGGCATGGCAAACTCACCTCTTCCTGACTGCAAGAGAGGTAGCAATTTGTGGACCATCCATGGAGTACACACAAGGACGGGTACACTTCCTTGCCATTTCCCCTCTAGTGTCCTCATGAATATAGGTCTTGACAACTGGAAGGAAAAACTGAGATGTTTCTAATAGTAACCTCAGCTTAAAAACCCTTTGTTGTCTGCATTTGCCTTGACAACAGTTGCATTGCAGTTCCCGTATCTTTGTGGTTTTGCTTTATCTGTGCTTTGGCATTTTAGACCAACAGATGATGTCAAAATAGAATTGGGCTTTCCTGGATTTTCCACGTTTGGTGGCAATCTTGTCAAACCTCTCAAACCACAAAGACGTATGGTGGTGAGGGAGTTCTCTGAATGGCCAGACACTAAAGGAAGTGGTGCTGACTGTTTGGCATGTCTCACTCTGAGTCACCGCTGAACCCATGAACAGAGATGTGAAAACACAGTGCTCATCAAGGCAACATGTTCTGAATGAAACAGAAAAATATACCTTGGATTCATGGATATTAAAACTTTGTGGGAAGAAGTAATGCTATTTCAAATGAAAAGTGATAAAAGAAAGAGTTCTGCTGGATCAAGAAGTCCTATGGGGAGTAAGACTCAAACATTACCTGGTGTCAGATCCCCTAAAACACTAAACAAGGAGTTCACCAATTAGCAGTGTATGTGAACAGCTCAGTGACCTAAGCTGGCTTTACTCTGAACACATTATCTGATGGTGTGGAAGTGAGAGAAAAGTTGCTGTCTCCAGGAGGCAGAGGGTCACTGTGATCTAATGTCTGCATTTACAAAGTCAAGACTTGTTACTCATCCCCTAAACATCTATTTTAAATAGTATGATTTTTATAAGTAGCCACAAGACAAACTGTAAAGCAATTCCTTGTGAGAAAAACATTGGTTCAAAGACTGGTGTCCCAGTAACATTTTCACATTGTAAATATAGTCTGTGCATTTAAGATTTCCCCGGCATTAAATAGTGGATTAAGTCCTGAAGAAACGCATTATAATGAGAATGGCACGATGCTTTAATGAGATCGGAGCTAGGAAAGCTAACCCAATTTTCCATTCTCTTTAGAAATCAGGCTAAGTTTTATCATTAACATATCATGACCAGCTTTAATTGAGTAATTGACAGTAGCAAGATGACAGCAAGGTGCTTGGCAGTGTTATTCCAGCTGATATTTAGACACATGAGAAAAATCTGGACTTCATCTAGAAAAGTTTACAACTCAAGAGAGAAGAGTAAAGCACAAAGTCCACAGCTACCAACCTTATGAACACCCTAACTACAGGCTGAAGACAAGGTGGACTCTTCCTCACTCTTTCTGCTGAAGCTGAACCCTACACGAACAAAGAACCACCCAGAAGTCTCTCACTGGTGAGTAGCCACCATCATTCCCTCCAGGAGGAGCAAGCCTAGAGTTCTGCTCTTCAGTCGTATTGCTATTTGTACATTTCATAGCAGGAAGCAGGGCCGGGCAAGTCTCTGGTGAAAAGATCAACCATCACTCCTCATTCCCTACCCCAGAAGAGCCCAAACAATATGCCACAAGGCAGGATCTCTTTTGCATCTCCTCTTCTTGCAGAAGGAAAGCTTCCACTACTTTTTCCACTAGCCCAGATACAATGAGAGATCTGGAGTGTGGGGCACATTTCCTTCTCACTGACCTCCAGCAAACGTATGAAAAGGCCCATGTAGAAATGGAAGCAGCAGCTTTGAAATGTCTCAGGCTAAAGGTTTGAAACAGATCTCACCACTTCTGGGCAAGTTCTTGAACTGGTAAGCTTGTATACAAAAGGAAGGAACAGTTATATTCAGGAAGACAAATATAAAAGCTAGCTGGCAATCTCTACCCAAGGGGAGGATTATGGTTATGTATGAGTGTGCTCTGCAAATCCTCAGTCTGGATGATCGCCCTCGCCACTTCCTGAGCATGTCTCCAAGGGACACCAAAGTGTTCAGTAACCTTCCACTCTCTGGCTTTCATGGGAAAGTAGACATGGGTGCACAGAGGTCATGATCGAACCCAGCTGGGTCCTGGTTTGGCTGTATGGAGGACTACAGGGTGCATCACGGATCATTGATATTCTGCAGACAGGCAGATGGAATCCCAAGGTACAAGTTCACATCTAATTTGGGCTTTCAGGTAAATACCTAAATCCTACAGAAAGGCGGCATTTTCAAGACTGATTTCTTCATATTTCAGACTGTCTTAGCACTGTTCTGCTCAGCACCTTCAGTTTTGTGGGCCCCATTCTGGGATGCCAGCTCTGCTCATTGTGGCAGTGCCATGGGTGCCTTAACCCCTGTAATGCTAAGGGCCTTCTAGATGCCATTCTGCTGCCTGCCTTTCACTTGCAGCTTTGTGTCCTTTCTCCCAAGCTGACACAGCAGTGCTTTCCAGAGATTCTGGGGCAGTTGTTTTCCCCTGTTGTCAGTTGTTTTCCCTGGTTGTTCCGACACTGTTGTTCTCATGCTGTTGTTCTCGTGGCCTCGAACTTGCAAACCCTGATACTATTGCTAAAAAATACTCTCAAGGGGAGCAATTGCCAGTAGGGTGAGACTCATACCTACTCTTTCCCTCCCTCTTAGTGGTAGCTCTCAATGAGGGGACCCAAGAATACACAAAGATTAACAGCCAGCTGGCATGCAGAAAACCATCATCGAAGTGACAACAGCATTGTGAGAAGAAATAAAGCACAAATTTTCCCCAAACAATTCTGGATGAAAGCTGTGTAGTTATTGTGGAATATTATAATGGAGAGACCCTGCTAAACTGGAGAGGATATGAAACTTGGGGTCCTCATCACTTGTTTTCCCAGGTGGCTGCTAAGAGAATTTCCCCTTTCCCTTATCTCTCTCTCTCTCTACTTCAATAGTTGTGCCTTGTCACTGATAGGCTGGTGACAGCTAGAGCTGTTTGATAAGACAATTGCAAACATGGCACCCTAACTGAGGATGTGGTTATGACTGTATCTGAGTAAACTCTTACATCTGGGCACTTGTCTTCATAGTTCATCGTTCTTTCAAGCAGCTGATTCAGAAATGTACTGACTATTTTCCAGGAAAGGACTTGTGAGATGTTCAGCCCAACTTAAGATCAAGTCTTCAAAAGAAACTTTGTCCTCCTATTTGTTATAAGAAGTCCATCAGCATTGCCAGTTCTGTGGTGATGGCTTGTGTTAAGATTTCATGGTGTTACAGAAGCATAGACCTACTTCCTTGATGCAAACAATGATGTCAGTTCATGGCTGATTAATTTTTTTAATTGCCTTTATCGTTAGACCCACCCAGTAATTAAGGCTCAGAAAGGGACAAGTTTTCTGTTTGCATGCAAAAGACGATGGTCTGTATGGAGTAACAGATTATATTAGCACCTTCAATTCTGGCTGGAAAGTTCCTTAGCCCTGACAAAACTCAGGAGTCAGTCCAGTTAAGTAAGATATGATTTCTTTGCGTCTTCTCCAACTGCTGTTGGAGATACACTTCAGCCAGAGTCCTAACCAGCACAAACCCAGACAAAGCACTGAGAACACATGGAGATAGGGAAGGTTCAAATCAAGGAGTCTATCTTCCCAGCACCCTGGAAGACAGCTGCAAGTTGTTTGTTAGCCATGGTTATACATGAGATAGAAGGAAAGATGACTAACAAGCCTTTCACTTGAAATTGTAGCTGAGTGTCTCATAACCAGTAACACTCAACTGTCTCTAGACAAACCCCTCCATCAGTCCCAAAGAGCAGACAGTGCAATGAATGAGTAAACTGAAGCTGGAACACAGCAATTTCTCAAATCACTTGCCATTGACAATTCCCATCCCATGTGCTTTGAACTCCAGCGTGCAGCTAGCCATGCCCTTGCTCCAGAATCATTCTTGGCTCAATGACTTCAAACATAACTCACCCATTACACATTGTCTGGGGTTCGGCTGTCGTGGCCATAAACATTGAAATAAGTTGAGATAAGAGATTACCCAGATTACTGGCAGAAGTAGAAGCTGTAGAGCAACCTTGGCAAGGCTGCTTTTGCTATCTGGCAGAGAGCTGAGAGGAAAACAAAGCTGTGCCTGCACTCAGGGCACAGTTTTTTGCATTCTGCAAGGAGAGCTTGACACAGGCTGCCCTCACCCAGGATTTATGACAAGCCACTCTTTCAGCTCAACAAGGCTCTGTACAGGCTTAAGGCATCTCCCCATGCACAATGATTGTCAACAGCACAGCCCCAGTATTGGTTCAGATGTGCAAGGGAGTTATTAAAACCTTAGGAGACACCACACAGCATTAGGCGCCCTCAGTTTACCCAGTGAAAGTGGCAAAAAAATTTACACTAACATTCTCTGCATCTCCTATTTGCAGCAAGCTAATTCTTGTGAGAAAAGAGATTGAGATTGTTCCAGAATGGGAGCCTAGTGGATGCTCAGAGAGGTGGTGGATGCTCACACATTAGCTAAGCTGTGGCAGCTGTTAATGTATGAACTCTCACCCCTGTACAAGTAGCACGTTCACCTAACCCTCTTCCACTGAAGCTTAACATAACGTGTTTTACCTCATGGCTGCTGTAGGCAAAGTGTATGAATCAGTCGGTTATTGCAGCACAGCTGACATGTAAGAACTGAGCCATGTGTCTCAGCCCTCTGGGCTAACTATTGTCACATTGTCCTTCCTCCTGCATTTGCCTCAGCTTGTTTATGACCCTGTGTGGTTGGGTCACATCAGATTTACTTTGTGCATTCCCCTAGCAGGAGCCAGGTTCCTGTTTCATTTTTGCTATGCAGTTTTCACTTTTCTGAGATACAGCGATTTAGACTCTTCTCCCTCTATGCAGGGGGGGTGGTTTGCTGAGCTTCAGAAGTATTTTTTATGTTTTTAGTTAAACACCCTATATCTGAGCCTTTCTATTCATATTCCAACATGTTCTCCTATTGCTCTTCATGCAAGTAATAAAGCTCCCTTCATAAGGAAGCAAACAAAAAAACCCCCTTAGCCTAGTGCCAAAAGCTGTTTAAAACACATAAAGGTTAAAACCTTACATAAAAAGTGGGGCTGATTTTTGCAGTCCTCATTGTACTCGATGGAGCATTTTGTCATTATAACTTTGGACTACAGCAAAAGAACCTTGCAATAAAAGGCTGCCACAAATTGACCTTTTGTTGCAAATTCTGCTATTCAAGCATAAAGCAGCAAGACAGGCTACATAAGATGTGTTAAAAGTAGGTCAGTGTACATCCCCTGTTAGCAGTGCTGGTTCTGACTGCGTGTTACTAGCGTGTTTTTTGGTTTGAGCAGCAATATGCATGCAGGTGAGATGGTGAACTCCACATGAAAAAAGAAAGGCCAGAGTGGTGTCAGGGCTAATTAAAAGCCTTGTTCCCATGCAGGGTAGGGCTGATCTACAAAGACACTTTTGAGACATGAGGTATCCTCGGAGCAAGGATGGTGTTTCTGCAAAGAGCCTGGTAGCTGCCACTGCTACCCCCTAGGTAGGTCCTAAGACCATAGAAGCAACAGTGGGAGCTGGTGAGAAGCTCTACTGGTAATACTACAGCTCTGGGTTCAGCAACAGTACTACAGATTCGGCCTTACTAAGCCTCTCTTTCCCCATTGTGCTCCCATCCAGAACTGGGACAATGCTACCCCCATGGGTGCCTTCCCTTTCCCCAGCAAAGTGCTTGCTCTGTTAAGCTCTGGCTGGTATGAGGTAGAGGGAAACAGAAGATAGAGAATAAATACCTGGCACTGCAGATCTCATCTCCACACTCACCCTTCTAGTCTTCACCATCACACAAAGTCCGTTGTAATATTAGTTTGCTCTCAGCTAGAGAGTACAGAGGAAGAAAACTTTATGTCCTCTGCAACTGCCTGCTCTGCCATTGATATTTGGGTTTGGTTCTCTGAAACATTCAAATGGTCTTAATCTCTGCAGCTCCAGGAGAGTCTGAGCAAAAGTAACAGGGGTGGCTTAACTCACCCTGTGTGCTGCCATGGCTACATGCTCAGGACACTGCCTGTTAGAGGATCCCTGATTTTGTTTCAGCATTGTTAACATTACAAAAGAGAAAAATTAATCTAAGCCTCCAACACTCAACAGGATCTTCCTCCAATAACTCCAGTGGGATGGCTACAGACATTACTTCAGAAAACCACCACACTCCCTGAAAAAGTTTAAGAGCACAAAACTCTAAAATGTCCTTATTAATATGAGTGAATAAAGCTCACAGTCACATATTTCCTTGACTGAAATCTGAACCAGAATAATATAGATAATAAAAACTGAGTGAGTCATAGGAACTTCTCAAAAAATACTTATAACCTCCACATTTCCCCTAACTGTCCAAGCTTATCTGATTCAGCTGCACTGCTAGAACAAAGCAACAATGGTTACAAGATCAGAGATCCTTCTGGTGACTGGTAGCAGACCTGGAAGGTGATAGGGAGCAAGAGCACTTTCCCAGAATGGGCATTTCCAAGTTCAGCTCTGTCTTGTCCTTAGTTCAGGGTTTTGCCACTAAATCTGTTACTCAGCAGCAGGGAGGAGCCTTAATTGTTATCCTTGTCATAAAATGAAGAGGAGAAACTGTTTTCCTTTGTGTCTCCATTATAGACTTACACAGTGAAATAATACACAGCCTTTGATATTTTTCTGCTTGTGTGCTACATCATCTTTGCAGCTGATCGAAAATAAAATATAGGATGTATGGACTTAAAGGCATTCAAAGTAACGGAGGAGCTAGACTTCAAGATTTGTGCTGAGTGATTTATTGCACAATAAATAACACGTGGTTTAACAGACAATCTGTCCGCCTATCCCCTTCCATGAGCTGCTGTTCAAAAGGGCTTTTACACTGCTAGAGGAGAGAAGCAGCAATGGAAACAAGCAAGATGCTGGTGCCTCGTCAACAGTGGGAATAAAAAAAAAGGGAATTTTTTTTTTTAAATTGTAGCATTTATGGTTGGACTTGATGATCCAGTGGGTCTTTTCCAACCTGGTGATTCTATGATTCTATGATTCCATGAATAGATGTTAAGCAGGAAGGTTCTTCCTAATATTTCTCAGCTGGTTCTTAGTAGTCTCAAATGGAACTATGGTTCCCTATACTGAATAAACATGTGCTAGGAAGAATAGGTTGCCTAAGATCTCACAAATCTAGTGCCAGCTTGGTGAGAGACACTGAAAGGCAACCAAAACCTGGCCTGATTTGTTAATCTGACATACATGGTGTTGCATTTAATGTGCATTTTCTAATACTTTTGAAGAGATTAACTTATTACAAATTGTGGCCCGAGGGTAACTCCATGCTAGAGAAGACACAGCTCAAACATCTGTGGCCTGTATTGCACAGAAGACCTGAACCTAAACACAGACTGATTTAAAAAATGCTCTGCATGTGAGCACCAAAATTTTTCACTTCTCCTGAAACAAACATCCCAGCATTTCTGTTATTTCTGAAAGCCTGATTTTCTGAAGACATTGCACAGATAAACTCTCTGTATGTTCACACATGTGTACATGTATAGATGTGGCCACTCAGCCTCAGGAATTTCTCCCAGGTACCACAACCTTTCAAAGATAACTGAGAGTGGCCTTGCAATGACACTGGGCAGCTCCCTCAGCATTCTTAAGTTTTTCCCATTAACTTAAATGGACTTGTATATGTGTAGTCTTGCTAAATGTTCCTTAAATTAATCCTCAGCCATCAAGGTAAAGTCTTCCTTGCTTCAGACTTTCCCCTGGGTTTCAGGAACATAGGATTCCTGAGGCAGATCTTACCAGTATGCATCCACTACTTCTCTGGGCAACCAGTGCCAGTGCCTCATCACCCTCACAGTAAAATATTTCTTCCTAATATCTAATCTAAGTCTCCCTTCTCTCAACTTAAAACCATTATCCCTCATCCTATCACTGCATTCCCTGATAAAGAGCCCTTCTCTACCCTTTCCGTAGCCCTCCTTAGGTAACAGAAAGCTGTTGTAAGGTCTCCTCAGAGCCTTCTCTCCTCCAGCCTGAACAAACCCCAACTGCCTATCCTCATATAGGAGGCTTTCCAGCCCCCTGATCACCTTCATGTCCATCCTCTGGACTGAGTCCATGTCCTTCCTGTGCTGAGGACAACAGAACAGAACACCATACTCCAGGTGAGGTCTCACGGCAGCAGAATCACAGAATCACAGAACAACCAGGTTGGAAGGGACCCATCGGATCTTCTAGTCCAACCATTCCTATCTAACACTAAACCAAGTCCCTCAAGACCTCATCCACCCGTGCCTTAAACACCTCCAGGGAAGGGGAATCAACCACCTCCCTCGGCAACCTATTCCAGTGCCCAATGACCCTCTGCGTGAAAAACCTCCTCCTAATCTCCATCCTAAATCTCCCCTCACAGAGCTTGAGGCCATTCCCTCTCATCCTGTCCCCTGTCACTTGGGAGAAGAGGCCAGCTCCCTCCTCTCTACAACCACCTTTCAGGTACTTGTAGAGAGTAATGAGGTCTCCTCTCAGCCTCCTCTTCTCCAGGCTAAACAACCCCAGCTCTCTCAGCCGCTCCTCATAGGGTCTGTTCTCCAGCCCCTTCACCAGCCTCGTTGCTCTTCTCTGGACTTGCTCCAGAGCCTCAACATCCTTCTTGTGGTGAGGGGTCCAGAACTGGACACAATATTCAAGGAGCGGCCTCACCAGTGCTGAATACAGAGGGAGAATCACCTCCCTGGACCTGCTGGTCACACCATTTCTGATATAAGCCAGGATGCCGTTGGGCTTCTTGGCCACCTGGGCACACTGCTGGCTCATGTTCAGTTGGCTGTCGACCAACACCCCCAGGTCCCTCTCCTCCTGGCAGTTTTCTAGCCAGGCTTCTCCCAGTCTGTAGTTCTGCATAGGGTTGTTGTGCCCCAAGTGCAGGACCCGGCATTTGGCCATGTTAAACCTCATGCCGTTGGACACTGCCCAGTGGTCCAGCCTGTTTAGGTCCCTTTGCAAAGCCTCCCTACCCTCCAGCAGATCGACACTTGCACACAGTTTTGTGTCATCTGCAAACTTGCTAAGGGTACCCTCAATGCCCTCATCCAGGTCATTGATGAAGACATTGAACAGGACTGGACCTAGCACTGAGCCCTGGGGAACCCCACTTGTCACTGGCCTCCAGCTGGACTTAACACCATTTACCACCACTCTCTGGGCCCGGTCATCCAGCCAGTTTTCTACCCAGGAGAGTGTGCGTCTGTCCAGGCCAGAGGCTGACAGTTTCCGTAGCAGAATGCTGTGAGAAACTGTGTCAAAGGCTTTACTGAAGTCCAGAAAGACCACATCCACAACCTTTCCCTCATCCAGCAGCCGAGTGACTTTGTCATAGAAGGCGATCAGGTTGGTTTGGCAGGACCTGCCTCTGGTAAACCCATGTTGACTGGGCCTGATCACCCGGTTCTCTTGTAAGTGCTTCATGATAGCACTCAAGATCACCTGTTCCATGACTTTCCCTGGCACCAAGGTCAGACTGACTGGCCTGTAGTTCCCCGGATCCTCCCTGCTACCCTTCTTGTAAATGGGAACTACATCAGCCAGTCTCCAGTCCAGAGGTACCTCCCCAGTCTTCCAGGACTGCTGGAAGATGATGGAAAGGGGTTTGGCCAATACATCCGCCAGCTGCCTCAAAACCCTAGGATGTATCCCATCTGGCCCCATAGATTTGTGGGTGTCCAGTTGGCCAAGCAGGGCTCTGACCACCTCCTCTTGGACTATGGGAGCCTCGTATTGCTCCTCTGTTTCCCGGGTATCTACACAGAGGGAACAGCTTTCTTTACAATTAAAGACTGAGGCAAAGAAGGCATTAAGTACCTCAGCCGAAGGCTGAATCTCCTCCCTTGAAGATCCTGCTAGATGGAAACACATCTCCACTGGTGGAGAAGAGCAGGTAGACTGATGGACACATAACAAGACAGTAGCAGGAGCTACTGAGCTGTTCTTAGACACTGGAAATCTGGTTATAGGACCCAAATAAATGGGAAAATCAGACTACATTATTTCCACTGTGTACAAAGCAGTTCTGTATTTTTTACAGAAGCATTTTGAGGTTTTGGTTGTACCATAGTAGAAAAAAATCTGAATGTTATTTGCAGAAGGAACAGCTACATCACAGGACATCCTAAGGGAACTGAAGAAAAAAAGTAAGATGTTGCAGGAGTCCAGATCACAAAGTTGTTATCCAGTCTTATCATTACCTGTAGCTTCCACAATGATTTTAACTGAGCTGCAGCCCCTTAAAAATAACATGGATTTCAGGATTTTCTGCTATTAGAGAAAATACAAAATATCACTCATTGAATCATACACACTGGGCTTCTCCTTCCTAAGTATCTCATGAGCACTGGAAGGTCCCACTAATGTCAGTCATCTTCACAGTTTTGGCACCACACAAGCTATTACCACTTATTTGATCTTTACTGAAGGCCGGTGACATGCTTATACCAAACTTATAGAGAAGAATGAAATGCAAACCCCTAAGACTCCAAATGTAAAGACGCAGGTCACATTTGCTCTTTCAGAGCTCCTTGTCTCTCAGATTTCCACAGAAGGAAGAGAGAATGAATCCAGTCATTGGATGAAGTTCCAAACTGCCCTTTAAATCCTGAGGAATTATTCTGAAGGCTGTTGTTGACAATATGTTTATTAGTTTCCTGGTGTAAACAGCCGTATGTTCTAGGGAAAAAATTTGGATTTAAATCATAGTTCCCACAGCTTGTTTGCAAATATGAACTCCTTGGAATTGTTTTAAAGCTTATCATGATTTGCCTGCTTTCTAAATAAGCAGGAATGAGGAACAAAACCATCAGTTGTTACCTCAGGCAGGTATCTCCTTCAACAGGGCTACTTTAGTGCCAATATCTGAGCTCAGTTCAGGATTGTTGCAAGTCAGTGGTGGAAGGAGCCCTCAGCAGTGGTGTCCTGCTGAGCAGTCCTAACCCCAGGGAATGATGGCACAGCTGGCCCCATGCTAAGGAATTAGATGTTTCTCTTCTGAAAGGTCCTTTGTTTCCACAAATAATGGATAAAACACCTAATATTGCAAATTTTCTTTCTGGAAAGAGACAGGAAGCCCCTTAACTTGAGCCTTCAGTACAGCTGAAGCCAAGTTAACTGATCACAGGGATCTGTAGTATCCAACATGCCCGAATACCTTTAAGAATCTGGGCCAAGAGCTTGAGTTTCACCTGTAAGAAACCAAACAAGGACTCCAAAGCACTATTTTTTAGAGTACTTAAGCTGTCCTAATACAGCATTGTGAAACACATCAGTAGGACCAAATCACTCTTTGTGCACTCCTTACAGGTAAGTCCTCTACATTGTGTAGTGTCTTTGCTAGTTTTGAAAAGCTTATCCTAAATCTATAGCTACCCATCCGCCTGTCCAAAAGCCCAAAAGCTCTGCTGTCAGTTACACCCTGCAAATCACCTTGATACCAACATACGTGGTTGCTAGAGTCTCACTTTGCTAGGAATCTGCATGAAGTGATGCTGTACAGGCAGAGTCCCGCATAGCTCTACAGTCTCTCCCTTCTCCATTCTATGTAACCAGCATGAAATATAATTCCAGGGAGAAATAAGGGAGTGTCAGATGGACAACGTCAGATGAAGGCTGTAAAACAGCCACCCAGGTTTCCATAAATCTGTCTTGTAGATGCAAGCTGGTGCCTCAAAGGGCTGTTACATTACCTGCAAGGGAACCACTCAATGTCAGGAGATTTCTGTCACCATAGAAGGTCCTCTTTAAAAGATCTTCTACAGCTCTCAATCATTTGAAATGAGTTACTGACACCACTCTTAGGACATCTTAAGCATACATGTCCTTCTTGTTCTTACTGCCAACATTAAGGATGACTGTTTATCACATATTTCTATAAACCCAGTTTAGAGAAAGGCTTTCTTTCATGTACAAGCAACTGTTTCAAGCACAAAACTTGCCTCCAGTAGAAACTGTGTTCTGTCCTCCAAAGAGTTCTTCTGATATGAAACCCTAGAGTCATCCAAAGGCAGCAAATATAAAACCAGGTTTTTTAACTTAGTTAAAAATATAGAAACAGGTAATATTTTAAAAAAGGGAAAAACCCACCGAGCTGTTATTTTCGTTAACCCACATCTGCCCCCACTGCTTCCATATGAAAAAGACAAGAGCATAGAATTAAATTTAACAGTGATATAAAAGAAATTTCATCTACATTCAATCATTTGTAGTAGACCTGAAGTTGACCCAACCTTTGTGGGTTTTTCTTTTACTAAATCAGAGGTGTTATTTTTCCTGTTGCTGTGTCCGTAGGCCAGTAGAAGCTCAGGGCTGCTGCATGTCATCGTGCCGCAGTGATGTGCCCACAATCATTCCACGGGAATGCCTTATGTTTGTTGCACTGCAAACAACATGATGTGCTAGTACAGATGTCAGGGGAGAATTTCACAGTTACAATAAAAATCAGTACAAAGCCTGTAGCTGGCTAGCGTACCAGGAAACCTCTGTGGACTTATGCAACCCTGTTTGTTCCAGTTACATCAATCAAAATTCCCTTGGCTCAGGAAAAATAAAACAACTACAGACAATTATTTTCAAATAACAAAACTCTTAAAATGTAATTGAAGAAACCCTGAACTCTTCTTCTTTCCCATATAAAAAAACATTCCATACATAACAGGGATTTGTCAGAATTCCCCTTCCCTTGTCTTGCCTTCTTGTAAAATTTACTTTTAATAACTGTCAGCTTCCTGAACCACAAAGCTCTCTCTTCTGTTTTGCTCTTATTCACTTAGGCAAAAAAAAAAAAAAAAAAAAAAAAAAGTTAAGGCGAAAGAATGCAGGTGTGTTTATCCTGGGTTAGGGTAAAAGGAATTTACACTCCAGCAGAAGGAGAAACACAAGCAAGGGGCTAATGGGTTGTTTCCAGGCTTTGCCTGCTGCGGTGGGAGGTCTCCCAGAGGGGCTTGCTCAAGGACATCAGCCAAAATTGCACCTCCACCTACAATTTCTACTCCTATGAGCTGCCCACCATGATGGCTTAACTTGGAGGGAATGTGATCATCCTCTTACTATTGTAGAAAGATACAAATTCACAGAGAACAGAGGGGCAGGAGGCATCCTAAATATTTAAATTTCCCCTGAGAAACCCTCTTGTCTCCCTCACAATCTGAATCCCTTTTATTACAATCAGGGAGTAAGCATCAGGGACAGGTTTCAGTGTCTTTCATCCCATTGGTGTCTCCCAAACTTGGAGCTTGGAAATAAGTGCAGTGCAGATGTTACAGTGCAGCTACTGAAGTCTCAGTCTTGCTGCAGTGCTCTTCTGGTGAGAGATTTTGCTATAAAATTCTTCTACAATTTCATCTACCACCCAACAGAACTACTTCTCAGACCCTTCTCTCTTTCTTCAACACACACAGAGTATATCAGTGCAGTAACAAGCTATTCTGCTGCAGGATGATGAGAAGATACATTTTTGGGACATACACAATGTCATATCAACCTGGAGCATTGACTACACACCCACATCATATTATATCAGGAGCTGCAGAAAGAGTAGGAAAAACTGGAGAGCAACCAGGGAGGGCCCTTGCAAGAGCAGGGAGAGAAACAGAACACACAGTGCTCTTATACTAGCTTTGTAGTTAGATAATCTCTTTCCAGTACTGGGAGAAGAATAGACAAGCAGTTGTGAGACCTGCTTCATAACCACTCTCCACAATACTGACTACCCAGTTGTAATTATTCTTCTCTAAAGAGAGCATTTCCAAGGTAAGCACATTTCCATAACCCAGTGCAAGCACATAAACACCTACCATGCTTACAAATCAGATATCCACCTTGGTCTTTACATGTGTGACCAGTTAGAGAAATAATGTTAATTCCTTGTAACAAAAATAATCTTAAATTATGAACAAAATGTGAAGGAATAGCTGCATAGGCAATAGGAAAATACCAGTGAGAAAGCTCTGTTTTCCAATTTAAACTCAGCAGCTGGTCTTCAACTACACACACAGTCCAGTAGTTTAGTGCACCACTCTGAAGCTCATTGCACGACTCTGATACGTACTATATACAAGCTTATGTGAAACTGTCTCAGCACAAATGCTGACATTTCTGACCAAATTTTTATGCCTAGTCTCCTCACCAGAAGATGTTTTTACTTCATAAGAATACTTCCACATGTGTTTGTTTTTCAGGAACATTCACAGAAAGTTTTCTGCATATATTGCAGAGTACTACAAAACCAAAAGCCAGCATCCTGCCAAAGCAAACACCTGAAAAATTGTGTTCTTGGTGCGTACACGGGGATAGTTAAGACACTCTCCAAGCAAATGGGACCTCTGGGCTCATACCTTCTCCTGTTGCCATCAGGCTAAAGAGGAGAATCTGCCTCCTCTTCCCCAGATCACACTGCTGCCCAGGTACATTAGACATAGATCTGAGTTTATATGACTTCCTATAAATATCTCTGGGAATGAACAAGAACACTGATCTGGGCTCCCAGTAATTTAAAGATTCCATTTTTAGCCATCAATTGACTTTAAGATTCACTTAACTTCCGAGCGCAGAGAACAGCCTGAATAAGGACTGAAATTGACTGTCTCAAGTTATGAGTAGGTGGGATTTAAGCCTAGTATAGCTCTATATATTCTATAAGAGTAGATCAAAATGTACATTGCTAAATGTTTTTCACAAATATGAAGGAGATAGAGAAAATTTGTAGAAAATTTTCAATCAAACAGTAAAAAAACCCCAACCCCCCAAAAACCAAGCGCAGGGAAAAAAGTGACCTTCTCACAAAAAGCTTACAAGTAATAAAGTTACTCTGTAAAAATATTGACAGGAGCCATAGCTTGAATTATGCCACAGATGCCCCCAAATGCTTGATTATTTTTTTCTCCAGTTAGAGCAAAACACTGCCTGGTCCTTTAACAGCAGAAGACAAGGGGGTGTTCTGTAGATAGAAGTGAACTGTATCATTATGAAAAATCATAGCCTGCAGGGGCAAGCACAGCAATTCAAAGGTTTTCTCTTTATTTCCCTGTCCATCTGCAGGCTGGTGGGCTCAAAGGAAGATGCAGCAGTCGCTGAACCGGCGCCACATGAATTGCCCTCCCCTGTAAGCCAGAATATAGAGGTCTTCTGCCTCTGGACAAGATCCAGGCACTTCTTCCTGTTTCTCCTATATTACTGGGAAGTCATATGCAATTCTGTTTCCCTGCCTTCTCTGTAAGGCAGGAAAGCCCTGAAGAAACCCAAGTCTCAACCTCCTGACTATAAAATATGAACTGAGGCAGCCAGCATGCCTGAGTAGGCGTATGCATGACAGGAGACGGCAGCTCAGAGACAGGGGAGGAGATGACTGGGACAAAGGCAAGGTGAGTAGGCTGGCAGCAGCAAGATCAGGCAAGCCCAGCTGCAGCAAGGGTATCGAGTTCAAACAGGGTGATGCACAGTGAGGTGGAGGTTCTGGCCTCATAGATATACTGCGTGGTGGCACCAGAGAAGAATAAAACCTCTTGAGATACAGCAGAGAGAAGAGCTAAGTCAGGAGCATGGCCTTTGAGCAAATACCTTCTAAAGGTTAGTGCTTTGACAAGAGGAGCATGATCTGGCAAATGTGGTAGTCAATAGGGAGCAAAATTATTCTATACCTTGCTATAAAAGTATCAGCCGTTAAATTACAGACCATGTCTCAGATTCCTCTTTCCAGGCATTATCATTTCTAGATATTTTTTAATAAAATACATCCTTAAGTTCCACTACATTATCTATTAGGCTATAAGGAAGCACAGAGAGGAGGATCCATCACTTTCCTGCCTGCACAAGGCTCCTCTGCAATCAGAAGTATAAACTCAAACTGTCTAAACGATCACCAACTCTCCAGACATTTCTCCGTCCTATTAAAAGTGTTAAATAGTCAAATGGCAAAATCCCAAAATTCATGAATACAGAGGCAAGTTTGTCTGGGGGTGCGCTGGCCCTCAGCAGCTGTTCTGCTAAATTAGACATTAAAAACACAGAGAACTCTGCAGAACTAAAACTGTGTGGGCAACATTAACCTTGTCATCTCTTTGTTTCACATCTATGCTGACCACCAGCAGCAAGCCCCAGCCAAAAGGACAGCACAGGTCACTTCTACAGCCCCCACACAGTATGCATGTGCCACCCTACACTGTCACACTTTTACTTCCTGAGCAGTAAAGCCACAGGTGGGTCTTTACCACTTCATGCCCCGCGCAACAAGGCAACTGCTGGCCCATGCTGGTTTTTCTCTTGATTTCCTGCATTTTCAGCAGTTTTCAGAGTTAAAATATACTCAGTTGCTTAACCAGGGCCATCACCTGGAACACAATCAAGAAATCTGCATTTTGTGTCTTTCTGAACAAAGCGCCTTTAGGTACCTCAAGATAAGACACTCATTTTCAGCTCTGTGTCAGCAACACTTTTGTCTCATTCCCTCCGTATTCTTTTTGTTGTAATATGAAATGCATTCAAACAGAACCCAAATCTTTCCAAAGCTAACAAGGAAAGGATTTTTTTCTTCTGATTGAAGTGGGTTTATCAAGGTTGTGATGAAGTGCTGCATGCCAAGACCTGTATGATGCAGGCAATGAACAATTATTAAGAAGAGAGGAGTCATTGTAAAACTCTGGGCAAAGGGGTTGGGCCCATCTCTCTACAGCCTGATGCATACCTCATTATTTCAACAAGGGACAAACAGCAAGACCATATTGTTTACAAGAGTATGGAGGTAAATCTTGACAGTATTTTGTTTCTTCTGTAGTTAATGATGACAGAAAAGGTGACTATGAAAAGCAATTAAAGTATTTCTTCCCAGATTGGATGATTCATAAATCCTTGTTAAAGCCGTTGTGTCCAAATCAAAGATTGTTGAGGATGGTGAAAGAAGGAAGAAGGAAGAAAAGAGAAGGCACAAAGGAGAAATAAACCTGTGCCCTTGTAGCAGTAATCTCTCTGCAACCCTAAGCCACCCCTAAGTGCATTCCTTAATCTGCACACACGAATGAGCAGGTGCCGCAACACACTTGTAGGACTAGGAGTAAATCATTAAAAGAAGTACAAAAACAATGTCTATATGGAAGGCAGAAGATTGAGTGCAAGCAATAGTCTAGACACTGTGTCATGCATTTAAAGCCCATTCATAACTTCTCACTTTAATCCATCGCTCAGTATACCCCATAAAAAGGCTGAGTAAAGTTCAGAGGAGTCTTTGTCAGAGCATAGGGACAAAGAAAAGCATAGGTTAACATGTGCTACATCCTCACCTGACTTAGAATAACTAGGACAAAGCCAGTGCAAATGTGCCAGTTTACACCAGCTTAAACGATGACCTGTTTAAACATTTTGGGGCGGAGTCCAGTGATAATGTCTAGACATTGTTGTTCAGAAATAACTTGATCTTCATCTTCTGATTTTGTGCAGAAAGGAAGAGGAAATGTATGTCACAAAGTAACATTTCAAACAGAACAGCAGGGAGAGACAGGATGATAACCCAATTAAAGGCAGATCAGAAATCTTTCAAAGCCACTTATAATGAAACATAAACTATCTCCATCCTCCAGTGGCTGAATGAAAAGGGATTGCATGGAGCAAGGAATCAGGTGATCTGCCTTGCAAAATCTTCTTCGCCTCAGAGAACTTAATTCAAGAGCCCATTTCATCAGCCTTGCCCCTTTGGTCACTGCTGCAATCTTCTGCTTTTATCTTCCTCAGTTCCTGATGTGGTGGACCCATTACCCAAGAGCACAAGTCTTGCTGCTGTCTGCTATCTCATGTTTGCAAGGAAAAAATCTAAGAAGCTGACAAGTTTTCTGTGTTTAGGGGTTATGTGAAACAGCACTGGTTTTTTGCCCCTAGTTGCTTACTAGAAAGATTGTTTGAAGCAAAATACCCTTTCCAAATAAAATATTTTGTATCTTTCTGGTCTTCATTGCCTCTGTGTCTCCTGGTCATAAGGTTTTATTTCTAGCTAACTTCTCTTTATATAACTTCCATGGAAGAAATCGGCATGGTCCTTCCACATGAATATGTGAAATAAAAGCAGGGATATGAGGGATTCTTTGAAAAGAACATCTGTGAAGTCTTTGTGCTACAGCTTCCCGAAGGCCCTGACATTCTGTCACTTCCTTTGCCTCTACATCAGCTTCTTGTCTCTTCATAAGCAGCTTTTAAGTGTATTTTTAGATAGTTGAACAATTCAAACAGTTTGCCTGGAGCCAGCATTTAAGCTTAGACCTATATTTCCACAAAAATAGATTTTAAGTTTAAATGGTTATTTAGAAGTTTCAAAAAGGTTGATCTCCTGCTGACATTTTTACATACCTTATTTTTGTAACTGCTTATATTTTAGATGAAAAATGTGTACATTGTAAAGAAACATGACATCAGTTTCAAGAAAAAGAAAAAGAGGTCACTAAATTCTATCATAAAATGTCAGACATTTATTTATTTACCTCTACTACTCAGGCTACACTCGGTGGGGCTGCTTTAGTACAGCTGAGACTACAATTTGATGAAATGCTAAAGTCTGTGTTTGAGGTCTACTGCACACATCATGACATGCAGTAGTTCAATAAAACCCCATTGATTTGCTAGTTATTTTTTTATAAAAAAAACCCCATTTTTGTAGACTAATGTGGTGGGGATAACCAGTATGTTGCACTGTATGCTCTCTATTTTCCCATACCTGGCCAAAACCAACATAAATTTCCTTTTGTAAGCTTTTGCTAGTTGAAGAAAAGCACACTAGCAGCACACCCACTGGTCTCATCCAACAGGGCACAGGTTCTCCTTGCAGGTGGGGAATCGCAGCCTCATAAGATGCATGGAGATGAAAACCAAGTGATCTCAGCATCTGTCAGAATGCATATAACGGTTGGATATTCAGCAGTTATAATGCTAAAACACAGCCCCTCATCTCACAGGTGTGTCCCATAGAATCATAGAATCATAGAACAACCAGGTTGGAAGGGACCCATTGGATCTTCTAGTCCAGCCATTCCTATCAAAACTATCTTAGATTGCACAATTCAGTGGATGACAGCAATCAAGCTTGACAAAAGGATTAGTTCTCCTTTAAGAGAACTCCAGCTATCTCCACTATAGCCTGTCTTCCAGTTCCAGGGAACCCAAACTTATTGACTTTACCCACATATCTGTTAAGAAATCATCAATAGGAAGACACTAAAGAGAGATGAAAGATGAGGAACTCCAATGGATTTTTTCCCTGGGAAAGAAAACAGTGGTTGCAAGATCTTTGCCCCTTCCTTCTGCACAAACCGGTTGTTTGACCAGCCCTGATAACAGCCTCAGCAGCTGAAGACTTGTGTCCCCCCACAGATGAGGTCTATGATAGCAGCAAGGCTGTGCTGGCCCTAGGCACTCTGTAACAGCAGTTATTAAGGGACTGTTGGAAAGCTGTGTCTGTCTCCAGGGTCACAACAACGTTACTGCTGTCTTACCCATATCTGCTTTGCTGCTGTCATCACTTGCCTACACGATCCCCTCTGTTGCTCCTATTTCATTAAGCCTGAGACTACAGGTACAAAACCAAATAAAACTAAACAAACACTGCAATTTTTGCTTTCTTCCAGCGCCATTCCAGGCCTGACTCATCCACCAGTCACATTTTCACTTTACATGTGCTATTTCTGCTGGATTTTCTTGTTTCTTTGTGCCTCTCATACAAATGATACCATGATGTTGAATTAGAGGAGATTAAGCAGAACAAAGACCACAACACCAGTGGGTTGACTTGACCTTGACAGTCAAGAAAAAGAGTATTTAAGTCACTAGGACAGCAGATGGAAGGATTCAGACAGAATGGAACTATGTAAAGAAAAGCAGTTGTCATGAGACTGGAAGGACAATTCATCACTTTTCAGGTCATCTCCAGGTTTTCTCTATGGTGATACATTCTATCTACAGTACATGTAAAGTAATCCAAAGAAATGTAGTCTTCTCAGGGCCTCAAAATGGAAACTCAAAACAAATGGGTATCTTTGCTATTTGCTCATCTGGGCTTCAACTCCCCCTTAGTGAAACAGGGAATTATACTTATCTCCAGAAATATAAGAAAATTAATTCAATAATATTAATGAGAATTCTGAGGACCACAGAAGAGCCTGTTATGAAATTAGCACTTGTGATTTTTGACATAGAATTAAAGAGAACTCACTGGAACAAGGTCCAAAGCTGCATTGTGAAGCTGTTAAAACTGATCATTCAGGAGATGTTATCCTTTTTTCGCACATCATATGGAAAATCGTCATATGGAAAATAGAGCATGTAGGCATGCAATAAAACCCTATATCATAACACATAAAAAGGGTAAAAAATAAGGTACCCTCGCAAATGTTAATTCTGACACTTATCTTCAGAGGTATCACATTTGTAACTCAGTTTTCTCCCAGTACAGCTTCCTGGATGAAATAAAATCAGAGTTTTCAATTGGTATCTACTAGCAAAAAAAGGAAATTCAAACCAAACAGCTGGATGTCATTTTTCCCCCTCCATGGAATGTCATGTTTGGAATGGCCCAGGGGGCAAAGGCAAATACATAATGGTTATTCAGAAAGCAATTAGATTCTGACCACAGGGAAATATTTTCTGAATGGATTGAGCTTTAATAGAATGGACCCAATAGTCATTTTTTTGTTCCTCTACTTCTTATATAACAAGTCCTTTTTCCTTCAAGTTAAGATCTGGGTTAATGATGAACACATAATTATAGTCTCCAAACAGTTCTTCACTATGAACTCATGCATACATCTAAATAGATACAACAGTTGCATTCTAAGATCAGTGTTTGGGACTGATACAAACAACAAAAGCAAGTAGTAACTCAAGCCAAAATTAAAAGGAATGCATTTGCCTTTGAGCAAAATCTAATGATTTAGAGATCTCACATCTACTTGTGTTGTTTCTTTCAGTCCTAAGACATAAGAAATTACATTGTATTTGGAGGGCTAATAAATAATAATCATAATTCTGCTCTCAATGACACAGGCAAATCTCAAAGCAAAGGCAGAATGGCTCAGGGAGGTTATACAAGACAACACTTGCTACCAGAGCTCATCAAAGGCTAATCATCAGCAGAAAACAATGAGTCTGCTGTAAATCAGTGTTTGATAACACAAGAAAAGTTAAGTTTTTACAATATCTAATGTCAAACCTCTGTAATGACAAACTGTAAATGTCTACATTACCTGAATAGCCAGCAGTACGCAAGATCAGGCAGTACCACGGCACAGGCAGCACAGATACTGGGGGAGGGAAGGAATAAAAATGTTTTTCATTCGTTTCTCATATAGACATCCTCACACCAAGGGTAGTTGACAGTTTGCCCCAATCAAAATGATACAAGGCAACAAAAAAGAGAAACAGCATTGCTAAGTAGCTACACGTTCCTCTAGGTAGTGAAGTCTCAACAGAGCGTCTATGGTTTTTTTTCCTGCATAAATTACTATTACTGGTTTTGCATTATTCCCAGTAACACTGAGAGACTCCACTAAACCAGCACATCACCACACCAGCTCAAGAAGCACTGGGACCTAGCAGAACCATTTTTCTAGGGAGGTTGTCAGTTCTCAGTTCTGGCAATTACATACACCAGGGTTTCTTCATGCAGGCTTGAATATAGCAGCTGTTGCTGATGTTCAAACAGAGTGAATTTCAAGTGTCTCTAATTAGCCAGTGAGATCGGGTGCTCTCATAAAATATTGCAGTCTTGGCTTCTTGGTGCATCAAAGCCAGTCTTCTCTGTTTGGTAGTGATCAATAGCTGAGGCGTGAGTGAAAATGCCTGAGATTACATCATCTCCTTTTTTGATATCAGGTGTAACATAAGGTGGATAAACTTCTTTCTTTGCTATATTATCTTACTTCTTCTTCAGAAGTGCTGGGGGAAGTCTTTGTGATTAAATACATTTCTATGTCAGAGCAGCCAGAATACCTGTAGGTCTGTAGTATAACTCAGCTTTGATACCTGTGATGATTTAGAAGAAATAAAGGCTTCCTTGATTTTGTAGCAGTATCTATAAGAATATTTACTCTGTAGCGAAGTTATTAAGTATAAGAAAGGGCTGTTTTTATCATTAGTGACATGCAAATAGTGAATGAATTCTAATCATAAGAACGATAAAGCACCTGCTTGGATAGACACCAAAGTTAAAACACATGAATGATATCACGGGTCATCAAGGAATAAACTCTTGATCTTATGAAGTGTTTTTCACTGGTAGACTCGGATTGTAAAACACACTTAAAAGGAGATCAATACTATGGGAAAACATTTGAGAAGCTAGTAGACAGAGAAGTGAAGGACATACTCTGCCAAGACGTCAGTGGGAGCAGTGGGGGAAAAAAATATCCTTGTCTCTCAATTCCCTGGTCACTTCTCTGTCCATCACATAGTTGCAGACTACTGTCATTTAAAGTTGGGGGAGTTATAATTATAAGATCCATAAGATTATTGCTTCTCTCATTATGGACACAAGTACAAAAATGACCAAAAGAAAAATAATCCTTGTGGACCATCCTTTCAAATTATCACTGTACTATAATGGGAGTTTGTCCACTGAAACCCAACAGCCTAACACCAGTTCAGACTGGACCAGGAACACATGGCAGAACTATGTTTTATGATGTTCAAATAATGTGTGAAAGAAAATGTATGCTGTAAATTATTTTACAGCCCCTCTTCAGCATTTATCACTTTCAGGAAGAATTATCAGGATTATGTTCTGGCATTTTTGATAAAAGTAAATATTTTCTTCTTCTACATAAGTCATTATTCATGATAGGCTGGAAGAACATGGCAACTGCATTTTCATTTATTTTCTGACTCTCTGTGAAACTGAGTTTAATGGTTTACTGCCACATGCTCCTTTCTCTAAAATAGATCATTTAATCAGAAATTGATAGTCCAGTGGATGAAAATGTTAAAAAGCCCATAGAAATGTATCCAGTCTCCTGATCTTTGTGCTCAGGCCACAATAAAACTAGTTGTGAAGATGTGAGGACAACCAATCTAGAATTGGAAAGACTGAGCTTCTCAAATATTTTTCACACATACAATATCTGTGTATTGCAGATACTTGATCTCCCCTCTAAATGGCTCTGTTTGAGACCATTGGGTTGAATCTGTGAAGGGTCATAAATACCTGAAGCCAGACTTAGTTTAGGTACTAACTTCAAAGTAAGCAGAGTGAGCACCTCGAGTACTGTGCTCAATTCTGGGCCCCTCACCACAAGAAGGCTCTGGAGCGAGTCCAGAGAAGAGCAACAAAGCTGACGAAGGGGCCAAAGAACAAGTCTTATGAGGAGTAGCTGAGAGAGCTGGGCTTGTTTAGCCTGGAGAAGGGGAGATCTCATTGCTCTCTACAACTACCTGGAAGGAGGTTGTAGAGAGGAGGGAGCTGACCTCTTCTCCCAAGTGACAGAGAACAGGACAAAGGGGAATGGCCTCAAGCTCTGCCACAGGAGGCTCAGACTGGATACCAGGAAAAAAATTTTCACAGAAAGGGTCATTGGGTACTGGAACAGGCTGCCCAGAGAGGTGGTTGAGTCACCATCCCCGGAGGTATTTAAAAGATGGGTGAACGAGGTGCTCAAGGACATCATTAGTGGCAGATAGGAATGGTTAGACTTGATGATCTAAGAGGTTTTTTCCAACCCAGTGATTCTATGATTCTATGATCCTAAATCTCAAAAAATTCACTTAGCATTACAGATATATGAAGTCTACAGGCATCAAAACTTTCACTCAGACATTTTCTCAGCAACTTTTAAGTCCTGCTTCAGGAACACCAGTCAAGCTCTACAGTGGAGTTATCCCCCTACCTACCTCTCCTGAGTGTCCTGATCCAGTTGCTGTGCTTGCTTTATGAACAACTATAATGTTCTTTTCCTTTTATGACAACTGCCACTTTGTTTGGAAATGTGGCTAGTGGAAGCCTTCCAGAGCTTATATGACTTTTTTGTAGATCAGATGCTCTCAGGGAAGGGCAAAAAGGGGTTGCTAGCAGACATGGAGAAGAAAGAGGCTTTTCCTGTCTCTTCAAATGTTCACCAGGGTATTCCCACAAACAATACCATTGATAAATAATTGCTATATCTAACCCTAAGGGTCTCTCCTTTTCTCTTTTTTTTTAATTTTTTTTTTGGTTAAACTGGGTTGCAAAATGAGTAATTTCTTCATTTCCTTTTATAAAGAGCAGAACAGTATTTCTATTTGAATTTTTTTCACACTTTTTTGGACACAATAGGGAACATCAGTGATACTAAAAAACCTGCATAGAGTGTTGCTGTAAAGTTCTCTGTGGTCATCCAAGTTTCACAGAGCTTCTTACTAAACAGAGAGAACAGCAGTAAAGGCAATTTCATTCAATCCATACTATACAGCTACATAGCATAATTTTCTCTGAAAGTGCTTTACATTGATGCTGCAGATAAGCACAGATTTTAAGAATGCTGTTTTAAGAAGTACATGAAGCTCCTAAACCAGTGTCCTCTCTTCATTCCTATTCCAAGTTCAGTCTCTGTTCTTCTTATATGCCCCAGCATACCAGTTAACAGTGCCTTAATCACATCTGTTTTGAAGGCAGGGAAAAACTGCAATAACCAACAAGTTTACTGTCTTATGACATGTAAATGCATTAGCTGAGTAATTACACCATCACCCTTGGTAAACCTTGCTTACTGTTTCTAACTCTTCTTTCTCCAAACCTCCTGTCGGACTGAGTCTTCTTCTTAAGTAAAATCTGAAATTTAACACATTATTTCAGTATACTCACATCTCTAAATTCAAAGCCAAATTTTGCAAGTAGATTCTTCATAGATTATAAGCAGCCTTTCACCATTTTATACATGCTAGAATATTAAAATAATTTATTCGAAGAATATGTTGCTATAAGAGATAGTCTTGAAATCATGGATCATCAACCAGAGGTCACAAATTAGCCATCTAATGTACTCTGTGGGTTTTATCATCTGTGATAACCCTGGAAAATGTTTTATAATTATTTTTAATGCACTCCTGGGTCAATTTTGAGTTGCAATTTGTCATGCATCATTAATTTACAAGTCTAAACAAGACCTGGTTTTAATTATTATTTCACAGCAGCCAAAAATTTTATAAAGCTACCATCATATTCCTGTTCTTCATCTCTACCTTTAAGCATCTGTCTGCTAAATATTTGGTACTCAGTGCTTATTTCTTCACATTCTTTGAATTTGTTAGTCTGTGATTACTAGGAAAAATACTACAATATAAAGCATGCAATTATTATATTCATTCTTTAATCTTCTGTGTGGTATTTGACACCCACAGAGATTTTCCTAGTTCTGGGCATTGTTCAGTCAATGTTGTCTCAGCTACAAACCAGGAAACATAGCCAATGTTTTCAAAGCTGTCAGATGCTGCATTCTTAAATCCTTTATATTCTTAGATAACGGTGATCTGGTTTTTAGAAACTCAAAAACCCCCAAGAAATTCCCAGCTGAAATTACTGAAGAGTAATTATGAGTGTTCCTAATTAGCAAATAGAAACAATAGTTTAGGTATACTCTCCTTATTTTTGTCTAGTTATACCTCCTTCACTGGGAACAGTTTGGCCCCCTAAACAGCCTATTACATTAGAAAAGTGGTTCTTAAGCTTAGGATTAATATTTCACAGCAGTGACTAAAGGGACACCATAATCCAGGTCATACCAATAAACTAATTGCAACCAGTACCTCGGAGAACAGATGTCTAATATTTTAGAAATTAATTTGAGTAGGTAAAAAACCCCCAAACTGTAGCATGGCTCTAAAAAATTGTCTTTACGTACTTAAAGAATCGGAGAATGCTTTCATTCTAGAGCCAACCAAGAGCTTTGCAAAGGCTGAGGAACAAAATAAATAAGGGGAAGACTGTTGTCAACGAGTTTTCACTTAGAGAATTGCCTGGATAACATGGTGGGAGTGGTGAAGATTCCTTCCTGTTGCAAAGCTAAGAGGTGGAGATTTCTTCCTCACCACAGTGACCCCTTGGCCTTTCCTGCCACCCTGGCCCTCCTGCTGTTATTGCAGGACACTGAGGAGAAGGCTGTGAGAGCCACACTGGTCTCAGCCCTGTGGGCGCAGAGCTTTCAGCCACTGCTGATGCTGCAAGGGGAAAAGAAGAGAGGAGGAGGAAAGCACCCTGAAGTTGAGTAGGGTAGTAGCAGGTGGATGACACAGTCTTTTTCACCCTCTATCCTAACAGTTGCTGGCAGAAGGTACCTTCATCCTGCCTTGGAATTAGGTCTCCGATTTAGCCTGTCCCACTTGCTTAAGCTGCAGTAACGCAGCCCAGTCAGTCTGGCTCACCTCCACAGCCAAGCCGACAGCCGAGTCTCATTTTAGCTCATGGTGATATGCTGTATTTTTATATCAAGAGCTGAAATAGCAGGCTCAGTTCATGCAGGGGGCAGAGCTTTGGACTCATCTCTGCTTGAGACGCCTGGTTATTTATTAATTATATTTAAAGTTTTATAACAGCTTAAAAGGAATGTAAGCCAGAGGCAACACTTCCAGTGAAGCCTCCCTTGTGCAATGCTTGTGTAATTCTCTTGTTTTAATGTTGGTTTGTGCATCTACGAAAGCCTCCAGTCTGTTCCTTTCTCTAATGCCTCCACAGCTCCTGGTGATTTCTTCATCCTTTGACATGGAGCGTTCTGACAGGCAGACCTTCAAAAGCACTGCTTTTTTGTGAAATCTCAGTGCGTGGAATACAACATGCAGACCAGTGCAAAATCTTGTCTGATCACTTTCTAAGGAATATTTGTAAGATTCCTGCCTGTTGATACTCACTCAGTGAGACTGGAGAGAATGCTTTGCAAGCTACTTCCCTTCTTGAAATTCCATTCTCCATAACCAGGTGAGTGTGGCAGGTAGACCACAGGATCCAAGTTTCTGATCCAAAGCCTACCAGGATTAAAGAGTGGTGTGAGCAAACATGTTCAGTTTAGTTTAGAACTGATATATACCAGCTCACGGAGTTTGGAAAGGCCATAATAAAAGTAGATTTACCACAGCCTTATTCTTGGTGCAAAACAACTGTTTACTAAGCAGTAGGCACTTCTGAAGTAAAAATTCTCTGCTGTGAGTGATTTGGACTTCAAAACACTGCACATAGTGGGAAGAGAGGGAATTTATTTTTGAGGAGTCTGCTTGGGTAATTAAGGACTGGACTCTGCCATAAGGATGCTTGTAAAGGTACCCTGCAATTAATCACTTCAGTGAACCTACTCTAGGTTTCTGTCAGTACTGTGGAAGGCATTCTGGAAGCCTTCTCCATGCTGGGGCACCTGCTGGCATCTACAGCTGCCTGTTGGCTTCTTCCTGCACCCTGAAAGTTTCTGCACTAGCTTCTGCGAGGCATGATGAGAAGACTGGGTATCAGTCCTTCACAGCACTGATGTGTTTTTAAACTAACTTCACCTATTTAATTTGAGAGCAAGTTCTTGTTCTGAACAGGTCTTTTGAGATCTTGCTTACTTCGTGTTCTCTTCCTTTTTATATACATTCCCCCTCTCTTTCATACAAACCAAGAATTACTCTGAGACACTTAGTGTGTATCAGCTAATGAAAACTTTGAAGTTTCGTAAAGCAGCTTAGTGCAATTATGCCCATTGTACAGGTTCAAGGTCTCTCAGGAGCATTATTGTATGGGCTCTTGAATGACTGTTCTTGCCCACATGGTTTGATACTTGCTGGTGTTTCTGGAGATGGTGGCCCTGAGGAAGGAGAGACTGGGAGGCAAGATGTGCTGCACCCTGTTAAGAATCTCTAGAGGAGAGGAATCTCTAGAAATCGTTTCACCCACTGTCCTTCCCTACTGCCAACTTTAGTTTTGCAGGAGGGCAAGCAAGAAAAGGCCTAAGAAACATGAACTAAATTCAATGTATTTTAGATGAGATGTGGGTTGTACTTTGATTAACTGAATTTGCATAGCCAGTTTTAGCAATATCCTAATATCTTTAAAAAGATGCTAATCAATTAAGAAGTACTTAGAAAATTATATGCAAACTAAATAAAACAAGGCATAGGAAGGCATGTTAAAGGAGTGGTTCCTGAGAGGTTTCTTCAGCTTGTTGTCTGTGGATAAGATGCCATCCTGCTTCAGCAAGGCCTTATTAAGATAAGACAGTAAGTGACTGCTTTGATTTTAGCAATAAAAGATAATATCTGCACTCCTTGATTTCCTTTAAATTAACATACAAGTTTCTGTAGTAACGTTGCAGGTCTCATAAACAAACCCAGCAAAGTTAACAAATGTTAATTGGGCAACTAACCTCAATTTAATATGATAATCAACATCTTTTGCTTTTTCCCTTCCTGTTTTGCTGACTTTAGTTTCTTCCCTATTTCCGTGCTTCATGCATTAACCCTTCAGTTGCCCTGTTGATTTAATTTTTCCTAGGAAAAACATCTTCCTTGCCCATTATGTGTCCCTTCACACCTTTGGCTTTTGGTGCTCTCCAAATGAATAAAACTGGAACACCTTTTCCCAGAGCTCTTGCTAAGACTGTTACAAAAAGGAAGTGGATGAACAAACTAACTGTGGTGGAAATAAGGAAATAACTATATGGTTGTGATTTGGAGTCTCAGACCAGTTCCAGTCTCTTCCTGTCAGCTATGCTGATATACCCCTCACAGATACCCCCTCTGCAGATATCCTCCTAGTAAGATCACTAAATACCTACTTTACAAATCACAGTTCAAGCCTGCGTATCATCCTCATCCTCTCTGATGTATCTGTTGCCCTTGATGCCACCACTAAATTCTTGACCTTTGATACCTTGTCCAACTGGACATCACGAGTTTTCTAAATTCTTATTCTCTCAGTCTAGACTTTCTCTCAAAAATCTCTCCCCAAAGCTTTTTCTTCCGCCTGAAAGCGTAACTCCCTCAAAACGTCCTGGTGCCCCTGCCTTTCCACCCTCAGTTCTCTGTCCTTGGGTGACGTCTTCTGCTGATATGTAGGTAATTGTTACCTCTATGCCAGCTACCTTTAAAATACTTATCCACTGTTGATCTTCCACACACCAGTTTCACATCTCGCTATTTCTGTAGTGCTACATCCTGACAGACAGCTTGCTACCAAGCTCATTGAGATCCAAAAAAAGGAACTCATTAAAAACCCAAACCAAACAACACAGTTTTCCCTAGCTCTCTGGCCAGCAGCCAGCGTGCGTGTCAATTTTAATGTCTTTGATATTTAAATTTAGCTTTATCTTACTGCTGATACTATTTGGCAGAAGGTGTACTTAGAATATTATTCCCAAAGCTATTTGCCAAGCACCTCTGCTACACTGAGACCTTCCCAGGAATTCACTTCTGTGAATAAAAAATGTAGAGATGAGCAGATTATCAGTGTTCTCCTAATTGTCTAAAGGGATGATTTTCTTGTTTTCACTCCCTTCTTTCTGCTCTTTGTATGCTAGTATGCCATATCAAATCATCCCTTCTAGTCAAGGACTGTTTTTAATTGGTCATGACATATCTTCAAGTTTCCTGGAAAATTACTGTGCGTTTGTATGGTTCTTTCATAGAATTATAATGGAGGAAAAATGTATTTTAGTAACAGAGGCGTATGACTATACAGCTGCAATGCTGAAATATGGTATCAAAGGCAGATGTATTACATGACTGAGAACGCTGTAGATCTAGGTCCCAGATTTGACACTAGCTGTGTGAGGTAGTGCAGATTGGACTAAAATTTTTTCACATGTTGAATGTCTTGATTTAAGAAGAGAAAAAAACTAAGCTACCAGACAGAGAGAGTCAATAAATTACTTTCAATTACTTTAGGGTTATTACTTTAGGGTTTTTTTTTTTTTTAGGAAACATCAACCTTTCAGACTTGTGAAAGTATTACCTTCATGTATTTCTTGACTTATGAATTCTTCTTCATTGAGGTTCATATTTTGTCTTTTGAGAAGGACCTGAGAAATTATTACTCTTGGTCTATTAGGACTCATTTCCATTAATTTTGAAGACATTACAAAATGTTGAAGTTACACAACTAGGATTCAAGCGATTCTATGTAATTCTTCTCCAGTTTTTATCCCAGGACATTGGAAGTGGCTAGGTAAGTGCTGTTATTACCGAGCTGTTAAGGGGATGAGTTCTAAACTCTGTTTTCCATAAAATCCTTAAATACTAAGAACAGTTTGGCACAACACTCACTTCTTGAATCCTCTAATGACTATATTGTACTATCGTACTCATTTGCTTTCCTTGTTCTGCTGGATATTCAAGTATGCCATTCTAAGCAGAACTTCTACAGGGGACCAGAAAGTCTTGCAGCAGATGGGTAGAGTGACAGCAAAGAGGAGGGAGATCTGGATTTAAACCTTCTCCAGAAAATGGAACCTTGGCTTTAGTGTGCATATCCCAGTTGCCTTCCCTGAGCAGCTAGATATTTATCCAGAACACGTAGTGAAATGGTAACTTTCTATCCTTTGAAAGGTCTGATGACCTTCACTCTATCTCAAAGGAGTTCTTTCGAGAGGAGAATTACAAAAACTTTGTTCAGAATCAGAACCCCATGTACAAATGGGAGAGGAAAGCTGCAAGTGATAAAGTCTTATAGACAGTTAACCTTTTCTGAATGACCAAAAGAAAGGTTTCCCTTTTCTCTTGCCCCATGCCCATTTTTGTTCATGAAAACCTTACTACTAATCTGTGGAGAAAACCTGCTCCTTTTAGATCCTTAGATCTACCTAGCAAGAACTTTAGCAGGGGATACTTAAAAAATTCAAGTTACATTGATTTTATGTATCAAAATTGGCAGATATAAAAATTCATTGGTTCTTACAACAACAGATCAAGACCAGTATTTATCTACAAAGTTACCTATGACTTGTTCTGCATTTCATCTTTTTCTTTCTTCTTTTTGTTGGTAGTACAATCCAAAGCCTGCTAAATTTAGTGGGAACTGGGCTGCTGCTCCTGTTTCTCAACTGGAGAGCTTTTCTCATAGTGCTTTAAAATTTCTGCAGAAATAAAAGCAGGGAAGTTTCAGTCTGAGAAGACTGCTTGACATAAATTAATTATTGAACACACATTAATATTCATAGGCGGCCCAATTATCCGGGAAAGTCATAGTGATCTTATTTGCTGATTAGCAAAGAAAACATTCACATGATTTTTTTTTTTAAGTTCACCTTGACTAAAATTTGTATCAATGAGCAAGTGCAAGGTTAAGATGGAATAAGAGGATAATCACAGTGGTGAGGTAATAACTGACGAAGTAAAAGTGACAGAAATGCAGCTGAGCGATTTTTAAGTAGGTAAGATAGAGTCATACAATAATTTAGTTTGGAAGGACCTCTGGAGGTAGGTTGTCAAACTCCCCCGTCAAAGCTGGGCCAAATTCAAAGCTACCTTCCCCAGGGCCTTCAGGTGACGTTGCAGTGTTAACAAAACATGAAATGGGAAATGCTTGAGCAAAGGAGGTAGATCATAATTAGCTATAAAAGGGTCATTCTTTAGAGTTTTATCTAGGGTAAAAATGCTTTTTGAAAGCATCAAGCTATCTTGTTTGGCCAGGAAGCATTAAAAGTAAGTGAGATAAAAGGCTGAAATGCTCTGTAAAATGATTTAACTCTGATTAGGAGAGAAGTTCTCCATTTTTTGCTAAAATAAACCTCAGAGTTCCTAGAAAAAAAATGACAGTGATTCAGGACAGTAATGAAAGTAGCAAGTTGCTGCTGAGCCTTATCTAACAATTTAATTGAATAGTCATCATGCCCAGAAACTTCCTGAAAAAAATGCTTACTGAAGGACAACCGGAGACGTGTCTCACAGGAGACATCTGCTGCAGGTCTCCAGGACCAAGGAGAGCTTCACAGCACAAATGAGTAGGAAGAGTGGCCAAACAGTACCAACGGCTTCCTGAGTCCCAGCGTGTGAAAAGCAGCAGCCCTGCATGCACAAACATCACTGTTTATTGAAGTGCAGAGCTTTCTGTTCACACAGACACCTCCTAGCATACCCCTAGACTGCTCTCCATCACATATATTAGAGCCAGAGCATGTTAGTTTATTCCCATTCCTGGGAAGGGTCACCATCTTGAGATTTTATCCGGGATGCATCCAAGCTTGTTACAGCTCTGCCTGCTACTATTTTTCAGACTCACATTGAGGGTGAGAATCAAAGGCAAGTTAAGGTTTTGTAGGAGTTAACCTTGTTCATCAGGGCTCTGCCATCTTCAGACAATTTTTGAGTTGCCTCTATACAGCAAGAAAAGGCTGACTTGCTTGTTATGATGCAGAAAAGGTACTCAGTATCTCCCAAGAACATTAAAAATTGAATTTTGGTTTCTACTATTTTCACATAGAAAATGTTGCCTTTTTTTTGCAGCTGAGACTGGGCTAATTTGACAGCTAGAAAAAGAAATACATAATGATTCTTATGAAACAACAGATTTTTTTCTCTGTAGCGTCTATCTTTTTTTTTGAAGCTTCAGAATTAAAAGATTGGGAAACTTACTAATTTATGTGAGACTTTGCAAATGCCTAATTTCTCCTCACATTTGTTTCTTTTCTTCTTCCCACTGTTTGCTTTCTGATTTGCAGTACCTGTGCCAGCATAGACTTACTGACTGTGCACGTTTCGTTACTCAGCTCTGATGTATTTGTGATGAAATTTTTGGGATCTGCCAGGTACTCTATTGCCTTGGGAAGTGCTGTAACACTCACTTTAATTTTGTGATGAAAGATTAAAAAGACTGTCAGAAAAGCATGTAAAAGTCTGATTAAAAGGTTGTCTTTCCAGGGGTGCCTTTTTGGATTTGTGTATGACCCATAGACTGAATATTTTGTCCTTTCTGAAATATTTACCAAAATGTACAATGATTAGTTTTGTAACATGACCTGTCCAACACATTTAAGCAAAAAACTGTGGGTACAAAGGGAAGATTCTGAATACTATTAATTTGCAATTATGAAATTACTACATTAATCTCATGTAGTGTCTTCTCCATGATGTTTTGAATTTAAAGCATCACAAGTTCCAGTCTACCTGCCTGAGAATATCCACTTAGATAGATAGCCCCTCGTTCAGGACTTATTTGCAATTGAACAGGAATGTGCATAGCCAGAATCAAGGAAGACAAATCCAAAAAGGTTTAAGTGGCTGGGGAAAAAAAAAAAAAGAGGATAGAATACGGCCTGAAAGCCCAGGGAGGTGGTTGAGTCACCTTCCCTGGAGGTGTTTAAGGCACTGGTGGATGAGGTCCTGAGGGACATGGTTTAGTGTTTGATAGGAATGGTTGGACTAGAAGATCCAATGGGTCCCTTCCAACTTGGTTGTTCTATGATTCTATGAACATTAGCAACAAAAAGGCAGAGGAAAGACTTATGGCTGTGATCTTGAGAAGAACCTGAATGATGGCCATTTTGGGTCCAGGCCCTGGCGTAACACATCCAGTCTCATGGACGATTAAACTTCCAACCAATGTTTGCTGCTTCTGATACACAGAAACAGGATTTATACACATTTTTTAGAAATAAAAAAAAATACTAAAAGAACTATATATTGAACTTGTACCAGCAATTTTTTATTCAAGTAGAAAAAAAAAGATCCTTGCAGGTCCATGAAATTTGATGATCCACTTGAGTGAAAAGGGCAACACTAGTCAATGACATTTCAAATGCAAAGTTTTTCAACAGACCTTGAAATGCTTTGAAGAGTTGACTTTTTGTTAGCATTTTGCTCTGAGAGGGTCACAAAGTAAACTACAACACTGAATTACATTTCTAGGTTTTCTCAAATCCTGAAGAACAATGTGTGTGATTATGCACAATAATGCAAGACTAGGCAAGCAAATCTGGACACAGCAGACAAGAAAAGATACTGAAAAAAATTGTGAAAGAAATGAATGAGAATCAACAGAAAGTCTGAAAATGGACTAGAACCCTCAAACTCATTTGGTACAGCTACAGTACAAGCAAAACTTTACATAACGGGAATTTATGCAGAGCTGATTGGAAATGCAAAAGAAAATTTTAGGAGAAGTCTTTACATTCTTGACATTTATGAATAGTTGACACTTGTGAGGTACTGAGACTAACCTTTTTTTGAAGGCAAATATATAAGTGTGCATATACACATAGATGGAAAATTTCACACTGTGCAAAGCTAATAAAATGAGACATCTGTTTACCTCAGAAAAAAGTAAGAACTGATACAAAGTTTTCATAGATGACAAAAAGTCAGATAAAACCAGGATTTTCTTGCAGCTGCAGATCCACCTTTAGGTCTCTGACACATGCACAGAGATAGATTAAATTTGGCTGGCTGAAATTGTTCTGTCTCTGGCTGTCTGCCAAACCTTTAAGGCAGAGCTAATGTCACAGTATTTTAAATCTAAAATCCAAAAATGAACTGACCCTAAACACAACTTGCCTTATCACAGTAGCCTGAAAATGGTGGCAGTCCAAAAGCTGCTTCATTGCTATTTATTTATCCCATGGCAGGGTGAGGCACATGTGGGGTGGGCTGAATCTGCCATCAATTTTAATCTGCCATCACATTGTGTTCAAGCATTAAGTGCAATTCTGCTGCTGCCAGAGGAGAGGAAACTTCAGCCAAGAAATGTCATTGGATGCAATGAACTTGAGGAAAAATATTCAGTCTGATCTGTGAGGAAAAATGTACTGAAAACACAAGTTAGAGAAGCAGAAGTGTGTAGGTAAGATCAATTCTGCAAAAGGTACTGATTTATATTTTAACTATTTAGCTCATCACACCTATTTGGGAACAGGATGTAGAGGAGCCAAGAAAAACTCTTATTCACATAACTAACTCTTTCTTTTAGTATAGTGACATAATCTTGGCCAAAACCATTTCAACCCTAGGTAATGACTTCTTTCAGAGTAGAACTGCCCACCAATTTAAGATACACCTCATGTGGTCTACTTCTCATTACAATCCCTTACATGGCTTTTAATGTGAAATTGGGACTTATCTGAGACCTTCTCTTAGGCTCTGGTTCCAAATAGCAATAATGCCTTCTGGTGTTCCACACAAGGGAAGTTAATAGACAGACTTCACTTGACTTCAGTCTAATGACCATGTTTAGTTTTTGTTACACTCTCAGCAAATTCCTAGCACTGTTTTCTCAGACCAGATCTCCCAGAAGATTTACATTGCTACAGCACACTAGGTAATTATAGAACAGGATTCCTCAAATGCCGGAACATGGTCTAGGCTGTGAGAAAATCAGCTTATCAATGCCTGGCAAGAAACACAGGGAAAGCTCAGTCAGCAGAACAGTAAGAACACTGCATGGGTTGGCTACTTGGGCAGCAAGGAGCATCCCATGATCACTTCTGCAAGAAGCAGGTTCTGTGATTCCTACTTGCCCAGTCCTACTACCACTCGCTGTCCTGTCAGAGCACCTTGAGCCACTCTCTCAGACTATCCTTATGCCTACCTTTGGCCCTTTGGTAAACAGCAAAGGATGAGGCTCATGTCACTGATACTGAATTTTAGTAGAAGCATTTCAACTCTCGAAGCATCCCAACTACCATGACTAGAGGTGATGCTAGTAACAACTTTGTATTTTTTTTTTTTAAGAATATTTCAGTTGAAAGGAAACTACAGCAGTCATCTAGTCCAACTGAGCCTGAGTATCTTCTTGACTTTGGCAGGCCTGAGGAGTGGGCCCATGCAAACATCATGAAGTTCAGCAAGGCCAAGTGCAAAGTCCTGGGTTGTGGCAATCCCTAATACCGATACAGGCTGTGTGATAAAGGGATTGAGAGCAGTCCTGTGCAGAAAGACTTGGGGGCACTGGTGAATGCAAAGATAGGATATGAGGCAGCAATTTTCCTT
This sequence comes from Coccyzus lansbergi, assembly GCA_033558105.1. Taxonomy (NCBI): domain Eukaryota; kingdom Metazoa; phylum Chordata; class Aves; order Cuculiformes; family Coccyzidae; genus Coccyzus; species Coccyzus lansbergi. Next base: position 3,209,578 of record JAUMJK010000026.1, on the reverse strand, counting down.
GGCCCCATCCCAGTGCCACTGCCTCCCTTCATTGTGCAGCTTCTGCCCTAGCTCAGGGTGGGCAAATGTGGCCTCCTATGGGATGTCCTGGACCCCTGCACACACCAGAAGGATGGGGCAGTATGGCTTTCGTGTTGGGCTGACCTTGGCTGGCCCACCAAGCTGCTCTATCACTCTCCTCAGCAGGAGAGGGGTAGGGAAAGAAGATGAGAAAGAACTCGTGAGTCAAGATAAAGGCAATCTAATAAAGACAAGCAAAGGCTCCTTACCAACACAATTTATAGTACATACTCAAACTATCTTTATATCCAAATGTAACAGATTGATACCTTCTCATTAACTACCATCTATCCCCTGTCCATTAACAGATTTTATTCTCCCATTCCCTTTCAAGGTCCCTTCTATCCCAAACTATAATTCTATGATTTATTTGGCAGATTCAACACAATGATTTTCCTAAGTATCCAGCTGACACAGATTGTCTCCATTCTAAAATACAACAGGTGTGGTGCTCTGTTTTGCTCTTTTTTTTTCATTTTTTTAAGGTTGATTTTTGCCCTTAAGAACACCAATTTCCACAGGGAATTCTTATATCATTGTCAGTAATGTCCTATGCCACAATATTTTACTTTTCCTACTCACTCTGCTCATTTATACACCCAAAGATTACTACTTAAATACCTCTTGCTACAGCACTGTCATGGATATGCATCTTTAGTGATTTCCAAAGTTGTTTCTTTCCACAACACAGTCCCTGATTTTATGTTGACTGAAGCGTTAAGAGAGATGCAAAGACCTGTGACCCTAAAAATACATAAAACATGAGATTAACCTCAAGTATCCTTTAGGTTTTTTCTGAGCAGCTAAGATTAAAAAGCTACAAAAGCTAAGACATGGATTGAGAAGTTCCAATAAACAGAAATGAATGATTAAGCTGAAAATAAGTTAAATCCATCTATTGAAATGACCTCCTGTCTTGCTTTGTGCCATTTGTATTGCAAATTGGCACATGCAGGCAGCAGTGTGACTGTAAATCAAACCTTGATACAGAGACAAAATATGGAAGAGATTTGGCATGTAATTTAGCAAACCTCCACAAGAGGGGATACTACCCACAAGCAAAGCCTGCTCAGAACATGTAAACAGGATCTGCCTGGGCTGGTCTACCAGGGATTTTGTAGTGAGGCTTGACTTAAACAGGGACTCTTTGGAGATGGAGATCTAGCCCCAGTATGGTTGCTGCTTAGACAGCCTTACATCTAAAGTAATGCTGGCTTGGAACTTTTTAAATTTACTTAAGTTCCCAGTTCCCCATTGAAAAATCATGGTAATAAATTATACTATTATTTCCAAAACCTTCATCTCTCTTATCTATAGAAAATCATACAGCTGAACAAACTAATCCCATAATGCAAAAATTATAATCACCAACTGGGACCCATCCTATGTAAGTCTTCCGCCTGATGATTCTAAGACATGGCTTGAGCCATGGTTGTGAGTACCTGAATTGTCCCCTTATAGACTGTTCGGTGAGCTTCCTTTGAGGTACAGGTAACACCCCTCTGGTGGAGGAACAGTAAGTGAGAAGGCAGTGCAACCTTTCATCTAGGCATTCCTCTGTCTCTCATCCAAAGCCAAGTTTGAAGTAGCACAGCTGAGTGAATCTCAGTTACTGTTTATAGAGAAAGCTGTTAAGATGTGAAAAAGTACATGAACTAAAGCCTTGCCAGGTAAGAAAAATAAAAAACAGAAGTAAAGCTCTTGAAATTGTAACAGTTAGCAGCACAAAGAGAATTCTGATATGAAAGGTACAAAACCCTAAACAGGAGATCAGAAGACAACAGCTCAGCAACACTGAGGATGTCTCTACTCCACAGAGCTGTGAAGGTCAGTCTCTCCCCATCTGATTGAGATTCTTCTGAAAAGCAAAGAGCTACAGGGTGTCTTCTTACCTAGGGCAGTGAGCTTATACCAAGCTCAGTAGCCCATTAGTTCTAGCACTTCTTTGTATATTTGGTCCATATATGTTTGGGTTTTGCTCTTCAGTTGTTTATTCTGCCTGAAGTGGTTTTGTTTGGACAGTAAAATTTACATGAACAAAGTGGCCTCTGATCCCCTCATCCGGTCAAGGTGAATTATTATAAAGATCAGTATGCACAAGGAGGTCAAACAGGCAATGAGAAGTGCCACTAAATTAAGCTTTGACTTCAGAGGAAACAGAAACAATTCAGTTCTCTGATCCAAAAGAATATTCTGGTTAGGAGAACTTTTTCCAGGTTTTAAAGATTAAGAAGCAACTGCACTTCCTAATGAAAAACTAGCACAGAGGCAGAAAAGACTGAAAACAGGTAAGCTAGATGTCAGGCAAAATATACGGAGCTGAGTGGAAGAACTTATCTACACCTCGAGACAATGAATTTCCAGAAGTTTTTACCACGTGCTCCTACAGTCTCAAAAGACAATCTTTGGTTTACAAAACAACCAGCCCAGCAAACAAAACAACTTGACAGCTGTGTGGATTCTCTCCAACAGGTTTTTTAGGTCAGGCATCTTGGGCTGTCCCCATTTTTACTGACACTTCCTACCCATAATTTTTTAGTCATAAACTGTACCTATCCTTGACATTATAAATTTCAAATGATTTATATGTAAGCCAGTTTTATCACCAAGCAATATTTTTTGTTATGAAGCCACATGGAATTTAGCACATGGCGATTAACCCTCTTAGGAAGTAAGTTTGCTCAGGAGCAGGCAAGGTTCACTTACAGCAAAGTTGATGTAGATTAACTCCTGTCTTGTAAGATTTACTTTAATATTTGCTAAACTCTCCCTGCTGTTCCCTTCTGGTTGTCTGGTTCATTCTTTCCATCTGATGTTGAGCACTCACCTGTTCTGAAATTCTAGTGTATGGATAGATTATTATTGATTTGTAAGTAGCATTTCAATGTCATGGGAATTTGCAATATGAGTTGCTTTCCTGTTTAAAGAGTAAGTGCACCTCTTGCTCAAGCATTGGTCCACAATGACCTTAAAGACTTGATTGTCTTCTGGTTGAATCTGAGCTCCAACAAAACTGTTCACTGAGCTAATGATGGAAAGCAATGGCCTCCAAGATCCATGACAGGTCTGCTATATAAAGAAGTAACCATTTGGGCTGCATGTGGAGATAGAGGTTGCATTTCTATTCAATGTGGCACCACTGCACAAAAGGAAAGACTTCTTTAAATGCCACTGCAACATTTATATGCTACTCTACCCTATCTCTGTCTTCTGGATCTTTTACTTCTTTTTCCCTTTTCAGTATCTGTGCTCTGTCTGCGTTCTGTTAACCCTTTTCCTACATCACCGCCTTCACAACACAAACTTGAGGATTGTATATGCCTGCGGTGTCTAGTTGAAACATACTGCTGTCTTTAGCAAGGCATGACTAGGAGATGCCTATGGAACAGAACTTCAAAATCAGATTAAAACAAAAAGCTCTGTCACTGCTGCTGTGAGGACTGTAATTTTTTAAATCATAGAATCATAGACTCTTCATAGAACAGTTTGGGTTGGAAGGGACCTTTAAGATCATCTCGTTCCAATCCCCCCTGATGTGGGCAGGGACACATTCCACTAGATCAGGCCACTCAAGGCCCCATCCAACCTGGCCTTGAACACCTCCAGAGATGGGGCAGCCACAACTTCCCTAGGCAGCCTTACTTGTGTCCCAGACTGAACGCTTGCCCACCCTATACAATAAGAAAAAGAGGTAAACGCATCTGTAATATATTAAAAAATCACAATGTGCAATGTAAGAGATAAATTAATAGAAAAATGGACAGCATAATTCCAACCTTACAGAGAAAACAGAACCAAGAAGAGGACATGTGGCCACTGACTCTACCACAGCCTGTATGTTATCTGTATTCTTCCAGCCCTAATAACTTTTAATTACAACCTGGACTCCCAAGGCATTATAGCTTTGCCCCTAAAGAGGTACTTTGTTAAATATTCTGCACTGTCAGACTGCAAAGAACATACTAGCTTCTGTCTTTAATTCCATAATTATGCATTAATAAGAGACAAATTATTTTACAATCTTCCTGCTGAGATGGAGATAAAACATTGCTAGGCATCCCTTTGAACACTTTATAAATACAGTATGTCATCAGGATGAACTTTCATGATGAGCTGCATAATGATTTAAACTTCTTAGCGGATTTCCAATACATGCATTACATACATGTTTGATAATGTTCTTGCTGTTGCTCAGACATTAAGCTGTTATTTGACATTTATTAAAAACATACTGCAAACATCTGCAGCTCAACATTGTGATCAGTTCCTGAAAACATCTAACTATGCTGTACTTCTTTGTTAAAGAAATGAATTAAAACACTCGATTTCTCAATATAATAAAATCCCTGTAAGAAGCACAAGAGATTTTGTATCCTTTCACACACCCACTGATGTACACACAACAATTAAAGCTTTTTGTGCAAGCAGCCTCTTGCTTCAAAGCTCAAAGCATCTCTAATTCTGAATAACTGCACTTTTACTTACTCATATTTCTAAGTTCTCAGGAATCCTAACAACTTCCTCTTCCAAACATTTACCAGTCTCTGTTTCTTCTCATGATGATTAGTGACACATAAGGATTGATTTTTTTTTTTTTTTTTTTTTTTTTTTTTTTTTTTTGCCTTTCAGTCTACACAGCAGTTTCCTCATCTATCTGCCAGTGTAGGTAGATGACCATTAATTTGATGCACAATGAGACCAGGCCAGGCCATACATCACATGTAGCACATCCATGGGCAGCGATGCTCAGTCTCATGCTGCACATGCTGCCTATAAGGATATCTGATACCTCAGATAATGGTAGTTGAGACTGCAGCCTAGTGGCCTGTTGTGTTTTACAGGTCTGCATCTTAAGGTGACGCCTGCTTCTGCATACCCAGCAAAGTCTTAATCAAACGATTAAATTTTAATATTCTGGAGTTAAGCCAACAATTTCTGCTTATTCCAACATCACATCACTGCCCTGCCAACTGCTGGTTGTCTAAACTTGAAAACAGCATTTGCCTGAGTGAAGCTTCTTCTGGAGAAGAACTAAGAGAAAAGTCTGCTTAACTCCAACCTCTTCTCAGGTGCCTTTATTTCCTGACTGTGAAGTTGTTACAGTACTTTAGATATTCTTGTTTCAGCCTGTTCATATTTGCAACTGTGAGATGTAAGCAATAAAAGAATGTTTCACTGTAGTCGTCTTGACAGTGTTTCACAAGTGAAGTGAGAAGTTTCTTATTCTAGAAACAAATTTTTAACAAAGTTCAAGAATGCACATAAATATAAACAGAAAGAACTGATTGTTTTGCAAAATTTGAAAAAAAGGCCGTAGGAAAAAAATCAATGCTCTGACTATCTACAGAAATACATTTTATTTACAATAATGTAAGCATCAAAAGATAGCTCTGACAGTGAACAAAGAAATGCAAATAGAATCATAGAATTGTTTAAGGTGTAAAAGACATTTAAGATCAAGTGCAACTGTAAACCTGACACTACCAAGACCACTGCTAAATCATGCCCCTAAATATCACATCTACTTGTATTTTAAAAATCTTCAGGGATGGTGACTTCACCACTTCCCTGCACAGCCTGTTCCAGTGCTTGACCACTCTTACAGAAAAGATTTTTTTCTAATATCCAATCTAAACTTCCCCTGGCACAACTTCAGGCCATTTCCTCTTGTCCTATCACTTTTTCTTGGAAAAGAGATCAACATCTACCTTGCTACAACCCCCTTTCAGGTAGCTGTAGCGAATGATAAGTTCTCCCCTCAACCTTCTTTTCTCAAGACTAAACAGCCTCAGTTCCCTCAGCTGCTCCTCATAAAACTTGAGCTCCAGTCTCTTCTCCAGCTTCATTGCCCTTCTTTGCACACACTTCAGTAGCTCAGTGCCTTTCTTGAGGTGAGTGGCCCAAAACTGAATGTAGGATTTGAGGTGCAGCCCCACTGGTGCTGAGTACAGGGGTATGACCCCTTCCCTACTCCTGTTGGTCACATCATTTCCAATACAAGCCAGGATGCTGTTGGGCTTCTTGGCCACCTGGGTATGCTGCCCCCTCATATTCAGCTAGCTATCGACCAACACCCCCAGGTCCTGCCAGGCAGCTTTTCAGACACCCCATACCTGTGGCGCTGCAAACTCACCATAGCCAGGACAGTGAGAGTAAATGAAGAGACAGCCTGGAGCCACTCACTTCTGATGTCTTGGCTGGAAATACAAAAATGTTCTGATAACATGTGAGCCTTGAACTTGTGCATCTGTGAGCGTTTCATTCAAAACCAGATTCTATAATTGCTTTGGTTCCCAGCACTACGCACTTCCAATATAAGCATCAAGAAAATTACTCACAAGGTACATAATGCTGAAAGACACGGTACATCATCAACAGAGCTGATACCCAGAGATGGAAGAACACATGTGCGTGACCTAATTACAACTGGCAACCTAAGAGACACCACACTGACTCCTTCTTGTACCTGCCATGTACTACTGCCCTCTCCTCTAGCTCAGGTGCAGTGGCTACAGGGTGACTTGGACAAAATGTCTGTAGTATATTGTACACTTACTACAACTGTAGTTGTAGTAGATGTTATCACCAAGTCAACATAAATAACCTTACAGCTGCGTAAAGCAAGATCCATTGCGGGTGAAGCAGGGGTTTGGGTAAGTTTGCAGTGAAGTGGAAGTTTAAATTATACTCTAATCTTAAAACTATCATACCATTATTTTCATTCATTCACGTAATTCTGCTTGAGTCTGTTTTCTTAAACACCATCCTTCCTTCTGTTGGCCATTTAAGCTTGTTCTGGTCCTTGGCACAGTTCTCCCTATGCACTTGCTTTACTCTGGTATTATTTTCAGTACTTGTGTCTTCATGTATATGTCCACTGACAGTCTTTAGAAGGTTTGTATTGGTTCCAGTAACGTAAAGACTACAGCTCTTCTGATATTTGGTCTCCAGCAAGAATGTCCAAAAGGATTGTACATGGTTTGTTTTGGTTTTACAATGCACCGAGTGACTCTGTGGAGCTTAGTTCAGAAACAAGGGTATTTTTAGCAGGTGAAGAGAACATTAGTAAACTGAACATAGGAAATCAAGTGCAGGTGTACTTCAGAAGTTTAAGGTCAAGTGGTTTAAATATAAAACCTGCTGACAGCTGTAATACTCTAGTTCAAGACGGGGGAAAGCAGCTCCTGCTGTGAACACCTGTAAATGCCTATGATCACGGATGCATCTGCTGCACCTGAGCTCATTTCATAGAATCATAGAATCACCAGGTTGGAAGAGACCCATCGGATCATCGAGTCCAACCATTCCCACCAAACACTAAACCATGTCCCTCAGGACCTCGTCTACCAATGCCTTAAACACCTCCAGGGAAGGTGAATCAACCACCTCCCTGGGAAGCCTGTTCCAATGCCCAATGACCCTTTCTGTGAAAAAATTCCTCCTGATGTCCAGTCTAAATCTTCCCTGGCGGAGCTTGAGGCCATTCCCTCTCGTCCTGTCCCCTGTCACTTGGGAGAAGAGGCCAGTTCCCTCCTCTCTACAACCTCCTTTCAGGTAGTTGTAGAGAGCAATGAGGTCTCCTCTCAGCCTCTTCTTCTCTAGGCTAAACAACCCCAGCTCTCTCAGCTGTTCCTCATAAGGTCTGTTCTCCAGCCCCTTCACCAGCTTCGTTGCTCTTCTCTGGACTCGCTCCAGAGCCTCAACATCCTTCTTGTGCTGAGGGACCCACAACTGAACATAGTATTCAAGGAGTGGTCTCACCAGTGCCATGTACAGAGGGAGAATAACCTCCCTGGATCTGCTGGTCACACCGTTTCTGATCCAAGCCAGGATGCCATTGGACTTCTTGGCCACTTGGGCACACTGCTGGCTCATGTTCAGTTGGCTGTCAACCAACACCCCCAGGTCCCTCTCCTCCTGGCAGCTTTCCAGACAGACTTCTCCTAGTCTGTAGCTCTGCATAGGGTTGTTATGCCCCAAGTGCAGGACCTGGCATTTGGCTGTGTTAATCCTCATGCCATTGGACTCAGCCCAGCAGTCCAGCCTGTTTAGATCCCTTTGCAGTGCCTCTCTACCCTCCAGCAGATTGACACTTCCACCCAGCTTAGTGTCGTCTGCAAACTTGCTAAGGGTGCACTCAATGCCTTCATCCAGGTCATTGATGAAGACATTGAACAGGGCTGGACCCAGCACTGGGCCCTGGGATACCCCATTTGTGACTGGCCTCCAGCTGGATTTAACACCATTTACTATCACCCATTTCATCACAGAGGAAATAATCATCATCACTGGATAAGAGCTGTGTCATTAAAATACAGAAAAGAACCCTCTGCTTGGTCTCTTTAGCTCACAGGAATTTTAATTTCAGCCTGACCTGACTGATCAGATGATTGAACAGAATCACAGAACAGAATCACAGAACAACCAGGTTGGAAGGGACCCATCAGATCTTCTAGTCCAACCATTCCTATCTAACACTAAACCAAGTCCCTCAAGACCTCATCCACCCATGCCTTAAACACCTCCAGGGAAGGTGAATCAACCACCTCCCTCGGCAGCCTATTCCAATGCCCAATGACCCTCTGTGTGAAAAACCTCCTCCTAATCTCCAGCCTAAACCTACCCTGGCAGAGCTTGAGGCCATTCCCTCTCGTCCTGTCCCCTGTCACTTGGGAGAAGAGCCCAGCTCCCTCCTCTCTACAACCACCTTTCAGGTACTTGTAGAGAGTAATGAGGTCTCCTCTCAGCCTCCTCTTCTCCAGGCTAAACAACCCCAGCTCTCTCAGCTGCTCCTCATAGGGTCTGTTCTCCAGTCCCTTCACCAGCCTCGTTGCTCTTCTCTGGACTTGCTCCAGAGCCTCAACATCCTTCTTGTGGTGAGGGGCCCAGAACTGGACACAGTATTCAAGGAGCGGCCTCACCAGTGCTGAGTACAGAGGGAGAATCCCCTCCCTGGACCTGCTGGTCACACTAGTTCTGATACAAGCCAGGATGCCATTGGCCTTCTTGGCCACCTGGGCACACTGCTGGCTCATGTGCAGTCGGCTGTCGACCAACACCCCCAGGTCCCTCTCCTCCTGGCAGTTTTCCAGCCATGCTTCTCCCAGTCTGTAGTTCTGCATAGGGTTGTTGTGCCCCAAGTGCAGGACCCGGCATTTGGCCATGTTAAACCTCATGCCGTTGGACACTGCCCAGCGGTCCAGCCTGTTTAGGTCCCTTTGCAAAGCCTCCCTACCTTCCAGCAGATCGACACTTGCACACAGCTTTGTGTCATCTGCAAACCAAAAACAAATGCAAGCTCATTCTTCTGCCTCAAGTGGGGTCTTGATGTGCTTCATAGCTTCACCACATCTAAGTATTATTATACTGCAATGGCCACATTCAGTACTTTTTTATTGGGACAAGTGCATAGGACAAGAAAGGTCCCTTACGCAGGGAAAAGGGAGGACCATAGGCGTGTGCCCCTGAGGAGCTCTGTGCTAAGGAACATTTCTATTTTGGTTTGTCCAACCATCCCAAAGGTAAATCTCCAAATCCCTCTTCCCATCCACAGGGCTGGGGCACAGGAAGCTCTCCTAACCTTTCAGTCACTCCACCACTTTTCTGGGCGGGCAGTCAGTCCCAATGCTTCACCAGTCTTTGGTAAAGAATTTTTCCCTAATCTCATATATAAACCTCCCCTGTCACAACTTGAAGCCATTTCCTCTTATCCCATCACTAGTTACTTGGTAGAAAAGAACAGAATCCACCATGCTACAACCTCCTTTCAGGGAGTTGTAGAGAGTCATATGGTCTCCCCTCAGCCTCCTCTTCTTCAACCTGAACAACTCCAGTTCTCTCAGATGTTCCTTATAAGATTTGTGCTCCAGTCCCTTCACCAGCCTTGCTCCGCTTCTCTGGATGCACTCCTGCACCTTTAAATGCTTTTTTTTTCCAAGATGCAGCCTTGCCAGCACTGAATACAGGGGGACAGTTGCTTCCCTACTCCTGCAAGCCACATCACTTAGAACCATAGAATCACAGAAGAGTTTGGGTTGGAAGGGACTTTAAAGATCATCTAGTTCCAATCCCTATGGCATGAGTAGGGACACCTTCACTAGATCAGGCTACCCAAGGCCTCACCCAACCTGGCCTTGAACACACCCAGGGATGGGCCATCCATCACTTCCTTGGGCAACCCGTTCCAGTGTCTCAGCACTCTCATGGTGAAGAAATTCTTCCTTATCTCTAGTCTGAATCTGTCCCTTCTCCAGTTTACAACCATTGGCCCTAGCCCTATCACTACAAGCCTTTATAAACCACAAGCTAGAATTTGAAATCTCCTCAGGCTGCAGGTCAAGGCAGCTCCCCAGGACTGACCAGCGCTGCTGGCCCTTCACCCTTTGAGCTGCTCGCCCTCCTGTGCCCGCAGCCGGGAGGGAGCGGGAGGGAGCGGGAGGGAGCGGGAGGGAGCGGAACGGAGCCAGGATCCGCCCTGGGTACCGCCCGCTGCGCTCAGCATCCCTCTCGGGCACCCGCGGCCCTCGCAGCGCGCATCCCGTCACCATGACAACTCCCGCCCCGCCCTTCTCCTGTCGTCACATCGCCCTAGGAGCCCGTCGAGCGCAAGCCCCGCCCATCCCGCGCTCTGATTGGCCGCCTGGCCATAGCGCCATCTCGGCCTAGCGCCGCTGACTGGCCGGTTGCCGCTGAGGCACAGGGCGCGCGGTGCCTGGGGGCGGGGCAGGAGACATCTCATTTGCATAGACCCGCCCCCTCGGCGCTGGGCGCTCTCCCCCCTCCCCATCTCGTTCCCACCTTAGCGCTCGCGGAGTCCTGGGAGCCGGGCGGGAGGAGGAGGAAGAAGAAGAGAAGGAGGAAGAATAGAAGGAGGAAGGACCCAGGCAGCAGGGCCTTCTCCCTCGGCGGGGGCAGGCAGAGCATCCCCTCGCGGCGGGGAGGGAGCCGCGGGGCCGCCCCGGAGCATCGCGGCTCCTCGAGGTGCGGGGCCGAGCACGGCGGCTTCGACAACACCTTTTAGATTGATTTTTTTTTTTTAGGGGGGGGCTTTTTTTTAAAGCTATATCTGGCAGCCGGCGACGTTCAGGTTGTTCCTCTAGTGGGGTTCTCTGGAACACCTTGTTTTTCCATTGAGATCTCCCTTCCTTCTATCGCAGAGGAAGCCTTTGCTCTTCTATACCCATATTTTTTGGTCCCTTGCGCGAAACGCCGCTTTGGGGAAGCATCTGTGGACGGGAAAGCTTCGGAGGAGGCAGCCAGGACCGGTGAGCAGTCTCCTCGAGATGTGGACCTTTCTGGGTATCGCCTCCTTCATCTACGTCTATAAAAAGTGCGGAGACCTGATGACTTACGCTAACAAGGAGGTGCTGCTCTCCGTGCTCGTGTTCTTCTCCCTCGGCTTGCTGCTCTCCTACAGGTACCGCTTCAGGGGCCCCAAACAGCAGCAGCAGCAGCGAAAGACCCACCCGGGGATGCTCTCTGATGTGCTCTCGACTTTACCTCTCATTGGCTTCTTCTGGGCCAAACCCGCCCCGGGACCTCAACAAGTCAAACAACCCAAATCCAGAAAGGTAGGTTCAGCACGTGGGGTGCAGTGTCCTGCCGCTGTTCCCTCTGTCCTAGTGAGGGAAGGATGCTAAGAAGGGGTCGGAGACTGTCTTTAGAAGCCGGATTGGTTGTGTTTTCCATTAGTTTCAAATGGCAGAAGAAACAGTGAAACTTACTTAAGTGGTAGACCAGGGGGTTTGTAGAGTCGAATCAAATGTGTTTCAAGACAGAATTGTAGTCAAGGATTATTATTCTAGCAGAAAAACATCTTAAATTGCCAGTCTGTTGTAGAGATGAAGGGATGGAGCATCTGTTCTCTGAGGAGAGGCTGAGAGTGCTGTGGTTGTCCAGCCTGGAGGACAGAAAGCTCGGGGAGAGTATCATCCGTGTATAAAAATACCTGAAGGGAGCAGGTGAAGAGGATGGAGTCAGGCTCTTAGTTTGAGGTGCCCACTGACGGGACCAGAGGCAAGGAGCAGAAATTGAAACTCAAGATATTTGGAAGAGATTTTTACTATAAGGATGACTGAGCACTGGCACAGATTGCCCAGAGGGGTGGTGGAATCCCCATCCTTGGAGATTTTCAAAACCCAAATGGACATGGTCCTGGGCAGCCTGCTCCAACTGACCCTGCTTGGGAGGGGCCTTGGGACCAGATGACCTCCAGAGGTCCCTTTCCAGCCTCAGCCATTCTGTGATCAGCTTCCCAGTACTTCTGTATGAAACACATCTGTTTATACAACTGCAGGTAAGACTTATTTGGAAATTATTGCTAAACTATTGCTTGTACAATAGCTACAGGACCTGAGCTCAACCAAGCAGTGTGTTCCACTGAGCCCAGCCGTGATACTTGCTGTAAGGCAGTGGAGAGAGCTGTATGTGAGGCTGGAGCTTAGCTGGAGTCCTGCCATCTAAGGCTACCTACTGGACATGCACGTTCAGTACATCTGTTTGGCTGCTTTCCTCTGTCTTTCTGGCATTTTCAGCCAGACACTGACCTCTTGCACAAAACAACTTGAAACTTGTTTTGTCTGCGAGTCAGAAGTTTTGAATTTTTATTTTGTTTTTCTGGTAAAGCCTGCCTTTACTCCTATTTCTTATATTATCTGAATTCATAGAAAAATGGAATCGTAGAGTGGTTTGGGTTGGAAGAGACCTTAAAGATCATCCAGTTCCAGCCCCCCTGTTGCGGGCAGGCTTATCTTTCACTACACCAGGTTGTTCCATGACCCATCTGGCCTGGCTTTTAGTATTTCCAGGGATGGGACATCCACAACTTCTCTGGGCACCCTGTTCCAGTGCCTTACCACCCTCAGGGGAAAAAATGTTTTCTTCATATTTAATCTAAATCTAGCCTATTTCAAGCTAAAACCATTCCCCCTCATCCTATCACTACATGCCCTTGTAAAAAATTGCCTTTCCCAGCTTTCTTTTAGGCCTCCTTTAGGTACTGAAAGCTTGTTGTAAGGTCTCCTCAGAGACTTCTCTTCTCCACACTGAACAACCCCAGCTCTCTCAGCCTGTCTTCAAGTGCTCCATCCACCTTACAATCTTCATGACCCTCTCACTTCAACAGGTCCATGACCCTCTTAAAGCTGAGCACATTACTCCAGATGAGGTCTCATGAGAGCAGTGTAGAGGGGCAGTATCACCTGCTGGTCACACTTCTTTTGATGCATACCAGTCTGTGACTGGCTTTTTGAGCTGCAGGTGCACATTGCTGATTCCTGTTGAGCTTCACAACCAACACCCTGAAGTTCTTCTCTTCAGGGCTGCTCTAAATCCATGGTCTGCTCTAAATCCATGGTCTGCATAGACTGTATTTGTGCTTGGGATTGCCTGATCCTGGTGCAGGACCTTGCACTTGGCCTTGTTGAACTTCGTGTGGTTAGCACAGGCTGATCTTGCGGGTCTGTCAAGGTCCTTCTGGGTGGCATCACTTCCCCACAGCGTATTATCTGCACCACACAGCTTGTTGTCAGCAAACTTGCTGAGGGTGCACTCAATCTCACTGTACTTATCTGCAACAAAAATGTTAAGCACTGATAGTGCCAATATTGACCTTTGAGGAATGCCTTTATCCCCTGAGTGGTTCATCCATCAAATCCATGTCTCTCCATTTCAGAGACAAGGATGTTGTGTAGGACAGTGTCAAATGCGTTGCACACCCTTGTTGCATTGGAGGTATAAACATGATGCTATGCCAATAGAAATCTTGTTGTCAGTGTTGTTGTGGGTGTTGGTTTCTCTGATGCAATCGTATTTTTACCACTGTCAGCACTGTAGAGCAGAGGCATTTGTGAAAGAGTGAATTGGACTCTATTCTACCAGCTGGAGAAATGCCTTGCAGGTTTGCAGTGGAATTGCCCTTACAGCATTTTTTCACTTTGTAGTTTGTGATTAGATGCTGTTTGAAGGATGCTATAACATAGCTCAAGTTCAGATATCAGTTTATGTGTTAACTGATGTATAATCTGATATATGTCAATTCTTAACGGTTTTTAAATGTAGATGAATGGTAATTTTGCTTATACTTTTGACTGTCTGATTTTTCAGTTTAGGACCACTTCTTTATAATGTTTCCCAGGCAACTGCCTCTGCTGACACTTCTCCATGCAGAGTATTACTGTAACCTGTTATTTTGGTAGGTAGGTTCACTTACAGTAAAATTAAAGAGAAGTACATTTTCCAGTGAACCTGATAAATTCTTATTTGCAAAGTGCTCCGACCTCTGTGTAGTAGTGACTCACTGGTATGAAGGCATGGGTGTGTTACATTATAGAGGAAGAATATGGAACAACCTTCACTTACTGTCTTTTTTAGGAACTTGACTTTCAGTCTCTCTGAGGCAGTGTTAGTGTTTTGTCTTTGATCAGCAGGGTGATTTTAAGCAAGGATCTTGATTTTGTTTGAAGAGGGTATTGGTTTTCCTTTTCTCTGTTTGTTTTATTTTAATTGGATTGCAGAGGTTGTAGAGAGATTTCGTTTTGGACCAAACTAAATGGGAAAATGTGCTCTCAGTCCCTTGACTCCAGGTGGAACTAGTCTAAAGTCGGCCCTCTAACAAGGTTATGGTACAGATACATCAGCACCTGTAACTTTGTTCGCTTTCTTTTCTCGAGGATAAAACAGAAGCAGACTTCTGTGATGTGCATCTGACAGAGACCGTTCCAAATGCAACAGCATCACCCCAATATGATCCAGAAGTCATCATTGTTGGATCAGGCGTACTTGGTTCTTCCTTGGCCACAGTGCTCTCCAGAGATGGAAGAAAGGTGACTGTGATAGAGAGGGATCTGAAAGAACCTGACAGGATAGTTGGAGAGTTGTTGCAACCTGGAGGTTTTAATGCACTTAGAGACTTGGGTCTTGAAGGTGAGTGCATTTCAAAATGTGAATATTATCTGTAATGCAGCAGCTACTACACTTAATATTTTTAGAAAAAGCATGCCTACAGGGACAATGAATAAATACACTATCTACCTTTAATATCTGAAGTAAAAATTCTTGTGTATTTCCAGTATGCCATTTTGAAAATATTCATCCTTCAACACGTGTTTTGATTAAGAAAGTTGGACTCTCTATAAAGAAATTCTTTTCATACACAGTTAAGTTTTCTTAACAACATTTTTCACTCATCTGTTCGCTTATATTTTGCAGATACAGTAGAAGGTATTGATTCACAGATAGTAAATGGTTACATAATTCATGATATAGAGAGTAACTTGGAGGTTGAAATTCCTTATCCAACATCTGAGGATGGCCATGTGGTGAGTGGAAGATCTTTTCATCATGGCCAGTTCATCATGGGTCTCCGAAAGGCAGCTATGGCAGAGCCTAAGTAAGTCACTTTGTGAACAGCACAGTTGAAATACAGAAAATCAGAAGCTCTGTTCCCAGCATCCATGAGATTCCTTAACCATTTCACTCTGTCCCCAATAGCTGCAATGAACAAGACTGAGAAAATGTAACAGTTAGAATCACTCCTTCTGTATTCTGTAGACATGTTTGTGAGTTGCATATACATCAGACATTACTCTTTGGGACAAGTTAATCTTTAAACTACAGGAATATGGGCTTTAAGTATCAGGCAAGATTCTGGCCCATCTGTGTAAAAAAATAGGTCAAGGGTAGAGGACTGATATCTCCTACTGATTCTTGGGTTTGACATTTTGCCAGAAGATGTGACATCTTCTCAGTGAGCAGCGTAGAGAATCTCTTTGTTCAAGAAGACTGAGAAAATTGGGGTTGTTCAGCCTGGAGAAGAGAAGGCTCCAGGGAGACCTTATTGCAGCTTTCCAGTACTTAAAGGAGGCTTGGAAGATAAATGGAGACAGATGTTTTAGCAGGGCTGTTGCAGTTGTGCAAGGGTAATGGTTTTAAACTAGAAGAAGGGAGATTTATATGAGATATTAGGAAGAAATTTTTTTACAAAGAGGGTGGTGAAACACTAGAACAGGTTGACCCGAGAGGTGGTAGATGCCTCATCCACAGAAGCGTTCAAGGTCAGGCTGGACAGGTCTCTGAGCAACTGCATCTAGTTGCAGATGTCCTTTTTCACTGCATGGAGGTTGAACTACTTTAAGGGTCCCTCAACTATTCTATGATTCTAAGAAATGTGTGGCAAATTTGGTATAATTTCTTAGAATCATAGAATAGTTTGGGTTGGAAGGGACCTTGAAAGAAGGTCATCTAGCTGAACCCTCCTGCCATTAGCAGGGCTGTGTATTTTTTTCACTGATGCTGTCTCTGATGGCAGAAATCAAGCCTCTTTTGCATGTTCTGCTTTTTCTGATAGCAAGAAGTCAAGCAAAATGACTAGAATGAAGCACTAAATGGAAGTAGCTCTTTCCAGTTATTAACTTAGGGTTTTAAGATTCTTGAAGATTCTTTCCTCTCTTCCTGATGAAAAAAATGGTGTTTGGTGTTTCCTCTATAACTGATTTATGTCTTTTGTACAAGAGACAAGGAGGAAACTTTTAATTAAAATAAATGGGTTCTAGCTGTTGTTTTCTGTGGAATATTTTTCTGTTTTGTGAGTACTATGATATGAATTACTAGAAGTAGCACTAAAAGATTGCTGCTCTAGTAGAGCTGAAATTAATAACAACTGTGTTTACAAACTACAAAAGCTAAAGCCTTCTCATTGATGCTTCAAGTTCAGTGAAATCTGGGCACCTCTTTGCTCTCTCTACTTGTGGGGAAAACTCCAGTAGCTGTACACAGTCTTTGAAGCAGAAACAAAAGCTAATGTTTGTAACTCGAATTCAATTCTTTCCCCTTTTTCCACAGTGCCTATAATGTTCATTTTGTGCATGTTTGCTTTCCATTTTAATTGTAGCATAGAAAACTGCATGTTTAGTTAAGGTGCAGTTCTTCTAGTACTATGAGGATTTGTCTTTCATCTCAAAGCTTGTGAAAATATAGGGGATAATGATTAGGCATTAATATATCTTCTTTAGAAGTACTAGGCAATATGAACTTATTTCCGTTGAATAAAACAGATTTTGCCGAGGAAGGAAGTAGGGCATCATCAGCTGATTGTTTTTATAATAGTTGAGAACCAGAAATAGAAGCAAGCACTTAAATAAATAACTGAAATGACAACTATAAAAGAAATTCAAAGCCAATAGAATCTGCATGACTTATACCATCTGAGATGTTGCTGCACTCTTCTGATGTGGAAACTTCTGTTATTTTGATAACAGCCAACCTGCCTGTTGCCTGGCAAAGGAAGCCAGTCCTATCACTATATGCCCTTGTAAAAAGTCTTTCCTCAGTTTTCTTGTAGGCCTCCTTCAGGTGCTAGAAGGCCACTCTGAGTTGGCCTTCTGGTTTGCGAGCACACATTGCTGGCTCATGTTGAGCTTCTCATCAGTCAGCATCCCCAAGTCCTCCTCCACAGGACTGCTCTCAGTCACATCGTCCCCCATCCTGTATTCAAACTGTGGATAGTCCTGACCCAGGTGTAGTACTTTGCAGCTGGCCTTGTTGAACCTCATGAGGTTTGTCCAGGTTCACTTCTCCGGCCTGTCCAGGTCCCTCTGGATGACATCCCGTCCTTATGGTGTGACAACTACACCACTCAGCTTGGTGTCCTCTGCAAACTTGCTGAGGGTGCACTCAAACTTGCTGTCTATATCATTGATGAAAATATTAAACAACACTGATCCCAGTAAGGACCTCTAAGGGACACCACTTGCCACAGATTTCCATCTGGATATTGAACCATTGACTGCTACTGTCTGAATGCAGCCATCCAACCAATTCCTTATCCACCAAACAGTCCACCCATCAAATCCTTATCTCTCCAATTTAGAGAGAAAGATGTTGTGAGGGACTGTGTCAAATACTTTACAGAAGTCCAGATAGATCACCTCCATTGCTTCTCTCGTGTCCACTGGTGTGGTCACCCCATCATAGAAAGACAGTGGGTTGGTGATGCAGGACTTCCGTCTGGTTATGAAAATATTTTTGAGGGAGGGAGTGTCCATTTCAAGCTAAGTCTGAACTGCTGATGTCATGTCTAGCAACTCGGACCAAACGAAGGATTTACAGAGATTTAATTTGTGAACATTAAATAGCTATGGTTGGAAGGTATAAGTAAGAGATGCTCAGTTCAAGGTCTGAGCATAAGCATTAACAGAACTTTAAAAGTATAAATAGTAAAAAAAAAGTGTAGTCTGAATTCCTGAGGTGAAAAACTAGATGTCCCTGTCCTAAAACGGCTGGATTATTTTAGAGTTCTCTGAGAATTAGGTACCTCACTTTTATCTAGTGCCCGTTAAGTGTTGAAGGGCTGCTTTGGATCTTGCTCCTGAATTCTGCTTGGAGTTAGGTCTCACCTGCCTTGTCAGTGTCCCCTACTGCTAAGCAGGGGTGACTCAGTTCACTGCCTGAAATCTGAATGTTATGACAGACTCCTCTCTGCATCTCTTGTATGGCCTTGGAGCACCTGAAGCACAACAGGGAATTCTGCTGAGTGGCAAGGTGTTCAATGTAAGCACTGCAGTTTTAGAATATTCTGAAGTACCAAGCCAAGTGGTAGTGTTGAACTGAAAACAGTGACAAGAACTTATTGGCAGTTAATGTGGCTTCTGGAAGTGGTCAAGAACGTGTATTTAAAATTTAAATAAACTGTTAAGTGTTGGCAGAGACAAGATTAGTGAAAATCTGTTTTTCCTTCTGTGCCTAGTGCCTTGAAATGTTGGAATCATCAATCTTCTTCCATGCTGTTCTAATCCCTCTATTTTATTTCAGTGCAAAATTCATTGAGGGGACTGTGTTACAGTTGCTTGAGGAAGATGACTGTGTTGTGGGTGTTCAGTACAAGGACAAAGAAACCGGAGATATTAAGGTAAGACAGTTTTCTGTAACAGTCTTTGTTAAACTTCTGAGAAAATCAAGGGTTGGTTTTTACGTGTATATAATTTTTTAAAAACCTCTGCTTTGGAGCACTGGTAAGTTTAGGTAGCACCTACATGCTGAAGTTCTGGATATACGGCTTGTTGTCTAGAAAAGCCAAATTTCTAATCTCCTATTTTGTTGACTTTAAAATTCCTTTGCTGCCTAAAGTTATGTAGTTGATGGGCTCAGATGTGCTCTGATGGGGAAGACAAGAATCTCCTGTCTATGCTCCTCTGCCTCCACGCAAGACTGAGAAAGTTCCTGAGCAACTGGAAGATTCTGCTCTGAGCAGTACTAACAAGCTCTCTTATCTTTAGGTCATTTAGAAATTGGAATGGTGGTATCATACCATGTGTAAGAGAGCTTTATAAAAGTACTTGCCCAAGAAGTTGCAGACTTAGCTGGTTTTAGAACCTTCTCAGGCAAGTGGCATGGCAGCCCAATTGATATCACAGTGTTTTAAGTAGGTAGCTGCAAGAGAGCTGAGTGAAAACATCCGTGGTCACTCTTGAGGTAGCTGGAGGAGCCGGGGTTCCAAGTCTTGTTCCTTTGGTCTGTCTTACGTATCATGAAAAATGAATAACAGCATATTAGGAAATCCACTGTAGTAGAATAAGGTATTGAATCCCACACTGTTACTGGAAAGGGGGAGAGTTTTTGTGGCATCATTTCCGGTTTGTTTTTTTCCCCAAATCAAATTGCCTTTAGCATCCATCAATGTTAAAGGGATTTTTTGTTTTGTTTGGGGATTGGAGGGGAAGAAATTTTTTACCATGAGGGTGGTGAGGCATTGACACATGCTGCCCAGGGAAGTCATGGATGCCCCATCCCTGGAGGTGTTCAAGGCCAGGTTGGATGAGGCTTTGAGTAACCTGATCCCATGGCAGAGGCGTTGGAACTGGTTGATCTTTAAGATCCCTTCCAACCAACCTAAACCATTGTGTGATTCTGTGATTGTGGTTTGAGATTTGTGTTTATGCTTTATGCATTTATGGATGATGTTGTTGTAATTTTAAGTCTAATTTATTTGACCAATAGTCATAAGACCAGTGTTTTATCCTGCATCTTGAGAGCATGGATGTTGTTCTTAAGTCTTTGGATTTCCTATCTGTGTGATGGGGATAAACAAATTCATGTTTTGCTTTGAATGCTGCAGTTCCATGGCTGGAAAGAGCTGTTTCATTTGCTGGCCTGGATCTTTGACTTTAAAAATCCAGTAGAAGAAATTTATATTAAATATTTCTAAACTGTGTTTCCCTGCATGTTACTTTTACAACTGGGAAACTACTTAGGGAAAAAACCCGCAAAACCCAAACCCAAAGCCTGTTTATATTCCCTAGCCTGCTTTCATAAAGAAGAGGGACTGATTGATGTTGTGTGCCTGTGTTTTTCTGTTCTCTCCATCCCTTTTATCTTCCACATTGTCTTTGCGATTTTTATTCTGTTAGATGAGGTTCAAATTAGCCAGTATGCTGGAAGTCAACTTATAACATTTATTGAAACCAGGCACCTGAAGACTTGAGTTCTTAGTATGCTGTTTGTAGGAAAATTGTAACGTTCATATCGCTAGACACCAGGGAAACCGTATGGGCAGGTGACCTTGCTGTAATTGCAGGAATAATTAGAGCTTGCAATCTGAGACAGGAATCAATAGGAAAGAGGTTTTGTTAGCTCTTCTCAGGAAGCTCATTTCTCTTAAGTTCAGACACTATAAATGGTTATTATTTTACTCAGCTCTTCTCTCGTATGATTTTTTCTGACTTCCCTTCACACAGCAAAATATGTAAGGATGTGTGACACAAGTGGGTGAGTCCATCCCTGTGCAGGACAAAACCGCTCATGGAGGAGCCCATGCAGAACCTGGCTCACTGGATGCTTCTTTCCAATAAAAAATGAAACTAATGAAACATGACATGCTTTTTTGCCTTGTTACATCCTGAAGGTTTAAAAGGAAAACTTTTTTTTTCTGCTCACACCAAACGTATGAGATTATTGAATACCAAGGACTAATGGTCAACTTATAAATCTATAGTTATTTATGGTTAAATTACTGAGTATACTGACATTAAGAAAGCTGTAAGTGGAAGGAAACATCCACTTCTAAATGCTTTCTAGTATAATGTTATATTGCCATAGCAGTAAAATGCTTGAAAATATATTTTAGTAATCAGAATAATTTGTTTATGTTAGAGGGCAGTGTCTGTGCTGAACATTAGGAATTTATACATACATTCAGGCTGAATGTAATCAGTTTACTCAGATTTTATTTTGGTTTTTCTTTTATCTATATACACTATTTGTTCTTATAGTTCCTAAATATGCTAGGAACTGCTCTGAGTCCACTGCGTGATCTTTTAAAGAGTGTCTTAGTATGCTTACTGCATTTCAGTTTGTAACGCTTTGGTTTGGTTTGTTTAGTTGCTTAGGCATGGTTCTTTAATTTAAAATTTCTTCTTTGTTTCTTGAAGAGCATATGGGCTGAAAGGAGCAGTTACACTACTTTCTTGTCTTTTTTTATCCTACACAGTCCCCATAACTATTTTTTTTGTGAATGCACCTCTGAAAAAGCTGAAGTATGTATTGTTAGATCAATGTTTAGGGGAAATAGTTAAACATGACTATGAGGAGGTTAACAAATACTGTTTTTCTTAATACATATATTATCAAAATGGTTTGTGATCCTCTTGTGTTTGTTGTTCTATAGAATGTTATAATGTATGAAAATGAGAGAGTTGGAGTTGTTTCCCCCCCCCGTTCTGAAGCAACATTGAAAATGCCTTATCTTTATTTTTTCTTCATGCTGCAGCAACTTCATGCACCTCTTACTGTTGTAGCTGATGGACTTTTCTCCAAGTTTAGGAAAAATTTGGTCTCCAACAAAGTTACTGTTTCATCACATTTTGTTGGTTGCATTTTGAAGGTAACTTTTACATATAATGCTATATAAGCTAGCATTCTCCTGCTTCTTAATGTGGGTCTGCATTTCACTGAATGAATTGTTTGGTTTTTTTTTTCCAGTAGAATCAATTAAAACTTTAAGTTTGTTTTTTTAAAAAAGTGGTTTTTTTAAAAGTTAGATATGCTTTTAGGAGTGGCATGTAGTGTTATCTTAAACATACAGCTGAACAAGGGAGGGTTTAAAAAAAGCTGGATTAGGATTCAGCATTGCTAGTTTAAGGTGAGCGTTGGAATTCTGTGTGCTGGCTCATAGAAAATTCAGGGTTTTTAAAAGAAAAACAGGTTCAGTATCTCATATAAGGTAGTGCTATGTGTGATATTTATATTTTTATACATATATATCTTACAGAGCACTAATCTCTGGATTAGATGGGCACCATTGTAAAGCTGGAACACAATCTGAACAATTGTTTCCTTGGGTATAGGTGCTTTGACTTATTTGTGTTAAGATATAGGTAGCTAAGATAGTGAGACTCACTTTATCACAGTAGTTATGGCATTTGTTCAGGGAGCGGAAATCTTGAGCTTAAAATCATCCTAGCAGCTGTGAGTCAAACCACCTATATTTTATGTTCCAGAAGAATACTCAGACTATGCTACTGTCTGAAGGCAGGAAACCTTACCACTAGGTATCTTCAAGATCTATAAACCTCAAGAAAGTGTTTGGTAGCTGGATGATTGGAGAACACAAGTAGAAAACCTGGCTGGGCCTTGCCTTCTGTGGCTGCTGCATTAACAGCAAAAATAATTAAAGGAGAAGGGACCAAAACTACAGAATTTTCACTGTACTCATAACACTGACTTGGAGGAATTTTTTGGGTCCCTAAGCCAGTTACCACCCAGTGCCTCCTGTTTCTCTACTTCTGGATACTTGTTTAAGACCTATTTAGATAGGACTCTGTGTTTCTTCCCCAGCTGGTATCTCCACATAGTTCTATACAGACTAGTGT
Organism: Coccyzus lansbergi; assembly: GCA_033558105.1. Lineage (NCBI taxonomy): Eukaryota > Metazoa > Chordata > Aves > Cuculiformes > Coccyzidae > Coccyzus > Coccyzus lansbergi. Next base: position 3,186,656 of record JAUMJK010000026.1, on the reverse strand, counting down.
ATTTCGTTCCCTCCCACTGTTTTCTTTATGAGAAGAAAACAAAGTGATCTTATGGAAAACTATTACATTGATTGCATTACATGTTTTCAATGGCATGTATTAAATATTAGTGAGGTATTCAAGTGAAGTGTATAACCTGATGTATATTCTAGTAAATATTAAAATGTATTAATATTAAATATTAAAATGTATTAAAAGAACTGTAATATGAAGTTCAGAACTTGCTTTTTAAAAACTACACAACTTAATCTGATATTGGATTTTATTTCAAAGTATTTCAGAAAATGCTTTTGTATAGCTGAAATTTCATACCCTTTCATTAATCAGTCTCAATCTTTCTGCTCTTACCTTTCCTTTTTAAGGATGCACCACAGTTTAAAGCTAATTATGCTGAACTTGTTTTAGCTAAAACTAGTCCAGTCCTAGTCTATCAGATTTCTTCATCTGAGACTCGAGTCCTTGTTGATATACGAGGGGAAATGCCAAAAAATTTAAAGGAATACATGATTGAGAATGTTCATCCACAACTACCTGGTAAGTCTAAAAAGATTTCCATCCATAACTGTCACAGTTAAATGTGCCCAAAACAGCATGTTTCACTGAATCCATCTAACTATGTGGACTTTATCCACATATGCGGTTACTGTTTCAGTAATCATTCACCTTTCTTCAATTCCACATCAAAGTAGATTGTTCAGCTCACATCTGTGAGGTTAGCAGTTCAGAAGTTTATTTTTAAGCATATCTCTAAGAAGAGCTTAAAATGGGTTGTGTGTGGATTATTTTAGTAATGTAATGAAAATATTTGATTATTGCAGATCACTTAAAGGAACAGTTCCTAGTAGCAGTTCAGAATGATCGTTTAAGGACTATGCCAGCCAGCTTCTTGCCTCCTTCAGCTGTAAATAAAAAAGGTGTGTACTATGAAATAAAAGGAGGGGAAAAGGCTTTATAAACCTCTTCTGGGACTTAGGGCTTTGTTGTCGTAGATGTATATTTTTGTTGAATACAACTGTCTCATAATTCTTCTATGAAAAGTAATATTTTGAAAATATGAGCCTTGGGCATAGTTTAACTGCAATGTTTATATCGACAACACACTTCAAATCGTTGTCTGCCTTACTTTTAAATTTAAATAATTCAGTTGTTCAAGCTTAGACAAATGTGCTCTTCTTAAGCAAAACTTGCTTAAAAAAGGAAAGAAATTAGGGTAAAAAATGTTTGTGTGTCTGTGCTCTTTGACACACACACACACATACATATCTATAGGCGAAAAAATATTTTGACCTTAATCATCTTAAAGGTTCTTCGTATGACATCGGGTTTTATTCTTCTTTTCTTTTTTCATTTTTAATTTCTAGCGGTTATCCATCTTATTTTCTGATGGGAATGAATTTGTAGTAAGTTTGATTTTTAAGAAAATAGGAAGCTTGAATTCCAAGATTATGTTATGGTCATGCAGTATTTCATTAATTCTTACTCTCCTTTTAGGCGTTCTTCTTTTAGGAGATGCATATAACATAAGACACCCTTTAACTGGTGGAGGAATGAGTGTTGTTTTAAATGATGTTAAGATATGGAGAAGTTTGCTCCAGGATATTCCAGACCTTTATGAAGATTCTGACATTCTTAAGGTGAAGCTTTATTGTAGATTTATTTTAGGCAGATTTTCCTGCAATTTAATGACACGCTTTTAAGTTTCATGCAACAAAGGGACGTGTAAGTTATTACTGAGACACATGACTTTTCAGAGATTTAGATAGATAAGACATACATTAAGGATTCACCAGGCAGCAGAACTGTGATTTGTGAGCGCTGTGGCTCTGTGACAAAAGGCAGGTTCAAAACTCTGCTTACTGACTTATTGTGCTTAAGGAGACTGGTGTGCTGTGTCTGTTCAGTGTGCTTTGCTGGCATAACCTTGTATTCCTGCATTAATAGTGTGTTTGTAACATAGATTTATCTTAAATGGCCTGGGTTTAGACCATTCCACTTGTGTGAGTGGTGCTTAGAGAACAGTGAGCTCGTGAACTAAGTTTTTCAAGAGGTATCTTAATGCTCCACTGGCTCTTGACTGCTGCATTAATCTCCCAGTCCTAAGTTAGAAGACATATTTCTTTCCTGGGAATCAGCAGCATCAGTATTGATGCTGCTATTTTACAGAATCAAACTCTATAACTCCGTTCAGGGTTACAAAGCAGGTATGTGTTTATTCGCCGGCCGGTGCGAGGGGGTAATCCTCCTAACTCACACACCGAACAGTCTAACAAGCAGATAGTTATAGTGTGAAGACATGCCTGTTCATAAGTGCCTATTACATATTCATGACCTTTCTTCACTTCTTATTATAATTAGATTCGAGAAGCTTTGTCTATGCTCGCACAGTCACAGTCTGGGGTTCAGGGATGAAGTAGTCTTCATCTTCCTCATGAACTGTCCCTGAATTCAGTCTGTGTGCAGGCGCAGTCTCATCCTGGTTGAGCTACAGTCAGCTTTCTACTGTTGTGCTTCTGCCTTATCAGTGAATGTCTGTGAATGAGCTTCTCTCTTATCAACATCCAGGGTCTTCAATGCCTTTACTAGCAGACAATGCATATTTCAGTAAGCTAAGCTGTCTAAGTTTTCCTAACGTTTCTGCAGTTTTTCTAACTGACTAATATGCCCACACATCACTGGGCTTGTTTTTCCAGTAAGATTAGATAAAAAATTCTGATGAGTAGGTAATAAGATTTCTTTTTTTTTTTGCTGCTTTTTATAAGGTTAGTCATATTGTCAGTTGGCTAAATTACAGTTAGAATAATTATAGACTACAAGTGAATGATACAAAATGTATATCTGGAAAATGAGAAGCACTTAGAGGGACTCCGAATGTCAGGAAAATACAGGACTTACTTACCTGATCAAATGCAGATACTTACATCTTAGTTAGCCTCAGACTTTCAGTTATTTCTGACTTAGTCAACAGAAATTTCTGACCTACCCCAGCCACTTAATGCAGGCTGAGATGAAGCACACCCTGGAAATGCCTTTTTCTATATTTAATGTGAGAAGAGCCTAGATAACTGGCGTGACAAGTTTCCAAAATTACATAATGACCTGGCTTGGAACCAACTAGCGTTATCACTAATTTTCACAAGTGTGACTTTCTGGGAATCCGTTGAATGCTGTTATGTATACACTGATGGAAATATTTTTTTTTCCTTTTTCAGGCAAAAAGAACATTTTATTGGTCAAGAAAAAAATCTCATTCTTTTGTAGTGAATGTTCTTGCCCAGGCACTTTATGAACTCTTTGCTGGCACAGATGGTAAATATACTTTTAAAATAACTTCTGACTAATTAAATTAAAAGATAAATTAAAAGATAACTTGGTAACTAAATAAGCCTGGGGAGGGGATCTGTATGTATGTGAGCATATATACTTAAATACATATACATATCAACACATGGACATATGTGTGTATTTATAGCTATCTGTATATTGATATGTATTAAAAATATATCAATCAAAGGATTTTAATGAGTTACTTTGTGTTCTCTGCCTGGGTGTTCAGTTTTAGTGCTGTGTAAACCAAGTTTTCGCAATGTGAGGGCAAACAAAGGGAAAACAGAAGACACTTATTCTTATGTCATTCAGTTTAAGAATAAGTAGATATTCTGTAAGACAGTCCTCTACTTAAGTGAAACTAGCTCAAGATCCAGCTGAATTTAACAGAACAACAGTTACCAATGTCCTGGATTTAATATCACTCCTGTGTATGCTAAAAATGTTTTGGTATGTGTTGAATGTGATTCTTGAGTAATTTTAATTCATTTTGTAGATTCCTTGCACCAGCTAAAGAAAGCCTGTTTCCATTACTTCCGACTGGGTGGAGAATGTGTCTCAGGACCTGTTGGTTTGCTCTCTGTGTAAGTTCAGTGTGCTGGTAATAATTACTGTGAACTGGGTCAAGTGTCCTGAGCCTTTGTGAGGATCTGCTTTACTCCCAGTCTGTCAGGTCTGCACAGGGAGAATGGTCCACATGAGCCTTTATTTTTAGAATTATACTAAAGATTGGGGCTTTAATAGAAGCTGTATGTTTAAATGCTGACTCATTTTCCTTCATAAAAAATGCTACTAAAACCTAGAGAGAAGCTAAAGGAGGGGACATGGCAGTTTGACTGAAGTACAGGGGTCCAGACAAGCAGAGGAGCTGGTAGACGTTTCATGCTTTAATTGACAATAGTCAATGATGAGGTCTTCCATAAAGGAGCATGAGGAACTGGTAAATCAGTAACTGTCAGTTTCTTCTGAATTGTTCCTCAGAAACTATAAAATGTGCAATAGATCATACTACTCTGAGTATGTGAGAATGTGTGCGTTTATATTTGTCTGCTTTTGGAATGAGAGCTAGAAGTGAATTTGTATTGTTTAGTTGAGATGGCAGGATCAGAGCTGCCTGAATCAGTGGGGGCATAATCTCGAGTGGGGATCTCTATTTGTAAAATGAAAATTTGTCAGGGCTTTTGATTTTACTTATTTTCATGCTTTTATCTGTTTTAATACAGGTTGTCTCCTAAACCAATGGTACTGATTGGCCACTTCTTTGCTGTGGCACTGTATGCTGTATATTTTTGCTTTAAATCAGAGTCCTGGATCACCACACCTCGAGCATTTTTCAGTAGTGGAGCTATTCTTTACCGGAGCTGCTCTATAATATTTCCACTTATTTACTCTGAAATGAAGCATTTAGTCTACTAAAATGCAGGAAGAATGAATGGGAGAAGAAAACATCAAAGTCAGGATGCCTTCAAAATCTTTGGACATGTACTATTTAATATTGTATTATGTTTTCTTCTTTTCAAAATGCAATTTCCTTGATAAGGATTTGACTTAATTTTGGTTTTGTGGTTATATACATATATATTATATGTAAATATTCTTTGCTTTGAAATTTAAATTCAAAAAGGAGTTAGCTGCTTATGAGGACCATAATTAAGTGTTGGCATGTGGTAGCAATTGCCAGTTTTGTCAGAATTTCATTCATTGCTTTATCCATTGCTGAGTGCACCACTGATATTAATAAACTGAAAAGTGATAACTCTAAACCATATGCTGCTATTATCCTTCATGCTTTTTTTTCCTGCTCAGTAGTTCCATAGGCTATTTCTTCATTACTGTGAAATAGTGTAAAAACATTCTTGATTTGGGTTATTTCATTAGGGTTTGCCTCTTCTTTTTCAGTCGCAGCTGAGACACCAGTCTACTGACACTTAAAAGGACACTGTAAAGGATTTCAGATCTTGAAGTATTTTTTACTTTGGTCACTGTTGCAAGTGCCATGTTGCTATTCTGAAATCAGTGTTTACACCAGAATTAATTTAAACGAGTAATAATCAAGCCATAGTTACGTTGGCTACTGCATTGCACTCAGGTACTGAAAGCACATCTTTCTGAAACTTTCTTACTATCTCACTTCGTTTTAAAAACAGGGGAGTTGTTTTGGTATGCTTGGGATGTGTGCAATTGTAGTTTAACACTGCCACAAACTGAAGCACAGCAACAAACTGGATCCACTGAATCAAATTCAATCCAGCCTGTTTCCAGTACATGTTAATCTTTAATATTACTTCTTAAAATTCATAAGAAGTACCATGTTGGTGTCCTTTTAATACTTGGAGTATGAGGGGTTTTTTCTGTAGAAGTTACTGCATGCTGCTAGGGAGTCCATGTCTTTTATTGTTGGTCATTGTTCCTCTCAGTGTTCTCTTTATCAGTATGTTTTCCTTTGTTCTTGTGTCTTCATTTTTCTTTACCTTTCTTACGATTGCTTTGTGTATCACTTTATGGCTTCTCGTGTTTTGACTTGCCTAAAGAGTCACCCATCAGTGCAACCTAGAGCTCAGAGCAGTAACAGGTTGCATTTCTCTATACTGGTGAAACTTTGACTTTCTTGAGAATGACTGATTGGATAAGCTGTGTATAAATACACGTTTTATGTTGGACAGTGAGAAGCTTTTTTGGTATTTTATTTGACCAGTATCTCAAATGACATGTTCTTTTCCAGAAGTAAAATTATATATATTTTTCTAACCATTGTCTCTTTTGCTACCCTCTTGAACTTACCCTCATCATGAATATGTTTGTGTTTAAACTTTAGGATAAAGTAATATTATTTTCAAATATACAGTAACTAAATGATACCCCTTTAAGGGTGTACAAAGTTTGCAGAATTTATACAAGTGTTTTCAAAATTTGTGACAATTTTGAAAATATTGCTTAATCTTACAGTTCCTGTTTTTTTATATCCTGTGCAGTCAGTCTCTTTAAAGTGAAGGATGAACGGGCCTTAGACAAATACACATCCTCAGCTAACTGAAATAAAAAAGTTATAATATTTGTAGATTTTTTTTTTTGTTGTTGTGATTCGCTGTTTAATGAGTTTTTTTAGGTCCTGATATTTCAGGAAATACCAGTGTACTTAAACTTACAGATGTGTTTAAGCTGGCTTTTTTTCCTTTTCTTTTCTTGAACCCAGTGCCTGGTTAAGAGTCTTGATGATCTAGATAACGACCACTTATTGTAAATTACTGTGGGGATGATACAAATCTTGTATGTATGTGTAAGGAAGAGCATCCTGAAAATATGACCCATTGAATGGTTACATGCCTTGTCCTCAGGAGATGACAAGGACTTACTTTGAAGTATTGAACAAACTGGGATGATGTAGAGAAGGCTGCACAGAGTGTGCACTTCTAACTGAAATTATGGATGAGTTGGTCTCTGACAGGATTTGACAGTGTTGGGTGGGCTCCTTCTCCAGTTAGTCAGAGGCACCCAGTGGCACTTTGCCCCACTGCAGAAAGCTAGCAGAGCAGAATTCCAACCTCTTTCCTGTAGTCCCTAGCTAAGGTGTTTTTCTGAGGGATACAGAGGGAGGTTGGGGGATGACTAGACATAAGTTGGAATTTCATGGTGAGGCTGGTGAGGCACTGGCACAGGTTGCCCAGGGAAGTTGTGGATGCCCCGTCCCTGGAGGTGTTCAAGGCCAGGTTGGATGGGGCATTGGGCACCTGATTTAGCGGGAAATGTCCCTGCCTATGGCGGGGGGTTAGAATTAGATGATCTTTAAGGTCCCTTCCAATTCAAACCATTCTATGATTCTTTGAAGGGAGTGTCATGAAAGAAGCAGTTGCTGAGCCAAATGAGAGTAAGAAGAGTAAAGTTAGCAGTGAGTGGGCAATGGAATCTGGCATTGCCAGCTGAAATATGCAACAGTATGTAAGAGTCCTGGGAGTCATTTCCTACACCTGTGTGCTGCCAAGGGAAACATTATGCCAGGAAAGGTGTGTCACAGGCATGATTCAGAATCTGAGAGGAACACAGTGCACACACAGACAACTCACATGCTACATCAAATAAGTAGATCTATAGACTCTAAAGATGCTCTAAGGATTCGTTCTAAAGATTTTTGCACTGCAGAATTTAATACCATCCTGCACCCTTAGCAGCAAGCTTCAGTGAGTGTTGTGAGTCCATGAGAGATGCATTGTGTACGTGGCTGTCCCTGTATTCCAGGAACACTGACAGCTAGAGATAAACAGGAGAGCAGAAAGAGCAAGAGAAGCAGTGATGAGACTGTAGCTTAGAAAATGGTGCAGGAATGTGAAAACTTGCTAGTGGTGGGGAGGAATGAGGAAAATACAGTTACATTCTCAGCTAGTCTAACAGTCTGGGATTTGTTTGTAGGTGGCGAGTTGGTTCCTGTGTGCAGAACCTGTTTGAGAAATTTGTGTCATGTAAATGTTCCTGGTCATCTCTTTTTTGGGTGTGGTTTATTCTGAATGAGCCCTTTACTGGAAAATACAAGGGCAATGGGAGTGGTTTTTTTATTACAGCTTTAAAATGCCTGCGTGCAGGCATGCAGTATTGGATTTCACTTGAGGAGTGACGTGTTTGGGCCGTGTTCGTGCTCCAGTGCAAGCAAGTAAAAGGCAGAGTGGTTGGTGACTTTCCTCCTGCCATCACTGTTATCACCTGGAACAAGAAAGTCCTGGATGAACTGATGCATGTTGTAATTTATTACTTGGTTTTCTGAGACAGTGGTAGTATAATCTGATATTAGAAATCTCAAGTATAATTACAATGCCTCTCCGGGAAAGTGTATGAATAGAGGCCTAAATAGTCTGTTCTGCAATGGAAGGAAAGGGGAGTGCATCATTTTTTGTAGATATAAATGTTTTGTTAATGATGTCTGAATAGCACTTGGAAGACTTAAAAATGTTGCATTGATATCTGCGCTATTACTCAGGGAAAAACCAGCCACCACCACCAAAGAAAACACCTCATCTGTGTTGCCCAAGCTCTGTTTGTCAAAGATTTGGTGTTGAAGAACCACACTTGAGGTTGGTTGTTATCAATCTGTTCCACATCAGTGCTGTTACCGGGATTTCTAAACACCTGTGGAAATCTCAAAAAAGGGGATAATTAAAACAGATTGCTCTCTCCCTGATAATGCCAGTTTCTGTGTTGTCTTTCTCCTTTGTGCTTGCTGAGCGTGTCGTTTGTACCACTTTCGTGTGGAAGCTGGGACAAGCACTACTTTCAAAGGCTGCTCGCATCTCCTAAAACCTGCATGTTGGTATTTACTGTTAATGCACCCTGGATGTTTTGTGTCAGTAGAGCAGTAATTTATGACTGGCTCCCAGTGCTTCCACATATTGCTCTCTGGACAAAAGCAAAACCCATTAAATCCAGAATAAATATGGACAGCTGATAAATTATGCATCCTGGAATTCTGGCTTGTTCAGCATGATGTTACTACATGGAAAGTTGTGTCAGCAGTTCCTAAATTGTTCTCCATGGAGCTCCAGAGAGCTTCACAAGCTCCTGTGCTGTGCAGAGTGAACAGCTGCATGACAGAGTTTGCTGAGATAGTTATTCTATATATTGAAAATAAAAGCTGACAGGGTATTTTCAATAGTAACTGAAATTCACTCTTAATATGAGTAAAGTAACATAAATCATAGTATCCTAGAAGAGTTTGAGTTGGAAAGGACCTTAAAGATCCTCCAGTTCCTACCCCCACTGCTATGAGCAGGGATGCTTTCCACTAGATCAGGTTGCTCAAAGCCTCATGCAACCAGGCCTTGAATCCCTCCAGGGATGGGGCATCCGCGACTTCTCTGGGCACCCTTACAGTAAAAAGTTTCTTCCTAATATCTAATATAAGTCTCCTCTCTTTCTGCTTAAAATCATTACCCCTCAGCTTGTCACTATACTCCCTGATAAAAAGCCTGTGTCCTCTTTAAGTACTGGAAGGCTGCTATAAGGTCTCCACAGAGTCACCCTTTCTCCAGGCTAAACAACCCAACTCTCTCAGCCTGTCCTCATAGCAGAAGTACTCCATCCCTCTGATCATCTTTGTAGCCCTTCTCTGGATCCAGTCTAACACATCCATGTCCTTCCTGTGCTGAAGATCCCAGAACTGAGTGCAGTACTCCAGGTGGAGTCTCCCTCAGCACGCTGATCACACTTCTTTTGACAGAGCTGGGATACAGTTTGCTTTCTGGGCTGCAAGTACACTTGTGTTGGGCTTCTCATCCACCAGCACCCTCAGGTCATTCTCATCAGGGCTGCTCTCAATCCATTCCCTGGCCAGCCTGTATTTGTCTTGGGTTTGCTCCAACCCAGGTGCAGGACCTTGCAGGACCTTTTCCTGTTGTTCACCTTGCACAATAGGAAAAATAATTCTGATGGTGGAGCCCAACTGTGAGTCTCCTGGAATCACCATGACTAAGCTTCTCCAGGCTTCCACTCATTTTACAGGTACAGTCAAGAAGTTAAACAGGGGTTTGGAAGTTGTTAGTGAAGGGCTAAAGCAAAACTCCACAGTTCGGCATGAAATGAGCCTTTGCACGCGCTGAAGTGTGTCAGCGAGGGAGCTCAAAATGCTTCAGGCAGGGTCAAGGGAAATTGCAAATTGAAACTTTGGGTCTTTGCTGGCATCTGTTTCTGAAGGTTAGAGATAGTGATGAGCCATGGAGGAAGGGTATTGCAGCAGGTTTTAGAGATGGTCTTCAGGCACAGGTTACCAGGCCTCACTGTGACAAACCTGAGCACACCACATGCATTTAGGCCTGATGTAAAATGTTGCTTCCCTCATTATAGATATCAGATGCTGGGTGAGAGGAGCAGCTGAATGACCTTGAGAGAGAAGTCCCTGCTCACGGGGTGACGCCACAGTGCAGCCCACTGCTCAGTGGACTTGGAGGGGCTCTATGTTTTCATCACATAAAGCGATGGATGTGTAGTGAGCCCCCACTTTGGGGTGTGTGCAGGACAGTGGCTGCAACAGTTCTGTGCCTGCTTTCAGCTTGGGCTGATGCCGGTGCTCTTAGTTCCTGAAAAAGATGTGTCCCAGGCTCCTTGGTTTCTGAAATGATGTGGCCTGACACAATTCTCATGGTTTGCACAACAGGGTGGATTTCAGTCAGGCTTCCTTCCATCAATGTGCTGTTCCCTCACGAAATGTGGGTGCATCCATCACAGCTGGAGGGATATGTGGCAGGTGGAAGGGCAGTGGCTGCCAGCGGCGAAGCTCACGCCGTGTTTTGGCTGGCATAGAATCCTAGAATCACCAGATTGGAAAAGACCCACTGGATCATTCGAGTCCAATCATTCCTATCAAATGCTAAACCATGTCCCTCAGTACCTCGTTCACCCGTCCCTTAAACATCTCCAGAGAAGGTGACTCAACCATCTTCCTGGGCACCCTGTACCAGTGCCCAATGACCCTTTCTGTGAAAATTCTTTTCCTGATGTTCAGCCTAAACCTCCCCTGGAGGAGCTTGAGGCCATTTCCTCTTGTCCTGTCCCCTATCACTTGGGAGAAGAGGCCAGCACCCTCCTCTCCAAAACTTCCTTTTAGGTAGTTGTAAAGAGCAATGAGGATCAGCTAAACAGGAGCCATCAGAGTTCAATCCTGTTTCTTTTTCTAAAAGTTTCTCTCCCAGGCCTTTCAATCTCTTACATGTCAAAACAGCTGGCTATGCCAGTCTGCTCACATTGTTCTGGAATTTAATTTACTAATGCAATAAAAAACCAATAAAATTTAATGTTAATTCCAGTGACCTGAAGAAAGCGGAGTATGAGCACATTGCTGCCCATCCTTGAATTGCTGTCACTGTGCAAAGCTGTTCAGCCTCCTGCTGCTCACCTGCCCTCCTTTGAACTGCCAATGAGGCTGCTGAGGAACTTTAGCTTTCAGCACCTCATAGACAGCAGCCGACTGCACTGGCTCCTGAGGAGCACTGGGTATGTAGGATGCCTTTGAACTAATCTATAGATGCCACTAACACCCAGATGCCCAAATTTTTGTGGACCTGCTTGGCAAGAGCTTCAACAGGCAGCAGAGCATCAGGTGCCGGGGTGTCAGGATGTAGTGCTGTGTATTTGACCTGATTGAGCAGCTATGGCATCGTGCTCCTCACTGCCCCAACCCCCTAGGTGATCTGAGCATATGTGCGTCAAACCCAGAGGTGTGAATACACCTATTTCTGGATTAAGAGCTTCCAGAAATCCTGACCTGCTCCACTGTTTCCTGTGTATTGTCGAGCTGTCCACATACCCATGCAGTTAATGCCTTGTAGACCCCTAAGAAAGCAGCACAGAGCTCAGGAGCAGGGGAGGGGTTCTCTTCTAACACCATGAACGTGGCTGTTAGTTCTGCAGACCAGCTGCCAGAGGTGCACAGAGGTGCCTCAGAGGTGACTCAGCTTTGCTTGGCAGAATGGCAGCTGCCTCATCCCTTGCATATTTTTCTGGGCAGAAGAAGTGAGGTGTGTGTGAGGGGTGTGGGGCTGCGTGTTTGTGTCTGCACATGTGGCAGGGCTGCCTGAGCCCAGGCAGCGGGTTAACAGCCTCCCTTCACCTTTTAGCCTCGAATGGCTATGTGCAAGATCACCTCCTGAAACGAGGTCATGCAGCTCAAAAGGTCTGCAAGGCTGCTTAGGTCCCAGTGCAACTGCAGAGCACACAGCATGCTGGGCTTGCTCAAAAGATCTTGTTTCATCTTTCCTCCATGCAAACTGGTTCCTCTTTCTTCCTATATTATACAGGGACCTTAAAACCTGTGCTCAGTGTGGGATAAACTGGCACTAGTACCCTACTAATCCTACAAATTGCTCATCAGCCTTGTTTTGAGTCTCAGCCTTATGAAAGTTTGTTTCTGTAATCCAGCTGGCTTCTTGCCAGATGATGCCATGCCCTCGCATGGTGCCCACGACACTGCTGTGCCTCTCCAACATCCTGCTGGGCAGGTCTTATCAGCAGGATGTTATCAACAGAATGGAGCGAGTGACACACTGTGGCCAGGCTATGCCACTCCAAGGGCTGAGACACAGCCCTGTGACGAATCGTGGGGCCGGGCAGGTATCCCTGAGGCGGCAGCCAGCTGGTCGAGTGGGGTCATCAGCACAGCAGTGGGAGCCATGGTCCTCCCTGCCACACACTGGTCAGGTAGCAATGGAATGTTTTCCCCAGTAGAGGACAATCTGTTAACAGACCATGCCCTGTGATACATTCAGGCACTTTCATAATCCTCACTTGATCAAAAACTGTGAGTACCCTGACAGTTGCAGGGTAAAATCTTCTTGATCCAATTGTTACTCTCTCACAAATTCATTACTATTCATCCACAGGTGTAAAAGTTTCCATACAAGACCCAAAGTTAGGTGAATGAACACCTTACCCCCAACAGTAGTTATGTTACAGTAACACTGGATTTGTGCCTTTAAATATCATGACAGGACTTTTCAGGTGTGGAAATTTGATTATTTTTCTATCCTCTATCGAGGAAAATTAACTTTTTGTTATACAGAGGCAGACACCAAAACTCTTTTCACTCTGCGTTCAACCTTGCTGTTATTTTAACATGAAAAGTGACACTTCAGAATCATCAGTCTTGGCAAACTATCCAACACCTTTATTTCCAATTTCATTGTTATTTGTGATAAAAATATCAAACTTTCACAAACAGTTCTTCAGAACAAAAAACTGTTTTATGCATAAACAATTACATACAGCATTTATAATGTGCAGTACAAAATATACACTGTTTGCATGAGACAAAACTTGCATCTCACACCAAGCTTTCATAAAGTGTTAGTTATATAGACCAGAGTTGATGGTTACGTTTTATAGAGACAGTTGCAGGCACTGCCTTAAAGCACAGAAAGGATACAGTTCTGAAAAAGCTGTACTTGTCTCATCCTCAGGCCCTTGCTCCCTGTTTCAGGTTTGTGGCAACACCTTGGCCCTTCTCCATATTCATAGAACAGTTCTGAATTCATCAAAAATGAAGCTCGGCACATGCGCTTCAACAACCTAAAGCAAGGAGGAAGGCACAGTTAAGACATTTGTTTCATTATTCATTTGTGTTTCTCCACATCATCAGGCAGAGGTGGGAGCTGGCACAGGTACCAGATCCACTGGTTTCAAGAATGACATGTGGACTTCCTACTGCATTGCTCTGTAGGCTTGGAAGAGGAGAGAACCTGGAAGAATCTCTGGAAGAATCTCTCTTTTAGTTGTGTTAGCTGAGAAATGGCTTATTCGAGAATCACTGAGGTACAGCCTATAGCAAATGGGATTATGACTTATTTTCAATACCAGGTACAAATAACACATCTTCAAATGAAGTTAAGTTGTATTTAACCTTAAAATAACATCTCATAACAAGCCCAGACTTCCAGAAATTCTGTTGCAACTGAAATAAAGAAGCTGCCTGGGAAGTCATGCTTTGGCTGGAAGGGAAAGAAATCAAGGACTGCAGATAGCGTTTCAACAAAATTTAGATTTATTAAATAGTTTTTTGCCCTGCATTTAGAATACTGTTGGGTTTGTTTAATTCTGAAAACCTCCAACTTTTATTTCTTCCCTTATGACACCCCCAGCAATATATGCAGTCTCTGATGATTAAAACAGAACAGACTCTTATTAAATCCATAGAAAGCAGAAATACATTCTAAATTTTTTATCCCCTCTCTGTTTTCTAGAAAAGAAATTTTCCATAGGGATATCATGGCTAGTATAAGAATAGTTACAGAAAATATGCAAGCAACACAATTTCTAGTTTGTACTGGGTAAAGGAATTATGACTCATTACTAGCAAGTAAAATATTTTTCATCTGTATTTCCTTCTGGCAGTCTTCTGCAGAACCTCTCAGAAGGGCCAGTACTACTTTTTAGACAAGCTTAACAAGTCTGTTGCTTTGGATATTCATTTACAGATAATGCCATGTTCCAGAGTAGACATATGGGATTGAGATGCCAGTATGCAACTACAGCATAAACCAAGATTTAGCTCCTCTGGAACCAGACTCCTGCTCAAAGCAAGGTAAAAGAGACATGGAATTCTTTCTTACCTTTCTTGGTAACTTTGTATAGCGAATATAATCTTCCAGGAACATGAGGGCACCCACTACATCAGCAGGCATCTCTGGTATCTTCTGGCTAAAATTACAGAACCAGGAAGAGCATACTCTTATCAACTGATAGTGATTTGAATGAAATTACATGAAAATGCCAGCCTTCAGATAATGCTGTTTCCACTAGGCATTCCATTACAAAAAGAAATAGTATTTTAATCTCATATTTAATTAAATATAGTTATTACTATGTCAAACACACTCTGCTAGAAAAACATACTGAAAAAGCAGCAATGCTACTAGTGAAGCCCTCTTCACAAAGGTGATACTTAGGGAAAAAGTAAAACATGGATACCCTGTGCACTGTTCCATCGTTGAACGAATAAACTGACCGATGAGAGCCAGAAATTGTTCTGTATATCTTGAGTGAAACTGTTTCAACAGGGTAAGAAGTCCCAGAACTAAAGGAAGCCAGTCAATTTGATCAGCTGGCCGCTTGCACACCACTCCTGCAGAGAAAAAAACCCCCAAATAACACATGTTTATAAACCAGAACTTATTGTTTATAGTAGAGCCAAACTTACACAATACGCTCTCATCAGGTTTTTTTGCTGTGTCTCTGCTTCTGCTTGCCCACAGATAAAAATTAAAACCTAATGTAAGAACTGCATTTCTCCCATAGCAAATGGCTTAATGATATTAACTAAGGCAAAGGATGGAATAAGGAAATCAGAAGTTTGGATTATGTTTCCTACACCACTGTATTTGCCTTCAATATTATAATAAGCCTGTCTGGACATGATGGACTAAAGTCAGAAACTGGGCATTTTCTGCAGCGATGATTCTACCATTTTCTGTACAGATAATGTCACATAGGTTTTCATTGGTTTGAGACAAACCACTACTCATACATACCTAAATTTCTGGTGTACTGAAGTTTTGGAAACTGGGAAATGAGAAATAGGAAGTTGACAGTGGGGAAGTACGGTAGACGTTTTGTTGTTATGTAGATCTGAGGAGGAAAGAAAAGAGGAACACAATTCTTCCACATATCCATATTTTTCACAGCTGATAATAAATAGAACAGAAAAAGCAAGCTGTACTAAGCACTGGAATGCAATTCTGACCTTGTTTAATGGATTGTGAATGCCAGCTGCTTCCAGATAAGCTGTGATTTCATACAAGAGAGTATTGTCTTCTTTAGGATAAGGTAATGATGGGTTCTGATAATGTGCTTCAATGTCAGCCAGTGTTGCTCTAAAAATAAAATAGACTATATTAAATATTTATTTAAATTATCCCCAAATAAACCTTACACGATGCCACATTATTTTTAAAACTTCAGACACAAACCCTGCATATGGTTACAAGCAAGAGTAAATCACTATCTTTTTACAAATATCTGACTTTTTGAAAATCATCACCATGCTCTTTCATTGTTCTTACTTCTTATACAAATACTACCTCAAATACAGATATAAACAAACGGAATTAGAAGCTGCACCATCCAGTAGCACCTTCATACATATTATTTGCAAGTTATTAATTTTTCATGTTCTGTGGGATTCAAATTCAAATACTCATCAACAAGAACCAGAATACAAACAGCCCCCATATTTTGCCACAGTTTAGATTCAAAGGATTGCTAAACTGATAATAATTACATCACAGGAATACATGTCATTTCACTTCTTACTTATTGAGATTTTCCAAAGCAGCAGCCAAATGCTTGGAATCAAATCTGCAGGAATAATTTAATTCATTGGTAATCTGTCGTCTTAAAATCTGCATCTGACCAACCTGTTGAAATGAACAAACAAAAAAAGGGTCGGTTGTTACACTGAATGCAACAAAGGAAAAGCAAAGTCAAACTATTGAAAAACATAATGAGTAACAGTTTACAATAAAACAGATGACAAAGTCCTTGTTACACCCAACAGCCTTTGTAGGGTTGCCCAAAGCAGGGACCTTCACCATGGCTGGAGGTATTTCTTCAGTTTGGTAAGAGAGCGCTGATTCAGACCACGTGCAGTCAGAACTGACAGGCCCCAACTGGGCAGTGCAGTCAAAGGAGAGGAGGAGTCACAGTACTCAAGATTTATGCACACAGTTCATTGTAGGAAATACAAGCAGCGTGAAAAGGGCACTAAAATGGTAACAGCTATGAAACCTCAGTTAACTGCTTGTTTGTCACTGGAAAGTGAAAATGCTTGTATTCTCTTCCCCACCTCTCCGTAGACCTTAAGGTCAGCAATGTCGGGGGAAAAACCAAAAGACTTGCTGTAGTTAACCTTCCCCTTCCTTCCCTGACCTTTCCTCCTCTCTTCAGTAACATTAACATGGATTCACAGCACTCTGAAATGGGTCATGAATATCATTGCAAAACCAAGACAAAACAGAAAAGTTAACAGGATAGCTTGTTTAAATTTTTGGCACAGTAGACTCCCTTCTGTGTGAACAAGGCATGCCCAGGAAACATTACTGCTTCAAACTTTATACTTAGGTACATTGTGCTGACAAGGCACTGTGGGGAGTCTCAAAGCTCCTGATACTGAGCACTAAACTCGGTCTTCCCAGATCAGATCCTTAGTGCCAGACTCGATTTTTGGCAGAACATTAAATATGAATCTCAGCGCTAAGCACTTTGTGGAGTGTAAGCTTAGGAGCCCTTGTAAATCCAGGCTGCTTCACTTGTGATGTTACAGAATTCCAGATCAACAAAATATGACATTGTAAAATAAACAGATCAAAGAACAGAACTGTAGAGTGAATTCTGCATATCACTAAGTCAGGTAAACCTACCTTCATGATGGAGTCTAAATATGCTGTCCAGATCTTCTGAGTTTTTGCAATTGCTGTGGAATAAACCTTGTTTGAATTTGCTGAGAACAGAAGAAGGGTGAGGCATTAAAAAAAGCACAAGTAGGGAGAGAAATAAATGCAAGCATACAAAGACAGTGGCTTTCTTACATCTTAACCAGCAAGTACTCACCTATAATTCCTCTGAGAGGACTGACAGCATTCATAAGTGCTTTTAAGGTATCCTGTACTGTCCTATCACGCAATATATTTTTCTGGAACATACTGAGGAAATTCTAAATAAAAGAAAAATAACTAAGTAAAATCCTCACACAAGTACTCTGCGTTTAATTTTCATGGCACCAGAGACATATTTTTCAAAAAATGTATTTCCACAGATGAAGAGTAGAGAAATTCCGTAGACTTAGTTTTTCATCTGAGTTATGCTTATCAGTGTTAAGACAATTAGCAAATCCCTCTCATTAACACACAGTAACCACTGTAGACAAGCATTAGTTCAATTTTTGAGGAAGAACTGTCTTCATCAATACTTATTTTCCTTAAAAACTTTACACAGGTTAGGACTCAATTCTTCTCAGAAAACAAAAAAACTTGGTTTCACATAGAGGCATTAATGGAAAAAGCCATTACATAGAACCGACACCTTAGCTGTATCATTTGTATTTATATCATGGTGACCCAAACAATCTAGTTCTTTGTTGACATTTAGACCAAAAAATAAAAGTTGACCAAGATCAACTTTTGAGTACACACAAAGTGCACATCTTAAGAAGGCATTCCTGGCAGACCATTGTTTACTGTAATGCATAATCTTGTGTTATATAGCACCATTTTTTCAAGAGTGTCCACTTTCATAATTATATCCTTAACTGAAATTCTTACCTTTGGGTTTGAACACAAATTTTTAAAGTCCTTTTCATTTCAATTTACCATTTAAAAAATTAAGAGATTTTTTTTCACTAAGTGTTGTAACCAATAAAAGCATCATGACCTTGAGAAACCAAATTACCTGCAGCTCCTTCACAATCATGAAACACAGCAGCCTGTCTAAACCATTGAGACCGAAGGTACCCAAAGTATCTTGGATTTCTGAGAAGAGACGACTATTGGTTACTTCCTGATGAGTTTTGATGTCATACCAAGTGTTCATTTGGTCAATGTAACATGTGATTCTGAGGAAAAATTAAACAAACCACTATTTTAGAATAAGCTATAGACTGTTTCCATGATAATCTGAGTAATTAGTTGTCTTATTCAGGCAGAGATTAGAAAGACCCTGAAGTATCTCACATGATGTTTAGTCACTCCTTTCTTGGCAAGGGTTTTGTCACCCTTCCCTGTTTTTTCTCTCCCCCATTTCCTACTTACACTGAAATCACAACTTTTCTAGACTAATATTTAATATGTAAAGGGCGTACTGGGTGAATTTT
The DNA here is from genome assembly GCA_033558105.1 of Coccyzus lansbergi. Taxonomy (NCBI): domain Eukaryota; kingdom Metazoa; phylum Chordata; class Aves; order Cuculiformes; family Coccyzidae; genus Coccyzus; species Coccyzus lansbergi. Next base: position 3,167,998 of record JAUMJK010000026.1, on the reverse strand, counting down.
GCTTTAGACAAAGATGGTCATATGACAGCTAAGGAAAATCTATTTGTTGTGTATTTTGTTTGTATATAGTGGAATTGCAGCAACCCAATGCACTGCGCTATAGTATAGGCTTGTAACAGACAGTACTTACTTTGGGTCTGTGATCCTCAAGATTTCTCTGCAAAGCCGACCAATAAATGTTACAGATTCATCCACAGGTGTGAATTTTGGTATAGGAATATGAGTAGACTGGTATATGCTTTGCCAGTCTTGAATCTGAAAAACAAGATTTAGAGTTATTTGTGGTGTTACCACTGCAGGTTTTCGATTTGCTTAAAATTTTCATCCCTTTTGTTCAATTTAGTAGCACACCATAAAACAATATCATAAATTACACACAGCAGAACACTGTAAAACACAATAAAGCAAAGACAAGAGTCTTGTGACAAAAAGGAGGCAGAAGATAAGGGTGAAAGCTTAGAGAACTACCTACACTCCTGGTGCGAATTCCATTGGCTCCTTTCTGCAGTAAGACCAGCTAAATTTAAGATCTATTCATTCCATCACTTGTGAAATACCACTATAAGAGCTGGCAACTACTGCAATTTTTCTAAGCCTGCAGACTTGTGGCTAACAACTGATACAGAAAGAGCTACTGTGACTCAGTAGTTAATTCCTGTTTTCTTTGAGAAAAAGAGGAAGTATATTGTTCACTGGCAAGATATATTAAAATATTCTGTTTAGGATACTTTGCTCTTTTTATGCACAAGTAATGCAGTGGGGATGCTGTAATCTTAAGTAAAAGGTGGGGGCAGATATTTTACACAGTAGTTAGCACATTTAGTTGGAGACACAACAGTATGGGCTGTGCACAATTGGGTACATTTGTTCCAGCAGTCACAAGCTTTAAAATCCAACTATACAGAGATTCATCGACTCATTCTTGGTTTTGACTAGTACTTTTGTTCTTAGGAAGTTATTGCACTCCTGTTCCACGTTGTAGTTAATAATACGAGACACCTCCTCTTGCCAAATTTTTAAACCATACATGTTGACATAATCCTGGATGTATTCAAATGACCGATGGAACCCATCCATTGTAGCTGCCATTTCTTTCAGTTTGGGCATCAGTTCACTTGGCTACAGATGGACAAGAAAGAAGATAAAAACCAAAACTGTGAACAGGTAGAATACAAAGAAAATGTAAAAGGCTTCTAAATGCCTTTACAAAACAACAAACACAGCATTTCGTTATGTTCTGGCCAGAACTAAGAACACTGAGCAATTTATCAAAGGTTGTTTGGTATCTGAAGTAATTCTTAAAAAACATTTTTTCTCCGGCTTTTAATGATTTTTTTTAGGCTTCAGTGGTACTACTGATTGATCTGGGAGGCTTAAGAACCTGGACAAGATCAAAACAAGGAGTCACCCTTCTTATTCTACCACTGCCTTTCTATGTTTGTCTGGATATTCATATCATGTTATGTCATCAGTCATCCCAGACAAAGACAGAACTATGAACTCAGGATTGATGACACTTGGCAACAGAATAAAAGTATTTTTGAATTGTATATACTTTTTGCAGTTTGTAAACTCATTTTAACACCAAATAAAGAATTACAAATAACTTTTAAGACATTCACAAACTGTACTTCTGTACAAAAAGGAATTCTGCATAGAAAAGTATGAATTATTTTCTAGAATGTTGAATAATGAAGTCCCAGCAAATCCAAAATTAATACAAAAATTAACTACAACCAAACTATTACATACCTTGGCTCTAGGATTAAAGATGAGCCCCCTGTGAAGAGCTAGGGCTACACGTTTTACCAGCTCCTTCCTTATTCCATCCTCTAGTAACTGTTTTGGGTCCACCTAAGAAGAAGAAACATTTTTTTTCTTAAAGTCGAAAAGCTACAAAAAATTATAAAAGATCCAGTTTGTAACAAGAAAGATATTAAACACGTATGATGAATTGGAAAGGACTGCTAACAGATGCACTTTCCCACCAGCGGTTATCCAAAGAAGAAATGTTTTAGTACTTCTAGATAATAAATGATTCCTCTAAGTTGAATGGCAAAGAAGAGGAGCATAATTCCTATATTGAATCTTTGTTCGTGATTGATTACAGCGTACAATTATAAACTAGTATGCAATAAGAAGTGTGTATTTCATCCAGAATACATGCTCCTGGTCCTGACAGAGGTGGAAGGAGTGGTCTTTGCCAGTGGAAGAAACAGCTACTCAGAAAAGCTTTCCAGTAGGGAAAACCCCATAGATCATAAATTATGGTTGATTATTTATGTAGAGCGAAGACTGTGGGTTTTTAACAAGCTTTAATAATATGGTTCTTATTTGGATGCCAAGTTAGGCATTGCTGTTTGAAAATCTGTAAGCGAACTTATTTTTTCTTATTTTTTTAATGCTTAATGTGTTGAAATATCTGTGCTAAAGTGCTAATCATCACTAAATGACTTTTTCTTACTGGAATAATGGAACATTACCTTGATGATACCAACTAAAGTAGTTTTCATCATGAGGATACCTTCAGTGAAGATTGAAATTGCATGAGTTAATTTGGCAACCTTTAACAGAAAATAAAAATGCAATTTATTGAAGCGATTCAATAAATTAAAATAATCACTCTATGAAGATATACATCTTTACCATTGGTAGTTTCCTAGAGTCATAGAATTGCCAGGTTGGAAAAAAACCGTCTTAGATTATTGAGTCTAGCCATTCCTATCTGCCACTATATCATATCCCTAAGCACTAAGTCTACTCATCTTTTAAACACCACCAGGGATGGTGACTCAATCACACCCCTGGTTGAGTCCTGTTCCTATTTCAGGTTAAAGGAATCTGCACTAATATACTTAATATTTTACACCTTGTTCTAGACTTACTTATTGTACAATGATTATCTTTCTTTTAATTAGATAAATATAGGTGTGCTACCAGTAGGAAAGAAGAGGTACCTCTCGGAGGCTTCACAGAAATTATGGGAGGAAAGACCTAGCCCCTTCCCTTTTCTACAAGATCAAAAGTTTAAACTTTTACAATAGAAGAACAAAAGTTCCTCATCTGAGCTCAAGAAACATAAGGTTTACTCCCATTAACACTAGTCAATTTTAATTTTTACTCAGTCAACAAATCCAGCTGAAGTTGGTCAGTTATAATGTATGCTTTTTCAGAATTTACTGTTTTAACTGCACCTCGTATCGTGGTCCAAGCTGAGCATAATCTCGTAGTTTGTCCTTATCAAGGCGAGTAGGCACTTCAATAATATCGTGAGTCTGAAGCTTTATAATTTTCAGAAGAGATGTAAACATGCTTTCTGGAATTATCTGTAGAACCTTTGCAAATGAGAGAAGAAACAGACACGGTCACTGTATTGTCATTAAAAAAACCCCCTGAAGTTAAGAAGTAATCAGAGAACATGACAATTACGCCTCTTCAAAAGCCTACCTTTCTTACATAGGAAACCAACTCGCCAGAATAATACTGTGAAACACTGAGAAGATCAGGGCTGTTTGCTTGATTGATGCGGAGAAGTGGCAAGTCAAGAGCAGAAGCAAGCTAGAAATAAAGTCAGCATTTTAATTCCATACGTCTGTTTTTCTAACAGAAATTACATGCTTGAATTCTTTTGCTCAGGCTCTTAACCCCCAACTCCAAACACTAGATTCTTTCTAGAGAGCACTGTTACAATATCAGGTTTGCCAATAGAAAAAAAGTTGTTAAAAGTAATAAAAGGTTCAATAGTCTATCAGGCTACATAAACCCTCAATTTCCTTTTGAATTTTAACAGTTGCAGAAGTCATTGTTTTTGTTGTAATTTTGCAGTCTACCTCATGCTATTTCCCATTCCTATTTCTACAGAAAATATTTTCATCTGATGCCAGATCATGAAAGACAAAGGACAAAGCCAACATAACTTTCATTGTTCCTTCAGCTATTTTTAATACATATGCACAGGTTTTCAGTTATGCACCAATGTCCCCAGCAAATAACTGTAATGAGCAAATGCTAGATGAAGAGACTTATTTGCTTAGCAACAGCAATATAGCTGGTTGCATAAAGAAAATTGCATAGCTTCGTTTTACTTTCTTTAAAACTATCCTTAAGTTAATTTAGTACAGTATAAAAAATCTCGATACAGAAACTGTCCATAAAAGGACTCACTCATGACTTCACAGCCTTAAGACCTATTTAACAAATGCTTTGGTTGACGTGCAGTGTTCAAGTACATTCACTGTTGTTCATCCTTACCTTTAGGAAAGTGGCTCTAAGTTTAGTTACCATAGATGGACTGACTCTTATGCTTTCCTGCATAATAGATGTAAAGCTGGGGTAGGAAACAGACAAAACAAATCAGCTTCTGTGTAATCTAGAAATGGAATAGGAGATCACTAAAAAATTTCCCTAAAGGAGGATTTTAGTCTGAAGAGAAATTGGTTAGAAAAAACCCTATATGATAAAGGGGTAGGAGTTGCAAAAGAAGACAGCATCAGGAAGCATTAACAGCCAAGATAATGAAGCAGCTCAGAAAAATCACACCACGGAAGTCTCTGACTTCCCTTGTTTGTTTTTGTTTCAAATAGCAACTCCTGTATTCCTATAGACAGAAACTTAACAATACTGTAATAGCTAGAACAGGATAGACAGCAAAAAGTTATAGCATCGTTTAGCCTGCTAATGCCGTGACAAAGATGGCTATCATTGATTCAATTCAATTGTCTTATTCAAGTTGATGAGATTTAGTTAAATATACTCAACAACTCATAGAATAAGGCTTCAAGGCTGTTTTTAAATTGGAAAGTTTATAATATTAATAATAATATTTACACATGATATTTCCCACAAGTTTCACAAATGACTGACAAGGAAGGAAAAACTCCTGCTAAGATACCTGTCAATTAATTGCCAAGCATAAGAAAGATCACCAACTATCTGCATGGTGATCAAGACTTCTTCTTTAATGTTGATAGTCCGGATCATCTGATGGAGAAATTTGCGGGTGTCAGCCAGAAACTGGCAAACTTGCAGGTTTGTTTCCAGCTGGTGAAACTCTTGGACCTATATTTGAAAAAACAATCAAATAAACTGCATAAAACAACTATTTTTTTTTCCCTGTTCATTGTTAAGGACAGCAATACAAACAAAATCAACAAACTGACATATTTCTTCAGGATGTTATTACAATAAGACACTTCACAAATTCTGGTCTACTTTGGAGTGAGTTAAATAATCCTTTCCTAAAGTTACTCAAAGAGGTGTACTGCGAACTCTATACTGAGCAAGCTTTCCTACTTCGGAAGAAGAAATGTACACACACAAAAAAGGATATTTTTATTTTGCCTTTCTAAGTACCCTCTCTAGCTTCAAATGAATGTATTTTCAGAGTTTCTTATAGAATGAGTAATGTTGCCAAACAATGTTTAATATTGAATTAATTTCTTTGAAAAAACCTACTAACCCGCAACTCCAGCTGGCATGATTTTTCATTCTATATCCCTTATTTTATAGTCACAAGGTCTATAAGCAAGTCCTGCTAAGTATGCATATAGAACTGCAAAGATCTAAAGACTTAAACAATTGTTAAAATGCAGATCTGTTTTGTAACTAATGGAAGTCAGTGCCTATGTTAACAAATACTGTTTTTCAAAAGGTCATTTATCTAAAAATTTCTTTGTCATACCTCCTCCAATGCCTGTATAAGCTGCACAGTTTTTCTGCCTGCTGCAGTGGAATCATCATAGTTTAGAGACATTATTTGCTTGGAGATCTCTCTGAACCAAGCCTGAAGATTTTCTATGTATGGACAAGGAAAATTTAATCAAATCTTGCATGATAAGCAATGAGGACACAGTGAACTTCCTAGACAAAACAAGCAAGCTATACACGTAGGAGTTTATTTTAAAAGTCTTCATCTTACTCTTACTTTTCTAGCCTTTCAACATGTAGACTTGTGAAGTGGCAAATTCTGAGGGAACATTTCATGTACAACATTAAAAAACCAACTACCAACACAAATGGGCATTATTAAACCTGTACAAAGATGAGAAAACCTTTTAAATAATAATTTTGTTTTATGAGCTGATTTACAATGTTACTGGATTGGCAGCTGCAATTTCTATGTTTTAGCTACAAGTCTGCTGACATAATAAAGAGAAAGGGAAAAATTTCAGTAAGGTAATCAAGTGACAAAATTGCCTATATTTGAAGTTTTGTCGTTATGGATTGATCACAAACATTGTCCTTACAAGCACACTTTATGCAGTGCTCCTCATCAAATGAGAATGTGATTTACAGTTTGCATTGTCCCACCAGTTCAAGGTAAAAAAAAAAAAAAATGTTTCAAAAACCAGACCAATTTCGAAAAAAATACATACTCAACAATTCTAAGACCTTGGAGAATACCACTCAGTGCAGACAAGTAAAAGAAGGTTTGAAAAAATGCTGATACAACTGAAATCCACGTTAAAACTAGAGAAAAAAAATGAGAAGAGTCTAAACCATCCCCATATTTAATGGGCATGATCTTTGTACACAGAACACAGTAATTTGTTCTTTATTATACACAGAAAAGTGAACTGGCATTTCCTTATCTTACATGGTAAATAAAGTGATAAAAAATATTTGCAAAAACATGGCCATCTAAATTTATGGGACCTAAATATGGCTTATACATAGAATACATGCAGAGAATCTAAACAAGACTGCATTTAAGAGACCTCTGTGACACCTGAAGGACATGTTTGGTTTATTTTAACATTATCAGTATTAGTGTATTTTCTTTTGGTACCAGTTGGGAAATAAAAACCAAAATTATCTCCCCCTGAAGAGTTTAGTTTTTAATTACCATTTTTCTCCACTCTAGTAAGAGGTTTAACTCCTGAGAAGACATCAGCAAGCTCAGTCATCCTTTCAGATCCCTCCTTTTTGTAGTTCTCCCATTTTGTTTGTTTTTCTGACAGCATCTGCTTGAACATCTACTGAAAAACAAAGCATTTGGTTTACAAAACTGGCAGGAAGGCATACTACAACAGATGAGATAAAATACTGAAAACAGCTGGAATTGATTTATAGTGATTTACATCAAGATCATGACAGAATATTAAATACAAAATTAAACACATTAAGAATCATTGTGATGGACTCAGTGATGGAAATAAAGTGAATTTTAAAAAACAGTATGATGCAGATATTATTGACTTTTAGTCACTTATAATACCCAATGACTTTTTTTTATTTTAGAGACCCTAAAAGACTTTCGTCTAATGTTGACTTATAATTCACATAGTTATCTCACTCTACGCAGAGAAACCTAAATATGTATGTGTTATTCTACCAGGTACCAGGGCATCAATAACAAATCTTTTAGAAATGGAAGAATGTCATACATAGTTGTAATAATTTTCTTAGCTGCTTAACCTCAACATGCACAGGCTTTCATCTGTTTAAAAGAAATCCTGAAAAAGAGAAGTGTGGCAGGATAAAATGCAGCTTCATCAACAGATTTTATTATGCCCGTAATCAGGATCTTCATGCAAGATTCTAAGTAAAAATAAACATATTGGGTAAGAATGAAAATATTCAATTAATGAGAAGACCACAAAAGTCACTTCCGTGCAATAAAAGTTTGTAATCTTCAGTAGAAAACTTAAAATTAACAAATGAAAATAATCTCTCTTTATGTAAGTGGACTGTGCAGTAAATATACTACTACTATTCAAGTCTTAAGCTCTGTTCTTCCTTTCAGGGGAAAATGCTGCAGAAGGCAGCAGCACGTTACCTCTTTCAAAATGAATTCAAACTGAGCTGTATCCAGAAGAAGCTGGAAAAGGATCCTGGGATTGTACCTTGAGTCTGTTAGAATTTGGTCCTTTATCTGGCGGAGGCGCTTGTTATTTGGATCACAAGCTGAAAATGGAAAGACAACATTTCTCCACTGCTATATTGGGCCAAACTTTTCCACCTTTGTAAATAGACTTTCTTTTAACAGCTTGAAAGCAAAACCATTTTGCTCTGATATGTAAGTCTCCACTTGTTCTCCATTTGCATGGGTCTCACCATCCTTGTACAACCTTACAATAGGAAATAATTAAGGTTTCTGTGGTGCTTCAGCCTTCTTAAAAATCTTCTGTGGATTTCTGCAAGCTAAATGTGAATTTAGTACACCTGACTAAGCAGCCCAGAGATCAACAGTTCTAAAACCATCACAGAAAATACACAGAGGTGTACCAGAAGCTCTTTTAAATACTAAGAAGACTCAAAGACAGCACAAGCATACAGCCAAGAGAATGTCTAAACAGGGAAGTTTACAGACCCAAACTCATGTCAGAGACATTATTCAACAGTTTCAGCTGAATTTCAGTTCAACAAAAAAAAGCTTTGATTTTAAACTATTAGTTACAAAGACATTAAAAGTTGGCTATTGCTTTCTTTTTGGTGCTAGGCAAAACTTTCAGAATGATGCTTTAACGATAAAGCAGAAAAATATGATAAAAGTTCCCAGCCTTGTCGTGCAGAGTATTTTTCAACAGGATCTTGACTTCTCCTGCTACTTTTTATACTTGTGTCTAGCTTGCAAGAATTAAGGCAATGCACATATGCTGTTTCAGCTGAAGACTTTAGGAGACTGTAAGCAAAAGAACAGCTCAACAATCTATTGAAAACAGTAGATGAAACTCAGCTGACTTAAACAGCAGCACACACCGAACTTCTCTCAGGACATAATATGAAGCACCAGCACAGTAGAACTGACAGCTCTGTCATAAAATTTGAGCATGCAGCCTTACCTGTGTCTGCAGTGTGAAGCATCAGCCAGCGGATTGCTACGTTGCAGTCTCGCAGGCAATTCAGCAGTTTGGGAATATTGTCCAGCACCAGCTCTTCCCTCAGACAGCCCTCTTTGAGAAACTGCTGCACCTGAGTGTGCACACGCTCAGTGACAGCAGCGTATCTGCTTGCCTTAGAATACACAAAACATTCATCAATATAATCCTTGCCTCTAGCATCATATCATCACATACAATGCAGCTTCCCAAGAATTTAAAGAGTGTATAGATTAAAAAAGTGCTTATAAGAATTATCATCTTGACTAATTGGCAATATCATTCACTACAACTATATGACAAAGAATGCAAGCTAAATTTTAAAGCCAGAAGCGTACGCAGGAAGCATAATATTCCAAAGATGCAGACTTGTAAGCTTCCTATATTCACTTATGTATTGAATTATTCCTAAAACGTGGAAGCAATATCTTATTGCCTAATGAGAAAGAACTACAAAAAAAATCTATCCCAGAACAGAAATACTTGTTATCAATTAAATGTCAGTTCTACTAGGCAAACTTCTTCCCTAACGACTAAGGAAAATTTTTTTATTATATTCCCTAAGTTTAGAGGACAATATATAGTACAGTTGTTCTAATCAGGTACTTATGTGTGTTCTTTCCTCAGCACTGAGGTCAGTTTCTAAGAAGGCATTTGGCTGCCATCAGTCAACTGCTTTGTTGATTGGGTAAAAAAAAAAAATCAACTAACCTGATATTACTCACTTTTTTCAGGCATGGAAAAAAGTGATTCCACGTGAAAAGAACTGACCGCATTGCATCATACAACATTCCAGTATCGTTCTTTTAAACTGGATGCTTTTTGCAGATTACCGTTTATTTAGTTTGGGAGGCCCTTTTAAAAACTGACTGAATGCTATACAACACCAGCACAAATATGTCTTTTCTCAAAATGTTTTCTAAGAAAGAACAAACCCTTTACTTAGCCTAAGGCAGCCCAAAACTGAACAACATGGCGACAAGTGCTACCATCTATTCAGTCAAGTCAAAACCCTGAAACTTTTAGGGGAAAAAACAGTAAGAGGTAATCATAGAATCACCATAGAATCACCAGGTTGGAAGAGACCCATCGGATCATCGAGTCCAACCATAATAAAACAAGCAGTGCTGTGAAGACCAGATTTTGAATCTTTGAAATATTTTTAACTCAAAGTTACATACAAAGTTATATACTCAAAGCACTGTACTTGAATGGAATGCAAATAATTGTATGCAAGAAATAAAAGCCATGCACATTGATGTCATATAATATACTTGAGATGGCCACACAGCTTGAACCTTGCTAAAAATATTTAACTCGGGTTTTTGTACCTGTTCTTTGACATTTGAAAGATCCAGTGTGTAGTTGAGGGCAGTTTTAGCAGCTTTGTAGGGTTCCCATGCTTCTGCTAGATTTACAGTGATTCCCATGTAAATGCTAATAACCTAAGATTAGAAGCAGAAAACAAGGTTACATTTACATTTCTATTAAGAAAAAAGTATACTTTTCATTTAGCAGTATGACTACAAAGTGCTATGTTGTGCATATAAATGTGACATAGCTATATGGGTTTGGTAGCTGTATGTTTTTGCTCTACCATCTTGGGAAATGAAGGAGTGGGAAGACTTTGAAAGAAAAGCTGCAAAGTTAATTGGAGAATAGTTCTGAAAACAGGTTGACACATCTTTCTGTCACTCTGTATGATCCTTGGCCTGTATTTTTTCCCCTGGAAACTTATGACTTCTTTTTTATTTCTACAATGCTATGCAGAAAAGCAATGAAGGCAACTGCAGCAGCAACTATGATAGGGCAGGAAAAATTATTTGAATGAATACTACTGCCCAAAGGACCAGACTGAAATGTTGTGCATCTTCCATGAACACCAACACAAGGAAAATTATAATTCCACACTTATGATTTTTAAGAAGCAAAGAGGAAGCCATTTTAGACCCCTAGCCCAAGTTTGTGATTAAAAACACAGATTTGTTGTTGACTTACAAGTGTTTGTAAGATAGCTGATTAAAAATGGAAATGTTGGGTTACTAATAGATGAAGGATATGCAGAGCTGTGGCATTATGAGCTTTGTCAGACTATTTCTCCAATATTCCTCCACCCAGGAGTAATCACATCTTGGGGAACACTACCAGCCTTTGACCTTTTCTAACAGTGTCAGAAAGGAAGCTGGTAAAGGCAAATGGGACACTGGTCTGCTGATATCAGGATCCCTCTCATATTGAAGTGAAGCTCATTATTACCTGTAGATGACAAGCTACACCTCAACAGCTAACAGTCATCTGGAAACAGCCTAACAGTCAAGAATTCTGTACAACATAGCTAACTTATCCGTACCTGATCATAAGAAGACAGATGTTGTCTTATTTGTACTATGAAGTCAAGTAAATACAAATGCTGCATAATCAAAAATTCACAAGGTTAAGTTCTCTTTTCTAGAAAAAGGTGGCAGTTCTTCACAAACAGATATTATACATTTTTGCCTCCTTTCTTCACTGTTCCACTCATGATACTTAAGAATACAATTTGAAGCAAACAGAGATATACAAATTGATTTATAGTTTCCTTGTTAAGTCTGATTCCCTATGATACATACTATCTTGGGACTCGCTTGCTATATGGCAGCCTATTTCAGTAGCATTTTTTGCTTAGGGTTTCTGAATGGAAATCGTAAATCTCAACACTGAGATATGCAGTAATTCCATTTTGATCACTGCATTTGAAATGGTCTACCAAATTGCACAAAGTGACAAGTTTTGCTTCTAAGTTATTTGCACGGAACGAATTCCTTAACAAGCTTTCAAATAAAGTCATTGTGGAGGAATTTGCTGGAGACCAAGATTGTCATCCAGAGTGTCCTTGAAAAGCTGGTACAATTTACCAGCAGAAACCATGTAAGGTCAGTAAAGATAAATACACAGTCCTCTACTTGGGACAAAACCAAACTCTCACAACAGCACAATGTGGGAAGTGACTGCCTATATAACAATCCCTCAGAAGGGCTCAGGCATCCTGGTGGACAAATAGAACATGAATCAGATATTATGACAATGAAAAGTAATCACATATTAGGTTTTGTCAGCCCGACTATGGCCAGCAGATTTAAAAGAAGTGATTATTTCCAACTAAACAGTCCTCATGTGGTTTCATTTACAATAGTGTGTCCAGTCTGGGGCTCCTCAGTATGAAACAGACATGGAATGAATTGAACAAAAGGCCATTAAGACCCTTACGGGGGCCCACTACGAAAGCAGAGCCTGAGGTAGTTGAGTTTGCTTATGCTGGAGGAAAGAAGACTAACAGATCTGACTGTGGACTTCCACCACCTAGTGAGAAGTTATGAATAAGACAGAGCCAGACCCATCTCAGTGGAGAACAGTGAAATGACATGCAACAGTTATAAGCTACAACGCTAGACTAGAGGATGCCTGTATAACTTGCCAGTCCACATATTCATATGATTCACTTTCCACACTTATCCAGAAGGTTTGACTCAGACTGCTTCATTTTGAACAAAGCAAGATCTCCCCAGAGAAGATTCTCTTCTAGTTTTAGGGCATTAGTACTTTCTGCAACGCATGCTGTAAAAGGCAGGTAAATTGTTCCTAGAACATTAAATCCAGGGCACAATTTTAAAACAGAAGCATATTTTACCCAATTATCCGGGAAGTATTTATCCACAATCTCTCTCATTTTTGCTTGTTGAGTGTGAAGAATGGAAGGGTCAAAATACAATATCACATAGAGCATAGCAGCCTGAGTGGCCAGGGCAGTGCTGCGGTGTTCTGGTAATGGATATGCAGAAACCTAGGAAAAGGGAGCAAACCAAACCAGAATATAAAATAAGACTTAAGCCTTTGTTTATGTCATATAATCCTCCATTATTCTTCAAATACTGGTTTTCTGGCATCTATAAACTGTTGCAGTTATCCAGGATACAATAAAAGCATGCCAATAATTACAGAAAGAAGACTGCTTATTCATGCTAAAGACTGAAACTGCTCAAAAGCAAGTGCTTTTGTTGAAGATCTCTCAGAGGACTCACATTAGGAGAGACTGTAAATGTAATAACTATTACTTACACTTTGCCTCAATTTTTGATTTTTTTATTAATACAACTGTTGTAGTTAGAATAGTGGTAGTAATGTTCCTTTTTAAACACAGTCTACTATTGGATGACAAAACTCTTCGCAGTAATTAAAATAACAGGAATCTCTGAAAGAATTAGTTTTTAAGACTAAAATCATTTTACCATTTAAAGACATTAAGTTAAAAAGTTCCTTTACTGTGAGGCTGGCACAGGTCACCCAGAGACGTTCTGCATTTTGCACCTCAAGAGACACTCAAAACCCAACAGGACACAGTCCTGGGCAATCTGCCTTGAGCCAGGGATTTGGGATAGGTGATATCAAAAGATGCTTTCCAACCTCTGCGATTCTGTGGGTTTTTTATGAGCTTCATCACTGAGGCATGGGTGGATGAGGTGCTGAGGGGCACAGTTTAGTGTCTGATAGGAATGGTTGGATTCGATGATCTGGTGGGTCTCTACCAACCTGGTTATTCTATGATTCTATGATTCTGATAAACCATTTTATGTATAGTCTTAGATCCCTGTTTCATCTCACAGTAACTTACCTGGTTATAAATGTCATCTGAGCGTAAGCGGCCAATAACCATGCTAATGAATGTTTCACTTATGGGTACCCTGCTGAAGTAACTCTCAGGGTAGTTTGGAGGTCTTTTAGCTCCAGGTTGGCTTGAGTATCCCGTGCTTCGAAGCAATTTACAGATATCATCTAAATTGGAATCAGCAGAGGATCGGGCTGCACTGTTTTACAAAAGAAAGGAACAAAAATGGAGCTGTATGAACTAACCATTTCTTCCTTTCCCTCCCCTTGTAACCATGTCTTTCCTCCAAGAAAATGATCAGATACTAAGGTCAGATACTAAGGGACTTTTTGATTCTATTTTTCTCTTCTATTTTTTAGTTTTTCTATTTTCCTTCCCATTTTGGAATCCCCCTTGCTGATCCACTTCTGCATTCCAGAGCTAAGGAATCCTCTCTAACTATATACTCAGAGACATAAACATAGTCAAACATGCATAGGAACAGAATACTTCCTTTTTTCTATGTGTGAAGGGATTTGCACCGATATCGTTTGCCGCCCTATTTGTCATACAATGATGCTGTCAACCTACCCTGGAAAACTCATTATGGATTTGACTAAACAAGCACAGTAACTACAAAAAATCTGACCTGCAGTATTTCTCATCTAGACACCTAGGACTTTGCAAAAAGATTTGCTTGCACTTTTGGGAACCTATACTTTCATACCTGACATTTGCAACTTTTTAAAGCTTTAGCTTAAAGTTTGTCAGTAGATTCAAAATTTCTATTGTGACAGCAAGAAAAATCTGACGCTTCAGTTCTGCAGGCAGACCTGCAAACACAGCTAACACAAGGAGTTCTACTGAAATTCAGAGGGCTTTGCTGAATTATCAGTCTATCTGTACACAGCCAATTAAAAAGGTGCTGATATTTGCATTTATTTTAATTCAATAACCTAGTTAACTGAATATACTCCATATTATGTCCTTTCAGCCTCGAGTGCCTCTGCATACCAATATACATTACCTGTATCTGTAGTAGGAAACCAACATTCTTTCTCTTACTTCTCCTTCAATTTTCTGGTCAATGACCAGCAGCATAACACCATATAAATAGAGTGCTTCACACTGTTTGGAAAAAGAACAAATGAAGGAAGGAAATCACATAAACTTGATTTTGCAGTAACATTTAAAGATAGGCATGTATTGGCAAGCTAAACCCAATGCAAATTACGTAGATGATATAATGTGATATGATATGATATGATATGATATGATATGATATGATATGAAAAATGACAGGCTGTCGAGTTTTGGCCTTTGTCTTCCTGAAAGTAAGTCACAGCATATCCAGGCATTTGGTAAACTTAAATCTAATTTGGCACTAAACCACTTGGTTCACTCTCTACTATTAGAAAACTGTTCAATACTTACAAGAAGCTGTTTTCCATCTTCATTAAGAAGGACCGTTTCTAACGTCTGCTGAATGTAAATTCCTTCATTGAGGTCATCTAAATATCTAGGAATCAAAACAAAAGGCTGGTCATCAGCTATTTTGCTCTCAAATAATCTCCTCAGTACTCAATTGGCCAATCTTCTCTCCAAGTCAACAGACACATCAGAACATTTCCATGGTACAAGTAGTATGGAGTTTTTCAGACAATGAAGAAATTCCCTACTATGAAACGAGAGCTGGAAGTCTGGGCTAGAGCCAACCAGTTGGCAAAAGCCACCTGCCATAACGGTGTATGTGAAAGACACTAGAGGATGCTCTGTAACTTAAGTGCTCACAACTTCTTAATCTTCTTAGGGACGGGTAACAGCCTGTGAAGACAATACTAAGAAGGCTTCTACTCTAAAGTTTAGTAAAATTATAATTTTCAAGTTGCTGCCAAAATATCTTCTGGAAATATAAATTTATTGCAATTGTAATTTGGAAGGTGGAGCTACAAATAGAGTATGCTAATTTTGATGAACAGATTATTTCTTCCCATTACAGGATTTTCCATTATTGTTAAATGTTTAATCTTTTAATTATTCTTTTCATATAAGATCAATAACAAAATCAACTGCTATGCTTAAGAGTCTCATTTTCAACAACCCCCCCTTGTTTAATAAATGGAATCTCCGTTTGTCAAAAACATCTTCCAAGATAAATGTGAAAAAAATCACTCTATCTTACAATTGAAGAAGTCAGGTAGAGACATTAAATGTTTCAACTCATGTGTTAGGCTGGTAAACATTAGCAGGAGTAAGAGTACTCATGCCAGCAATCCAGGTTTCCAGGTGCACGTGAATTTACTTCAACAGTAAGCGTACATGGTCTCTAAGCAAAGAGTTTTTCATTATTAAGACTAAACAGTCATTAAGAAAATCCACATGTATTTAAGACACCATACCTGTTTAAATCTACAATGTATTTATGTACACTCTGGAAAGCTAAGTAAAATCTTGTCAAAATTTCAATGTTGTTTTCACGAAATTCTTCATCTAAATCCAGTAACTCAGGCTTGGCTTCCAGTCTGCCTTCACATGTTTCAGGCCCCTAAAAAAAAAAAGAAATTAATCTTTAAACACAATATTTGAATTTGACCTCTATTTTACCTTTCCTCAGTAGCCCAAAGGACATGCATAGCCATCACTGTGTGCACAACACCAGAATTAACAGTTCTAAACCAAACATCTGTAGTTTTCCAAGCTACTTTTTGGTAGAACACTGATTCCATAAAGATGAGTTTTGCATTTTGTAACAATTGGCAATGATTTAAAATATGATTTATCCTATGTAATCCATAGAAAAGAATAGTTAATGCTTTGAATCTCAATGCAGCTGAAGCCACTCAGTGATTTCTGTAGTGCTAATTATTTCCCTGCTGGACTTTTTTCCTTTACACATGTGATTTGATTGATTTCTCAGATATAATTCATACCACTGAGGTGTCACAAAGCTTAGTATGTTTTCCTATGTTTAAACTGCTTAAAAGTTTTAGACTTGGGTTTTTTTAACAGTCTCTGTATCTAGCTCAGTGCTAGTCCCCCACATTAATACAGAAATTAAGTCATTAACAACTGTGGGGGGAAAAAAGCACTGGGATGAAGAGCCTGACTTCCTTAGAAAAATGGGTTACAAAAGTTTGTACCACTATCACTGTTAACATTTCTCATAAACATCTACATGAAAACACCCTTTATGTTTAATTGAAAATATTATTAACATTTAATTGAAAATACTGCTATCATTCCACAGGCCACTTGCAACAGCATGAGATTGTGGCTTAAAAGGATTTAGTCAGCACGGACTTCACAAAAATAGCTAAATTAGAGGTAAAATAAAATACCAAGTTTAATACCCAGCTGACAATTTGTGTGTAGTTTTAAAAATTCTCTTCTGTTTCACATTTTGTGAAAAATTCCTACATAAAACAAAGGATAAAAGCAGGCACCAAACTGCCTCTGAAGTTCAAAGGCACAAAGTAAACAGCTAAAATTTTCAAAACATCATATCTCTTCTGATCAGGTAATTCTAAGAACCATGAATACTGAAATGGCACATTCATGTGATTAATATCTGTTGATTCACTCATCTGTGTTTTATAAGGATGACTTTTAAGGATTCTGGTGTGATTACTCTGGAAAACAGAAAGACCGTTGTGCTTCCTTAACATTCATAAATCTTACGGTTTCAAGGATAATTGTATTTCTAACCACTTATACCTACCTGCTTTTAAAATTACAAGTAATTTGTGTAAAAAAAGACTTCTAACAAGCACTTAGATCTACAGGTATCTGGGAAACCATTTGTGTTCAGGGTTTCCAGTGTCCAAGGCTCAGAGTTACTACAAAAGGAAATACTGTCCCTTGCTTTACTGTTAATACTTTTTGTATTGTACAATCTAGAAAAAGTCACATTAGATAGTTTCTGTAGTTCTCTCTTAATCATGACGGAGAATGACAGGAGATATAGGTACTGCAAGAAGATTAATTTTGTAAGGGAAAAGGGAAATAAAGGTTTCTTCATGGACAGTACTCTTGATTTGTCTATCCAGCACATGTGACAAGTCCACTGAATGAACAATCATCGTACTGTCAAACAGGAAAGCAGAAAGCAGTTTCCTTGGCTGCAAAAAAAAAAAGCTACAGATAAGCAAAGTACTGCCCACAGTACTGCCTCAAAGGAAAACAACCAGCTGACCAGGCTCAGAAGCTGCTGGTGAAAGTTTAAATTAGTGTTCATGTAGGAAATGTAATCATCATCATCATCTCCACCAAAATTCAATAGTCAAATTTCACATAATCAGTACCCATCAAAGTTCACAGGTCAGATGACTCATCAAACATTTTCAAAGCTGTAGCTGGGACTACTCTTGAATGCCCTTAAAACTGTCACCCCCTTCTTGTTCTGACACTCCCAGTGCAGGTACCAGTTACACTTTTATTCTGCCTAGGTGTTTAGACACAGAACCTTCCCCAGACTCTTCCTGCTTACTGAAATTTGTAAGATGAGGCTGAGCATGACCAGAGGTATAGAAAATACTAGACAATCCCAGAAGCGAAACATTAGCCTGCAGGTGTATCCCAATCACTATCTCAGTTTGGTGAATTTCTGGTATAAACCAAGTAAGAAGTCACAATAGTCAGTTCTGAAGAAGTTATTAATAAACACAATAATCAGGCATGGATGCTTCAGGTTATGAAGGACAGCAAGACAGCAATGCTTTAAGGAGAAATTTAAAAATAAAAGGATTTACCTTAAAATAACTGAAATCAAAAATGATATCCCCATACTTCTGTTGATCAGCCTTGTCTTTTAGCCTGAAAACACCAGGAATGAATTCAGAAAGTCTCAGAAGCTCTGCAATGATGGCATTTCCGCAGGAAACAATCCGAAGAATTGCCTGACCACAGAGATTGTTTTCAGCTAGAAAATCAACCATTGTGAAGCTGGTCTTGACAGAGCAGCCGAAGTCCTAGAGTCAGATTCTGGCTGTCGGTCTTTAGGTTATTTGAAGAAGAAAGTCTGATGAGAAAACTAGCTGCTCCATTAATAATCTGTACAAAAAAAAAAACATACACATTCAGAGTGGCTCGTATTTTTGGTAGCTTAATCTATTTTTAAGTATACTCTCAGACATTTCAATTTATGAAATCTAAATTATCCACAGCTTTGTAAAACAAACAAAAGATAAAAAAAAGTGCACTGGATTTATCTTCAGCATATGCACTTTGTTTTACTCAGTCACCTGTGTTACCAAGCAAGGAAAGCATGACCTTTTGCACCAAAAAATGTTGATCTACTGAAGGACAAAATTATCACAAATACCTGAAGCAACTGAGACCACACAAGGAGATGGCAGCAAAAAAAGCAAACCCATGTTACAAGATATGTTTATAAGTCACTCCAAAACCAAAGTGAAAACAACAGGCTTTAGCAACAAGGAAAACTGTTTCAGCAAATGGAAATTATGCAGCTTTGATCCTTTATTTATTGCTAAAGGATTTGCTCTCACGATGCGGCTGCATGTCCTGGTCACACCTTTGTTTATGGATGTTTCCTGCAAGATACGGAACACAGCACTGCCAAAAATCAGGTAGTTGTAGACAGTGATATGGATGGTCTCCTCTAAGCCTCCTTTTCTCCATGCTGAACAAACTCACTTCCCTCAGCTGCTCTTCCTAAGGCTTGTGCTTCACTAGCATTGTTGCCCTTCTCTGGACATGCTCCTGCATCTCAATGTCCTTCCTGTAGAGAGGGACCCAAAAGAGAACACAGCATTCAAGGTGTGGCCTCACTGATGCCTCCCTATTGCAGCATCTGAGTCTGAGGCCTGACTCTGTCTTACTGTCCCACTTGGAACTGGCTGTGATGTGCAGGAGGAGGAATTCCTGGGGAAGGCCAGGGCCTCTTCAAGGACAGACCCCAGTCCTGGCACTTGCTCCCTTCATAATACACCAGCTTGAGAGTGCAGTATGCAAGATTTCTTCATTTAGCCAGCATATGGCCAGCTGCAAGACATATCACTATATGCTAGTGACTGAGTAGGAAAAATCATAGAATCATAGACTCCTAGAATCACCCCCAGGTTGGAAGAGACCCATCGGATCATTGAGTCCAACCATCTCTATCAAACACTAAACCATGTCCCTCAGGACCCCATCCACCCGTGCCTTAAACACCTCCAGGGAAGGTGAATCAACCACCTCCCTGGGTAGCCTGTTCCAATGCCCAATAACCCTTTCTGTGAAAAACTTCCTCCTGATGTCCAGGTCATTGATGAAGACATTGAACAGGACTGGACCCAGCACTGAGCCCTAGGGAACCCCACTTGTAACTGGCCTCCAGCTGCATATGTATAAATTTTCCCAGAAACCTTACATGTATTCTATTTACTTTCTAATGACTAATTTTCTGCCATTACCAACTTCACAACAGTCAAATCTCTTGCTAAATTGGAGCTGCTTCAGCTCTGTCTGACATTGCATTTAAGGTAAAGACTGAAAAAAAAAGCAGGCGATTATAGAAAACACATCTGTTTAGCACAGATCATAGTCAAAATGAGATGCAAAGATACTAACAATGCCACCAAATAAACTCTCTAAGACTCATTGTGGAGTTTTAGAAAGTGAGCATCCTTTATCAGGGCTGGGCAGGAGTGATTCTCCAGCAATCATGTAGAGTGAGACAAGACCTGGGGACAGAATTTCCCACTTGCACGCACAGATATAATTCTTCCCAGAAATGTTATACAACTTCTGTTGGTTTCCAAGGACCAACTTCAGTATGAACTTCACAATAGTCTTGCTAATTCAGAGCTGGCTCCAGTTCTGTCTGCCTTGCATTTGAGGTAGGGAAAGGCTGCAAAAAAAGAAGTGATTATAGAAGACACGTCTATTCAGTAGAGATGACAGTTAACACAAGATGTAGTAACAAAAATGCCAGCAAATAAGCTCCCTGGAGTTTTGGAGATTTAGATAACGGGCATCCTTTATGAGGACTGGACAAAATGAGGGAATGATCTCCATCAGTCCTGTGCAGCCAGACCAGAGCTACAGTCAGAATATATTTCCCTCTTAAGTGCATATGGATAAATTTTCCTAGAAATCTTATGCATCTTCTATTATTTTTCAAGGACTACCTTTAACGTTATTACGAACTCCACAACAGTCAAATCTCTTGCTAATTTGGAGCTGGCTCCAGCTCCGCCTGACCTTGCGTTAGAGACAGGGAAAGCCTGAAAAAAAAAAAAGAGATGTTTACAGAGGAAGAAACCTCAGCTCAGCAGAGATCACACCAACACAAGACAGAACAGTGTCTGGAAAACACTATTCGAAAAAAAAAAACATACTGTAACCCCCACACTATCAGAGGGAACAGGCTGTTTAATATTCGAAAAAAACACAATTACTTAGATGAAACTTAACTCCACTTCTGGCGATCCTGCCCACTTCTTGTCCCACTTCGCACGGTCCAGAGCAGGGATCAGAGAGCAGGAATCGGGGAGCAGGGATCGGGGAGGCAGGGAGCGGGGAGGGACGAGGAAGAGGAGGAGGAGAAGGAGGAGGCAAGGAGGGAGGAAGGAAGCGGCTGTGCGCGGCCCCTTGGCGTCACGGCGCCGGGCGATGAGGCGGTTCCGCCGCGCGCCCCGGAGAGAGACCGAGCGGGGCGGCTGTGGCTGGTGAGAGCCGCAACGGGGCGGGTGGGCCTGTCCGTCTGTCCCTGCGCCTGGGCTGCTAGTGCTGGGGGAGGCTGTGTGTCTGGGGCCAGGGGTGTGGGGGGTACTGTCGGTGTGTGTCCGTGGGGGCTGTGTCTCTGTGTCTGTCTGTGTATCTTGTGGGGGTGAGGGCTGTATCTGTCTGTGTGTCTGTCTGTGTGTCTGTCTGTGTCGGGAGGCGGGGGTGTATCTGTCTGTCTGTCTGGGGGCGGGGGGGGGAGGGCTGTATCTGTGTGTCTGTGTGTCTGTGTGTCTGTGTGTCTGGGGGGTGCTGTATCTGTCTGTGTCGGGAGGGGTGGGCTGTATCTGTCTGTGTGTCTGGGGGGGCTGTGTCTGTCTGTGTGTCGGGAGGGTGGGGCTGTATCTGTCTGTGTGTCTGTCTGTGTGTCTGTCTGGCAGGGCTGTGTGTGTCCATATGTCTGTCTGTGTATCTGGGGGGGCTGTGTCTCCCTGTCTGTCTGTGTGTGAGCCTACCTGGGAGGGCTGTGTCTGTGTGTCTCTGTGTCTGTGTGTCTCTGTGTCTGTGTGTCTGTCTCTGGAGGGGGGGCAGGGAGGGCCGGTGTGTGTCTGTGTGTCTGTCTAGCAGGGCTGTGTGTGTCCATATGTCTGTCTGTGTATCTGGGAGGGCTGTGTCTGCCTGTGTGTCTGTCTGTGAGCCTGCCTGGGAGGGCTGTGTCTGTGTGTCTGTGTGTCTGTGTGTCTGTCTCTGGAGGGGGGGCGGGGAGGGCCTGTGTGTGTCTGTGTGTCTGTCTCGCAGGGCTGTGTGTGTCCATATGTCTGTCTGTGTATCTGGGGGGCTGTGTCTGCTTGTCTGTCTGTCTGTGAGCCTACCTGGGAGGGCTGTGTCTGTGTGTCTGTCTCTGGAGGGGGGGGCGGGGAGGGCCTGTGTGTATGTCTGTGTGTCTGTCTAGCAGGGCTGTGTGTGTCTGTGTGTCTGTCTAGCAGGGCTGTGTGTGTCCATATGTCTGTCTGTGTATCTGAGGGTGCTGTGTCTGTCTGCATGTCTGTCTTTGTGTCACTGTGTCTGTCTGGTGGTTGTGGGGGTTGTGTGTGTCTGTGTGTCTGTCTTGGGGGGTGGGGCTGTGTGTGTCTGTGTGTCTTGAGGGGGCTGTGCGTGTCTGTGTGCCCGCATCTCTGTGTGTGTGTGTGCAGGGGTTGTGTGTGTCTGTGTGTTTGTGGAGTGTTTGTGTCTATGTGTGTGTATCTGGGGGGGCGGACTGTGTGCGTCCGTGTGTGTCTCTGTGTCTGTCTCTCTGTCCATGTCTCTGTGTGTGCATGCTTGTGTGAGTGTGTCTACGTGTGTCTCTGTGCATGTGTGTCTGTGTTTCTGTATATGTGCCTGTGAGTGTGTGGGCTCTGTGTCTCTGTTGTGTCTTTGTTTGTCTCTGTGTCCATGTCTCACTGTGTGCATGCGTGTGTGTGTGTCTGTCTGCATATGTGTGTGTGTGTGTGTGTCTGCGTGTGTGCCTGTGTCTCTGGGGGGGGGTGCGTGTGTCTGTGTGTATCTATGTGTGCATGTGTCTGTGCATGTGTGTGTGTGTGCGCATCTGTCTGTGTGTGCATCTGCGTGCATGTTTGCGTGCGTATGTTTGCTGCCCTGGCTGCTCCCTGCCCCTGGGGTGAGGGGCTACACCCTCCCAGTGGAGGGATCAGGGAGGGGACATGGGGTCAGATCCCCCCTGTGCTTTGCTGACCAGGTCATAGACAGAAGCTCCTGCATGGTGGGCGCTGCTCCCACCCCATGTGATAGGGGAACAGGGTCTCCTTGTGGCTGGTGGTCATCTGGTGCCCCTGGGAACAGGCAGCAATCCTGGGAGTCAGTGAGCACTTAGCTCCTAGAGAGCATGTGCTACCCAGTAGCTCTTGTTTTTCTTATCTCTGCCTCCTCATTTGGGGTGTTGAAGCACACAGAAATAAGTTGGTTTGCTAAAAAATCTTTAAAATAAGTGGTAGAAACTGTAATTTAAGTTTAAGTCAGGGACGCCTTGCCCTTGGAGGTATTCAAGGCCAGGCTGAATGATGCTTTGAGCAATCTGATCCAGTGGAAGGTGTCTGTCCCCATGACAGAGGGGTTGGAACTGGATGATCTTTAAGGTCCCTTCCAACCCAGACCGTTCTATGATTTCATGAGGTTTGCTACTTGGTAATCCTCTCTGGAACATTTGATCAGTTACTGTTGAAAAGAAAAATCTTGCCTTCATAGTCTCACTTGGTCTCCTTTTAAACTGTGGTTTTCCAGAAGTGAGGGAGTAGAGGGTGGGAGTTGCAAATTCTGACTTCTGTATTGATGCGCCCCTTACTGGCCTTCCTGGCAAGAAGTGCCCTAAAAACACTGCTATGAAACCAGTTACAGTGAGGAATGTGGCTTTTCCTCTAAAGGCAGAACAGACAGCTGCAAGCTGAAGAATTTACTTGGAAAATTCAAGAGTGAAGTCTTTTCTGAGATCATAAACAGCTTCTAAAATAATATTTTCTTCTTTAAAAAAGGAAAATGTCCAAAAGTACTTAAATTACCTTCCAAAAGAGAAATTGAGATGAAACTACCAATGCAATGGTATGATTTAATGGTGTAAATGATAACTTCTGTTCCTCTGTAGTTAGCTCAGTGTTTCCACAAATATCAAGAGAATGAAGGAGGCTTGTTAACTTTTCACTGTTGGTTTTTTTCAGCTTCCTGCCTTTCACAGTGTGTATCTCTGAAATTTCCAAAAGAGCAGCAAGCTTTCTCAGTGAGTGAGACTTGCCAAGTTCAAGAAGGGGATGAGATTCTCACTGTTAACTTTGATATACAGCCTGAGAGAGTTGCGGTTGTTCAGCCAGGAGTAGAGAAGGCTCCAAGGAGACTTTATAGTGACCTTCCAGTACCTGAAGGGGACCTCAAAGGAAGCTGGAGAGGGACTTTTCACAAAGCCTCATAGTGGTAGGGCAATGGGGCTACAATTGGAGAGAAGCAGGTTTAGACTAGACATAAGGAAAAATTTCTTCACAATGAGGGTGGTGAGACACTGAAATGGGCTGCTCAGGGAAGCTGTGGATGCCCCATCTCTGGAAGTTTTCAAGGCCAGGTTGGATGGACCCTGGGCAGCCTGGTCTTGTGGGAGTTGTCCCTCCCTGTAGCAGGGGGGTTGGAACTAGATGGTCTTTAAGGTCCCTTCCAACATGAATCATTCTATGATTCTAAATGGATCCAGAAAGATAAAGCTACTGAGATGTTTTATGTGACCATTTAATAGTGCATATTTGGATCACAGAGTTTCTATACAAACAGTCTTGCAAAGATGCCAAACAGGTGCTTGGGGGGGGAAGTAAAGTTACATAACTGACAGCTGGAAGCATTTGTTATTAAATCTTTAAGAGCATTTTTCTGCTTTCAAGGAGTTCTATAAGGAACCTTTTTCCTTGTTTTTTTGCTGTCAGTTGAACAGCCTCTGAAGAGCCCTAGAGATAGCAGTCATGGTCTTGGCGGGGAGAGTATAAGCTGATGTAACTGGAGGTGGTGTTGGAGGCCACTGCCTCCTCTGTGGCAAGCTGTGCCTTTAAAGGGGGGAGTAAAGTGATTTTTATGTAATTTGGAAGTTCAGCTTGAACCATTGTTGTTGTTAAAATGCTGTTGGAAGTACATAACCTAAAAACATGACAGAAAAGATTGTCTTAGAGTGGCCAAGCACATTTTTTAAATGGAAAGAAAGAAAGAAAAAACATACAAAAGAATGCATTAGAGTAGAGGTGAGCATGACAGCAGGTGTTGAAATCTCATAGTCTGCATTATATTCATGAGAAATGTGGCAATGTTATTCAGGTTAGGGCGACAGCAAGATTTAGTTCTGGAATCCCATGGAGTGTAGTATAGGGAGATACAGCCCTAAGTGTGCAAAGCTCAGGCAAAGCTTTGTCCTTTCTGTTTAGATATTTTCCAGATTTCTGCTTAGATTATAGTCTGCTGGAGGTTATTGTTGATACAAGAACTTGTTCCCTTACTATTCTGTGTATGGTTCAGATAAAACTTCAGGTATATCTCAAATATGATAGTGGATTCTGTTCTCTGCCTCCCTGAATACGTTCTCAGTATAGTCTTTGGACATAACCAGTTATTGGTTGCATGAATGATGGAGAAGAAGCAGTTAATCCCCACAATGCTGTAGGTTATGGGTCTCAGTTGGAAAGGAAGGCAGGGGTAAAGAAGATAAACATGATTCCTGTGCAGTGCTATTCTGTGCTAACGGAACATGGGTACCAAAAGTTTGTTGCATCTTTGGGAGAAGTAGGTGGTAGTTGTAATGTGGGCTTTTATTTAAAAATGCTATACTGTTAAGTACAATCTAAGAAATGTGGCCCTTTGTTAGATCATTTTTTCCAAGAGCCAACTAGTTGGTAAGGCTGAACTTTATGTACGAAGTCATATTTCTTTCTAGCCTGATTGATAATGTGCCTAGGAAACACAGACAAGTTTTGGGCACGTAGGCTTCTTTGAATCTGAAATAGAGCAGTAATTTTCAAGCGAACATAATCACTGAGTTTGAATCTTGCTGTGTTTTAGCAATAGGAATGAACAAATGAAAATTATGTGTTGCTTTTTGTGGTGTAGTTTTACTTAATATTGACTAGGAGGTGGATTGTGAACATCTGGTGAATTGTAGTGACACTGAAATTACTGACATCTTGGGAGCTAGGACTTCATCCCTGCTCCCTGATATTTGGGTAGTTGTGTTGACACTGTTAGGGTAAGCTGTCTTTACTTCTGTTCTGTTTCCCAGATTCTTTTGGTGTAAGCTGCATTCAAAATGTTTTATCTGTTATTTCTAGAGTAACAATTTCAAGATGTCAGGCGGTGCAAGAATTTCACTCAACTCTGTGGATAGCACTCTTTCATCTCTGAAAAACTGCCAGTCTTACATACATACTGGAATGCAAATAACGACTCACGTTGCCCTTGACCTTGTGGAAAGTTTCAGTAAGTATATTCTCTCGTCTGTCATTCTGAATCTGACAGGTGAGTCCTAGGCCCACATTTATTGACTTAATTACTGTCAATGTCACTCTTCATTATAGGAACTGTAGCTTTTCTAGCTAGACCACCATGTTTTCATTCCCATAACTTCATTGTCTCAAATGATAAATTCAATTCAAATATAAATACCAGGCCAACATTGTCCCACCTTTTGTAGCACCCAAGACTAATTGTGTTCCAGTGGTTGTTACCCTACAGATTTGTGAAAACTTTAATGTTGTTGAATGAGATTAAAAAGGTCTCTTAAGTGGATGAATAAAATGACTTTTCATTCTAATACTGCTTCTTTGTCTTTTATTTGATGTTTAGGGCAAGACATATTAAAATAGAGATAATGATTTTGAGTATAAAGCTTGAGACATCTGTTAGGGGTGCAGGTTTTTTTTTTAAATGTTGTTTCTTTCTCTACTGAAAATCATGCCCTTTTAGGGTGCTTCAATTTAGGCATTGGAAAAATGGGGTGCCTTAAATCTGTAGTTACTTCTAACAGTCATTTTCTATTTCACAATAGCAGATGCACTGTCTGTGATTATGTTTACATTGAGAAAAAATAATAACTTCAAAGCTCAAAAACCTTGTAAGTTTTAATTATGAGTGGAGAATGAGAATCATCTAGAACAGCAGTTTTATTGTCTATTTTAAATCTTGCACTCAACTAAACCAAGGTTTATTTATAATCCAATTGAGTGGTGGTCTCTTTGTCTAGTGTGGTTTGACTTTTTTGTCCATACTGCTGTCAGAGACAATTGATATGCTATTTGTAGCAGGGTAGAGGAAATCGAAAGCTTGTCTGAACAGTCAGCTGGGGATTCCCTTTGATGTAAAACTGGTATAAACAATTCTGTTTCCTCTCTGCTTTTGCAGCCATTTCTCCTACTTTGCCATAAGCTGTCCATGGAAATAAATGCACTGACTTCTTTCAGTCCCAAGACCACAGAATGATACACAGAATTAATTATTTGTACAGAAGTTATAGTATTTCAAATTTCACCTTTCAGTAGAAGCCCCTGTTGCATTCCCCTTTGGAGGGATGAAAGGCAAGCTCCACTGTGCAGGTCTGCAGCTGGAAGTCTGTGCATTGTACTGCTAGGAAATACTGTTATCTTCCCCACGTGCCTGCTTCTGACACATTAGTCTTTAATTAAAACCTTGAAATTATTTTGCCCATTTAATTCAGTGGCCAAAAGGACCATATTTAACATTCTGTCCTGAGAGTAGATTACTCTTGATGAAACATGTGTGGTCATAGTTACAGTTCAGTTATATATCATTTGCCGGAAAACAGCTCCCAGACCATAACACTCGTTTTAGCAGGGGCAACGAATCATAGTTAAAGAATTATCATTTTAACATAGTCCATCCCATTGTTCTACAGTAAAGATATTCCAGAGTTGTATTTGTAGTTTCTACCTCTCTGATCTGGTGTTACAGTGTTAGCTTTTTCTTAAAATAGTTGTCTTCTTCACTCCTGCACTTTTCCTTGCAGACATACATACATCTTTACGTGGAACAAACAAATGAGCGATTCTCCCTTTTATAAGCGCTATTTCTGTGCAAGTATTTTGTTTCTTTGGACTTTCATTTAGACAGCTCTGTTCTTTGGGGAATAATACCAAAAATTTTCATAACAAGTACATGAAGGAAGTTACATTTACAGCTGAAGATAAGTAACTGAAAAGACAGGCAAAGTTAGTGATGTTTGTTTCTTCTCTCAATTGCTATTCTCCGCAAGCCCAGTCCTGAAAATGTTTACTGGTAAGTGTATTTATTAAATAGTGCACAATAGTTTACTGTACTGTTTAATGCAGTATCATCGATGACTTCCCATAAACCTCCTCTGCTTTCTTAGTAATGGGTTTGCTTTAGTGCTGTATCAGAGAGGCTTTCTAGGCAGCAAGCACTATAGTGTTTATTTTAAATAAACAAATCTCAAACAATAAACAGTGATTTGTGAAAGAACCTGTGTTCTTCTAACTTCCAAGCTCTGCTAAAGCAGAGAAATATAAATTAGCAAATTTAAGTTTTCTTTGACGTATTTGATGGGATTTTTTGATATGCCAAGTTATTGTTTGTTTCCCTGTTCAGTAAAAATCACTTCCTGTATGTTAGCCCTGAAGGGCTAGAAAAGCCACTTCTGTTTCTCATGTGTTTAATGGAGAATGATATGAAGAATGCTTTTAGAGGATGTAAAAAGAAAACAGTTTGGTGTTTCAGCATTTTTGTATACGTGTAAGTTAGAAGGCAACCATGTGATTGTTCTGGTGGAGTGAAAATCAAAGCTCGCTAGAGGGCAGAAGGAGATAAGGAGTCAGCAGTACTGCTGGCCATGCAAGTTACAAACGGCACTGCAAAGAAACGAGCCTCTTTCCCTGTGTGTTGATCTGGCTGTGATCCTTGCATAGCCTAGTCCTCTCCAGTTAAACCACCCAGAGAACAAAGAAGTCTTACAGTGGTTATGGAAGCTATAAAATCCTCTTAGAATGATTTTGACTTTAAGCTTTTTAAACAGATGGTGGTAGTGGAACATGGAATAAAGAGAATAAAACTGCTTATTTGGCCGTAAAACCAGAAGGCTGCTGATAGGAAGAGATGCCAGACTTGTGGGCAAGAATTGGTTCAGGATATTCCATGGTTTATTGTAACCTCATAACCGATAGTAACCTTTCTTCAGACATCTTAGATGCTTTGCAAACACAGGATAAGCCTCTCAGCTCCCTGGGAAGTAAATAATGGTTACAGGGATTACTTGCTTCACCACCACTGAAATGAAAATCTTTAGGATGAATAATGGTTTATACAGAAACACCGGAATTGTATCATAAACCAGATGGGAAAAATAAAATTTCCTCCCAATGACCTGAAACAACTGAGAAAACTTTATTTGAGAAGATAGGTAGAGGCTTTTGAGTTGGACATCAGGGGCATCAGATTAAATTGCTTACTCATGAATAAATATCCAAGTAGGTCTTCCATGCCATTATTTTGAATTAATGTTTGAAATTTTCAGAATTAGATCAAACACTGGATTTTCATTTCAACAGTAAATTCAAATGGAGAATTGCTCCTGCTGAGTTCAGACTATCCCTTCTCTTCGCACCATAATTCCTTTTACGAAGCTGCATCTACCTACTGATTGACTTCAGTCCTGCTTAAATGGAATTTATTTGTTTCTGAGCATAGGTGGCATGGCTGTGAGCCAGTGCATATACAGATGCTATCTCCGATTACTGTGCCTACTGCTCATTACTGTGCTGCTGTAGTTGAATTTATTCCATCTTAAGAGCCCTATGTACATCTATTCATTATAGTCTTAAAAATGAACCATTTTGCTTTTCATAGTTAATTTACATGAGACTGTTATTTTAAGGTAAAAACAAAAGGTCCTTTTAGTTTGGATACAGTTCTGAGGTTTGAAGTTTTGTTTTTTTTTCTTTTTCCTATGTGTTAATTGTGTGCAGAAAGTTCCTATTAACTTGGTAGTATTTTCCCCTATAGCTTTTGACTTTCTGTTCTGGAAAGATAAAGTAATCTCACTGGACACAGCTATTCCGAATGTTGTAACTGTAAGAGAAATTGACGGGGGGAAAGAAGGGTTCAATTATGCAGTTAAACAGTGCGGTCCTGCAATAAATAGTGGTCAGCAAGATCTAGACATAAATTGCGATACAGATGACTTTGAAGATCTAAAGATTTATAGCCTCTCATCACACGGTCCCACATTTTCAAATGTAGGACACAATGTACTAATGAATCCAATTCTCCATGACCTTGAATTAGTTTCTTTTACTACTCTCTGCAAAGTAATAGTAATAAAAGCAATGCTTTCCCATTTCATATGAACAATGGAAAGATTTAGTACCCAATATTTGTAGGTACGTTCACAATTGTCTTTACTTATGCATGCAATTCCCTTGACATCTGTTTGCAGTTCACATTAGTAAATTTAAAATTATTCCTGTCCATTTAAGAGTTATTTAATGCTGTGAGATGCTTTGGGAATCCTAGTGATAAATGATATGGATGTATGAATTTTTTACTAAAGAATTGTAAATAGTAACAGACTTCATATGAAGAACTCAAAAGGAGAATATTTCACAGTAGAATTAAAACAGGCTGAAATGTCTGTGAGGCCTCAAATGATATAAACACTCAGAATCTGTTCCCAGCTTTGTACTTCCTCTCCTTTTTATTGTGCCTTATACTATCTTGTTTGCTGCTGCTGCACTCTGGAGATTAATCTTCTTAGGTCTAACCACAGTGATTCCGAAGTCCCTTTTCAATAAGGAATCCATGGTTCTCAATGTGCTGTAAGGATGAGCTACTTAAACTACTGTAAGGTCCATTGCCAAAATTGCACTAAACTTGGTCCTAATTTAATCAGTGATTCTATTACCTACTCCACTAATGGCCTCAAGCTCCACCAGGGGAGGTTCAGGCTGAACATTAGGAAAATATTTTTTCACGGAAAGGGTCACTGGGCACTGGAACAGGCTGCCCAAGGAGATGGTTGAGTCACCTTCTCTAGAGGTGTTTAAGGGATGGGTAGATGAGGCGATGAGGGACATGGTTTACTGTTTGATAGAAATGGTTGGACTCGGTGATCCGATGGGTCTTCCAATCTGGTGATTGTAGGATTCTATGATTCTAATACACTTATATCTGTTTTGTCCTAGTCCTGCATAGATTTATGAAAATAAATTACTAGTGTTAAATATTCACATTGGCCACTGCTTATTTATGGACATAGACAAACTCTTCAAAGTAACGATGTCCATCTCAGCCTTTCTGCTGATTATCTTTAGATAGTGACATTGTCTAAGGGGTGTATTTTTCTCTTCTTTCAAGAATATCATTGTGGCATAGAAACATTTTAAAATCTTGCTGTATGAAAAACCATGTAAGCAGAAAACCAGACCATGCACAGTTGGTTTCAGTGTCCTCACTGTGCTCAACCCCCTCTGGGATGTTCTGTGGACCGACCTGGCAAAACACTGGAGGAAAGGATGTACTGAAATTCTTCATTAGTTCACCAACTTTCAGAATGGTCTGTGCATTTTAAATCTCAAGGACATGCTTGTATACTTTGCTGGATTGGAGACTTAATAGATCTGTGAATTTGAAGGTGACACTGTTTGAAATAGTTACAATACAAGTAAAATAATCTAAGTTTTACTGTAATTTGCATCTTCCTAAGTTTAGCCTCAATCTGTTGTTTGAGCTTTAGTAGTGTGAATGGGAAAAGAACTCACTAAATCAGTACAAAGTAATTGTTTGGCCATGTCTCTTAATTGCCGTGCTCCTAGTATTGAACTTCAAGCCCTCTATTGTCACCTCTGCACACTGAGGAACACCTGTTTGCCATGATAATTTAACTTCTGTTACTTACTGAACTGTCCTTGCTTAAACTACTTAGTCGTTTTATGGAGTTAGAAGGTACTGCTAGACATTCAGGTGAAATACTGGAAGAATAAATCTTGTTTTTGAAATTAGCATAACTTGACATGTGTTGATTATGTGCTGGTAATGATGTGAATGTGCTGGCCCAGTACAGGTCTCCCATGTCCAAGGCAGGCATCCATTCCCAGATCTGTTCAAAGTTATCAACAGATGTGAATTCTGTCTGCTTGCTGAGGATGACAATTTTAACTGACTTCTCTGGAGAAAGCAGAACTTTCTCAAGGATATGGGACTATCAGTACAGAAAGCTGTAGATACAAGAATGAGGAAGACTAACTCATGGTCATCTGCAGTCTTGCAGACCAGCAGCTTGCACTTTAGGGGAACTGCTGCTTTTCATAGAATCATAGAATCGCCAGGTTGGAAGAGACCCACTGGATCATTGAGTCCAATCATTCCTATCAAACACTAAACGTATGCCCCTTAGCACCTCGTCCACCTGTGCCTTAAACACCTCCAGGGAAGGTTACTCAACCACCTCCCTGGGCAGCCTGTTCCAGTGCCCAATGACCCTTTCTATGAAAAATTATTTCCTAATTTTTAGCCTAAACCTCCCCTGTCGGAACTTGAGTCCATTTCCTCTTGTCTTGTCCCCTGTCACTTGGGAGAAGAGTCTGGAGTCCCTGGGCTGGAGCCAAAGCTCTGTGAAGCTGGGAGAAATGTCCAGTAAAAAGGGAAATAAATAGGAGTGCTGGAGAGTAGGCTAACTACTGGCAAGATGATCAGAAATTCTTAGCATAAAGCTTCTGAAAAGCATTTTAAAGCGTTAACAGATGGAGGTTTGACTGATTAGCTGAACAATCAAATAGAGAGCAAGATGCTTCCTTGATGCCTGAGACTTTCTTCCAACCAAACATCACATTCACACTGTACATTGTAGAGGCAGAATATCTGGGTGGGAAGTGATTGCTGCACCTGAACTCTGATCTAACTGGGGAAAATAAAAGGAGCTGCTTTTCTTTTTTTCTTCAAAAACTTGTCCTAAACTGTCATAGCCAGCTGCTACTCATGACTGTTTGCCATCTGTATGACATAGCACATCTTCCCATAGCTGTATCAGGGTCTGCATGAGAATTCCTCCTCCCTTTCTCCACACCTTGAAGGATTTTTCTGCTCACTACAATATACAGTGCAGGCCCATGGGTCTTACAGAGTGTTAGTGATATGATTCTTTGGCAAGCACCCCAGATTAAGTTAGCCCTTTACAACTCTGGCTTTTCCTGCTTGTCTGCTCGTTTCCTATTGCATAACCTACTCTTTCTGCCAGCAGAGCTTACCTCAATTCCGGCTGCTTATCCCATTTGTCTGTTCCCCTTGCCCCAGAGCTGTCCCTGCACTTTTCTTTGTGTGTGCTGCACTACATCTCGTATGTGCAATGTCCTCCCTTTGCTGACTGCTTCCTATTCTTCAGATTGTTTGGGATCCACCTGTGTCATGACCCCTGTTATATGCTGGTCATATGTTAGCATATGTTATATGCTAACACTGGATCTTTTTTCAATGTGGATTTAGCACTGTGGGATTACTTACAGTACTTGCATTTGTCTCAGTGCTCTCTTAAAATGGTGTTAAAGAAGCAGCACTCTAAACTCTGCTGACACTTGTTGATATTGGAAGGAGAGTAGAAAATATAGGTATGGTGGTAAGCTTAGTTTTATGAAATTATTGACGGCGTTTTGATAGACAATTGGTTCATTAATTTCTATGGAATGTCCACTATTCTTATATGCAGTGGTTTTCTCTGCACGTTGCAGGAACCTACAATAAACAGTCATACTTGAAGATCATAAGTTTATCACTGAGAGCAGCGGACCTTTCCATGGAAGTTTCTCTGTCATAGACCTGAAATTTCTCATACTTTGAGTGGTGCAAACTCCAGTATAAGGATGGATTCTATAACTGTGTTTTAATATAAAACAGTTTGGTTAATTTGTTTCCTTTGTGGTTTTTTTCTATTTTGTTTTACCTTGAAAATTCAGTTCAAGGGTCCTGCATAACATAACATGAATCTAAACACTGGCAAAGTTCTTGTGTTTGAGATGACCAAGATGTGATTGTTTTGGGGTACGGAAATGAATCTGACAACACTTGTGCTTCTAAAATTGTCATACTCTGTTAATTTCCATGATGTTAAAGATCATTGTGCTTCATAAAAATAGTCAAAACATAAGGTACTTATCCTGAGAACAGGCTGTAATGTATAAGCTTAAATGACACTTTGCAGTCTTCTTGAATGAGAGGTAGCATGAACAACCCTGGATGGAGGATATGAGGAGGGCTTAAACTTTGACTTGTCTATCCTGTCCAGGGAGGATAAGTAATGTCAAGGTATTTTCACATATGAACTGAGTTTTCTTAGTTTGCTCTCTACTTCTTGGTTACCTCATAGTAGACAGTGCTGTGGCCTGTGTAGTAGGGACCCTGCATGAGGAATCGGACCTTGTTTTTCCTTTGTGAGACCATGTGTCTCTGAAGATGCTCTTGAGAAGCAAAGTTTTATATGGAGTGTAGGAATAGCATTAGAATTGAGCAATCCATTACTTCTTTATGGACATGAGGGAACAGTCTTACCTGGATTTGAAATCCCCAAGAGTGTGTTTCAGTCTTTCAGAATTTTCTTTGTACTTAGATTAAATTCTAAAGAAGAGTTACAGGTGTCTTGGATTTTTTCCTGGTGGAGAATGAAAGTGTAGATTGTCCATGTCCATCCTGGAGATAAATGTCTTCTCACTGATGCTTGCTAACTGAAAATGTTTTCTAGCCATGGGAGAAGGTACTGTAGAAAACAAAGAGAGACCAGTGATCTATTAAGTTCAGTAACCCCTCCGTGTTTGCCTGTACCAGATGCTTCCTGTTGAAGTTGGCAAGAATTCGCTCAGCATACCAAGCTGTTCACAGAGGAAGTTTCTTTCTGACTGTAGGCATTTATCTGCCAGAAGCTGTTTGTTAAATGGTCTGCTTTGTTGCTATACCAGTGTCTCTGGTACTAATTGGTGGCGAGCACAAACTCAATGTAGGCACAAAAATTACATCTTTCTTCTTGGGAAGGTTCTTTTCCTGTTGTTTAAAGGAGACTTGTGTTGTGGTGTATGTGAGAAAATACTTTAAATTCCCTTTCTCAAAAACACTAGCTTGTTTTCCCTTCAGCTCCCTTGCTTAAGATTCATCCTTTCAGGAAAGATGCCATTTTTTTTCTTAACTTGTGCTTGCCCTCTATTATGTTGTGCTTCTTGGATTGTTTAATAGGTGTTTAACCTTTCAGCTAACAGTGAGGAAGATGTTTTCTTGAAGTAGGTAGGTGAGTTGTGTCACACTTAAGTATTTCTTCAATTTTATTTTTTGAAATAAAAAAGGACTGGTTCAGTTCTTGTGAAATGCTTTTCTGAGGACAAAAAATTCCATACTCTGCGTTATGCTCTGCATTTTTTTTTGTCCTGCCTTTGTGTTTCAGTAACTACAGAGTAAAAATGAAAACATTTATACTCAGCACTGCTAAACCTATTGCTGCAATACACTGGTTGGTTCTGAAGGCTGATCTTCAAAGAAACTATCTGAAAAATGAGAATTTGGAAATGTGCCTTGTTTTAAAATCTTGAAATAATATCGCTTGTCATAAAGGATTTGTGTTCTTTCATATTTATCCAAAACCCACCCTGATTATAGTTTGTAATCTTATGAAGTGGGGAGAATCAAATATGTGGGGTTGTTATTTCCTAGCTGGAATTTCAAATGTAAAAAGAATACAGGGTAGGGAGGGAAAGGCAGCTATATTAAGCGGTATGCTTTTGTTCTGCTGGCTCTTTTTTGTTTTGGGTACTTGGTAAGCTGAGTGCATCCAAGTATCTATGTTCTTCAACTTTTACAGTTCTCGAGGGAGAGAGAAACCCATGAGGTGGCAGCAAAGCCTTTCCTGCAGCTTGTGCCATTACTCCTTCACCTGCCAGGGTCAGCTGTGGCCCTGTAGTTACTCACTCTTAGAATGTGTTTAGAGGTGTTGATGCCATATCACCATACTCTTGCATTTTATAACACTAAAATATAAGCATAGGATTAAGACTAACAGTGAAGAGAATTTGTATTACCAGATCATAGGTTTTTAAGGCTGTGTTGGACCAGCATGATTTATTGGTTTAACTTCCTGCATTACAGATCACTGCATTTCATACAGTTATTCTTGCATGAAGCTGCTATGTTGTAGTTGAACTAGGGAGTATCATTCAGAGTGAAATCCAGGCTTGATTTAAAGCTGGCTTGCTGAATAACTGTCTTCAGTGCATTCATATGGAAATGTACTGACAGCTTGCACCCGAGCACAAGGTCATACCCCAGTCTTGGTTTTTGTCAGAACTCTCATGAGTGCTCAGATGAAAACTTCACAATTTTTATTTCTCAGGTTTTGGTAGGTGGTGTTCACATAGTGTCTGATTTCAAATACATATGTACATAGGTATGTGTGCTTATTTACACTTTTTTCCGTATGTGTTTTTTTGTCCTCTATTTTCCTGAGGAAGCCTGTAGTTTTCCCCCCCAAAGAGGGAGGTTTGCAGTCACCTTGTGAGTTACCTCATGTACCCATAGTCATTATAAATTTCTCTATGTCCTAGACCTCATAAATTATCTACTGTCTTCAGAATTGATCATAAGTAGGATTTAAATGCTGGATAGACCTTTTTGAAGACCCTCTGGATGCTAGTGATGTTAACCTTGAGAGAATGAGTGAGCTTACAGCTCTAAGTTATAGGCTTGAAATTGCTGGGTGAAGTTCTTTGGCCTTTACTATGCGTGAGATCAGAATAGATGATCCTAATGGTCTGTTCCAGCTTCAAAATACTATGAAGTACTGCAGAGGTCTTGTGTGGGCTCTTTAGCACAAAGATAAATCAACCTCTTTGAACAAAAGCCAGAGAGGAATATTTTCTCTGAGTAATTTACTATATGAAAATATTCTCTGTAGTATATTAATCTGTCATTTTCTTATCGTCACATTTCTGCTACAGAAATGTAGCAATAAGAAAATACCACTAACTCCTGTTAAAGTGTAGAGGCATAGAGTATATATAGAAAGTAGTGTGGGCTTTGAAGAACCCACTCTGAAAGCTTTAATTTTTATCAATTTAAGATGAGTATTTAGCTTTCAGTGATCTAACTGGGTGCCTAAATAACTAGGGAAGGAGGTGGAGCCCACCAAAGCAGAAAAAAGTCTGAGGATGGCAGCATCCAGATAGATGAAGAATATAAAGCAACTGTTTGATTCTTTCCATTAGGAAAAGATTTATCTGGGTTAGAAGCAAGCATTGTGCTGACATGTTCTCAGTGTTCGGTCAAAACATGAAAGAAGTCCTTATGTAGACATGATCATTCTGAAATCTTCATCCTGATCCCCTGCCAGTAGACATGGGACATTCATCTCTCCCTCTGCTTTTTTTTGCCTTTCTTTTCCTTCTTCCTCTTTGTAATTCTCTTCAGGAATTCAAAAACTTGTGACTGTTTTTTTACCTTACTTTTTCTGATACTCAACATTTTTGCCAGTGCATACAGAATTAATCATCAGAGGCATTTAATACTTTCAGATAAAAATAATTTAGAAAGAAAACTTAAAAATGCACTCATGACTCAAATCCAGGTTTTATGACATGTTTCCACATACACCAGTATTACATAGTATGCTGACTTTCTACTAAAGAATGAAGATTATAATATGTACTGATTAAATTCCAAGAATTTAAAAGGGAATGCTTGTTTTATCAGTCAGAATCACATGTAAGACTTGTGTGTTCCTGATGATTGCTGACACTGAGACCTATGAAAATTTCATCCTTTGAAGGACAGGCAGGTATTGGTTGTTCCAGTTGTAGATTTGGAATATGTTTTATTATATTTTTCATAGATTTTTTTTCCCTTCTCATTTTCTCTCCCATTTTCTCTCAAGAGGAACAAGGGACTCTTAATAGCATTACATGAAAAAAATAATAAAACAGAGATGCTCCAAGTCTGATTTTCCTGAGGCATTGAGGTTTGGAACAACTGTTCTTTTGAACTGGCCTTGCATTGTGTGGCCTTGGGCAAGTCATTGAAGTTCAGAAACCTTTGGTTTCCCTTCTATAAAAAGAGATATCAGGAGTGTTTTGAGAGGATATATGAACATCTGAATATCTCAGACTCCTGTGTAGACATTTGCTTATGTTGTTGCTTGCATCTTCTGTGATTATGGAAATTACATTGCAAGATTCTAGAAATAGCCTGAGTTATCTGTAATGGCAGTAGGTGATTGGAAAAGGGAGGACACTGGTAGCCAGGAAAAACATGTGTACAGGGGAGATACAAGGCAGCAGGAAACAGCAACCTTGCAAAGATGTCATGTTTACCTTTTGTGAATTAATGAATAGGAACTATCACAGCTCCAAGAACCACCATAGGCGATATGAAATTGTTTTAACTGCTAAAATATACACAGGGCACTTAGTGAAGATCTTCCCTAAACTTTGCAAGCTGAACAGTCTTGATGTAAGTCACACTTTCCAAACATTCAGTTATTTGTGTTGCACTTTCTTTGAAATACTGGAAGAGCTTATTGTAGGAAAATGCAATTAACAGGATTTAGTCTCATGCTTGTTGGTCTAGAAGGAGCCTTTGCTCAAATGATACACAGGTGCCGTATATAGATAGGGGTAAATCTGCAAAATTGCCAGCATAAAAATCAGCCTCAGTATTAAAAAATTAAAATAAGAACAATCTCTGTACCCCTTTGTAGATGTTGAACAATGATCGTGGGCACCATGCAGCACAACTTTCTGTGTAGGGCATACAGTAACACACAGGTGTTTTGCAGAATCAAAGTCTGTAACTCCGTTAAGGGTTATAAAGCAGGTATGCATTTATTCGCATTATGTCTAAGTTTTCCTAACGTTTCTGCAGTTTTTCTGACTGACTAATGTGCCCGCACATCAATGGTAACCTCCCATCACTCATATTGCTGTCCCAGCCACCCTTTCAGGCATTGTTTGCGTTAGGTCATCTCTCAAACTGTGCATTGCATTTCAGTTACTGTTAATGACTGGTGAGCTTATGTCTTTTTTTTGGTTTTATAATTTTAGCTTGGGTTTTTGTTTATGTGTGTTAATGTACCTTTAGGCTAATAAGAAAAAAATCAATAGCCCTTAGTCTTTTAAAACTGCCGTTATATAAGAGGATGGGAGAAAGTAGGAGGTGACCCCCAAAGACTGTAGTCACCTGAGAGATATCACTTGCTAATAGACAATCAAAAAACAGGCAAGCAAGTGCTCAGGGGAAAAAAAAGCTGGAATGGGAGAACTGTTTGAGGAGAAGTGGAAAGTAGCAAGTGGTAAAGAGATATGTAATGAAGGAGAAGGAGAGATAAGAAACAAGAAAACCACAACATAAAGATTAAGCAGAACAATACCCTGATTGTGCTCTAGGTGATGAAAGATAATTAAATGTCTTCCTAATGGTGCTTTCCATCTAAAATAGAGTAGTCCAACATATACATTGAAGGACTGATTAACATGGTCTTTCTGATCAGTCTCATGCTAGAGTTATTCAAGCTATATGTGTGTGAACCTCCATACTTTTTTGACATTATCAAAAAATGCAATAGAAGGCTCTCAAATATTCATGTGTTGTAGCACCCAATAGGAGGTGACAATCTCACGCTGCTCCATAATTACATGTAATGAACTTTCTTATTAAAAAGAGACTTAACAAAAGGAGCCAGCTGGCTTAAGGAGAAGGTGGCAGATGAAAAGAGCACAATTGAAAGAAGTATTCACACATTAAGGAAGTATTTTAACAGGCTTTCCCCAGACTGTAAGTGGGAATGGAATTATACATTGCACATAAATGTCAAGTGACAATAATATCTTCTGTGTTAAATCAACCTTGCAAACTCTTTCCTATTTTTCTTAAGCAGATGAATAAAGTTTAACTTATGATATCCTTACTAATCATCTTAGTAAGCAGTGGGTGAGTAGACTTTTTACTGTATGGGTAGATTAATGTGACATTTTCATTTTCTCAAGACTTTTTTTTTTTAAGTTTATTACTTGTGGATGTGGGTCTAATTCACAGCTGGTTTTGAGTGAATTAGATGTGCCATCACTAATTCAAATTCTGTATTTCTTCAGTATTTTAGATTAATCTTTTATTCACGCTTTGTTGGAGGTGTATAGTTTGTCCTGATGTCTCAGATAATCTCAAAGTAATCAAGACTTCGCTTCCACTGAATGTAGTTACTTTACTGTACAGA
Source organism: Coccyzus lansbergi (assembly GCA_033558105.1). Classification (NCBI taxonomy): domain Eukaryota; kingdom Metazoa; phylum Chordata; class Aves; order Cuculiformes; family Coccyzidae; genus Coccyzus; species Coccyzus lansbergi. Next base: position 3,128,121 of record JAUMJK010000026.1, on the reverse strand, counting down.
TTTTACCCAGTCACTTTTATAGAAAACCAGATTTTAAACTGAACAAAATTCAAAGTCATATCAGTATAAAGGGGAGAAAATTCTCTCAACTAATACATTTCAGCCACACCGATCTCAAGCATAGTCATATGGCTCTGTATTTAATTTATTTTAAAACACCTTGTCTGACAGCTATGTTATAGTTCACAAGTTCTGTTTAAGTACTGAACAGAGAGAGCTTTCTACTCCTTTCTGTCTAGTTACAGAACACTTCCATGCTTAGGTTCAATTTATATTCCTATTTTTTTAAAAAGGCCCCTTCAAACGTCATGAGGCCCCCCCTATTTCTTTCCTACTATGGACAAAGGTAACAGGGTTATCTAAAAACATGCAAAGAGACCATCATCTGTGGTGTACTGTAAGCCATCAAATAAATTCCTGTTTACTCTCAAAATCATATATACTTGTGCATACATGAGAGACCCAGGCAGTACAGAATTGCATTGCCCTTTTTTGCATAGAGACATAACAAAACAAAGTAGCAGTTCTTCATAATAGCAGAAGTTTTTGTATGAAGTTTATGGGAAATGATAGAAAGTGATGGAAAGATTTAGCTCTGTCACTTTCCAGTATGCAAGCAACAGGATGAATGCCACATACCAGCGATTCATGCCAAAAAAGGGGAGATGTGCCAATTCACAGAAGAGTTTTTATGCAAAGGAGGTCTGCTAAGGGCAGAATGAGTTGCTGGTTTTCATTATGCTTGCAGTCTGTGTCCAGTCTTTGCCTTTGCCTTGTCTGTGTAAGAGGATTAGGTTGCGGGTTCTTTTTTCTGTGTTAAATAGGATTTTTTTTGTTTCTTGAGGAATTATGGACTCTGAAAGTCCTAGCTTTAGTGTCACTGTGGTTAGCACTTCAAATACCATGTCAATATGTGATCTCTGCTGATTTGGATGTTTTGTGTGGTGAACATCACTTGACCTTTGCTTGCTTAGGGCATTGCTTTTCTAGATTCCTCCAGTTTAGCCTTGATTGGTTTCTGTCTGTTAACTCTGTTCAATAGAAACTAGGAAATATCCAAAGCATAAAGAAATACCTACAGTTTCAAAAAACAATTAATTTTGGAGGTGGTATTCATATCTATTTCTGATAAACTAACAGCAGCATTTCTCATTTAAGACCCCCAAGCTTTCCACTGCTAGCTGTATATTAGGAATCGGGTTTATCTTTTGTTTATTCCTTTATGTATGTGGACCAGCATAAGATCAGTTTTAAGAGGCACTGGTTTTCTGTCCAAAATGGTGTAGAAAGTGGAGTTGCCTGCCAACCAAATTTGACTAAAAATTTGACTCTAAAGATGGATTGTTTTTCCTCCCTGAGCTATTGTCCTGGTTAGTTAGATGAAGCCCAGCCTTGCTTTGTCCTGGGCTACTGGTTACCTACTCTAGATCTTTTAGTCAGTAGGACCAAGGGTTGTAGAAGCAGAAATGTAAAATCTTAGAATGGGAGACTGTGTGGGTTCAGGGTGAAAAAGAAGTTATGTTTGGAAGAGTCTAATCATGTTATTTGACATTTAAAACCAGACATATTTTGGCATTTTCCCTCCCCCAGCTGTTTCGGTTTAGGTCAATGTTAAAATTTCAGTGCTGGAAGTGCATTCATTTGTGTCTGCATGAAGCTGTCTGTTAGGGAAACTTAGTTTGGATTTTATGTTCTTTTTGTGTGGAAAGTAATTATGACCACTGAACTGAGATGAAATAAATTGGTGCTAGATTGCCTTGAAGTGAAGGATTGTCTTGGTTTTACTTTCCTGTCTGCTACGTATTCTACTGATTTAATTTGCACTGAGCTCATGCACTCTGTTGTCTGGGGATTGGGCAGTTGAAGGGAACAGTTTTAGTGAGACCACTTTGTTGAACATTTGATGTCTCGACACCTGGGAAGCACGAAGGTAGTCAGCAGTGAGGGACTGAGAGTGAGACTGCCTTTGTTCTGAAACTGCTTTGCAAAGCGACTCTCCTATGCCTCTGTCCTGTGTCATGGCTCTGTTTTCTGGCCAGGCCATTGGTGATGCACCAGGTGACTCTTATTTCTTGTGGTGCCACATGGAGAATATTTAGTTCATGCAATTAGATTTTGAATTGGATATGTCTGCACCAGACTTGGATATTATGGTAGCTTGAGCTCAGAACTAAGACAGTTGCTTTCACTGAAACATTATATCTGATTAAATAAGCTCTGATGAGGGATTGTAGCTTGGTCTCTGAGCTAGGCTGCTTCCAATTCTGGACAGAGAAGTCATGTTTCTGAGAATTTTAAAGGTCTTGGGTGAAAAGGGTTTGTTTTCCTATCTTTACTGACTTTTTTTACTTAAATACTTTTCCAATCCATTTCCTGTTTCCTCAAATAAAGGAAATTCAAACTAACTACTGGATTTAGTGTAATCAAGGTATACTTGGAATGAGCTACTCTGAGATGAGAAATGTAAAAGGCTCATTAACACTAGCAAAGTTGGGGTTTTTTTTTGTGAAAAACCTAATGATGTTTTTTACTGCTGGATAACAACAATCATGCCTTTTACTAGAAACATACTTGCACTTCAGACTAAAATACTCATTTTCCACCTGTCAATGCAATTTAAAATAAGGGAAAAATTGGTTTCTGACAACAGAAAGCTTTAACAGTGGAGTGTAACTAAAAAAAAAGATGGAAAAAATTATAACAAGTTGGAAATGGTCATGTTGGCATAATTAAAAACATAATTATGAAAAGATTTTGGTGGTATTCCTTTCCAGTAGAAATCATAGGTAAAGCAGCCTCTGAACTTCCTATGGAAATTGTAAATACCCATTAAAAGTCTTGATATAGAATACTTCATTTGAAATAACAGTTTTACAAAGCATTCTGAGGGATCAAAGAGTAGCATTTACAATGCCTTAACAAATATTTCTCTGTTCCTACGAGGGAAAATATTTCAAGAAACCTTTTTGCCCAGATTCTAATCTTACCATATCAGGTTCTGACAGGAGAAAGTTGGTAGGAGGAGGACAGCAGTAGACTCTATGTTTTTAAATATTCCCAGCCCTCCCATCTCTCATTCTAAGAAAGGCAAGGTCAGCAGCAGCTCAGGGCTCTGAACTATGCTCTGTTGTGTGGTGTAGACATGCCCACGCCTCCACAAGCAAGAAGCTTGTTAGTCATAGGAAAATCCTTTCCCATTGAAATTATTAGCGAATGTTGTTTTCAGCCTTAATTTAATCATATGTTGAAATCCACTAAGAGAGGGTTGTGTGTTAGAAAAATAGAGGGGGTTTAGAAGTTTGTTCCATGAAACATTGGTCAAAATTCTGTGTGAAGATAACATAGGCCTTTTTCTTGCTTAGAAAATACAGATGTGGTTCCTCTACCTTTTCATTGGCAAACAACTTTGCTTAGAAAGTTATGCTCCCCAACTCTAGGCTGCTGTAGTTTGCCACCCCCTCAGCTGTGCTGGTGCTACTGTTTGTGTGGCTGCACTTCAGATTAAATTACTGAAATAGCATGGGTTTGGGTTTTTTTATTTTGTTTTGATTTTGGAGGGTGAAATGCTATTTTTAGCTTGGATTGTTTCATTAATCCAATTTATAGTACGACCCTGTAAAAAGGCATGTTGTTCTAGCTGAGAGGCAGCAGAGGAGGGTCAGCAAGGATCAGTGCCTGGGGAAATGACCTGCAAAACTCCCTTTGTTGCCAAAGAACAAGCACATGAACCTCAGCCTTGGTGTGTTCTTGCTGCTTGTCTGTTAATGTAACTTGTGTTTCTGTTCCTCTGGGACCTGTGGATATAGGTAGTGTTAGGCAATGCTGGTTTACTCATTTTTTGAATACAGCGCAGTAGTTCTGGATGGACATCACCATAATGCCAAGAAACTAAAAGAGAATTATCATAGAATTCCTAAGATTGGAAAAGACCTCTAAGTTCATCAAGTCCAACACCACTGTGCCTCCTAAACCATGTTCTGAAGTGCCACGTCTATGTGTTTTCTGAACAGCTCTAGGGATGGTGACTCCACTTCGTTCCAGTACCTCACCACTCTTTCACTAATGAAGTTTTTCCAAATCACAGAATCACTAGGTTGCAAAAGACCCACAGGATCATCGAGTCCAACCATTCTTAATAATCACTAAACCATGCCACTCAGCTCCCTCCTCTCTACAACCTCCTTTCAGGTAGTTGTAGAGAGCAATAAGGTCTCCCTTCAGCTGTCTCTTCTCTAGGCTAAACAACCCCAGCTCTCTCAGCCGCTCCTTGTAAGACTTGTTCTCCAACCCCTTCACCAGCTTTGTCGCTCTTCTCTGGACATGGTCCAGAGCCTCAACATCCTTTTCCCTGGAACAACTTGAGGCTATTCCCTCTCATCCTATTGTTTTTTACTTGGTAGAACAGACAGGCACCTACCTCACTATATTCTCCTTTCAGCTTCTTGTAGATGGTATTATTATGACACAGGAAAGTTTAAGTTTCTTCACACAACTGTTGGGTTTTATGCTCCTTTCAGTGCTCCTGCTTACTAGTTACACTGCCTTTGTTAACTCTAAATTAATATTGCTGCAAAATTAAGTAGATTTTAATTGGTAAAATAAAAATAAACCTCACCATGACCTTGGAATTTAGTAAAGCAAAAAGAGGCATTGGTCAGGAGCAAGTCTCTTCTGTCTGAAGTAGCTTGGGAATTGCATGGGCCTTAATATTCACTCAAACAAGCATCCAATTTTATCTAGGTAAGTGTGTACATTCCACCCCTTTAATGTCTTGGTGTTGTGTATGTGGCACCCAACACAGAGACTACAGTACCAAAAAAATATGTAGATATGATATAAAGACTTTTTTTCTCTTTCTGTTCCATATTTCTGTTTACCTGCATGAGAGATTACTTGATATCTTTTTATTATATGTGTGCCTCGACCTAAATTAAACCAACTCTGTTTGTGTTGAATACTATTTTACTTTGGTTTTTTATACAATGAAACATGTCAGCACATGCTGGAGTGTTCTGCTGAATCAAACTCCTGTTAATTTCATTAGGTATTACCACAGTGTCAATAAATGTTCAGAGGGACTGCCCTTCTTTACCTGGCAATCAGTTTGGATATTGTGGCAGATTGTTACTTCTCTCAGTCTAAACTGAGATCATCATGACTTTTTAGCCTTCCCCTGGCAGTCTTGAAGACAAAAAAATGTAAGGGAGTTGCTTTCAAAAGCACTGCTGGCCTAGTTCTGCTGTCAGTGGAGTTTAAGGGAGTTTCATGTTGAGCAAAAGTTTCATGATTACTTTATTGTAGAATAATATAGTAAGTTATTTTCAAAAGTGGTTAGTAATACTGGGTGCCTCAGCTTCTCTATACCCACTCTGAAATGACTTTGTTTTCAGAATGTGTGCAACACCCACTCACTGGAAATGCTGGCCCCTTGAGATGTTTCAGACTGGGCATTCGGCAATTAAGATGTTTCAAACTGGGCATTCAGGTCCTGCCCAGTCTCCTTCTGTTGAAATTCTAACTCTCTTGACAATATAATGTACTTGAGTTTCGTTTCCATGTGATTGGCAGAAGGCTCTTGGGTCATTGAATCTAGTCTCTTCCCATTTAAGACAGTCATAGCCTACAGGGAAATGGCTTGTGACACAAAATGAGGGTTTTTTTTGTCAGTAGTCTGTAACCTGACAGACACTTTTGGCTCATCTTACTTACAATAAATAAAATTAAACAGAGACATATGGATAATTGATGATTTTTTTTCAGTTACTTGCTGAATAAAACAAATGTTTAAATCTAGACTGAAAAGCTCAGCCCTTTCTTTTCAAAAATAAAACCTCAGAAGATTTTACTTTGGTACAGCAAAATGCGTGACCTCATTCCAAGTACAGTAGTGTGATTTGCAATTTCTTAACAGAAACTGAATAGAAAATAAGGTGAAATTTTAGGAAGCATTCACAAGCCATAGTTCTGTTGTGCCTATGGGCATAGTCAACTGTCGGTGTTCTTCTGTGCTGGTTCTTCACAAGTTCTAGTAGTCCTGTCTCCCACGCTCCTCTTACCTTCTTTACTCCTTTCACTTTTATTTCATGTATTCAGAATTTGTCTTTGACAGGATATAAGAAACTCAGACTCAGCTTCTTTGCTTGAGAGGACTTGAACTTGAACTCATTTTCAACCATGTTGCAGAACAATGGTTTATGGATAAGGTTGTTGGGTATTGAGAAATACCACAGAATTGCAGAATGGTTGAGATCGGAAGGGACCTCTGGAAGTCATCTTGTCCACCCCACTGCTCATGGAGGGATACGTAGAGTCGGTTTCTCTTATTCATGTAATTTCATTTGTTAGACAGACCTACTTTTCACTGGAGTGCTGGTACCTAGGGAAGACATTGGTCTGTGAAATCACTCATGCATGTTTTCTTTCTAACTCTGTGTATATGAAAGCTTTTTATGCAAGCAAGAATGGCTTCATTATGGGACAGTGAGGGAGATCCAGCTCAGAATACTCTACAGCCCAGTGAGGCATTTCCTGAGAGGTTAAGGTTTTTTTAGGATCAGCTTCAGCAGTAATTAGCTTCTGAGTATTACATGGAGGGAAATTTTGCAATTACTCCTCTGACTTCCCCTTTACTGTACCAATTGCCATTCCTGTATGGTTGTTGGCCCTCTAATCAGCAAAATGTTTTCTTCTCTTATAAACTGTAGCAGTTAGTTCCCTATTCGGAGGGCTCTGTGGAGATTTTTGGGCATTCCACTGTCAACCATTTTTCTGGTTTTAATGTGAGGACACCTGCATTCAAGAGATCAAATTGATTTCCTCCTGTCTTCTGCTATTCCTTTGTATTGTTTCTAATTTCTTTTTGTTTAGAACTTTCTGTACTAGCATTGTGCTCTTTTTGCAGCCTAATAGATAAAATATGTTTCAGGTCAGGTAGATTTTGAAAGAAATCTCCTTCAGTGAGTGTTTTCTGATGAGCTGTCCGTGTAACCGCAGGAGGAAAAGTGAAGATGTGGCCTCAGGGCTGCAGAAACAACCTATCTCTTGTTTAAGTTCCTATTGGTGTGTGCAGAGAAGGGAAACATGACAGTAGTTGCCTATGTAGGTCTGAATCCTCTCGCTACTGAGCATCTAGACAGTAGAGGGACATCTTGCTACTGTTTTCTCCAAGTGTTTTGTGAATTTATTTTTAAAGAGTGTGGGTTGGTCAGTTGTTTTTTTCCAGATGTATTGTCCAGCTTGGATTACCAACAGTTTGAATAGACTAAAACTGAGGGCATGGAGGGGGGTTGTCTTAGCACTTTTGGTTTTGAAAATCATAGAACTGTAGAATCACCAGGTTGGAAGAGACCCATTGGATCATCGAGTCCAACCATTCCAATCAAACACTAAACCATGTCCCTCAGGACCTCATCCACCCATGCCCTAAACACCTCCAGGGAAGATGAATCAACCACCTCCCTGGGAAGCCTGTTCCAATGCCCAATGACCCTTTGTGAAAAACTTCCTCCTAATCTATAGCCTAAATCTCCCCTGGCGGAGCTTGAGGCCATTCCCTCTTGTCCTGTCCCCTGTCACTTGGGAGAAGAGGCCATCACCCTCCTCTCTACAACCTCCTTTCAGGTAGTTGTAGGGAGCAATAAGGTCTCCTCTCAACCTCCTCTTCTCCAGGCTAAACAACCCCAGCATTCTCAGCCGTTCCTCATAAGGCCTGTTCTCCAGCCCCTTCACCATCTTCGTTGCTCAAAAACGAAGTGCTTGTTCAAACCAGCAAAATTGCTTCACTATATCCTAAATTGAGAATGTATGTTCTCCTCTAGAAGATGGAATTAAATGAAAGAGTCAGGGAGCTTGCATTCGTCTGCTGTCAGCAGTAACTTGAAACCTGCTGGAAAAGTCTGTATTTATTTTATCTGCTGCTGGTGCATATGAAGACAACTGCCTACTGCTGCTGTTGCTATTGGCTCAAGTGATAGATGTTTGTGTTACGTGTGTTTTAAAAGTCTGAAATCTGCTGTCAAGATGTGTGGGCAGTGGCATACTCTCCCTCTTCTCCTTTAAATGATCGGAGAGTCTGAAATTAAAAACAGCATGTAGCCTTGAAATTCAAAGCAACCTAATAGGTAGTGCAAGAGGTGGAACTGACAATGTCCTGTTTTCTTTAAATTGAAAGTTTAACTTTTATACTTTTGTTAGCCAATACTATAAAGATATGAGAGAGTGTGTGTGTGTATATATATGTATATTTACATTAATTAATGTTGTCTGTGCTTAAGCATTAATTTTAAGTACTGTTATATTTGTAGGCTTAGAGCCTTCCTGTAATTCCATGGTATTCCAGACTACTTCCTTTGTGATTGTGGTGGAAGCGAATGCTTATTTGAATTGCTGAGTACTGGCTGCAGGACATGTGTAATACTCTAAATAAGCAAATACTGATGTTGTAACTTTTGCACAGAAAAAGAGGTAGTTGTGAAAAATCTTTAGAAATTTTGCTAACTTGTGGATGTATACAGGGAACTAAAGTAAAAATGAACTCGGAAGGAAATGCAAGTTTTGGATTAATGGGTGGCATTTTAGACAAATGTTAATATAGGAAGTATTAAACCAGCACTGACTTAACTTTATCCTCTTATTGCAACTTCTGTTTTAATATTGTGGGATTCATGATATGTAACTCATCCCTGACTGATTACAGTTTGAATGAGCAGTAAGGCACCTGAGCATGAACAATTTGATCTTTTATTAGAAATGAGAAACTGAACTCTTGCTAGGCTTTTAATGTAATTTTGATTTTTGTTATTCAGGGAGACTGTTCAGAGTAATATCCCTGTTTCCATTATAAAAAGAGATCATAAAGTCATGTGAGCTGGAATTCATAATCATGAAATGTGCATATTCAGCCAGCTCATTCTGACGTGATGCGCATGTGCCTTTGAAAATGAAAATTAAGGACTTGAACTGAGCTTTCTGTGAGTAAAAGATATAATATTGCAAAATGTATAATCTCCTAGTGGTAAGGGAAGGACTTGTGGAGAAATGCTTACCAAACTCAACATATTTAACCTAGATAACAAGGAGACATAACTATAGTATGCAACTTAGATGGTATTTTGTGGCAGTAGCTAAAAGCATATGCAGAGAGTTTGGAATGCATTCCTTAG